>CM066570.1:31682500-32282500 GCA_033816785.1 Picus viridis | reverse complement strand
AGAGCAAAATAAAATCCCCAAAAACCCACAAACAAGCAAGCACAATAAGGGCAGAGTGAAGCACTAAAATAGCTTCTGTCCTCATCTCCCTGGTGTAATTATCTCACTTTCATGTTTCCTACTGAAGCGGTAAAAATTGCAGCAGGCCTGCTGTGACTCCTGTGACATATCTCCCTCCAAGAGGCTTTGGTCCTTGCTTTGTTGCTTCCTGAGCTTTACCAGCTGCTCTGTGTTTTCCAGTCTGTGAAATACCAGACTCTTTGAGCCCAAACAGGACAGTTCCTCAGAATGGGGCTTCCCACACATCTATTACAGGGGGGACAGCTCCTTGTCTTGTGCATTTCAAAGGTGTTGCTGCAATTCCTGGGGAGCTCTGCAAAACCTGACTGGGAAGCAGGGTTGCTACAAAGGTGGGGTAAGCCAGAGATGCGCTCCTTGATGCTTTTGCCACATTCTCTACTTGCATCTGTTGAACTGCAGTGTAGCCCTACGCTGCTTGTCAAGCCTGCCTGGAGAGTAGTCCCTCTGCTTATGGCCATTGCATCTGTAGCAACTGCTGCACTTGCTTATATGGAAGAATGATGTTCAGAAAGTACTTATGCATTCTTTGCAGCTTCTGGTGTTGTAGCTGATGGTTTCATTTTTTGTCTCCTTTTGGAAAATTAGTCACTCGTCTTTGTTTGCTCTTTATTTCATGTCCCTCTGCCATCTGTTTTAATCTAGATGAGGGGGATGGGAAGGAGGGCAAACCAGCTTCTCAGCCAGCCCTCTGGGAGGGGGAAGGAGGAGCCAGCAAGAAAGGCATGGTCCACAGGCTGACAGACTTGCTTATATAAAACAATAAGCATGCCTCCCAAATGTAGGTTCTGTTGTTGGGTGACTGGAGAGTGAGCCTGTTGTGAACTTGATCATTGGCTGGAGAAAGGGAAAATTTCAGACCCATATTCATAACTCTCCAAAGGAAATGGCAATGATTTATGTCTATAATTAATTAGATAAGAGAATTCTGCATGTACATGTTCATGTGTGATTTTTTTCTAGGTGATCCTGCTCTAGCATGGGGGTTGGACTGGATCTTCAGAAGTCCCCTTTCAACCCCTACCATTCTGTGAACTGTGATTCAGTTTCTTCTGTTTGAGGCTGGTCTGAATCTCCAGTCCAGACTTCCCAGGATAGTTGCCTTTCACATTCTGTACGGTGTGGAAGATTTCCAGAGCACCAGATCATAGATAATACTGCCTGTGGAAGCTGTATCCAGCTTCTGCTGCTGATATTCTGAGCTGTGTAAATAAATACGTGTGAGAAATGAGGCATTATCTGGGCACCCCATCCCACTCTGAGTTCTACATTTAGCATAATGACATCTTCATGATGGAAAGTAGACTGTACAGACAGACAAAGCCCCATGTAACTACACAGTCAACATCTTGTCCTTAGAGGTGCATGTCCCCTTGGATGGTTGGGAGCTGAACTTGCACCTTCTGCGTTAATGTTTATAAATATGTAAAAGGTGAGTGCTGAGAGGATGGAGCCAGGCTCCTCTCGGTGATGCCCAGTGACAGAACAAGGGCAGTGGGTGGAAGTTGAGCCATAGGAGGTTCTATGTAAACATGAGGAATAATTTTTTTCACTGTGAGGGTGATGGAACACTGGAACAGGCTGCTCAGAGCAGGTTTTGGAGTCTCCCTGTGTGGAGATATACAAGGCCCCCCTGGATGCGCTCCTGTGTGACCTGGTACAGGTGATCCTGCTCAGCAGGGGCGTTGGACTAGATGATATTTTGAGGTCCCTACTAGTCCTTAACAGTCTGTGATTCTGTGATTCTGTGATTCTGTGACATCATAAGTGGGCTACTCACTTCCTATCCCCCTCTTTGGCACCTATCCTTAATTTAGTTGGTACCTAACGACCTGAAATGTTCTGTTCAACTGGAAACCTCCCGGAAACCTTCCACAGTAAGAAAAGATACTTAAAACTCTTGTTTTAGTTCTGTTTTAGCAAAGCAAGGGGTTTTGCATGTTTGTTTTCATTTCAGGTTTTTCTTTGGATTGGCAGTGAATCAAGGTGACTATTCACCCATCTCTGTAATTTGTACAACTAGTTTCATACGGGCAGGACTGGCTTGCTTTCATGATTAGCAACTGAATTTGCACAGCAAGGTGAAAATGCAGAACGGCTTTGCTTGTGTTTCCCCTTTCAAGTGACAGTTGGAAACCTGTAGGAATCACAAACCAAGGAGGCTGAGAGGCAGCTTTACTTCCTTTTAAAGGTAATGAAGCACAGCCTTGTTTCTCTCACTTCCCACTCATCCTTATGCTTTGCCGCCATGTGATCTTTGCCAGCCCTCTGAAAACACAGTGTGCACAGTCGTCAGCCACAAACTGATGCAACCTACCTTTAAAACTCTATTCCAAGGAGTAGTTCAACTTGAAAAAAAGGAAAAAAAGAAAAAAAAAAATTAAAAAGTATTTAGAATAGCATCACAGAATCATAGAATCAATAAGGTTGGAAGAGACCTCAAAGATCATCAATTCAAATCTGTCACCCAACACCTCATGACTACTAAACCATGGCACCAAGTGCCACATCCAATCCCCTCTTGAACACTTCCAAGGAAAGTGATTCCACCACCTCCCTGGGCAGCACATTCCAATGGCTAACAACTCTCTCTGTGAAGAACTTTCTCCTCACCTCCAGCCTAAACCTCCCCTGGTGCAGCTTGAGACTGTGTTCTCTTGTTCTGATGCTGGGTGCCTGGGAGAAGAGACCAACCCCCACCTGGCTACAACCTCCCTTCAGGGTAGTTGTAGAGAGCAAGAAGGTCAGCCCTGAGCCTCCTCTTCTCCAGGCTAAGCAACCCCAGCTCCCTCAGCCTCTCCTCACAGGGCTGTGCTCCAAACTCCTCCCCAGCTTTGTAGCCCTTCTCTGGACATGTTCAAGAGTCTCGATGTCCTTCTTAAATTGAGGGGCCCAGAACTGGACACAGGACTCAAGGTGTGGCCTAAGCAGTGCTGAGTACAGGGGCACAATGACTTCCCTGTGGAAGTCCCCCATTTTCTAGTTAATAAGCATTTTTGTGGAATAATTCCTGTACTACCTGACTTCTAGGGTAATGTGGGCACTTTATGTCTTAGTTCCTCATGAATTTTATCAAATGTGGTTTTTTATTGTGTAACAACTGTGAAAGCTTTTATCCAGCTGGAAGAAGCTACCCTGTTTACTCCTGGATGGTAACAAAACAATCAATATTTTCAAATATGTGTCTGGAAAAGACAGAAGAAAACATCATTTTCAAACCATGACAGGGGCCAACAGCAGGATCTGTCTTTTTTTTTTGCTGTGTACTCACCGAGACAGCTTTGAGGGATAACTGGCCTTGGAGGCGTCTGTTGGAAGAGCAAAGTTGATGCATTGATGTGTTCTTCCTCTGCAGAAGGGGTTCTGCATGACACAAACCAGTACAAGCCTGTGGTTAATCACAGTTTGCAGACATGGCAAAATTCACACAATATGCAAGCCCATCTCTGTCTCTTTTTTGGAGACTGATGCTCTTCAACAAAGGCTGCATACTGGCCACTGTCTTTCCCTGTACTTCTTTTCACCATGTCATTTGTCTTTATTCTACTCCTCATGTGATCATCTCAGAGACTGAAAGTTTTTCCCTGTGTTTTGTGAGGCAGGTGTGATCGAATAACCCAATCTGCTAGTAAACTCTGCATTGGGTTTGCCTTGAAGAACTATTCTCTATTACTTTCTTTATCAGGACTGACAGAAAATTTGGCCTTTTCATAGAATCATAGAATCAATAAGGTTGGAAAAGACCTCAGAGATGATCATGTCCAACCTGTCACCCAACACCTCATGACTGACTAAACCATGTCTTCAAGTGCCACATTCAATCTCCTCTTCAACACCTCCAGGGACGGTGACTCCACCACCTCCCTGGGCAGCACATTTTGAGGGCCAACACTCTCTCTGTGAAGAATTTTCTCCTCACATCCAGCCTAAATTTCCCTTGGTGCAGCTTGAGACTGTGTCCTCTTGTTCTGGTGCTGGGTGCCTGGGAGAAGAGACCAACCCCCACCTGTCCACAACCTCCCTTCAGGTAGTTGTAGAGAGCAAGAAGGTGTCCCCTGAGCCTCCTCTTCTCCAGGCTAAGCCACCCCAGCTCCCACAGCCTCTCCTCACAGGGCTGTGCTCCAGACCCTTCCACAGCCTCACTGCCCTTCTCTGGACACGTTCAAGAGTGTGGTGGAAGTGTGGTGGAAGTCATCATTTGGGATTTCTGAGCTGTCTGAGCAAGCTGGCGTGTTTACTTGGCGGTGTGCAGGCTGCTGTGGTGTGGGTTGGGAGGTGAAGCAGATGCTGCTTGGCCCAGAATGGCAGCCGGGCTGGAAATCACAGAACGTTAGGGGTTGGAAGGGACCTCCAAAGATCATCTAGTCCAACCAAAGCAGGATCATCTAGAGTAGGTCACAGAGGAATGCATCCAGGATGGTTTGAAATACAGAATACAGAATTAACCAGATTGGAAAAGACCTTTGAGATCATCAAGTCCAACCCATCACCCAACACCATCTAATCAACTAAACCATGGCACTAAGTGCCTCATCCAGTCTCCATGAGAGAATGGCATAAGGGCTTCCAAGAAAATAATTTGAGGGAATGCAGAGGCAAGAAATGGAAAACACAACGGCTTTAGAATAGAATAGAATAGAATAGAATAGAATAGAATAGAATAGGAATAGGAATAGGAATAGGAATAGAAATAGGAATAGGAATAGGAATAGGAATAGGAATAGGAATAGGAATAGGAATAGGAATAGGAATAGGAATAGGAATAGGAATAGAATTAATCAGGTTGGAAAAGACCTTTGAGGTCATCAAGTCCAACTCATCACCTAACAACATCTAATCAAATAAACCATGGCACGAAGTGCCTCATCCAGGCTCTTCCTAAACACCTCCAGTGATGGTGACTCCACCACCTCCCTGGGCAGCACTTTCAATGGCCAATCTCTCTTTCTGTGAAGAACATCTTCCTAACATCCAGCCTGAACCTCCCCTGGCACAGCCTGAGACTATGTCCTCTTGTTCTGTTGCTGGTTGCTTGGGAGAAGAGACCAACCCCCACCTGTCTACAACCTCCCTTCAGGTAGTTGTAGACCAGAGAAGGAGACTCCACGACCTCTCTGGGCAGCCCATTTCAGTATTTTATCACCCTCACAGAGAACGTTTTTCCTTATGTTCATGTAGAACCTCCCATGCTCCAGCTTGCACCTGTAATGACTTGTGCATTCTTGGGGCAGGGATCTCTGCATCATGTTTTGGCAGAAAATGACTTGTTTCTCCGGTCAGCTGGCATTACAGTGTGTTGAATAATTCCTGAAGATTTTTAGCCTTGAGTATATATTTTTAGGTGTACAACACTTCATCGAAAAATGGTATCAGCAGGGCACTGGTTAGGCCGCACCTCGAGTCCTGTGTCCAGTTCTGGGCCCCTCAGTTTAGGAAGGATATTAACTTGCTGGAATGTGTCCAGAGAAGGGCAACAAAGTTGGTGAGGGGTTTGGAACACAGCCCTGTGAGGAGAGACTGAGTGAGCTGGGGTTGCTTAGCCTGGAGAAGAGGAGACTCAGGGGTGACCTTATTGCTCTCCATAACTACCTGAAGGGAGGTTGTAGCCAGGCAGAGGTTGGTCTCTTCTCCCAGGCAGCCAGTACCAGAACAAGAGGACACAGTCTTAGGCTGCACCAGGGCAGGTTTAGGCTGGATGTTAGGAAGAAGTTCTATACAGAGAGTGATTCCCCATTGGAATGGGCTGCCCATGGAGGTAGTGGAGTCACCTTCATTGGAGGTGTTCAGGAGGAGACTTGATGGGGTGCTTGGTGCCGTGGGTTAGTTGTTTAGGTGGGTTGGATTGGTTGATAGGTTGGACGTGATGATCTTGAAGGTCTCTTTCAACCTGGTGTGTTGTATTGTGTTGTAAAATGTGTCCAAACACAGAAGTAAGAATTTATCTATCTTTATCTATCTTTGTTTATCCATTATCTTATATCTTTATTTATCTATTATCTCCCTAGGAAGCTTTCTGGATCTGTCAGGTCTCCTGTTGCAGATGCTGTGCTTAGTAAATAAGGTCTCATGCTCTCCAGCGCTCTGTACTCATTTTCATTGCTGGTAGGGAAATAACAGGCTGTCATTCACCACTTATTTCCTTTGCATAATTCTGATGTAGCTGTGCCACTTGACATACAGCACAGATGACTGCAAAAGGCTTTTTAAAATTTAAGCAGATGATTCAGAATCATTTTTGAAAAAAACAACCAACACCAACCTAACTTATTGTTGTCCCAGAAACTCAGTGCAGACAGCAACTGTCAAACAAGATTATCCACCCTAATGTGATCCTCAAAGTTTCTCAATACAGCTGCTAAACAATCTTAAGTGATAAGCCTAAAAAACTCTTTCTAAACAAAATCCCAGAGTTTTTTTAATGTTGTTGAATATTTCCCCCCTTCAGAATCTATTTATGTTGGCTTTCTAAGGTCTTTTAAAGCATACTGATTGACAGCTGGCTGAACATGAGCCAGCAGTGTGCCCAGCTGGCCAAGAAGGCCAATGGCATCCTGGCCTGCATCAGGAATAGTGTGGCCAGCAGGAGCAGGGAAGTCATTGTGCCCCTGTACTCAGCATTGGTTAGGCCACACCTTGAGTCCTGTGCCCAGTTCTGGGCCCCTCAGTTTAAGAAGGACATTGAGACACTTGAATGTGTCCAGAGAAGGACAACGAGGCTGGGGAGAGGCCTCAAGCACAGCCCTGTGAGGAGAGGCTGAGGGAGCTGGGGTTGCTTAGCCTGGAGAAGAGGAGGCTCAGGGAGACCTTCTTGCTCTCTACAACTCCCTGAAGGGTGGTTGTAGCCAGGAAGGGCTTGGCCTCTTCTCCCTAGCAACCAGCACCAGAACAAGGGGACACAGTCTCAAGCTGCAACAGGGGAGGTTTAGGCTTGAGGTGAGGAGAAAGTTCTTCATGGAGAGAGTGATTCATCATTGGAATGTGCTGCCCGGGGAGGTGGTTGAGTCGCCGTCCCTGGAGGCATTCAAGAGGGGATTGGACATGGCACTTGGTGCCATGGTCTAGTATTCCTGAGGTGTTAGGTGACAGGTTGGACTTGATGATCTTTGAGGTCTTTTCCAACCTTATTGATTCTATGTTTCTATGATTCTATGATAAGTTTGTGATTACCAAAGCCTTTAGCACTGTAGAGAAGTTTAGATACCAATTTATCCTGAGGATGCTTGTAGATAGCACAACAACTTTTCTTTTTGTGAGTAAGGAAATCGTATGCAGTTTCAAAAGAGGGTTGAACAAAGTCATCTTTTACATTTAGATTATAATTCTAACACAAAGAAGCAATGATTCCAGCAGCTCTTTTCTCCTTAAGTTGTATGCTGATAAAATGAAATTTGCCTTTTAACAGAAGGGTTTTTCTTTGTAATCTTGCAGTATGCTTGCTATATATTTCAAAATATTGAAAGAAGTTGTTTGACAGTGCTTCCACATGACACCATGTAATAGTAATGTGGTGGTGAAGAGAAAGAAGCATTAAACTGACTACCTAATTGCCCAAATCCACAGAAGGCACATCAGTACTGCCAGCTGCTTTCAGAGAGTTCAAAAACCTTCAGTGGATTCTCAGCCATTGCAGCCTGTCTATGGCCTCTGTAGTTTCTGTGCTTTAACATAATACCATGGTCAGAAGTGGGAATAAGGGACAGAGGCAAATGGTCCGTGTACTGATCTTCAGAGATGGTAAGAGGCCTGTAAAACTCAAAGACAAGCCATTGCTTCTGTGTGATCTGGTTTGTTATGTGTGGGAGCAGCATTGTGCTCTGTTGGAAATGCTGAATCCTTCTCCCTGGATTGCTTACAGCCCAACTCTCAGACTGCAGAATTGGTGGATTTAACTATGGATTATCACATGAGAAACTTTTTCTACCGGGAGACTGGAAAAAACCAAATTAAAACTTTGAAGCTCTTTGCTAAAATGCATTTTTATTTTTACCCTGTGAAGCTGCTGAAATTTATTGAAAAATGCTTTCAACAATTTAAAAGCAATATCCTGTTGCCAAGTAATGAGAAACACACTGTAGGGTCTCGCATTGCACGCCCTCATGTTGGTACACATGTATATTTCCTTGCAGTTTTGCCCATAATTTCTGTGTTTTCTATTTTGAGAAGTCATTATAAAAAGCTAGGTTTCCTTAGTGTTCAAAATGAGTCTTTGCTCTTTGTAGTTGAATTGTATTTTCCTCTTAACTCTTCTGGAAACGGGCAATGAGCAGATTCAGGCAAGTCCTCACATCTGTATAGTCCCTTTTTCCCCCATTCCCATTAAATGATGGCATTACATGCATCCCTTTTATCTCTGTTTCTTGATTCACAATTCTTAGGTTGTAGCTAGGTCATATATATCCAACATTCCCCTCAACTTAAGATTTGGAATGGAATGGAATGGAATGGAATGGAATGGAATGGAATGGAATAGAATAGAATGGAATGGAATGGAATGGAATGGAATAGAATAGAATAGAATAGAATAGAATAGAATAGAATAGAATAGAATAGAATAGAATGGAATAGAATGGAATGGAATGGAATGGAATGGAATGGAATGGAATGGAATGGAATGGAATGGAATGGAATAGAATGGAATGGAATGGAATGGAATGGAATGGAATGGAATAGAATAGAATAGAATAGAATAGAATAGAATAGAATAGAATAGAATAGAATAGAATAGAATAGAATAAACCAGGTTGAAAAATACCTTTGAGATCATCAAGTCCAACCTATCACCCAACACCATCTAATCAACTAAACCATGGCACTAAGCACCCTAGAGGCTTCCTTTAAAAGACACAGATCTAGCTAGAGGCAGTTGTATAGTCTCTCTAATTGGTAGACCTGAGTATCTATGGCTTCAAGTAAAACTGGCAAGGTTGAGGAGAAACAGCCAAATCACTAGCTGATGACACTAATTTTGTATGGCTTGTACAGCAATATCATAGCACCTTTGTCATATAATATATAGTATAGCAAATCCTAAGAAGACCACTGGGCTCCATACAGTGCAGAATATGAGGACTGTGGTATGGGGGCACCATTTCCAATGTTTGAAGTCCTGGATAGAATAGAATAGCGTAGTGTAGTGTAGCGTAGTATAGCATAGCATAGCATAGAATTAACCCAGTTGGAAAAGACCTTTGAGATCATCGAGTCCAGCCTATCATCCAACACCATCTGATCAGCTAAACCATGGCACCAAGCACCTCACCCAGTCTCTTCCTAAACGCCTCCAGTGATGGTGACTCCACCACCTCCCTGGGCAGCACATTCCAATGGCCAATCTCTCTTGCTGGGAAGAACTGCTTCCTAACATCCAGCCTAAACCTCCCCTGGCGCAGCTTGAGACTGTGTCCTCTTGTTCTGGTGCTGCTTGCCTGGGAGAAGAAACCAGCCCCCTCCTGGCTACAATCTCCCTTCAGGGAGTTGTAGACAGCAAGAAGGTCTCCCCTGAGCCTCTCCTTCTCCAGGCTAAGTAACCCCAGCTCCCTCAGCCTCTTCTCATAGGGCTGTGCTCCAGACCCCTCCCCAGCTTTGTTGGCCTTCTCTGGACACATTCCAGCAATTCAACATCTTTCCTAAACTGAAGATTCAAATAAAACAAACCACTGCAAAAAGAAGAAACCAGGAGAGAGATTCTGGCAACAGCCAGTGGTTTCTTGGGTAAGGGAGCCAGTGGATTCTCTTCCTTGCTGATGTGGCTGGAAGCACCTGTAACTGTTTTCTCATTTACACAACTAGAGTAGGCATCCTGCATAAAAGCAGACTTGATTAATCCAAAAAGCTACATGAATAAAGTCTTGCTTGCTGGGCTCCCCAGAATTGTGACACAATGGTTGAGAACAGGTGGTGGTAGTGGGCACTTTGCTGTAGCCACACTGCATGGTTATGTATCCTCATGTTAGGGAAGTCTGTAACCCACTGTGAGTGCCCTGTTCACTCCCATGAGAAAATTGTTTCTCTGCATTGTCTGGGTTGGTGTCTGGGAAGGGCTGGGCTGTGGCTGACCTCATTGCTGTTATTGGTTTGTTTTGCCTCTACAGCTACCTGAAAGGTGGTTGTAGCCAGGAAGGGGTTGGCCTCTTCTCCCTAGCAATCAGCACCACAACAAGGGGACACAGTCTCAAGCTGCACCAGGGGAAGTTTAGGCTGGAGGTGAGGAGAAAGTTCTTCACCGAGAGAGTGATTCGCCATTGGAATGTGCTGCCCAGGGAGGTGGTGGAGTCGCCGTCCCTGGAGGTGTTCAAGAGGGGACTGGACATGGCACTTGGTGCCATGGTCTAGTCATGGGGTCTGTGGTGACATGTTGGACTCGATGATCTTCAAGGTCTCTTCCAACCTTGGCGATACTGTGATACTGTGCCTTGCTGGGGTGCAGGACAGAGCTGGCTGGGGAGGGAGGCACCACACCACTTTGGTGGCCCCCAGCCTGGCTGGGCCATACTGTACCCAGGCACTGTGAGGGATGGGGAGGAATCTGCCTTCTACCAGTGGCATTAGTCCCTGAAGCATGTGGGTGGATATTTGGCACTTCATTAAGACTTGCAGCCCCTTCAGGGTAGGAGCCCTGTTGAGTCTGCTGTTGGAGCACAGCAAGGACCTGGATATGTTGCTGTTTGTGCTCGAGTGATTTCCTTTCCACCTACAAGGTACAGCTCCTGCTTAGCAGAGGGCTGACTTAGCCCTCAGGGTCTGGTTAGTGACTTGCAATGTTAGGAAAAGCTGTTGGAACAGATAAAATGAATGTGGTTGCCAGCAGCTGAAAAAAAAATCAAATATGTTGTCTTGGAAGCTCTGTCTGTTTGTAGGTGTGTAACTCCATGCTTTGGGACTGAAAAGTTCCAACACTTACTGCTTGACTGCTACTGCAACATCTATTATCCTTTCTGATAATAACAATGAATTACTTTAGGCCCAGGCATGTATTCACAATGTTTTCCTTCTACAAGAAGGAAACCAGTGAAGGAGTATCTTCAGCAAGTAGCTTTTGGGGTGTAGAGCATTTGATTCAAGTCACCATCTGGAGGGAGACCCTAAAGCTGCTCTTTGTCTTCTGGGTTGGAGGTTGGGTGGTGGTGTTCAAATTAGAGGCAGATGATGACTCCTGCATACTACAGGTGGTGAGGAAGAGTGAAGGGAGGGTCAGGGCAGTGAGCACATCCTCGTCTTTGGTCTTCCTTTCCTGTTTGCTTGGTCCACTGTCAAACATCTGGATGTAAGCTTGGTCCAGCTCCACTCTGGGGCTATATCAGGGGCTCTTTCAAGACCTTGAGACCTGAGGCCAAGCTGATGTCAAACCATCCAGGAAGGAAGAGATGAGTCCCAGAAAGCCTCTGGCTCCCTTTTCACAGGGAAAAGGGTGTACATACTCCACAGGGCCCTTGCTGATGACCTTTGAGGGTCCCTTCTAACCCACTGCTTTCCAGATGCTTTGTTCTCTCTGTTTCTGATAATGATGGGGGTGGGGTGGGTTGTATGTGGTTGGTTTGTTTGTTTGTTTGCTTGATTTTTATCTTGTTTTGATTTTTTTCTCCCATTAGAAGCTGGTTTAGGCTATGCAGCTAAGTTTGTCCTGAAAGTCTTAGAATCTGTTTTGTTGGACATAGCATTTTATTAAGATTTCATCTATATGGATATTGTTTAAAAAATATCTTGATTACTTTTGTATGGCCTGGTTTGACCACATGGAATGGAATGGAATGGAATGGAATGGAATGGAATGGAATGGAATGGAATGGAATGGAATGGAATGGAATGGAATGGAATGGAATGGAATGGAATGGCATAAACTAGGTTGGAAGAGACCTTCAAGATCATCGTGTCCAACCTATCATCCAACATCACCTAATCAACTAAACCATGCAACCAAGCACCCCATTCAGTCTCCTCCCATACACCTCCAATGATGGTGACTCCACCACCTCCCCAGGCAGCCCATTCCACATTGTGGATGGCCAACACTCTCAGAACCAGAACATGAGGACACAGTCTCAGGCTGCACCAGGGCAGGTTTAGGCTGGATGTTAGGAAGAAGTTCTATACAGAGAGAGTGATTGCCCATTGGAATGGGCTGCCTGGGGAGGTGGTGGAGTCACCATCATTGGAGATGTTCAGGAGGAGACTTGATGGGGTGCTTGGTGCCATGGTTGAGTTGTTTAGGTGGGTTGGATTGGTTGATGGGTTGGACGCGATGATCTTGAAGGTCTCTTTCAACTTGGTGTATTGTATTGTATTGTAAATGACTAGAAACTATGCAGCACCACTTGGAAGAGAACCTCATCAACATAATTTAGTCATCAATTAATCTAAATCCAAATTTTCATTTTGAAAAGCTGTCACAAACAGCCTAGGAGGCTTGAAAAAGAAATGCAATTTGAAATAGTGCAGTAGGAGGGAAAAAATGCTCAAATGTACTGAAATCCTTGCTTTCCTATTATTTTCAGCTAGCAGTAGAAAAAAAATGCTGCAGATCTTTAAATGCCATGAAGATTTGTTATGTGTCTCAGTTGGAGACATGGGAAAGAAGTGCAGAACACTGAAGAAAGAGGCAAAACAAACCCAACTCTGACAAAACCTCCTGAACAATCAAATATCAATACCCAAGCAAACAAAGCCCATACCACAACAAACCTGCCCCTGAAATAAAATTTGACTACTTCTAACAACCATCAAAGCCCTATGAGGAGAGCCCAGCACAAGTCCTGTGAGGAGAGGCTGAGGGAGCTGGGGTTGCTTAGCCTGGAGAAGAGGAGGCTCAGGAGAGATCTTATTGCCTGAAGGGAGGTTGTAGCCAGGTGGGAGTTGGTCTCTTCTCCCAGGCAACCAGCACCAGAACAAGAGGACATAGTGTCAAGTTGTGCCAGGGGAGGTTTAGGCTGAATGTTAGGAAGAAGTTCTTCACAGAAAGAGATTTGCCATTGGAATGTGCTGCCCAGGGAGGTGGTGGAGTCACCATCCCTGGAGGTGTTTAGGAAGAGCCTGGATGAGGCACTTGGTGCCATGGCTTAGTTGATGAGATGGTGTTGGGTGATAGGTTGGACTCGATGATCTCTGAGGTCTTTTCCAACCTGGTTAATTCTATTCTGTTCTAAATATGGCATGAGGTCATTAGATTAACCTTCTGTTATGACAAAAACCATTCCTGTAAGATGTGTTTCAGCTGTATTTAATAGGATCAGTAGGTTTGTGCTCCTTATTATGTTGAAATGGATAGATTTTAATGTGGATAAATGGGTACCTGACATGGCCTGCTGTCTTAGTTTGTTTTATTTTTTAAATATGTATTTACATCTGCTTTTATGTTTGTTTCTGACTTTTGTGATGATTGACTGATAATTAAGTTTGCTGTAGTGAGAAGTGTTGAGCTTGGATGGGAAGAAGGAAGTCTGGTCTGTGTGCAAAACCAGCCAGCAAGAACAGCCAGCTGGTGTTCACGTGGGTCCTGCATGACAAAAGCAGCTTCCTCTGCCAAATATAGTGAGCTTGGATTCTTTTTTTGCTGTTTGCCCCTGCCCAGTTTAGAGAGCTGTGGCAACGGGTGCCTCTCCAAGCTTAAGCAGCAGATGAGTCAATTTTAACATTAGAGATAATTATTGAGTTAGAAGTTGATATATGTGCCAAAACTCTTTTGAGAAGGTCCCTGTTAGATGTTGTCAAGCAAGTGTGGTGCTACTTTCATGACATCTTGAACTCAGTTATCTCTTCTGCAGCATGGCATCTCCTTGCTTCCTTGGCACCCACCCTGCATGCCTAGGATCCCAGGTACTCTGTGATGCCCAACAGCTCGTGCCAAGCACCATGGTAAGGTTTCTTCTCTTCCTTTGTTTGCAAAGTTACTAAGAGATCTTGGGGGAATTAATGACTGAAGTGTCTCTGTATTTGAAATGGACATTCCAGTACTTGTCCTTCTTTCTATGATAAAGTGACTATGTCAGTGGGCAAGGGATGACCTATGGATGTGACCTACCTGAACTTCTGCAAGGCCTTTGACACAGTCCCCCACAACATCCTTCTTCAAGTGGTATGGATGAGATGAGCAGACTATTCAGTGAATAAGGAATTGTCTGAATGGTCACATCAAAGGGTAGTGCTCAACAGCTTGAAGTCCAGATGGAGAGCAGTGACAAGTGGTGTCCCTGTGGCATCCGTACTGGGACCTGTTTCATGTTTTTATCAGTGATACAGACAGCAGGATTGAGTGCACCATCAGCAGCTTTGCAGATGACACCAAGCTGAGTGGTGTTGTCAATATGCCAGAGGGACAGAATGCCATCCAGAGGGACCTAGACAAGCTGGTGGGGTGATTCTAGGTGAACCTCATGAGGTTCAACAAGAGCAAATGCAGAGTTGTACACCTGGACTGGAACCATCCTCGTTATCAATGCAGACAGGAGGATGAGGTGATAGAAAGCAGCCCTGTGGAAAAGCACATGGGGGTGCTGATGGATGAGAAGCTGGACATGATCAGGCAGTGTGCACTTGCAGCCCAGAAGGTGAAAGATGCATTGCCAGCAGATCCAGAGAGGTGATTCTGCCACTTTGCTCTGGTAAGACCTCACCTGCAGTGCTGCACCCAGGTCTGGAGCCCTCAATACAAGGACATGGACCTGATGGAGCAGGTCCAGAGGAGCATCACAAAAATGATCAGGGTGTTGGAGCACCTCTGCTATGAAGACAGGCTGAGGGAGCTGGGGTGGTTCAGCCTGGAGAAAGGCTCCAAGGAAACCTAATTGCCACATTCCAGTACCTGAAGGGGGCCTACAAGAAGGATGGAGAGAGACTGTTTACAAAGAGGCAATGGCTTCAAACTAGATTGGATGTTAGGAAAGAGTTATTTACCATGAGGGTAGCGGAACACTGGAACAGGTTGCCCAGGAGGTAGTTGAGGCCCCATCTCTGGAGATATTCAAAGTGAGGCTTGACAGGGCTCTGGGCAACCTGATCTAGTTGAGGACGCCCCTGCTGACTGCAGAGGGGTTTGGACTAGGTGACCTTTGGAGGTCCCTTCCGATCTAGACCACTTTATGATTCTATGAGTCAATAAATACACTGAAACCTGTCAGCTGTATGGATAGTCCTAGAAATGAAGGACTGAAGAAAGAAAGAAAATGTGCTTAGGCTAAAAAGTATCAGGTTTGAATAGTATACTAGAGCTTGTAGTTGTTCTTCATTTGGTCTGGCTGTGGGCTAGTTTAATCAGAGCAATGGCTTCAGAGGCTGATCAGATGCTATCATGTGGAGGGCCACTGATGATCCCCAGAAGGCTGTTCTGCAGAACAACTCTGAGACAATGGCACTCAGTATTTGCAGATCTTAGCATGGTCAAATTCCTGCACATTGCTCAAGGTAACCTTGTGAAGACAAGTGTTTATTACAAGTTTGGGCCTCTGAAATAGACCTGTGGTGAACAGGAGGAGCCCTAGGGAACTGCTATTAGCAGCACCACATTCAGGGAAGCAGCAGGTCCTTCTTTCTCTTTTGCTCTCCAATTCCCTCCTGGTGGGATAACAAAATACAACAAAAAAGGGGTTTTATTCCTCAGATACACCAGGTGTTTTGAACACAAGGTGGTTATTTCTCAGTTCTTTTCCCCTAAAGGTTTCCTTCCAGATGGAAAAGTAGATGCAATCCAGCTGGGGCTCCTTGCCCTGTACTGCTGACAGTGTCATGACTGTTTTTCCCTGTCTGACTGAACACTTGCCAGACCAAGGCTGAAGGTCTATTAGCCTCAATAGGCTTTAAGGAAAGAACTGCTTGATGGTTTCTTAATAATGCAATTTTCCCCCCACCCTAATACAATTAAAAATCTTTTGCTGCCATGGTGGTTGTAACAAAATAACCAGAAGGAGGATCTGAGGATATTGATTTGTCTTCAAAGTACAAGTAGCTGGTGTTTTGATGGATCTTTTGCTAACATGTAAAAGTAAAGAAGAGATGGGTTTGACCCTTAATTTGGCTGTTGTGAGTGTGCTTGAGTATTGTGTGGGTAAGAAGTATGCCTTAGAAGGAAGATTGGCTGAATCATTGAATGGTGTGGCCAGCAGGAGCAGGGAAGTCATTGTGCCCCTGGACTCAGCACTGGTTAGGCCACACCTTGAGTCCTGTGTCCAGTTCTGGGCCCCTCATTTTAGGAAAGATGTTGAGTTGATGGAAGGTGTCCAGAGAAGGGCAACAAAGCTGGGGAGGGGTCTGGAGCACAGCCCTGTGAGGAGAGGCTGAGGGAGCTGGGGTTGCTTAGCCTGGAGAAGAAGAGGCTCAGGGGTGACCTTCTTGCTCTCTCCAACTAATTGAAGGGAGGTTGTAGCCAGGTGGGGGTTGGTCTCTTCTCCCAGGCACCCAGCACCAGAACAAGAGGACACAGTCTCAAGCTGCGCCAGGGGAGGTTTAAGCTGGATGTGAGGAGAAAGTTCTTCACAGAGAGCGTTCTTACTCATTGGAATGTGCTGTCCAGGGAGGTGGTGGAGTCACCATCCCTGGAGGTGTTCAAGAAGCAATTGGATGTGACACTTGGTGCCATGGTTTAGTTAGTCATGAGGTGTTGGGTGACAGGTTTGACTTGATGATCTCTGAGGTCTTTTCTAACCTTATTGATTCTATGTTTCTATGATTGACGGTATTGCACTTGACAAAGGTCTGCAGCATAATTGTAGAGAAGAGATGTCCTTCTAAGAAATTGGTAGAAGGGGGCTTTTAGTTGGCTTGATTCCATGGCATGACAATGATATTTTCCAGTCTAAAACTGACGCTGAAGTATTTGGGGCTGAATGCAACTATACGTTACACTTTCATAGTACAATAATAATAATAATACTAGCAACAGTTCCTTCTTCAGACTTCTTTAGTCACATGCCTTGGCTTCATTGCACTTTGATAATAAATATAATATTATAAATTGCAATGGCTTATGTATGAGAATTGCTCAGAATCACAGAATCACCAAGGTTGGAAGAGACCTCAAAGATCATTGAGTCCAACCTGTCACCACAGACCTCATTACTAAACCATGGCACCAAGTGCCACGTCCAATCCCCTCTTGAACACCTCCAGGGATGGTGACTCCACCACCTCCCTGGGCAGCACATTCCAACGGCGAATGACTCTCTCTGTGAAGAACTTTCTCTTCACCTCCAGCCTAAACTTCCCCTGTTGCAGCTTGAGACTGTGTCCCCTTGTTCTGGTGCTGGTTGCCTGGGAGAAGTGACCAACTCCCTCCTGGCTACAACCTCCCTTCAGGTAGTTGTAGACAGCAAGGTCTCCCCTGAACCTCCTCTTCTCCAGGCTAAACAACCCCAGCTCCCTCAGCCTCTCCTCGTAGGGCTTGTGCTCGAGGCCTCTCACCAGCTGCTATTAATATTTTCAGTTTCTCACAGATGATGATTACTGCACTTGCACTTTAACTGCAGCTATGCAAACCCAGTGAAAGGTGTGTCACAAGAAAGACAATTGCCTTTGAAAAGTTTTCATAAGCTGTATTATGAAGTATTTATGTGTGTGGTTTCACAGCAGGCAGACTGAAAAGTAGCTGCCTTTAAGAGTGTCACATGTGTTGCTTGGGGAACCCTGGGAGAAGCAATATTTGGATCATTTATTCATCACAAAAGAGACTGATGAATGCAGGAACTTTCTCCCATAGAAAAGTCAGTACGTGCAATTCTTGCTGTTTCAGGCCTTGGATTTTCATGTGTGGAGTCTACTGCCCTGTAAGACTGTTTTATCAGAACATTAAAGTCATGTTCGAATCCCATGTCCTGTTCACTCAGAGTGTTTTTCTTTCCCTATGTATGCTACAGGTCCCAGAGGATTAATGATTCTCTACCACTGTTGGCTGGGAGTGAGGAATCCAACTGCCTTGTTGTGCTGGCTTGAGCCTTAACTGGAGTTTAAGAGATCAGATGATAACAGGTTGAGAACTCCTCCCCTGCCCCCCTTCCTTTCCCTAGTAAGGAAAGGGAAGGAAAAGGGAGAAAAGAACAAAAAGGGGGGTAGGGGAAAAGGCAAGGAGGTGAATCTACAAAAGAAATAGTTTGGACTCAGTTTGGAAGTAGGAGAGGTAAATTTTTTAACCAAATTATATATATAGCAACAACAGGGAGGGTTCACAAGGGTAAGGGACAAGGATGGATAGGAAAAGGTACAAAACCAAGCCTGGATGGCCTTGTATTCCCCTGGATGTAAGTGGAGTCAGTCCTTTAGAAAGCGTGGATGCAGCTTGGAGAGAGGGCCAGGCAGGAAAACCATCAGAAGCTGACATCACAGTATCACAGTATCACAGTATCACTAAGGTTGGAAGAGACCTCAAAGATCATCGAGTCCAACCTGTAACCACAAACCTCATGACTAGACCATGGCACCAAGTGCCATATCCAGTCCCTTGAACGCCTCCAGGGACGGCGACTCCACCACCTCCCTGGGCAGCACATCCCAATGGCGAATGACTCTGTGAAGAACTTTCTCCTCACCTCAAGCCTAAACTTCCCCTGTTGCAGCTTGAGACTGTGTCCCCTTGTTCTGGTGCTGGTTGCTAGGGAGAAGAGGCCAAGCCCTTCCTGGCTACAACCACCTTTCAGGTAGTTGTAGAGAGCAATGAGGTCTTCCCTGAGCCTCCTCTTCTCCAGGCTAAACAACCCCAGCTCCCTCAGCCTCTCCTCATCATACTATTCCTTATGCAGGCCAGGATGCCATTGGCCTTCTTGGCTGCCTGGGCACACTGCTGGTTCATGTTCAGACAGCTGTTGATCAGCACCCCCAGGTCCCTCTCCGGCCGCTCTCCAGCCACTCCGACCCCAGCCTGTAGCTCTGCATGGGGTTGTTGTGGCCAAAGTGCAGGACCCGGCACTTGGACTTGTTGAATGTCATCCCATTGGACTCTGCCCATCTGTCCAGCTGATCGAGGTCCCTCTGCAGAGCCCTTCCACCCTCTAACTGACCAACATCTGCTCCTAACTTGGTGTCATCTGCAAATTTGCTGATGACTGTCTCAATCCCCTCATCCAGATCATCAATGAAGACATTGAAGAGGATGGGGCCTAGTACTGATCCCTGGGGGACGCCACTGGTGACTGGCCTCCAGCTGGAGGTGGCACCATTGACCCCCACTCTCTGGGCCCGGCCCTCCAGCCAGTTCCCAACCCAGCACAGAGTGTTGCTGCCCACATTCTTTGGAGCAGGCGAGGCAGCAGAAGAGGGCGACAGCAGCAAATGTCCTCCCTTTTATAGGCTTGTTGGACAGGAAGGGGGAATGGAATAGACCACCTTTGACCCAGGGGATCTCTCCTCCTGGGGGAAACCAAGTCCTCTGCCCACCTAGATCATGTTTTTTTTGTCCTCCTGATGAGCCGGGCTCTTTCAGTGCGTCCCCCCACCCAGGATGGGTGCAACCCAGCACATTTGTTCTGGACCTAGTTTTATGCTGTAAAAATTATGTTTTGCACCTATAAAGAAGCTTTTCATGCTGTTGCTATGGTCATGTATAGGAGAGTTGTTTGAAAAGACAAGAGAGGCTGCCTATATTTATTACTTTGAGCCAAAAGGCATGGAATCAACTGATGGCTTTTCCTAAAGCTCTGTTTGTGACCAAAGCTCACGAAGATTCCCTACTCTCCATAACACAGGATAAAGAGCCTCACCTAGAAATTACTTGAGAATGCCTTTGACTTCCTGCATATCTTTAAGGATCATTTAACATTGCTTAAATATTTAAAGCAACTGAGTATCAACCTTAGGAAATAAGTTATACTTAAGTATCTAAAATTGTGGTAATTTAAAAGAATTAAGTATCATTTAACAGTGTTTCCCTCATTTGCTCCCTCACTCTGTCAGGGACTGTATTTGTCTGTTCAATTGTATATTCAGTACCTAGGCTTAATGGTACCTCTGTTCCCCTAGGCAATTTTCCTACCTGTACATATGGAGTTAATGGAATAAGCCTTCTCTATAAGCAAGATGTAGCTCTTCTTTCAGTACATACAGTTAAAATAGTAATAACAATGAATGGAAATGGAACATTCACATGCATATTGGCCACAACAACCCCAGGCAGTGCTACAGGCTGGGGTCAGAGTGGCTGGAGAGCGGCCAGGCAGAAAGGGACCTGGGGGTACTGGTCGATGGTAGGCTGAACATGAGCCTGCAGTGTGCCCAGGCAGCCAAGAAGGCCAATGCCATCCTGGCCTGCATTGGCCAGCAGGAGCAGGAAACTCATTGTGCCCCTGTACGCTGCACTGGTTAGGCCACACCTTGAGTCCTGTGTCCAGTTCTGGGCCCCTCAGTTTAGGAAAGATGTTGACTTGCTGGAAGGTGTCCAGAGAAGGGCAACAAAGCTGGGGAGGGGTTTGGAACACAAGCCCTATGAAGAGAGGCTGAGGGAGCTGGGGTTGCTTAGCCTGGAGAAGAAGAGGCTGAGGGGTGACCTTATTGCTCTCTACAACTAACTGAAGGGAGGTTATAGCCAGGTGGGGGTTGGTCTTTTCTCCCAGGCACCCAGCACCAGAACAAGAGGACACAGTCTCAGGCTGCACCAGGGCAGGTTTAGGCTGGATGTTAGAAAGAAGTTCTACACGGAGAGAGTGATTGCCCATTGGAATGGGCTGCCCGTGGAGGTGGTGGAGTCACCATCATTGGGGGTGCTCAGGAGGAGACTTGACAGCGTGCTTGGTGCCATGGTTTAGTTGTTTAGGTGGGTTGGATTGGTTGATGGGTTGGTTGCGATGATCTTGAAGGTCTCTTCCAACCTGGTCTATTCTATTCTATTCTATTCTATTCTATTCTATTCTATTCTATTCTATTCTATTCTATATTCTAGCTTTAACTATCCAGATTTTCTTTGTTAAGTTAGACTGGAAGCAGGTACAGCATGGGTTCTTGAAGGGCAGGTCCTGCTTGATGAGCTGGATCTCTTTCTATGACAAGATGACCTGCTGAGTGGGTGAGGGAAAGGCTGTGGGTGTTGCCTAGGTGGACTTTAGTAAAGCATTTGACACTGTCTCCCACAGCGTCCTCCTGGAGAAATTGTCTGCTCCTAGCCTGAATGGGTGGACACTTCACTGGGTAAAAAACTATCTGGATGGCCAGGCCCAAAGACTGGTGGTGAATGGAATTAAATCTAGTTGGCAGCTGGTCACAAGTGGTGTTCCCATGGCTCAGTTTTGGAGCCAAACTTGTTTAATGTCTTTATGAATGGTATGAAAGAGGAATTGAGTGTGCCCACAGTGAGTCTGCAGGTAACACCAAACTGGGTGGGAGTGTTGATGTGCTCAAAGGTAGGAAGGCTCTGCAGAGGGATAGGGACAGGCTGAGGTTAATTGTATGAGGTTCAACAAGGCCGAGTGCTGAGTCCTGTACTTGGGTCACAACCCTGTGCAATGCTACAGTCTTGGGGCAGACTGGAAAGCTGCCTGGTGGAAAAGGATCGGGGGGGTGCTGGTTGACAGCTGTCTGAACATGAGCCAGCATTGTGCAGAGGTGGCCAAGAAGGCCAACAACATCCTGGCTTGTATCAGAACAGTGTGGGCAGCAGCAGTAGGGAAGTGGTCATACCCCTCTACTAAGCAATGGTGAGGCCTCACCCAGAGTATGGTGTTCAGTTTTGAGCCCCTCCCTACAAAGACATTGAATTGTTGGAGTGTGTGCAGAGAAGGGCAATGAAGCTGGTGAGGGGCCTGGAGAAGAAGTCTTATGAGACAGATGCAGCTGAGGTTACTGGGGTTGTTTAGTCTGAAGAAGGGGAGGCTGATTGAAGACCTCACTGCTCTCTACAACTACCTGAAAGGAGGCTGTAGTGAGGCCAGGGTCCCAAGTATCAAGTGGTAGAATGAGAAGAAATGGCCTCAAACTGCACCAAGGAAGGTTTAAATTGGATATTAGGAAAGTTTTCTTTACTGAAGGAGTGGTCAGGCATTGGAATGGGTTGCCCAGGGAGGTGGTGGAATCACCATCCTTGGTGGTGTTAAAATTATGTAGATATGGCACTTTGGGACGTGGCTTAATGCCCCTGGTAGCAGTGGGTCAGCAGCTGGACTTGATCTTGAAGGTCTTTTCCAGTTGAAGCAGTCCTATGATTCTGCCTTTGGACCTTTGGATTGCCAACAGTACATGGCACTTTAATTGGCTGGGATTTTTTGTTCACCTTCTAGATGTTTGACAATATTAGCAACAGAGTGTCTATGATCAGGGAGAGAAGTTGAGTGTTTCCCACCTGTTTCCTTCCTCATGTATTACAGACAAACTAGTGACGTTACATTTGTTGTTTGTTTGGGTTTACTTAAGCTGCAAAGCAGTGTGAAAAAAGAATGACTGTGCTCCAGGAGAGGTAGATTCAGGACTTTTCTCTTGCTCTAATGCCAAAAGTGTCTCGAGGACAAGTTTTACTAAGTCCTCTGTTTCATGCAGCTTTTAAGTTATCTTTCAGGGCAATTTGCCCAAGTGTTCCCATTTGTCTGTCTTTCCCTATCCATACCAATAGGCAGCAGTGAGGTGGTTACATTTCCCCTCTCAGCCTCTGTACAGTCTGAAAGCAGACTGAACAGTGAGCACTGTCAATTAGTTCTGCAGCAGAAAACCCAGCAGCAAATCATTCCTGATACATCTCCCTTGCAGGAGATTTGTTTTTTCAGGCCCAGTGCTTCTGATCTGTAAGGTAGAAACCCAGCTGAAAAGTTACAGAGGGCCTTGTTAGCTCTTGCTTGAAATTCTTGAGGACTTCTTGTGAAGGAGAAAGTACAGTGAGGGCCTTATGAGTGCAAGGGGGATACTGAAAACACTGGGCAATATACTAAGCCTGGAGAACTGGGTGGAAACGTAAGAGTTCAGGATGCTCAAAAGCCCTTTGAGACCAGGAGCTAATCATTAAGAATCTCATGGTGGTATTTTGCCTTTTAAAAATTTATTTTAAATTTTAAATTTAAATGTAATTTTATTTTACATTGAAGCAATTTTGATTTCACCCAGGTGTGGAACTGCAGGTGAACTTCCGAAGGTATAAGCCAAGGTTCGGCTGCAAGCATTTTGCTTCCCAGGCAGCTAGAAGATGCTTGCTCTCTTAAAGCATCAGTGCTTAGGAGCCCTGATGGATGTGCATGGTGAAGAGAAATCAAATGCTGAGCCTGTTGATCGATCCATTACAATCATTCTGCCTAAAGGAGTCTCCTCTGGGGAAAGACCATCAAAGTTTAAGTGCCTTAAACTTCTAAGGAAATGGTTTTAGATGTGGCAAATCAATGTGTTCATCTTGCCTTGTACAGTAATTTCCTTGGCTGCTAGTGAAATGAGAGAATAGGTAACAAATCCAACAGCATGAGATTGAACACATCCAAGTGCCGGGTTCTGCACATTGGCCACAGCAACCCCAGGCAGTGCTACAGGCTGGGGTCAGAGTGGCTGGAGAGCAGCCAGGCAGAGAGGGACCTGGGGGTACTGGTTGATTGTAGGCTGAACATGAGCCTGCAGTGTGCTCAGGCAGCCAAGAAGGCAAATGGCTTCCTGGCCTGCATCAGGAACAGTGTGTCCAGCAGGAGCAGGGAGGTCATTCTGCCCCTGTACACTGCACTGGTTAGCCCACACCTTGAGTCCTGTGTCCAGTTCTGGGCCCCTCTGTTTAGGAAGGATGTTGACTTGCTGGAGCGTGTCCAGAGAAGGGCAACAAAGTTGGTGAGGGGTTTGGAACACAAGCCCTGTGAGGAGAGGCTGAGGGAGCTGGGGTTGCTTAGCCTGGAGAGGAGGAGACTGAGGGGTGACTTTATTGCTCTCTACAACTAACTGAAGGGAGGTTGTAGACAGGCAGAGGTTGGTCTCTTCTCCCAGGCAGCCAGTACCAGAACAAGAGGACACAGTCTCAGGCTGCGCCAGGCCGGGTTTAGGCTGGATGTTAGGAAGACGTTCTATACAGAGAGAGTGATTGCCCATTGGAATGGGCTGCCTGTGGAGGTGGTGGAGTCACCTTCATTATAGGTGTTCAGGAGGAGACTTGATGGGGTGCTTGGTGCCATGGTTTAGTTGTTTAGGTGGGTTGGATTGGTTGATGGGTTGGACGCGATGATCTTGAAGGTCTCTTTCAACCTGGTGTATTGTATTGTATTGTATTGTATTGTATTGTATTGTATTGTATTGTATTGTATTGTATAAAGACAATTTAGCTGCTCAGCAGCTGTAAACCTCTCTCCAAGTAAAGGCAGTAGAAAAATTCCTTGAATAAGCAGTCCTAGTTGTGTTTAAGAATAATAAGCCAGAAGGATGTCCTTGGGTTTTCTTGTGTCCAAAGCAGAGGTACAGGTTGAAGGTCTCTTATGTAAGGAGGTGTGAGTCAGATGCATCCACGAAGAACAATTTTTGCAAGACTTCTCCCCAAGTCTTATGTTCTCTAGTGAGAAAATTAATCTTCCAGAAACAAGAATGTGTCTGAAAATAGTTATGCTTTTAAGGGCCACATTCTTCTCCTTGTAAAGTTAGCTTAACTGGAAAGTTGATCCTTTTTCCATTTCAGATGGCTGAAGCTGAGCTGTGACACATACTTGACTTCAGTGCTGTTGGCAAGAGGTACCATTTGAAAGCAGTGGGAGCAGAAAAGGTCTTTTTTTTGCCAAGGATGGCAGATGACCCAGCACTAGATGAGGCATCACCAGTGTTGCCCTGGGGCACATTATCCATGCCACATGCTTGCATATGGGCCACAGAGGGATCTAACATTGCTCTTAGTGTACTTGGCACCTGAGGAAGCAAGCTATGCAGATGAGATTCAAGAAAATACAATTGGAGCAATCTCTGTATTTGGTAGGCTATCTCAAAGCACATCTTATGTTGGCATCTTCCTTTCTAAGGCTGAGCTTTATCCCCATTTTTACTTGTAAACTTGTCCTTCTTGGTAGAAGGTGGATGAAGGGTTAGAATAGAGTAGAATAGAATAGAATAGAATAGAATAGAATAGAATAGAATAGAATAGAATAGAATAGAATAGAATAGAATAGAATAGAATAGAATAGACCAGGTTGGAAGAGACCTTCAAGATCATCGTGTCTAACCTATCATCCAACACCACCTAATCAACTAAACCATACAACCAAGCACCCCATCAAGTCTCCTCCTGAATGCCTCCAGTGATGGTGACTCCACCACCTCCCGGGCAGCCCATTCCAATGGGCAAACACTCTCTCTGTATAGAACTTCTTCCTAACATCCAGCCTAAACCTCCCCTGTTGCAGCCTGAGACTGTGTCCTCTTGTTCTGGTACTGGCTGCCTGGGAGAAGAGACCAACCTCTGCCTGTCTACAACCCCTCACCAACCTTGTTGCCCTTCTCTGGACACGCTCCAGCAAGTCAACATCCTTCCTAAACTGAGGGGCCCAGAACTGGACACAGGACTCAAGGTGTGGCCTAACCAGTGCAGTGTACAGGGGCAGAATGACCTCCCTGCTCCTGCTGGACACACTGTTCCTGATGCAGGCCAGGATGCCATTGGCCCTCCTGGCTGCCTGGGCACACTGCAGGCTCATGTTCAACCTACCAGCACCCCCAGGTCACTCTCTGCCTGGCTGCTCTCCAGCCCCTCTGACCCCAGCCTGTAGCACTGCCTGGGGTTGCTGTGGCCAATGTGCAGCACCTGGCACTTGGATGTGTTCAATCTCCTGCCCTTGGACTCTGCCCATCTGTCCAGCCTGTTGAGGTCCCTTAAAAGTAGCAGAGAACATATTTCTCTCACTTTTTTTCCCCCTGTCAGAGAAAGCTATCCCTATGCTTGAGCTCCTGATAGTGGAGAAAAGTCCAAAATTAATATTTACTCTATCACAATGGTACCTTAATTGAGCTGTATCTGTCTTTTTAGATGGTGTTGGGGAATAGGTTGGACTTGATGATCTTGAAGGTCTTTTCCAACCTGGTTAATTCTATTCCATTCCATTCCATTCCATTCCATTCCATTCCATTCCATTCCATTCCATTCCATTCCATTTATGATACTAAATACAATGGACTTGGGGACTGGAAAAGTCAGCTAGTTCTCAAAGCAACCATTCTGAGTTCCCTCTGCCAAAATCTCATTTAAATGCTTGGGAGAAGTGGTCTTATCAGCCACCCACGTTATAAATCCCAAAGGGCCAAGCTTCAGCTGGCACCTTGTCTCCTTGTCTCCACTGGTGTATAGGATTAAACCTAATCACTCAAGAAGTGGATGGGGATGACAGCTGCCTTGTGTGCCTCTAGCATAGCTGGAGGTGGTGTATGTCCCTGCCCAGTACTTCTTCATCCATGAACTGTGGCTTGAAAGTCCCATGGGGGAAGCTCAGAGAAACTCTTCTCACAGGAGAGCTTTCTGTTGTGCTCAAAATTAAAAATGTACCATGCTGGAGCACTAGAGAGCAAGCTGGAAATAAATTAAGACAAATCAATTAGCTACAAGGGCTATTCAGTGAGTGCTTTGGAGTGAAATAGACACCTAAGAGCGTGAAATGTTCTGTCAAATTATTGAACAGAAGGGTGGAAAATGAAGAAGTCAATTTTAGTACACATGCTTAGGCACATTAATTGGAGCAGACTGATTATTTCCTTCTGTTGGGAAACACTGAGCCTGTATTCTCAAAACAAGAGCAGTGTTTTAGAAGGCACACTCTCTGGCATGCTATCATATTTAGGTTCCCTTTATGACTGTATAAGATTTCAGGATCCATGTGTCATGCTTCATGTTGGAAGTGTGAGGGGGAAAATAATGCTTGAAGACACAGCTGGTGGGATTTATTTGACTTAATACAGCTATCTAATCCTGAACTGTCACCCTACACAGAGAAGCAGACATCTCTAGGGCATGGTTATTCTCACCCTGAAGAGATGTTTTGGTTGAGTTGGATGAGTTATGCCTGCAGGTGCTTATTTCTCACCACTGATTATGAGGGGAGCCTAGGAAGACTAATGTTGATAGAGAAATCTGCAATGTGGACATCTAGTCCTGCCCAAGTTACCAATACAAGAAAACTGGCAGATGGATTTCTAAGCAGAACTTCTATCATCTTATGCGGGGGTCCAGGAAGGTTGTAGAAGGGCTTAAAACCTGTGGGGATGTTGGGGTGGCAATGGTTCATTAGTGAAGGTAACCAGCAGAGCAAGAGCATGGCAGAAATATTTCCCAGCATGTTTGTAGCAGTGTCAATGTCAAGATCACTTCTCTTGAGACATTTATCCCATGGGGCTTCACCAGTTATCTTTACACCCTTGTGAAAGGAAACTGAGTGAAGAGGCAGTAGGGAACTGAGGCTTCATATTATTTCATCCTGCCTAAACCCTTGCTTATGAGGCAGGTGCTTTCCTGTGATCCTTTTGACATTAAAATCCTCCTTTTCCTTCTCTCTTCTAATTGGAAAATAGTAGATGCTGCCATGTGAATTTTAGCCTACTTGTACTAATCTCATAAACGAGATAGTGAAAATCTCAGATGTGAAGTAATGGCTCAGTTTATGCAACTAAATAACTTTTAGTGGGTCTACAGCAACCTAATTAAAATCTCAAGGAATGTAAAGCATGCCATCTCAAGGGATGTAAAGCATGCCATAGACATTGAGATGTGTTGAGGGCCACAGCAAAGGCTGACTGGTTGGAGAGCAGCCCTAAGGAGAGAGACTTGGGGGTGCTGGTGGTTGAGAAGCTCAACAGGAGCTCTCAATGTGCACTTGCAGCCCAGAAGGCCAATCAGATCCTAGGCTGCATCAGGAGAAGTGTGGCCAGCAGGTCAAGGGAGGTGATTCTCCCCCTCTACTCAGCCCTGGTGAGACCCCACCTGGAGTACTGCCTCCAGTTCTGGAGCCCCTATTACAGGAGGGATGTGGAGGTGCTGGAAGGTGTCCAGAGAAGGGCCACGAGGATGAGCACAGGACTGGAGCACCTCTCCTATGAGGACAGACTGAAGGAGTTGGGGCTGTTCAGTCTGGAGAAGAGAAGGCTCCGAGGTGACCTCATTGTGGCCTTCCAGTATCTGAAGGGGGCTACAGGAAGGCTGGGGAGGGACTTCTCAGGACATCAGGTAGTGATAGGACTAGGGGGAATGGAATGAAGCTGGAGGTGGGGAGATTCAGGCTGGAGGTGAGGAGGAAGTTCTTCCCCATGAGAGTGGTGAAGCCCTGGAATGGGTTGTCCAGGGAGGTGGTTGAGGCCCCATCCCTGGAGGTGTTTAAGCCCAGGCTGGCTGAGGCTCTGGCCAGCCTGATCTAGTGTGAGGTGTCCCTGCCCATGGCAGGGGTTTGGAACTAGATGATCCTTGTGGTCCCTTCCAACCCTGACTGATACTATGATACTATGATTTTTTTCCCTACATTAAACTGTACAAGCATTTCTAAGTTTGAGCACAAAAAAAATTGCAAGCTGTTAAATATATACTTCTTTTCCTTTTCTTTTCTTTTTTACCCAATTTGTGTCTCTCTAAAGGCAATGAATTGTGACTGCCTTCTCATCTTGTCCAGTGAACAAGGAAGAAGGCAGAGGCTTTAAAGATTGGTAGTTTAATTAGAAGGTGCCCTGCATGAAAATTCTCAGCATTTTAATAACTTTCCTCTGAGATGAAAGAAGTTTCTCTCAGAGGACACTGCAGCAAATGTGTGAGTTTTAGGAATCACTAGGGAGATCTTGGCATTTGAAGGCAGGGAACACTAATTGTGAAGTGTTTGCTCCTTGTAGTTTTAAAGTGTGTGCCTACAAAGTATGTTTGTGTGTAAAATGGAAGAACATAGAATCACAGAATCAACAAGGTTGGAAAAGACCTCAGAGATCATCAAGTCCAACCTGTCACCCAACACCTCATGACTAACTAAACCATGGCTCCAAGTGCCACGTCCAATCCCCTCTTGAACACCTCCAGGGACGGGGACTCCACCACCTCCCTGGGCAGCACATTCCCAATGGCCAATCTCTCTTTCTGGGAAGAACTTTCTCCTCACCTCAAGCCTAAACTTCCCCTGGTGCAGCTTGAGACTGTGTCCTCTTGTTCTGGTGCTGGTTGCCTGGGAGAAGAGACCAACCCCCAGCTGGCTACCACCTCCTTTCAGGTATCTGTAGACAGCTGTAGACATTTTTTAGCTAGGGTCTTATGCTCCAGGGCCTGGAGCTCTGCTTGCAGGTCTGCCTGCTGGAGGACAAGGCCAGCGGCACCATCCTGCTGGGACTGTGCCAGGAACCAAGTGAGCCATGCTGGGAACTGCGCTTCCACATCTGCCCGCATTGCCTTCAGCTGCTCCAGCATCCCCTCCATGTGCTTCCCCATCACCTCCTGGTCAGACTTGAGGCCTGCCAGCTCCCTCAATGCTGCCACCTCCTGCTCCAGCCTGCCCACCTCCTGCTGGAAGCTTTCTCACAGGTCCTCCTGCACTGAGCTCTGCCACTCTGAGTTCAGTTCCAGCAAGCGTGCCTCCATCTCCTGAGAGGCTTTTGCCACCTTCCCCAGGTGCCCATCTAAATCCCTCTGCACCTGGGCTCACAGAGCATCCAGCTCATCCTGGAGGTGGCTGGTCAGGTCAGCATGGAGATGCTCCTTCAGTGCTGCATCCCTGTGGTTCACCAGCCCCTCCAGCAGTGCCAGCAGCCTCCTCTTCCCCAGGCTAAACAACCCCAGCTCCCTCAGCCTCTCCTCACAGGGCTGTGCTCCAGACCCCTCCCCAGCCTCGTTGCCCTTCTCTGGACACCTTCAAGTGTCTCAATATCCTTCTTAAACTGAGGGGCCCAGAACTGGACACAGGACTCAAGGTGTGGCCTAACCAGTGCTGAGTCCAGGGGCACAATGACTTCCCTCCTCCTGCTGGCCACACTGTACATGTACATACACACACACATGTAAGTATACTGACATACACATGAAAATAGACACGGGGAATAGGTGTCATTTTTAGTAGTACTGGGGGCACTATAGG
Source organism: Picus viridis (assembly GCA_033816785.1). Lineage (NCBI taxonomy): Eukaryota > Metazoa > Chordata > Aves > Piciformes > Picidae > Picus > Picus viridis. The sequence goes on along the minus strand of CM066570.1, from coordinate 32,252,504 downwards.
GTGACAGCAGAAGCTCTTGTAGGAGACAGCGAGCAAACAGCTTAGCCTAGATGGCACCTCTGCTGCCAAGGCTAAAGCAGCCTGCAGGGAACTCACCCATTTCTACCTCCTACACTGATGGTGGCACCTTTGAGAGTTTGTTGTATGTCAAGTGCCCTTGCCAAAACAGACTATCAGGGATGGAGAGGAGTGGTGAACCTCTCCACCCAGCAGACACTCTCTTGTCATTTCAGACACCAGGCCAGGCAAACACTTGCTTCTTCTGCACTCCTGCCAGTACACCATCTGCCCACACTCCTCAGGGCAGCATTTCATGTTGGGAAGGTCTGATGAGGCTGGCTCAGAGCCATCCTCACCGTGTGTGCTTTTTGTTATCTTGCTCTTCTCACACTGATGCTCTTGGGATTTATTTGTGATAACTCACATCCTTCCTCCTGGGTGATACATGAATAACTTGGAGAAGTTCATCTGGGACTTTATTTTAATGTGGCATTTCTGAATGTTGCTGGTACAGGATCTGCTACGGGAAACTGGTACACAGCATCTTTCTTTCTTTTTGAGAGCCAGCTGATCTGATATGCTGGTATTTAGGATAGAGTAGAGTAGAGTAGAGTAGAATAGAGTAGAGTAGAATAGAATAGAATAGAATAGAATAGAATAGAATAGAATAGAATAGAAGAATAGACCAGGTTGGAAGAGACCTTCAAGGTCATTGCGTCCAACCCATTATCCAACACCACCTAATCAACTAAACCATGGCACCAAGCACCCTATCAAGTCACCTCCTAAACAGCTCCAATGAAGGTGACTCCACCACCTCCCCAGGCAGCACATTCCAATGGGCAATCACTCTCTCTGTGTAGAATTTCCTCTTAACATCCAGTCTGAATCTCCCCTGGCACAGCTTGAGACTGTGTCCTCTTGTTCTGGTGCTGGGTGCCTGGGAGAAGAGACCAGACCCCACCTGTCTATAACTTCCCTTCAGGTAGTTGTAGAGAACAATGAGGTCTCCCTGAGCCTCCTCTTCTCCAGGCTAAGCAACCCCAGCTCCCTCAGCCTCTCCTCACAGGGCTTGTGTTCCAAACCCTCACCAACTTTGTTGCCCTTCTCTGGACACGTTCCAGCAGGTCAACATCCTTCCTGAACTGAGGGGAAAACCAGAACAGGCTTCAAGGGATTTTGCTGCTCAGTTTCTGTTTATTTGAAATCAGGTTTGTTCTTAGCATTTTTTTAAATTAAGCAATCACAGAGAGTTGCATATGGTAACATATGCTGCTGGACTGGCTTCCAGATAGTTTCAGATCAATTATACTAATTTTCCTAAATCTGTGTGAAATATCTAAACCCAAGCAATGTTTGATATAGTTCTATTCCTCGATTCAGACAGAAATATTTTATAACTGTCTCTGCAGGAATCATCCTTCAGGGGATTGAGTCCATCATCAGTAAGTTTGCAGATGACACCAAGCTGGGGGCAGGTTAGAGGGTAGGAGAGCTCTGCAGAGGGACCTTGCCAGGCTGGACAGATGGGCAGAGTCCAATGACATGAGATTTAATGCATCTAAGTTCTGGGTTCTACACATTGGCCACAGTAACCCCATGCAGTGCTACAGGCTGGGGTCAGAGTGTCTGGAGAGCAGCCAGGCAGAAAGGGACCTGGTGGTCAAAAAGGCCAATGGCATCCTGGCCTGCATCAGGAATAGTGTGGGCAGCAGGAGCAGGGAAGTCATTGTGCCCTGTGCTCAGCCCTGGTTAGGCCACACCTTGAGTCCTGTATCCAGTTCTGGGCCCCTCAATTAGGAAAGATGTTGAGTTGCTGGAAGGTGTCCAGAGAAGGGCGAGGGGAGGGGTTTTGAGCACAGCCCTGTGAGGAGAGGCTGAGGGAGCTGGGGTTGCTTAGCCTGGAGAAGAGGAGGCTCAGGGGAGACCTTCTTGCTGTCTACAACTCCCTGCAGGGAGGTTGTAGCCAGGTGGGGGCTGGTCTCTTCTCCCAGGCACCCAGCACTAGAACAAGAGGACACAGTCTCAAGCTGCACCAGCGGAAGTTTAGGCTGAATGTTAGGAAGAAGTTCTTCATAGAAAGAATGATTGGCCATTGGAATGTGCTGCCCAGGGAGGTGGTGGAGTCACCATCACTGGAAGTGTTTAGGAAGAGACTGGATGGGGTGCTTGGTGCCATGGTTTAGTTGATTAGATGGTGTTGGGTGATAGGTTGGGCTCGATGATCTCAGAGGTCTCTTCCATCCTGGTTAATTCTAATTCTAATTCTAATTCTAATTCTAATTCTAATTCTAATTCTAATTCTAATTCTAATTCTAATTCTAATTCTAATCCAATTTACTAGTTAAATTTTCTTTCCAGATTCAAGATTATATTAACTATTTTACCAGCACAAGGAGGAATTGTTGAAGAAAATCTCTGTTTCCCCTCATCATCAGATTAGTGCTGTGTCCTGCATTCCATTGCACAATCTTGAAGTGCTGTCTGACAATTAACTGTAATTTTCCTCCTCCTTCCTTTGACACAGAGATTGGGTTTTAAAGGTTACAACTACTAGGCTAGCAGGAAGCATAATTTTAGTAGGAGAGACATAAATCCTGCATTGCAGCAGTTTGGGTAATTCTGGTAGGCAAAAGACATTTCTTCAAGTAATAAAATGAATGCTTCAGTCTGAATAAAGGGTCCCTAAATTGCTGCTCCATACATCTTCATTCTTCTTTGCAAGGACAGAATTATATGTGTTAAAGAGGAATTTGGGGAATTACTCTGCAGATATTTTTGGTGTTAGAAAGGATGACTGGCAGTGATTTCTAAGACTTGCACACCTAGAGGCATAGGAAGCTTCATATTTTACAATATCTTAGCCCACCTGCACTGTCCCCTCCTTGAGCCTTCCTAAAACTGGTCAGCTCCCTTGTAAATGTTCTCAGAGTTGGATGTCCTCAGGAGCCAGCAGTTAAGTGCGTGATCTCAAACCACACTGGGTTGCCATATTGATTATCCTTGGTTTAGCTCTCTATAGATCAAGATCCTCCCTGGACTTTCTGGGGTTGGTCTCTTCTCCTGGGCAGCCTGTGACAGAACAAGAGGACACAGTCTCAAGCTGTGCCAGGGGAGGTTCAGGCTGGATGTTAGCAAGAAGTTCTTCCCAGAAAGAGAGACTGGCCTTTGGAATGTGATGCCCAGGGAGGTCGTGGAGGTGTTTAAGAGGGGACTGGATGAGGCACTTGGTGCCATGGTTTAGTTGATGAGATGGTGTTGGGTGATAGGTTGGACTCGATCTCAAAGGACTTTTCCAACCTGGTTAATTCTGCATTCTGTATTCTTTTCATTGGAAGACAGTCCAGGGCTCTATAATCCCATCTGGGACAGAGCAATGCAGTGTAGATGAGCAAGGATTTCTGCACTAATTGTCAGTTCTGCAATAATTATACTGGCTCATTAATGGGATATAAATTCTTCAATTACCTTATGTTCTTTGTTTTGAATCCTGTTGGTACTTGTTGGTACAGAAAGCTGATTAACATGTTGCTGTGGCCTGAAGTGGTAAGAGCACAGCAGTTAATACTTTTTAATGCATTTTTGTAATAATGCATCTTTGTACTAAATATACAGCTGGTTTTAGAGCAGCAATGACATTGCATTAGTGTTTGTGAAAGTATTAAAGTGTAGACAATGAATATAAGCTTGCATACAGCTAATGGTAAATGATGGGGAAAGAGAGATTGTTAAAAAGACTTTGTGTGTGTGTCTATAAAGGAAGTGATCCTTAAGGACAAATCAGGAGAGAAATTTGCTAAGCAAGCATGTTTTACTGACTCAATGAATTTTTTTCCACTTTGCTGGACTACTGGTTTAGGTGATCCATTAGAATCATAGAATCAGACAGGTTGGAAAAGACCTCAGAGATCACCGAGTCCAAACTATTACCTGATACCTAACACCTCCTGGCTTCAAGTGCCATATCCAATCCTTTTTTGAACACCTCCAGGGATGGGGACTCCACCACCTCCCTGGGCAGCACATTCCAATGGCAAATTACTCTTTTGGGAAGAACTTTCTCTTCACCTCAAGCCTAAACTTCCCCTGGCACAGCTTGAGACTGTGTCCTCTTGTTCTGGTGCTGGTTGCCTGGCAGAAGAGACCAACCCCCACCTGGCTACAACCTCCCTTTGGGTAGTTGTAGACAGCACGAAGATCTCTCCTGAGCCTCCTCTTCTCCAGGCTAAGCAACCCCAGCTCCCTCAGCCTCTCCTCACAGGGCTGTGCTCCAAACCCCTCCCCAGCTTTGTTGCCCTTCTCTGGACACCTTCCAGCAACTCAACTTTTTTCCTAAACTGAGGGGCCCAGAACTGGACACAGGACTCAAGGGATGGAACTCATGTACTCAAGGTATCTGTGGTGGGTTAACACCCACTCTGAAAAGCAACAAAACAGGGGGAGGGCTTGTGGGTACTTTGCCCTCCCTGCAGGGCATTTTCCCCCTGGGAAACTGAGTCTGTTCCACTCCCCCTCCCTGCCCAGCTAGGGTATAAAAAGCAGGACATTGCAGTCATTAGGCCTCCTTTTGGCTCCTGCCTCTCCTGGATGAGAGCTACAGCAGCTGCCTTCCTGCTCCTCTGCCACATGGTCGGGCCTGATCAATACAATACAATACAATACAATACAATACAATACAATACAATACACCAGGTTGGAAGAGACCGTCAAGATCATCACGTCCAACCCATCAACCAATCCAACCCACCCAACATCTAAACCATGCAGCCAAGCACCCCATCAAGTCTCCTCCTGAACACCTCCAATGAAGGTGACTCCACCACTTCCACGGGCAGCCCATTCCAGTGGGCAATCACTCTCTCTCTATAGAACTTCTTCCTAACATCCAGCCTAGACCTGGCCTGGCGCAGCCTGAGACTGTGTCCTCTTGTTCTGGTGCTGGCTGCCTGCCTGGGAGAAGAGACCAACCTCTGCCTGTCTACAACCTCCCTTCAGATAGTTGTAGAGAGCAATAAGGTCACCCCTGAGTCTCCTCTTCTCCAGGCTAAGCAACCCCAGCTCCCTCAGCCTCTCCTCACAGGGCTGTGCTCCAGACCCCTCCCCAGCTTTCTTGCCCTTCTCTGGACACCTTCCAGCAGCTCAACATCTTTCCTAACCTGAGGGACCCAGAACTGGACACAGGACTCAAGGTGTGGCCTAACCAGTGCTGAGCACAGGGCACAATGACTTCCCTGCTCCGGCTGGCCACACTGTTCCTGGTGCAGGCAGGATGCCCTTGGCCATCTGGGCCGCCTGGGCACACTGCAGGCTCATGTTCAGCCTTCCATCAACCAGTACCCCCAGGTCCCTCTCTGCCTGGCCACTCTCCAGCCACTCTGACCCCAACTTGTAGATCCTTCTCCCTGCTGCCTCTGTGCCTCTTCAGAGAGAGACTGGTTTTCTATTCTTCCTCTTTGTCTCCTCCCATCCATTCTTGTTCCTTGCCCTTTTGAACCTTACCTGCTATTGTTACATATATATATATATATATATTTTTTTTTTTTTAAAGAAAACTCTTTACCTCTCTACTTCCAGGCTGACTCCAAATTATTGTTTGGTGGATTTGCTCCTTCACTTTCTTTCCCCTCTCTGTTGGGAGGGAGGAGTAGGGAGCGGGGGAGAGATTCTCAGCCTTGCCCCCATCTGAGCTCTTAACTCCCAGTTAAGGCTTAAACCACCACAGTATCTAATGGAAATGTTTTAAATAACTATTTTTAAATGACAGTTTCAGTAACAAGTAAGCGAAGTACAAGTATGGTATGTAAAGCTGATAATGCAATTCATGTAGTACATAGCAAATTGTCTGTGGGCACATCCTCTATTTCTAGAGTACATTTGTTGAAAACTGAGAGTTTACAGCACCAGAATGAGAGGACATGGTCTCAAGCTGCACCAGGGGAAGTTTAGGCTGAGGTGAGGAGAAAGTTCTTCACTGAGAGAGTCATTCACCATTGGAATGTGCTGCCCAGGGACGTGATGAAGTCCCCGTCCCTGGAGGTGTTCAAGAGGGCATTGGACATGGCACTTGGTGCCATGGTCTAGTCATGGGGTCTGTGGTGACAGGTTGGACTCGATGATCTTTGAGGTCTCTTCCAACCTTGGTGGTACTGTGATACTGTGACTGCAGGGAGTTGTACTAGCTAGACAAGGTACACATAGGCCTATTTGTATTTGAGAAGTGCTAATTCTGTGTCTCAAAATCCAATCTACTTATGGTTGTTGTGGAGTCATCTCAGTGGTATAGGTTGGTTGGGACAGGGAAGCAAGTGCAGGAAAGCAAACCCCATCCCAGTGCATGCTTACATTTAAAGCAGGTCAGGGCAGTATTTCTGAGGCAGAGCACAGTGGCACTACTGAGAACTTGAACAAAAGAAAATTGATGTAAGATAGAAATTGCTCATTCTTTGGAGGAATTACAGAACTTCCTTAACAGAAGAAATTTCATACTTTGTGTTTTGAACAAAGCATAAAGAGGTGTGGGGGTTGTGACTGACAAGTTTCAGTCTTAGAAATAGTAGAAGTTGGAACATTTTTTTCATAGAAAGACCTTGAAAGTTAAAATGGTTGAATCATGCTGTTTGCCTGATTCTTTTATATTACATCCAGTTTGAGGTGCAGAATGAGGAGATGCAGCTGTTTACAGTCCTTTTCAAAGTAGAGTGAAGTGTTAACACATAATACTTCAAGTATTTTTTCTTTCTCTAGGGATGTTGAAGTGGCCACTCTGGGGGAGATTTCCAGATCTTTTCTGACTCCACTGACTCCCTTACTTGTTAAACATTGGTGTCACATTTCTTCCTCAGAAACTGTAAAATTTGAGGATCTTGGCCACAGTAACCCCAGGCAGAGCTCCAGGCTGGGGTCAGAGTGGCTGGAGAGCTGCCAAACACAAAGGGACCTGGGGGTGCTGATTGACAGCTGGCTGAACATGAGCCAGCGGTGTGCCCAGGTGGCCAAGAAAGCCAATGGCATCCTGGCCTGCATCAGGAACAGTGTGGCCAGCAGGAGCAGGGAGGTCATTCTGCCTTGTACTCAGCATTAGTTAGGCTACACCTTGAATCCTGTGTCCAGTTCTGGGCCTCTCAGTTTAAGAAGGACATTGAAATTCTTGAACATGTCCAGAGAAGGGCAATGAGGCTGGGGAGAGGTCTGGAGCACAGCCCTGTGAGGAGAGGCTGAGGGAGCTGGGATTGTTTAGCCTGGAGAGGAGGAGGCTCAGGGGAGACCTTCTTGCTCTCTACAACTCCCTGAAGGGAGGTTGTAGCCAGGTGGGGGTTGGTCTCTTCTCCCAGATAACCAGCACCAGAACAAGAAGACCCAGTCTCAAGATGCACCAGGGGAAGTTTAGGCTCACAGTGAGGAGAAAGTTCTTCCCAGAGAGAGCTGTTAGCCATTGGAATGTGCTGCCCAGGGAGGTGGTGGAGTCCCCATCCCTGGAGGTGTTCAGGAGGGGACTGGACACTTGGTGCCATGGTTTACTTAGTCATGAGGTGTTGGGTGGCAGGTTGGACTTGATGATCTTTGAGGTCTCTTCTAACCTTGGTGATTCTGTGATTCTATGTGTTTGGATCATTGCAGACTCAGCAAGCACAGATGCAGATAGGGAAGCCTATAGCATGAAGACCAGTCTCCCTGTTGATGCTATTGTTGTGTAGTTCTTCCCCAAACTTGAGATCTTCACTGCTTCATGCTTGTCAGACTCCAGTTCTCATGTAGTAGTTTGTTCTGTTTCGTAAGGCATGCTAAAAAGAAGTGTTTAGAAGAACAGGGCAAACATGAGTGATGCCTTCCTCTAGCCCTTTGGGGTAAAGGCATGATTCAGAAACAGGCAAGCTGCTCATGGCACTACTATGCTGGCTGATATCTCCTGTGAAGCGTGGGAAACTGTGACTAATTCTACCTCTAGGGTAAAGGGAAGGTGTAGGAGGGAGGAACTGAGCTTGGCTGGAAAGTCAGAGGTCTGATGAGCTGCTTCTTTCAGGGCAGGGGTGACGGCAGCGGCTATGCTGGGATGAGCCATGGGCTTCCTTCCTCTGTGCAGCTGGTGATAGCAGCCAGCCCAGCATAGTGGTGGCTGTGTTTGATTGAAAGGCTTCTGGCAGAGATAAACTGGACATCCTTGGCAAACTGATGTCCTGGTAAAATGAGAATATTTAGCTGTAGCTGGCTGTGCCTTGCTGTGAGTTTGTAGGAGAAGCAGGAATAATAGTGCAGATCTCTTGGCAGCCTCATTTCAGAGAGCATTAATCACCAAATGGCCAAGCAGACAACTTTTATGCTTAACTGAAAAGTGTTCCTTTTCTTGGTTGTAGGAAAGGGTGGATGGAAAGACTTGGGTGGATGGAAAGACAAGATACTACTGAGGAAATGGAAAACATAGAAGGTGATGTTCATCCATGTTTTTGAAATGGGATGGAACAGTTGCCATAGAAATGCTTTTCTCTACTTGATAGAATGCACACCTGTCCCAGGAAGCTGTTGATGCTTGTCACAAATTGCTTTCCATAAATTTGACTCTCTGAGAGGAATGTAAGGGGAAGTATGTCCTTGTGCTTTCTTATAGAAGATGGCAGCCAGGCACCAGTGGTGTCCCCCAGGGATCAGTGCTGGGCCCCAGCCTGTTCAATATCTTCATTGATGATCTGGAGGAGGGGATTCAGTCCATCATCAGTAAATTTGCAGATGACAGCAAGCTGGGGGCAGGAGTTGATCTGTTAGAGGGTAGGAGAGCTCTGCAGAGGGACCTTGCCAGGCTGGACAGATGGGCAGAGGCCAAGGGCAGGAGATTGAACACATCCAAGTGCCAGGTTCTACACATTGGCCTCAACAACCCCAGGCAGTGCTACAGGCTGGGGTCAGAGTGGCTGAGAGCAGCCAGGCAGAAAGGGACCTGGGGGTACTGGTTGAGAGTAGGCTGAACATGAGCCAGCAGTGTGCCCAGGTGGCCAAGAAGGCCAAGGGCATCCTGGCCTGCACCAGGAACAGTGTGGCCAGCAGGAGCAGGGAATTCATTCTGCCCCTATACAGTGCACTGGTTAGGCCACACCTGGAGAAGAGGAGGCTTAGGGGAGACCTCATTGCTGTCTACAGCTACCTGAAGGGAGGTTGTAGCCAGCTGGGGGTTGGTCTCTTCTCCCAGGCAACCAGCACCAGAACAAGAGGACACAGTCTCAAGCTGTGCCAGGGGAGGTTTAGGCTGGATGTTAGGAAGCAGTTCTTCCCAGCAAGAGAGATTGGCCATTGGAATGTGCTCCCCAGGGAGGTGGTGGAGTCACCATCACTGGAGGTGTTTAAGAAGAGACTGGATGGGGTGCTCGGTGCCGTGGTTTAGCTGATTAGATGGTGTTGGGTGATAATTGGACTTGATGATCTCTGAGGTCATTTCCATCCTGGTTAATTCTCGATTCTGTATTCTGTAAGATCTGCTTTTACTGGTAGGGGAATATGACTGAGTTGGGCGTCAGCCGTTCACTTCAAAGTGAATGTAGCTGCAATTATTTGTTTTAGCTGTAAGCTAAGGACAGCACATGTTTTGCAGAGAAAAAAAACCCACCCAGCAACAACAACAAAAAACACCAACAAACTTGCATCTTTGAAGACAGTTTTGATAGACCAGAATTTGCACCTAATTTTGATTTACTACCAGACTACACAAAGTAATTTGGTTCAGAAGACAATTTTGGCTGTTGGAAACAATGTACTTGTGCTGGTTTTAGGCTATGCCTTTCAAATTTAGTTACAGATTTTGAGCAGCAAAGTAGAAAAATACAAATCACTCACTCTTGGGTGTAAAAAGGAAAACAAAAGATTATTCTAAACAAATTCATTGGGTAAATATCTGGAATAAGAGGAGCTGTGCCATAACATTTCTCCCCTTTTCTCTTTTCTCTTCTAGTCTTGGCTGGTTTTAGAATAGAATAGAATAGAATAGAATAGAATAGAATAGAATAGAATAGAATAGAATAGAATAGAAATGGTTGGAAGAGACCTTCAAGTTTTCTTTGCTTGGGAGATATAACCTACTTTTGGCTGGCCTTGGCTAAGTCTAACTTCTCTGCTCCTTCACTTGGTCCTTTTGGACAGGGCGGTAAGGGACCTGGGGAAAGAAAAGCTAGGAGCTTCCCCTGGTCCTTGGCCATAGGGGTGGTCCTTGTGCTGTTTATCAATTGTAAATATCTGTAAATATTATAAATCCTGTATATTTTGTACATATTGATTGCATTCCATTGTAGAGTGTAGGTTTTGCTTGTAAATACAGCTCCATTGGCTTCTAACTGAGTTGGCAAAGTTAATGCTGGAGGGGAAACGTCAACCTACCACAGTACTCCATAAGAATAAAGTGCTTAGTAAGAAATGGTTTCCAGCTGTAAGCAGTCTGGGATATTGAAACCTTCATAAATACCACTAGTACGTGTATTATGAAAGGTCAATACAATACAATACAATACACCAGGTTGGAAGAGACCTTCAAGATCATCGCGTCCAACCCATCAAACAATCCAACCCACCCAACAACTAGACCATACAGCCAAGCACCCCATCAAGTCTTCTCCTGAACACCTCCAGTGAAGGTGACTCCACCACCTCCATGGGTAGCCGATTCCAATGGGCAATCACTCTCTCCGTGTAGAACTTCTTCCTAACATCCAGCCTAAACCTGCCCTGGCGCAGCCTGAGACTGTGTCCTCTTGTTCTGGTGCTGGTTGCCTGGGAGAAGAGGCCAACCTCTGCCTGGCTACAACCTCCCTTCAGGTAGTTGTAGAGAGCAATAAGGTCACCCCTCAGTCTCCTCTTCTCCAGGCTAAGCAACCCCAGCTCCCTCAGCCTTTCCTCACAGGGCTTGTGTTCCAAACCCCTCCCCAGCTTTGTCGCCCTTCTCTGGACACGCTCCAGCAAGTCAACATCCTTCCTAAACTGAGGGGCCCAGAACTGGACACAGGACTCAAGGTGTGGCCTAACCAGTGCTGAGCACAGGGCACAATGACTTCCCTGCTCCTGCTGGACACACTGTTCCTGATGCAGGCCAGGATGCCATTGGCCCTCTTGGCTGCCTGGGCACACTGCAGGCTCATGTTCAGCCTTCCATCAACCAGTACCCCCAGGTCCCTCTCTGCCTGGCCACTCTCCAGCCACTCTGACCCCAGCCTGTAGCACTGCTTGGGGTTGTTGTGGCCAATGTGCAGAACCCGGCACTTGGATGTGTTAAATCTCATGCCATTGGACTCTGCCCATCTGTCCAGCCTGTCGAGGTCCCTCTGCAAAGCCTCTCTGCCCTCCAGCAAATCAACTGCTGCCCCCAGCTTGGTGTCATCTGCAAATTTACTGATAATGGACTCAATGCCCTCATCCAGATCATCAATAAAGATGTTGAAGAGCATGGGGCCCAGTACTGATCCTTGGGGCACATCACTAGTGACAGGCCGCCAGCTGGATGTGGCACCATTCACCATCACTCTCTGGGCTCGGCCCTCCAGCCAGTTCCTAACCCAACACAAAGATGCTTCTTGGTTTGTTTTGTGTCTAACTGTTATTCATCCCAGTTGTGTCCTCTGCCATGGCTGGAGGTATGAGCTTCTGGTCTGCTTTTCTGGGTAGCACCCCATTCTGCAGAGCCCAGCTGAACACAGGCTCCTTTTGGCAGGAGCTATTCATTAGAACAGTGAAAGTTGAGCTACCACAGGAGAGGAAGAATGACCTGTACCAAACAGTCTTTTCAAGCAACATATAAGAAAGTGAAGGCTCTGAAAATATTTAGCAGATGAAAGAGTCAGTTCATAGCTGCATTTAGTAGCTCATGCTAGCTAAAAAATGTTGGCATTAGACTTACATAAACCTGTTTCTTTTGTTCTCAGATTGCAGAGACAGAAAAATTAAATCTATTTTATGGGAGTAAATCCTCTTACAGACTAGACTGCTCTGCAAATGAAGATAGGGCCAGTCAATTTTCTCCCAGAGCTTTCTGGTCTGAAATGGCATCCTTAGACCTATATTCTTCAAGAACTGAGACTGACATAAAGAAACAAAATAAAGTTGAAAGGTTTGCTGCTTTCCTTTTCTCATAGTTACATTTTGATTTGTATCAAGGGCACGCCAGCAGTAATTCATTATAAAATTTATTTGACCAGTTGAATGTGTTGTGTAACATACAGATGGAATGCTTACTCCAAAGCTGCATTGAGAGGAGTGCTGGTTTACTTCTCTTGGGCTGCTCTTCTAGTCTAAGAGACCCCACTGGCCTACCATGACAGTGCTGGGCCCCGTTCTCTTCAATGTCTTCATTGACCATGTGGATGAGGGGATTGAGACAGTCATCAGCAAATTTGCAGATGACACCAAGTTGAGAACAGATGTTGGTCAGTTAGAGGGTGGAAGGGCCCTGCAGAGGGACCTTGACTGACTGGACAGATGGGCAGAGTCCAACAGGATGGCATTCAACAAGTCCAAGTGCCAGGGGCTGCACTTTGGCCACAGCAACCCCATGAAGAGCTACAGGCTGGGGTCAGAGTGGCTGGAGAGCTGCCAAACAGAGAGGGACCTGGGGGTGCTGATTGACAGCCACCTAAACATGAGCCAGCAGTGTGCCCAGGTGGCCAAGAAGGCCAATGGCATCCTGGCCTGCATTAGGAATAGTGCGGCCAGCAGGAGCAGGGAGGTCATTGTGCCCCTGGACTCTGCTTTGGTTAAGCCACACCTTGAGTCTTGTGTCCAGTTCTGGGCCCCTCAGTTTAAGAAGGACATTGAGACACTTGAAGGTGTCCAGAGAAGGGCAACAAGGCTGGGGAGAGGCCTTGAGCACAAGCCCTGTGAGGAGAGGCTGAGGGAGCTGGGGTTGTTTAGCCTGGAGAAGAGGAGGCTCAGGGGCGACCTCATTGCTCTCTACAACTACCTGAAAGGTGGTTGTAGCCAGGAAGGGGTTGGCCTCTTCTCTCTAGCAACCAGCACCAGAACAAGGGGACACAGTCTTAAGCTGCACCAGGGGAAATTTAGGCTGGAGGTGAGGAGAAAGCTCTTCACCGAGAGAGTGATTCGCCATTGGAATGTGCTGCCTGGGGAGGTGGTGGAGTCACCATCCTGGGGATTTCAAGAGGGGATTGGATGTGGCACTTGGTGCCATGGTCTAGTCATGGGGTCTGTGGTGACAGGTTGGACTCAATGATCTTTGAGGTCTCTTCCAACCTTGGTGATACTGTGATACTGTGATAAATTAAAAGCAGGTTGGCTGCAGGCTAGTATATTAATTAATGGAAAGGCTAAGTGCACGTGAGAGCCTAAGTCAGAGGTTTAGTATTCCCTTTTCCTTTCCATGAAGTTTGCCAGCCAGTATAAATTAGCAAAACCTCCAGTGCTACTCTGATGGGAAGCATGCAAGGCAGCACCCAAACCACCCTCAGGTCACAGCAATTTAGCACTTGACTTGCTCCAGGGCTTCTCTGGATCCAGCAGATGAACATCACAACCTGTTTCTCAGACTTGGTGCCTCCAAGGTGTCCTGCCTGGCAGGGTTTCCATTCTGTCCTGCTCTGCTTGTGGTTAATTATTATTGTGTGACATGAATGCAAGGAAAGTCAGCTGAAGTTCCATGTGGGCAAAGAGAGGAGTTGATTCCTCTGTGCTGGAATGGACTGAGCAGGTGTCAGTGTCTCTCAGTTGGCAGCAGATGCTGTACTGGGAACCCTGGGAACATGGGGGTCCCAAGCTGACTGCCATCATTCACCGTGTAGCATTCAAGGGTCATGGTTCTAGTCACCGCTGTATAGGAAATTGCAAAAACCTGTTTTCCCACCATAAATAATGATCCTGTTCTTAACTTTTAAGCCTTTGATTTGTCATATAGCATTAATCTTAACAGAACTCAACTGCTCAAAATAATTGTCCGTCCTGAAATGGCCTGAGGCAAGGCTTTCAAATGCCTTATCTCTCCAAGTTCAAGTATGTCATGCTGAGAGCGCCTTGAAAATACTAATTTCAGTTACATTACTGCCTCTGCCTCTAAGTTATTGGTATTGAAAACATCTTTGCTTTTACAAAGTGTTGCAAGATTTCATATTCCCATCCCATTAAATATTATTTTATTCTCTGGCCACCTACACCTCCAGTAAGAAATTTCTCCCCAGGAATACCAGAGACTCTGCAGGGCACAGTCTCTGAAGTGGATGTGTCTAGCTCTCATTTTACAAAGACTGATACCCTACTTGGAGTGGGTGGTGAGTCTTAAAAAACTCAGCTGAGAAGTAGGTGGAGTATCACTGTGATGTCTTGGTGACAGGTTTGAAAGGCTCTGTTAGCAGCCTGGTTACAGCAAGAGCATCACCAGTCTGAATTAAAATACTTCAGCCAAAACTGGAGGCATCAGATGAAGATTAGTCCAGCTTCAGAACATCTGATTAATAATGGGGCTTGATTATTTTATTATTTCTTTTTTGCCTCTCTTCTCAGCTGATCCATGGCTTGCTTTTTATTTTGCCACAGCTCAGGATCAGTTTATCCTGATTTAGAGCCAGGAGATGGACAGAATTCGATTCTCCTCTTAAAGCCTAGCTTCAGAGCCTCATGAATTGGTGATTTGTCCGATGAACAAATCTCTTCTAAACTCTTGAGATGGGGCAATAAATACACTTCCAGAAAATGATTTGGAGGAGGAAGAAACACCATGTCTTAGTGCTTCTGAGGAATGCAAACCCTTCACATCTCTGATGCCTCCACTTTTCTGGGTTTTTTTCAAAGCCAGACAGGTTCAGTGTGTTCTATCCAAAAACCCACACATGTGCCTTGATCTCAAGGTCCAGTGTAAGCTTTCCTCCCTCCACTGATTGCATCTGCAGAGAATGGGGGCATTCACTGGCCCAGGTCTTGCAAACAGAGTGGGCTGGCTTCACCAAATTATGCTTGGAGTATGACAGCTAGGCTGTCATGAACACGGGCCAGCAGTGTGCCCAGGTGGCCAAGAAGACCAAGGGCATCCTGGCCTGTATGAGGAACAGCGTGGCCAGCAGGAGCAGGGAAGTCATTGTTCTCTGTGCTCAGCGCTGCTGAGGCCACACCTTGAGTCCTGTGTCCAGTCCTGGGCCCCTCAGTTTAGGAAGGATGTTGAGCTGCTGGAAGGTGTCCAGAGAAGGGCAACAAAGTTGGGGAGGGATCTGGAGCACAGCCCTGTGAGGAGAGGCTGAGGGAGCTGGGGTTGCTTAGCCTGGAGAAGAGGAGGCTCAGGGGAGACCTTCTTGCTGTCTACAACTCCCTGAAGGAGGTTGTAGCCAGGTGGGGGTTGGTCTCTTCTCCCAGGCAGCCAGCACCAGAACAAGAGGACACAGTCTCAAGCTGCGCCAGGAGAAGTTTGGGCTGGGAGTGAGGAGAAAATTCTTCACAGAAAGAGTTGTTAGCCATTGCAATGTGCTGCCCAGGGAGGTGGTGGAGTCACCATCACTGGAAGTGTTTAGGAAGAGACTTGATGGGGCGCTTGGTGCCATGGTTGAGTTGATTAGATGGTGTTGAGTGATAGGTTGGACTCGATGATCTCGAAGGCCTTTTCCAACCTGGCTTATTCTATTCTATTCTATTCTATTCTATTCTATTCTATTCTATTCTATTCTATTCTATTCTATTCTATTCTATTCTATTCTATTCTATTCTATTCTATCCTATCCTATCCTATCCTATCCTATCCTATCCTATCCTATCCTATCCTATCCTATCCTATAGGGATCATGATGCTTTAGTTCAGCTTCCTTCTTTTCACTGCTCAAAGGCTTTAGTAGAATTACTGCTAAGAACAAAAAGAATTCTCTTCCCTAGTGAATTACTTCATTTTAAGTACAAACCAGCCTTTTCCCTGGATCAATTTATATGACTGTGTAGTTTTCTAGATGGATGAAATGGTCAGTGCAATCTTATATGTCTCCTTCTCCACCATGAACACTTAAAGCTGAGTCAATACTACAAAAAGACATTGCTGCAGGTGCCAACATGCTGTTTTGCAGCCAGCTCTAAGGAACCTCCTGCAATGAAACTCGTGAAACCCTTAGTCTAATGACAGCAACCAGTGTGATTGCAGCGGGGCATTGAAGTGGCATAAATCAGCCAAAGAACAAAATAGTCAATATGCAGTTTAGGTTTTGGGATTGTTTTGTGCTTTTAACTTTGCTGAACTGCATGGGTGTTTGCAGGCAGGGTGGGCAAGAACCACCCAACCCCCTGATGTGTGTGTGGATAGCAATAGCTGATCCTGTCAGGGACAACCTGATGAGGCACTCACAGGAGTAATTCGTTCCTTTTGTGTTTGAACAGTGAGACCCCAAAGGGAGGAAAAAAATAATTTGCAATGAGAGGAAAACTGTGAAACAAATTAGCTGGAAAGGAACTCATCAGTCCCCTGGGGGTGTCAAGAAAAAAATGTCCTAGGAATTTTGCCAGGTTTTTAATAATTTAGCCTGAAAGCTCCCAGTGAAGAAGAGAACTGAAGAGGTATAAAGCTGTGAACATTGCCAGCTATTGTTTTTTCTGGCAGTCTGGAGTTTTGAGGAAGTTTGAGTATCCCATGAAGGATCTGGATGCTGTCCCTCAGGGACTCAAATGAGCAAAACATCACAGAGAACTCCTCTAGGATAACATTATTAGATATGTCTTGCATCTAAACTCATGCCTGTAAATCCTAAGAAGCCTTGTAAGAGATGGAAATCTTTCCTGCACATATTGCCTTTAGTGTTGTTATTGATAATATTTATCACTTTTCCAAGTATTGGTATATAAGTATTATGTGAATGTTGGACAAGTGTTTATGGTCTGGTACATTCAAGGTTGTAAAGGCATCTCTCTGCATATCTACATTCTTCTCTATGGGGAAAACCCCCAATACATGTTGTATCACAGTATCACAGTATCACTAAGGTTGGAAGAGACCTCAAAGATCATCGAGTCCAACCTGTCACCACAGACCCCACAACTAGACCATGGCACCAAGTGCCACATCCAGTCCCCTCTTGAACACCTCCAGGGATGGTGACTCCACCACCTCCCCGGGTAGCACATTCCAATGGCCAATTACTCTTTCTGGGAAGAACTTTCTCCTCACCTCCAGCCTAAACTTCCCCTGGCAAGATGTGATCTTAAGAGATTGTCTCACTTGTGCATGTTCTTCCAGATTGAGACTGTGTCCCCTTGTTCTGGTGCTGGTTGCTAGAGAGAAGAGGCCAACCCCTTCCTGGCTACAACCACCCTTCAGGTAGTTGTAGAGAGCAATGAGGTCGCCCCTGAGCCTCCTCTTTTCCAGGCTAAACAACCCCAGCTCCCTCAGCCTCTCCTCACAGGGCTTGTGCTCAAGGCCTCTCCCCAGCCTTGTTGCCCTTCTCTGGACACCTTCAAGTGTCTCGATGTCCTTCTTAAACTGAGGGCCCCAGAACTGGACACAGGACTCAAGGTGTGGCCTAACCAAAGCAGAGTCCAGGGGCACAATGACCTCCCTGCTCCTGCTGGCCACACTATTCCTGATGCAGGCCAGGATGCCATTGACCTTCTTGTCCACCTGGGCACACTGCTGCCTCATGTTCAGGTGGCTGTCGACCAGCACCCCCAGGTCCCTCTCTGTTTGGTAGCTCTCCAGCCACTCTGACCCCAGCCTGTAGCTCTGCATGGGGTTGTTGTGGCCAAAGTGCAGCCCCTGGCACTTGGACTTGTTGAATGCCATCCCGTTGGACTCCGCCCATCTGTCCAGTCGGTCAAGGTCCCTCTGCAGGGCCCTTCCACCCTCTAACTGACTAACAACTGCTCCCAACTTGGTGTCATCTGCAAATTTGCTGATGACTGTCTCAATCCCCTCATCCAGATTGTCAATGAAGACATTGAAGAGAATGGGGCCCAGAATGACCGCCCTGCTCAACCAGGTTGGAAAAGACCTTGGAGATCATCACGTCCAACCTATCACCCAACACCATCTAATCAACTCAACCATGGCACCAAGTGCCTCATCCAGGCTCTTCCTAAACACCTCCAGGGATGGGGACTCCACCACCTCCCTGGGCAGCACATTCCAATGGCCAATCTCTCTTGCTGGGAAGAACTTCTTCCTAACATCCAGCCTCAACCTCCCCTGGTGCAGCTTGAGACTGTGATGTGTTAGAGGCAGGAGAATAAATAATGGAAGTCAGGGCCAGGATCTTTGTCACATTCTGACTTCAAAATATCTTGCTAAATTAGCTACAACTGCTTAATATAGAGAACATCCTTAAAATAATCCAAGAGAGAGACTTTTCCTATACACTGTTTTCCCCCTAATTTATTTTTTTTTTAAAGGTAACTAAGGTGTTGGGAGACAGGTTGAACTTGATGATCTTTGAGGTCTTTCCCAACCTCATTGATTCTATGATTCTATGATACTGTTAAAGGCAACTACTGTTAATCTTACCAAGATCTCAAAGTACCTTCCCACCAGACACAGCAATTACACACACTTCCACCCCAGAAAGCTGGTGCTGGCTCTCTAAGCCACCAAGCCAAACAGGCTTTGCTCCCCACTCCTGTCAACACAGGGCTGCTGGGACTGCTGAAGAATGCCACCTGCTGCTATTGAACTGACTTCTTACATACTGGATGCTATGATTTCCCTAAGTGCTTGTTTATGCTGATTTCTGTTAAATCATGGAATCAACAAGGCTGTAAAAGACCTGAGAGATCATCAAGTCCAACCTGCCACCCAGCACCTCATGACTAACTAAACCATGGTTTCAAGTGCCACGTCTAATCCCCTCTTGAACACCTCCAGGGATGGTGACTCCACCACCTCCCTGGGCGGCACATTCTTCTTTCTGGGAAGAACTTTCTCCTCACCTCCAGCCTAAACTTCCCCTGGCAAGATGTGATCTTACGAGATTGTCTCACTTGTGCATGTTCTTCCTTCTGTCACTCCATCCCTTTCTCCCTCTGCTCAGAGTGACAAGGGAAGTGGATGGGAAACGAGCAGGAATTTGGTCTTGAGATTTTCCTATCTTTTCATTTAAACTTCATTGCTGACAAGGTAACACAGAAATGCTTACAAAATAGAAGAAGCAGCCGCAATGCATGTAGAAAGGGATGGCATAAGCAAAGCTGTTTCTAATTTTGCAGATATTGTGGGATATTTCAGTGCTGAGTTTTGGGGAGTTTTTCTGGGCTACCGTCTAAGCTGAGGTCTATTTTGTTTGCAGGGAAAGTTACTGCTATAAATTGGCAGGAAGTGCAACACTATTCACCTTTCAGCTTCATTAGCAGTTGAACATGGCAGTGTATGTAGCAAGTGCCTCTGAGTGTTGTTCACCTGTTACTGAATTTTCTGGGAAATATAGTTGGGTTCTAGCATTTCTTTCTCCCTTTCCCTCACCTGATTGTTTGGTTGTAAACATTTCAATACCCTAATCATAGTACCATAGTATCAAAGTATCATAGTATCAGTCAGGGGTGGAAGGGACCACAAGGATCATCTAGTTCCAAACCCCCTGCCATGGGCAGGGACACCTCACACTAGATGAGGCTGGCCAGAGCCTCATCCAGCCTGGGCTTAAACACCTCCAGAGATGGGGCCTCAACCACCTCCCTGGACAACCCATTCCAGGCCTTCACCACTCTCATGGGGAAGAACTTCTTCCTCACATCTAGCCTGAATCTCCCCACCTCCAGCTTCATTCCAAGCAATTCTAAGCAATAGAATAGAATAGAATAGAATAGAATAGAATAGAATAGAATAGAATAGAATAGAATAGAATAGAATAGAATAGAATAGACCAGGTTAGAAAAGACCTTCAAGATCATCGAGTCCAACTTATCATCCAACACAATCTTATCAACTAAACCATGGCACCAAGCACCCCATCCAGTCTCTTTCTAAGCACCTCCAGTGATGGTGATTCCACCACCTCCCTGGGCAGCACGTTCCAATGGCCACTCACTCTTTCTGGGAAGAACTTCTTTCTCACCTCCAGCCTAAACCTCCCCTGGTGCAGCTTGAGACTGTGTCCTCTTGTTCTGGTGCTGGGTGCCTGGGAGAAGAGACCAGCCCCCATCTGGCTACAACCTCCCTTTAGGTAATTGTAGACAACAGTAAGGTCTCCCCTGAGCCTCCTCTTCTCCAGGCTAAGGAACCCCAGCTTCCTCAGCCTCCTCTCATAGGATTTGTGCTCCAGACCCCTCCCCAGCTTTGTTGCCCTTCTCAGGACACGTTCCAGCAACTCAACTTTTTTTCCTAAACTGAGGGGCCCAGAACTGGACACAGGACTCAAGGTGTGGCCTAACCAGTGCTGAGTACAGGGGCAGAATGACTTCCTTGCTCCTGTTGGCCACACTGTTCCTGATACAGGCCAGGATGCCATAGCATTTCCATCCTGCTGTGGGGTAAAATGTAACTGATATTACGTGAAGATGAAAGTTAATTTCTGATTTTAAGTACTCCTTTATTTCATGTTCCATACAAGTGAAACAAACTGCTTTCACAGAACAGTTTACCATTTCTTTCCCCCTCCATGGTTTCATTGATGAAACCTCCATCTTTTCTGGAGCACCTACAGACTTAAAAAAATGCTTTGGCTCTGCTTAAAAATGCTTCTTGCCCTACAAGAACTGACCCCTCCTTAAGGAAATGATGAGTGAGAGACTCTAACAGAAGTGAACCAGACAGTCTTTATCCAAAGGGAACAAAAGAGGAGATTGCGTGAAACTAATGTTTGTTAATCTGTTAATCAATGGATCACAGAATCATATAATCAATAAGGTTGGAAAGTACCTCAGAGATCATCAAGTCCAACCTGTCACCCAACACCTCATGACTAACTAAACCACGGCTCCAAGTGCCACATCCAATCCTTTTTTGAACACCTCCAGGGATGCTGTCTCCACCACCTGCCTGGGCAGCACATTCCAATGGCCAACAACTCTCTCTGTGAAGAACTTGCTTCATGCTATTTAAGAAATTCATGATACCTATGAGCAATTGCATTTTACCATTGGAGGGACAGGTCAGCACCTTGCTCTGTGGATTTACTATCTGCGTTGCAAAGGATAAGCCCCAGAGGGACTACAATTCAGTATGTGTGAGAACAAGGGAAAGAATAGGTGAATGTGCAACCCTTCTGTATGTTTTTGTTTTCAAGTACAGCTCCCTGGATAAAAGAGCCATGCGACCACAGCGGCTGTTGCAATGAGTCAACCATCTCCTTCCTCTGATTCGGTATCATAGTATCAGTCAGGGTTGGAAGGGACCATAAGGATCATCCAGTTCCAACCCCCCTGCCATGGGCAGGGACACCCCACACTAGAGCAGGCTGGCCAGAGCCTCCTCCAGCCTGGGCTTAAACACCTCCAGGGACGGGGCCTCAACCACCTCCCTGGATAACCCATTCAGGGCTTCACCACTCTCATGGGGAAGAACTTCCTTCTCACATCTAGCCTGAATCTCCCCACCTCCAGCTTCATTCCATTCCCCCTAGTCCTATCACTACGAAGTATGGGATGCAGAGTTTAGCTCAGAGTATTGCTTTAGCCTTGAAATACTCCTTTAAAATAGGGACTTTTGACTTTGCATGGCAATTCTTGCAAAATTGTAGAGTGTAACAGCAAAGCTGTGACAAAGTCTGAAAGGTAACAAAATTAAACCGATAAGCAGGCATGTAACATAAAATTGTCAACCTTCTCCTTTTGTGTCACAACAAGCCTTTCTTCTACTACTAGTAGAGAAAAGATCAGGAAAGATGGGCAGATAGGAGACTTCCAGCTTCCAAAATGTATGTGGAACAAGTTACAGCCTTATCTAGCTTCATCCAGAACAAGAGAACACAGTCTCAAGCTGCACCAGGGGAAATTTAGGCCGAGGTGAGGAGAAAGTTCTTCACAGAGAGAGTTGTTAGCTGTTGGAATGTGCTGCCCAGGGAAGTGGTGGAGTCACCGTCCCTGGAGCTGTTCAAGAGGGGATTGGACGTGGCACTTGGTGCCATGGTTTAGTCATGAGGTCTGTGGTGACAGGTTGGACTTGATGATCTTTGAGGTCTCTTCCAACCTTGGTGATTCTGTGATTCTGTGACCTAACTGCTGCAAAACTCAGAGGGCCAATGGTTAATTCTCATTTCACAGAGAAGGCACAAGAAGGAGAGTGCTGACCTGAGTTTTTTCATGAGTGACATAAGGTGAAGCCTGAATTCTTCAGGTCATGACAAGAAAGAAACTGGCTTTTGCTAACTACGGTTGTTAGTTTGCGTTGATGTGGGACAGCTGGACTGATAGCTCAGTGGTTTATCTATCCTGCCTCATGCTGTGTGTCCTTTGCTAACCACTTCTGCTCTTGTACAAAGGTCCAGATTTCTGTGTAATTATTGTCACACAACATCAATCTGCTGCTCAGGAATACAATTCAGTCAGTAAATTAGTAGCTAGATTGTAAAAGCTCTGTTAAGGCTGGGTCTTTGCAGTGCCCTTGGTAGTTCACCATTGAGCAGAAATAAAGTCATGTAATTTCAAAGGCCAATTAAACCTATCAGAAATAACGTAAGTAGCAGGACCTGTAGAACAGAATAGAATTAAGCAGGTTGGAAAAGACCTTTGAGATCATCAAGTCCAACCTATCACCCAACACCATCTATATCAACTAAACCATGGATGTCATTGGCCTTCTTGGCCACCTGGGCACACTGCAGGCTCATGTTCAGCCTACCATCAACCAGTATCCCCAGGTCCCTCTCTGCCTGGCCACTCTCCAGCCACTCTGACCCCAGCCTGTAGCACTGCCTGGGGTTGTTGTGGCCAGTGTGCAGAACCTGGCACTTAGATGTGTTCAGTCTCATGCTGCTGGACTGTGCCCATCTGTTCAGCCTGTCAAGGTCCTTCTGCAGAGCTCTCCTACCTCCAGCTTGGTATCATCTGCAAATCTACTCCTGCCCCCAGCTTGGTATCATCTGCAAATTTACTGCTGATTTACCATGCCTCATTTCTGCTTAGAATGCATCATCATTCATCACGAGGTACAAAAATTATGTTTGTGTATATACATCCTCTGTGTGTGTGTATATATATATATATATCACAGTATCACAGTATCACATTATCACAGAATCACCAAGGTTGGAAGAGACCTCAAAGATCATCGAGTCCAACCTGTCACCACAGACCCCATGACTAGACCATGGCACCAAGTGCCACGTCCAATCCCCTCTTGAACACCTCCAGGAACGGTGACTCCACCACCTCCCTGGGCAGCACATTCCAATGACGAATGACTCTCTCGGTGAAGAACTTTCTCCTCACCTCCAGCCTAAACTTCCCCTGGTGCAGCTTGAGACTGTATCCTCTTGTTCTGGTGCTGGTTGCCTGAGAGATGAGACCAACCCCTTCCTGGCTACAACCACCTTTCAGGTAGTTGTAGAGAGCAATGAGGTCTCCCCTGAGCCCCCTCTTCTCCAGGCTAAGCAACCCCAGCTCCCTCAGCCTCTCCTCACAGGGCTGTGCTCAAGGCCTCTCCCCAGCCTTGTTGCCCTTCTCTGGACACCTTCAAGTGTCTCGATGTCCTTCTTAAACTGAGGGGCCCAGGACTGGACACAGTACTCAAGGTGTGGCCTAACCAAAGCAGAGTCCAGGGGCACAATGACCTCCCTGCTCCTGCTGGCCACACTATTCCTAATGCAGGCCAGGATGCCATTGGCCTTCTTGGCTGCCTGGGCACACTGCTGCCTCATGTTCAGACAGTTGTCGATCAGCACCCCCAGGTCCCTCTCTGTTTGGCAGCTCTCCAGCCACTCCGACCTCAGCCTGTAGCTCTGCATGGGGTTGTTGTGGCCAAAGTGCAGCCCCTGGCACTTGGACTTGTTGAATGCCATCCTGTTGGACTCCACCCATCTGTCCAGTCGGTCGAGGTCCCTCTGCAGAGCCCTTCTGTCCTCTAACTGACCAACATCCGCTCCCAACTTGGTGTCATCGGTTGGGAGCGGATATTGATATACATATATACACATCCTGTGTATCCATTCTTGTGCATATATATATACACATATCATCTTGTTACGGGAGACTTTACCTCTGTAGTGAAATGTGTTGGTCATAGCTAGAATTTTATTGTCTGTGTCAGCACACGTTTCCTAAAGCAGACAAATTATTGGCATATGATGCCTATCACCTCTATGTCAGGTAGAGAAATATAGTTTATTTCTTTCCTTTTTGAAGTACTTGATGGTCACTAGAAATTTATCTTAGCAGCATTTCCCTCACTACAGTATTTTCCCCATAAATCTTAACAAAGGTCAGGATTTTATGGCAGCTGTAGATGAGCCACATGAAATTATTTAAAGGTACATCTTGTTTCTTTATGATAACATACATATATATATGTATATATATAAAAAATGTTATTTGGCAGACATTCATTCACTATTTATAATGCTTTTCTGCGTTGGTTGTGTAAGAAATGTTGACGCTGGCCCAGCAGTGAGTGAGCCCTTCTGGGTTTGCATGCTGCTGCTTCCCCTGCCGTGCAATGCCTCCGGCAGTGTAGTGCTCTTGTTTCGTTCCCACATCCTTCCCTGGTAAAAATGTGTGACTTCTCTCTCTCATCTCGGAGCTCTTTCCTCTCCAAAGGGTGCACAACCACATACTTCTCGAGAACGTGTTGCAGACACACCTAGTCACTTATAATTCCCCAAGAAACAGTGCTACTAGGTACTTCTACTGGTGATTAATCTTTTGTCTCTTACCCATTGAGTTGCTGCCAGCTGACTGTTTTTTGTAAAGCAAGCTGGCTTGTGATGATGGCAATAATCTCATAAGATGCTGTAGGAATCTTGTAGTACTCCTGTCTCCAAATCCTGGATTCAAATCACCTTGTGATTGTATCAGGAACTGAGATGTGCCCCAACAAAGGATAAAGATTGCTCACTGGACTGCAGTTGCCCTGGAAATAATGGGCAGATGCCACTGCAGTCCATACTCTCTGGAATATGCATAAGCAAGGTCATCTCCACTCATCAGGCACACCAGAAAGGGAGTACAATGGATTCACCACCTGGCCCCTGATGTGTGTGGGCAGGTAAATGGAGATGGAGGAGGTGGAGCCCCCCACCTCCCTCTCGACCCCTGTACAAACACAAGGAATACACAGGAAGATTTCCCGGGGGACAGTACCTGGACACAGACCTAAGGACTAAAACACTGTATAAATGATCTGAGCAACTACTGGCTCACAGGAAGGAAAATGCCTGGGCAATGCCACTCTGAGAATGAATGAATACCAGGAGAGAAAAGGACAGAGACATCACCATGTAGCCTGGAGGCAGCAGGCCAGGAGGAACCCTCTCTCTGTGTCCTAAGTTCCACCTGCTGCAACTCATGGAGCTGAAGAGGCTGCTCAGAGGAGGACTTGGACTTTGGGATATCTCCCTCCCCTCCTCCAGTGAAGGACAGTATAGCCAACAAGAATGCCATCTCCTCTACACCAAAGTGGCAGCACCCTTCCTCCACAGACCCAGACTGTCTGGGGGGGCTGGGTGATATGGTAATATAATTCCTTTCCACTTCTCTCTCCCTCTTCTCCCTCTTTCTCTCTAATTTTTCCCGCTCTCTCTCCCTTCTTCTGTTCCGTCCACTTTATTCTGTTAATAAACTGCCTCAAGGGCTGTTGATATTTTGGCCTCGTTTGTGCCTCTAATTTATAACAAGGGAATATTCAGAAGAACTGAGTCTCTTACCCTCTCTGGATCAAGGCAGTTGCTGCTTAGCTTTTGCACTGATTTACTGAGCCTGCTGGTGTAAATTCAAGCATGTGTGGGTGCGCATTTGGAACCTGGTTAACTACAGGTTAATTTTATCCATGTCTTACTGCCCATATAGGAATATCAGGCAAGCAGCTAATGTAATTTTTCTTTTGCCCCATACAACTCTACAGATGAAAAATACAGGGCAGGAGTTACTCTGCTCTGGTCTTCAGCAAGGTTATACAGATATGGTGTCTACCCTGAAGTGCTTAAAAGGAGGAACGCTACTACTGCAGTCCTCTCCAGGAGAATGTGCTCTTGGAAGAGAAATGGGCTTTGAATTTCAGAAGTGAAGGCTGATCCTTTTGAAGGTGCTAAAGCTGAGCTTAAACAGTGTTTGCATGGAATAGCCTTTATAAATCCTTCCTTTCTTTGCTTCTGAAGCTGTTGCAGTCTTCCTGATAAAAACTTTGTAATAACTGCTCTTAAGAGAGATGTGGAAGCAAGGACAGGGATATGTATTATTTCATCTGTGACTCGCACCATGCTTCAGCGGGTCTCTAGATAAGAGATGGATGGTTAGTGTCGTGTTAATCACAAAGCAGTTCTGTTCAGATAAGCCTTGACAATTTTGGTTGTTTACCCAATGAATAGAGAGCAAGTCTCTTGCAAAACTTTCTGAAATAACAAGCTGGCTGTGGGCTGTCAGGTATTGCAATTCCTGCTTCAGACTTAGTCATACACCTGGAAAAAAAAAAAAAAAAAACCTTTTCTTACTATTTTGCAACATTCCTACTCCTGGTGTTATTCAAGAAATGCAAAAGACACGAGTGTGGGAGAGGACTGTGCTAAAAAACCCTTTGGATGTACGTTAAAAGAAATCTCTCCCAGAAAACTTCTTTTGAATTCCGGGCACATATTCAGGTTGCTTTACTACTAAGTCTGCAGTTTCCCCCTCCCATGGCAGGCAAGCAGTGACAGTTAAAACCCTCTCTCATTTAAATAAGACACTCTGTTATTGAAAATAAGTTTAAAAAGTAGTGCCAGGGACTTGAGGCCTACAGTTACCAATCATGTGATGTACAGATCTACTGTTAGCTGTGCCCCATGCTTGATTTGCTCCCCAGCCTCCAATAACCAGCTTGAAATATGCTGCTTTATTTTACTTTCACCATTATCTTGATTATTGTTGACAGTGTAGCTGATGAGTATCTGTATTCCTTGCCACAGGATTTTCAAAGGCTTTCTTTTTTCCTGCCGAAGGTGTACAGCTGATCCTACAGATGTTTGCTTTGAAGCACTGTTTGTAATATTAATGGGTTAGGTGCAATGGGAAAGTGTGCAGTGAGCTTTTCTTCCTAATTTATACAACCTCTGAAAGAGGTTAAAGAGATTTGCAGCTTTGTATTCTCCTGCAAGCTCAGAAAGGGAGGTTCACTCAAATAATTTGATTCTGTGTGTGGATGTTTGACATCCTAAATACATTAATAATGAGGTACCCGTGGGGAATCAAAGAGGCCTTGGTTGGGTGGAACAGCTGGAAGCCACTTTATTCAGCTGCTTCTTTCTAGCTGAAGGTTTGGTAACATTAAAAACCAGGTCACCCCTGGCTTTGTCTTGAGGAATTTTGAAACTCTCCAATACCTGAGATACTGCAAGCTCTCTGAACGACAGTACTGCACTATCCTCACAGAGAGAGAGCATTTCCTAGTCTCCAGCCTGAACTTCTTAGGACACTCTTTGTGAATGCTGTCCTTTGTTACATTGCCTGTCATTCCTGCATCAGGAACAGTATGGCCAGCAGGAGCAGGGAGGTCATTCTGCCCCTGTACGCTGCACTGGTTAGGCCATACCTTGAGTCCTGTGTCTAGTTCTGGGCCACTCAGTTTAAGAAGGATGTTGACTTGCTGGAGCGTGTCCAGAGAAGGGCAACGAAGTTGGTGAGGGGTTTGGAACACAAGCCTTATGAAGAGAGGCTGAGGGAGCTGGGGTTGCTTAGCTTGGAGAAGAGGAGGCTCAGGGGGAGACCTCATTGCTCTCTACAACTACCTGAAGGGAGGTTGTAGACAGGCAGAGGTTGGTCTCTTCTCCCAGGCAACCAGCACCAGAACAAGAGGACACAGTCTCAGTCTGCACCAGGGGAGGTTTAGGCTGGAGGTTAGGAGGAAGTTCTACACAGAGAGAGTGTTTGCCCATTGGAATGGGCTGCCCAAGGAAGTGGTGGAGTCACCATCACTGGAGGCGTTCAGGAGGAGACTTGATGGGGTGCTTGGTTGAATGGTTTAGTTGATTAGGTGGTATTGGATGATAGGTTAGACACGATGATCTTGAAGGTCTCTTCCAACCTGGTCTATTCTATTCTATTCTATTCTATTCTATTCTATTCTATTCTATTCTATTCTATTCTATTCTATTCTATTCTATTCTATTCTATTTTCAAGAACAGTTTGTCTCCATTAAGTTCCCTTCAGGCAGTTGCACTGATGTGTCCCTTCTTTGAAGGCTGAATGAACCATACTCCTCAGCCTCTCCTCACAAGCCTTGGGCCCTGACCATCTCAGCAATTGGACTGTCTCCAAATTCTCCATATCCACCTTGAACTCATCCCTCATTACAAAAGAGGATGAAGTACTGTAAGTGTGGCCATAGTGATGCTAACTAGAAGGTAGACAATAATAAACTCTCAGTTCACTGGACATGTGTCTCTTAACACAGTCAGTTGCCTTACTTGTGATAAGAATGAAATGCTGGTTTGTATTCATCTGACAGCCACTGTAGCCTTGTGACCTTTTCAGCAGGGCTGCTAATCAGCCCATTTGCTTTCCAGTACCTCTTCAGATGCCTGGGGTTGTTCTTCCCTCAGTGAAGTGCTTTACACTTTGCTGTGTTGAACTACATGATGTTTGCTTGCTTGGTCCTCCAGTTTATGGCCATGTGCCTTTGGATTGAAGTCTGCCCTTTGTCATGTCAGACACTTCTCCTCATGTAGTATGCTAGAGGACAATCCAGAAAATTTACAGGCAAGTTTCTGCTCTGATTTATTCTCCTGAGGCACATATCTATCTATTAACTATAAGGGGAACCGTGGAAGAGTTATTCCCTAAGCTAAGGCTGGCTTTTGGGAATCTTCCCTGTACAGAGATAGTGTATGTTGGTTTCAGGTTTTGGAAGTGAGGATAGTGGGGAGATATAGAGAGATTATAACCCCCTTTTCTTTTTACCATGCTGTGCAATATCCAAATCTGAATGGAGCAAGAGTTTTGATGATCTTCTCCTTTCCATCCATTTCTGCCTACCAAATATTGTGTTTTATCTTTTATAGTTATGGCCCCCATTAAGCAGAGGACAGTCTTATGACCGAACCAGCTCTACAGACTGCAACCTTAATTTAATGTTCAGACTGTTGGTACGTTAATAATTGTTCAGCATAAAATGTTGGCTCATCTTCATTCCTTTTTGCCCTCTGTTACGATTGCATCATCTGCAAATAGAGTAACTTCTGGCCAGTTAACCTACATTGTTTTTCTTGTTAACATCACATTACAGAATCACAGAATCACCAAGGTTGGAAGAGACCTCAAAGATCATCAAGTCCAACCTGTCACCACAGACCTCATGACTAAACCATGGCACCAAGTGCCACGTCCAGTCCCCTCTTGAACACCTCCAGTGATGGTGACTCCACCACCTCCCTGGGCAGCACATTCCAATGACGAATGACTCTCTCAGTGAAGAACTTTCTCCTTGCCTTGAGCCTAAACTTTCCCTGGTGCAGCTTGAGACTGTGTCCTCTTGTTCTGGTGCTGGTTGCCTGGGAGAAGAGATCAACCCCTCCTGGCTACAACCTCCCTTCAGGGAGTTGTAGACAGCAATAAGGTCTCCCTGAGCCTCCTCTTCTGCAGGCTAAACAATCCCTGCTCCCTCAGCCTCTCCTCACAGGGCTGTGCTTGAGGCCTCTCCCCAGCCTCGTTGCCCTTCTCTGGACACGTTCAAGAGTCTCAATGTCTTTCTTAAACTGAGTGGCCCAGAACTGGACACATTACCCAGAGGTACTCCCAATTTTTCACAGATTTTGATCAGACCTTCCACTTTAATATTTTAGACCTCAAAATCCCAATGAATATATTTCTGTGCACATTATTTCCTCTATTAACATAGCCTCTCTCGATGCATGTGTGTTCTGTTACTGGCCATGCAGGCATCACTTGAATGCATTGAACTTATGGAGCGGTTCTGAACTTTTTCCCCCCTAATCTCCCCTCAATTAGTAGTAACGCAGGCCCTCATGTGATAACTCTGATGTCCTGCACCACTAATGTGCTGGGTTTGTTTTTTGCCTCCTTAATTGTTTTGGGTGGATCTCTTAGAAGTAGTCCAAGTGAAGGTTTACAGAACCCAATATGAAAACAGTTGCTTCATTTCACATGATGGGAAAATGGAAAAGGGCTATTATTAGGCTGTACCCAGAGTATAGAAACTAACATGTGCTAAGTGCTGGTAAGAGTATGTGATATATTCTCACTAGTGTTGCCTACATTTTTTGACTTGCTTTGTTCACTGAGCAGTAAAGATCTGTTAACCTATTTTTGAGAAACCACAAAAACCCTTTGGTTATAGCTCTTCAACCAAAGTTTACAACATGAAATAAACATGCCTCATTCTCTCCATTCTCCTATGAAGTGAATACATCCTGTTTCAAGCTCAGTAAGGACTAGGCTAATGGGAACATATTTTAATGGGGAAAAAGGTGTACAGCTGCTGAGAAGGATGGCAGCAAAAAAGGCATTAAGCTGATGAGCCACTGGCTTGCTCTCTCTTGGCACTAGCAATTTCTCTTTTCATCCCATAACCATCCTGGATGCAGACATATGAAAAACCCACTGCTGAGGGGGAGTGAGTGTGACATTCTCTTCAGTGGGATTCAGAGTTAAATTAGATCAGTCCTTCTCTTCCATTTTTGCCTTCATGCATTGCTGTGCTGTTGCTGTATTAATGAGGCACTGGTCTTGTACAGTATGTCTTCCTAGTGGTAAGGTTCAGCTGGACTTAGGCAAGGCCATCTGCAGATGTTTATTCTTCTATAGTTACAGGTTACAATTTAAAAGTATAAAGATCATTTCATTCATTCTGCAGTGCATTGTCATTGTTTCTTTCCATCCTTCATGACAAGCATAAAAAAATGACCCATTTTTAATAAGGAGATGCCTACCCTTTGAATTTTAATGTTTTCC
Organism: Picus viridis; assembly: GCA_033816785.1. Classification (NCBI taxonomy): domain Eukaryota; kingdom Metazoa; phylum Chordata; class Aves; order Piciformes; family Picidae; genus Picus; species Picus viridis. The sequence goes on along the minus strand of CM066570.1, from coordinate 32,221,549 downwards.
ACCCTGTCCCAGCCATGAGTTTACCCAAGTCAGAAGACATCTCTGGTGGTGTTAGTGGTGACTAGCTGTCATGGATATGATGGTTTGCTGTATTCACAGAAAGCGAATTTACAGATAATAACCTTGAAAGTTTCTTGTGTTATTTTGCCCTGTGAAATGTGAGGTCTGGATGAAAGATGACCCAAGCCAATAGTTCACAATGTGGCCTCTGGAATGGTGGTTGCTGGAGGGATGGGCAGCATGCTGCTCTTTAGTGAAAAAACAAGTGAATAGAATAGAATAGAATAGAATAGAATGGAATAGAATGAATAAGAATAGAATAGAATAAGAATAGAATAGAATAGAATAGAATAGAATAGAATAGAATAGAATAGAATAGAATAGAATTAGAATAGAATAGAATAGAATAGAATAGAATAGAATAGAATAGAATAGAATAGAATAGAATAGAATAGAATAGAATAGAATAGAATAGAATAGAACAAACCAGGCTGGAAGATCATGCATCCAACCTATTATCCAACCCACCTAATCAACTAAACCATACAACCAAGCATCCTATCAAGTCTCCTCCTAAACACCTCCAGTGATGGTGACTCCACCACCTCCCTGGGCAGCACATTCCAATGGGCAATCACTCTCTCTGTGTAGAATTTCTTCCTAACCTCCAGCCTAAACCTCCCCTGGCACAGCTTGAGACTGTGTCCTCTTGTTCTGGTGCTGGTTGCCTGGGAGAAGAGACCAACCTCTGCCTGTCCACAACTGCCCTTCAGGTAGTTGTAGAGAGCAATGAGGTCTCCCTGAGTCTCCTCCTCTCCAAGCTAAGCAACCCCAGCTCCCTCAGCCTTTCCTCATAGGGCTTGTGTTCCAAACCCCTCACCAGCTTCGTTGCCCTTCTCTGGACACCTTCCAGCAAGACAACATCCTTCCTAACTGAGGGGCCAAGAACTGGACACAGTACTCGAGGTGCGGCCTAACCAGTGCAGTGTACAAGGGCAGAATGATCTCCCTGCTCCTGCTGGCCACACTCTTCCTGATGCAGGCCAGGATGCCATTGGCCCTCTTGGCTGCCTGGGTGCACTGCAGGCTCATGTTCAGCCTCCCATCAACCAGTCCCCCCAGGTCCCTCTCTGCCTGGCTGCTCTCCAGCCACTCTGCTTCACACTACTTGATTAAGGAAATTACCTTCGGTTGTATCCTTGGTTTCTCTTTCAGCTCCAAGATCCTGATTTTGTTTGGCACTTAGAGCTAGACAATATGTGCACAGAAAATTGTGACAAAGCATGTTTACATAAAGTGCTTGGTTTGGATGTGGCACTTGAAGCCATGGTTTAGTTAGTCATGAGGTGTTGGGTGACAGGTTGGACTTGATGATCTCTCAGGTCTTTTTCCAACCTTGTTGATTCTATGATTCTGTGATTCTAAGCTGCAGTTTGGCTGATGGTTGAAGGATGAATAACTTTTCTTTTTAAATGACATACTTTAGAAGTGGTGTGGAGATTCCTTTTTTTAGATGGTTGCATGTCCTGATCCAGCAATATACTTTAGTTCTTTTTAAACTTGGATGTGACTTTTGAAATAAATAAAATTAGCATGTGCTTCAACACTGGTCTCAAACTCAACTTCTTCCCGATGTCCAGGCCCTAACTTTAAAAAAAGCAGCTGCTTCTGGAACAATTTCATCATTTCAGTATTCCTGTGTGCATTCAGCTGACATGTCTCATGACAGACACTCAAAGCACAGAGTGTGTGTGACGTGGGCCAAGCAGAAAATGAGAGCTGAATTCTCAGATTTGTCACATCTGACTCCCAGGCCAGTGGCTTAGCTGAAATACCATCTCCCTGCACTGAAAGTGGAGCATGCACAAGGTAGGAAGTAGAAATTCATGCTGGTTAACCATGCTGGTGATTTAAGTGATAAAGTTGATAGAAGAGCTGAAGTGTAAGGCTAGATGCTTTCTGGAGTACAGATCAAGCTGGGTGGTTTCTGGAGTAAAAATCAAGTGTTTTCTCCTCTGATAGGATCAGGCAACTGTGGCAGTTTAAAGCTATGCCTTTAAAAGTTAGCTGCAGAGTTCGAGCAGAGGAATGGAGAAGTCTAAACAATTCACAGTTGGGTGCAAAAAGGAAAACTAAAGATTATTCTAAATGAATTTCATTGGCCAGATGTGTGAAGGGGACCCTTAGCACTCTCACACATCCCACTTCATTCCTTTCTTCCTTTTCTGGCTGCTGCTTTCAGCTCTGCTGGGAGAATTTTATTGCCACTGACCAGTTCTGGACCCCCTATTACAAGAGGGATCTGGAGGTGCTGGAAGGTGTCCAGAGAAGGGCCACGAGGATGAGCAGAGGGCTGGAGCACCTCTCCTGTGAGGACAGACTGAAGGAGTTGGGGCTGTTCAGTCTGGAGAAGAGAAGGCTCCCAGGTGACCTCATTGTGGCCTTCCAGGATCTGAAGGGGGTCTACAGGAAGGCTGGGGAGGGACTTCTCAGGATGTCAGGTAGTGATAGGACTAGGGGGAATGGAATGAAGCTGGAGGTAGGGAGATTCAGGCTAGATGTGAGAAGGAAGTTCTTTCCCATGAGAGTGGTGAAGCCCTGGAATGGGTTGTCCAGGAGGTGGTTGAGGCCCCGTCCCTGGAGGTGTTTAAGCCCAGGCTGGACGAGGCTCTGGCCAGCCTGATGTAGTGTGGGGTGTCCCTGCCCATGGCAGGGGTTGGAACTAGATGATCCTTGTGGTCCCTTCCAACCCTGACTGATACTATGATTCTATGATTCTATGACCTTGAGATAAGAACACAAAGGACTAACGATGCTTTAAGCTAACAGTACTCCTAACTTCTTTTCTCTTTCCCTTCTAATTAAACAGAGAAGGAGGAAGGGGAGCGGAGCAGTTTGCCCACTTCTTTTTGAGATCCTAGAAAGGAGTTCAGGGGGGCTTCCTTGCTGTTTTCTGATCTTAAATACCTGTATAATATTGTAAATCCTGTGTATTTGTACATATTCATTGTATTTCATTGTGGAGTGTAGTTATTGCTTGTAAGTTTGGAGCACAAGCCCTGTGAGGAGAGACTGAGGGAGCTGGGGTTGCTTAGCCTGGAGAAGAAGAGGCTCAGGGGAGACATTATTACCTTCTACAACTACCTCAGGGGAGGTTGTATACTGGTGGGGGGTTGGTCTCTTCTCCCAGGCACCCAGCACCAGAACAAGAGGACACAGTCTCAAGCTGTGCCGGGGGAGGTTTAGGCTGGATGTTAGGAAGAAATTCTTCATAGAGAGAGTGATTGCCTATTGGAATGTGCTGTCCAGGGAGCTAGGGGAGTCACCATTCCTGGAGGTGTTTAGAAAGAGACTGGATGGGGTTCCTGGTGCCATGGTTTAGTTGATTAGATGGTATTGGGTGATAGGTTGGACTTGATGATCTCGAAGCTCTCTTCTAACCTGGTTGATTCTATTCTATTCTATTCTATTCTATTCTATTCTATTCTATTCTATTCTATTCTATTCTATTCTATTCTATTCCCAAGTGAGCTGAGCTTTTGTTAATGTGGTGGTAAAAATCCAAACCTTTACAGCAAATTTGGCTGCTTGTAACATGGCTAGTTTTATCAGACACCACACATAACAATAATACATGAGAAGGGCTTATCTTGCATGGGGGAAAAGGGTTCTAGGACAAGAATTAGCACGGCTCATTCGTAGAACTTTAAACTAGATTTGAAGGGGGTGGGATTGTTAGCTGGGTTTGCTAGCTGGGTTTGCACCACTGGGGCAATGTTCCACTATTCATGAAGACTGTCAGGCCTCCCCCCGACCTGGGGTGGGGTCAGTGTGCCCAGCTGCCTCCTTGAATTGCCTGTACACCAGTGCATACAGCATGGGGAGTAAACATGAGGAATCTTTGTGCTGTCAAGGGGTTATGATCTGGTGGCAGTTACAGAGACCTGGTGGGACAGCGCACATGACTAGAATGCGGTCATGGATGGCTATGGCCTTTCCAGGAAAGACAGGTCAACAAGGAGCGGGGGTGGATTTGCTCTTTATGTGAGATCCCTTCCAACTCCTAACATTCTGTGATTCTTCCAAGTCCCTTCCAGACATGCTAGTGCTTTCCTTCCTTCCACCACCCAGAGGACTGTAATGACTAAGTTACTGCCTCCCAAGTGTGCAATTATGTTCTCTGAAACCAAGTAACAAGCGCTCAGTCTGAAATGTCCCCTGCTTCCTGCGTTAGCATTCTTCTGCTGGGGAGGTACCTTAGCATGCTTGGGGAAGCTCCAAAAGATGTTTTGCCCTCCAGAAAAATGTACTGACTCTCAAGTCTTAGGGCATAAAAAAGAAGACATGAAGGAGTACTGTGTCCAGTTCTGGGCCCCTCAGTTTAGGAAGGATGTTGACTTGCTGGGAAGTGTCCAGAGAAGGGCAACGAGGTTGGTGAGGGGTTTGGAACACAAGCCCTGTGAGGAGAGGCTGAGGGAGCTGGGGTTGCTTAGCCTGGAGAAGAGGAGACTCAGGGGTGACCTTCTTGCTCTCTACAACTACCTGAAGGGAGGTTGTGGACAGGCAGAGGTTGGTCTCTTCTCCCAGGCAGCCAGTACCAGAACAAGAGGACACAGTCTCAATCTGCACCAGGGGAGGTTTAGACTGAGTGTTAGGAGGAAGGTCTATACAGAGAGAGTGATTCCCCATTGGAATGTGCTGCCCAGGGAGGTGGTGGAGACACCATCATTGGAGGTGCTCAGGAGGAGACTTGATGGGGTGCTTGGTGACATGATCTAGTTGATTAGGTGGGTTGGATTGGTTGATGGGTTGGACGTGATGATCTTGAAGGTCTCTTCCAACCTGGTGTATTGTATTGTATTGTATAGATTTTTAAAGTGTGAATGTATGCTGGGTAAATATTTTTGCAATAAAAGCTTATATAAAAGTCTGAATGGTTGCTGAGTTTGCCAAAAAAGACCAGTGATGGACTTCTGAGGACCACAGGTTTGGCTATTTATTTATTTTATTTTAAATCCCTCTTTAAAAATAATCATTACATTTTGAATGGGTGTTGAAAGGTAGGAATCAAAAGAGTTTCTGTGCCGTTGACAAAAAGAAAATTCAAATAATTGCTAGCCCTTAAAGCCCCTTGTTTAGAGAAGCCAAACACTTGGATATATCAGTCTCAATTTCAAGCTTCTGGGAAGGCAAAACTCCTTTTGTGAAAATTGTATGTGCAAACCAGTAATATAATCTGCCTGGAAACAAGTTGTGAAGAGGAACAGCACGGAATCGCATAGCATAGCATAGCATAGCATAGCATAGCATAGCATAGCATAGCATAGCATAGCATAGCATAGGATAGCATAGCATAGGATAGGATAGGATAGGATAGGATAGGATAGGATAGGATAGGATAGGATAGGATAGAATTAACCAGGTTAGAAAAGACCTTCAAGATCATCAAGCCCAACCTATCACCCAACACCATCTAATCAACTAAACCATGGCACTAAGTCCCCCGTCCAGTCTCTTCTTAAACACCTCCAGTGATGGTGACTCCACCACCTCCCTGGGCAGCACATTCCAATGGCCAGTCTCTCTTGCTGGGAAGAACTTTCTCCTCACCTCCACCCCAAAAACCTCCCCTGGCACAGCTTTAGACTGTGTCCTCGTTCTGGTGCTGGGTGCCTGGCAGAAGAGACCTACCCTCACTTGGCTACAACCTCCCTTCACGTAGTTGTAGAGAGCAAGAAGGTCTCCCCTCAGCCTCCTCTTCTCCAGGCTAAGCAACCCCAGCTCCCTCAGCCTCTCCTCACAGGGCTTGTGTTCCAAACCCCTCCCCAGCTTTGTTGCCCTTCTCTGGACACTTTCCATCATCTCAACATCTCTCCTAAACTGAGGGGCCCTGAACTGGACCCAGGACTCAAGGTGTGGCCTAACCAGTGCAGTGTACAGGGCACAATGACTTCCCTGCTCCTGCTGGCCACACTATTCCTGATGCAGGCCAGGATGCTATTAACCTTCTTGGCCACCTGTGCACACCACTGGCTCATGTTCAGCCTACTATCGACCAGTAGCCCCAGGTCCCTTTCTGCCTGGCCACCTTCCAGCAGCTTGACTGTCTCACTACACATTTGACAAATAATTATATTTCTCTTGTTTAAGGCACTCAAGCAGTAGATATATAACAATTCTTAGGTATGATCTTCCAATGCAGTCACAAAAATTTGAGCTAAACCTTCCTTGTTGCCTTGCACACCTTCATAATGTGCTCTGAGTGGGCACAGAGACAATTTTATTCCTTCTCTCATTGCATCAGCCTTTAGGCTTTCAAATGTGCTTTCTTCCTGGTTCCCTTGTTTAGACTTAATCTCTTTGCTATTTCTTTTTAGACCATTGTAAGAGACTAAATCTTGTCCCTCTTGATGTGAATCAACAAAGATAAAATCACCTTTGCTCCTTGCCCAGACAATAGCTGATGTGCATTGGGCAGACTGGGTAATGACTCTGGAATGTGCGTAGGCAAGATCATCTCTACCCATCAGCTACCCTGGAAAGGGAGGATGGTGAAAGGGACAATGGTTTCAGCACCTGGACACATACCTAAAAAACTGTGTAAAAGACCTGAGGAACTACTGCCTTGAAAGAAGGAAAGGACCTGGGCAATGCAGCTCTGAAGAAATACTGAAGACAATACCAGGAGAGAAAAGGACAGAGACATCACCATGTAGCCTGGAAGTAGCAGACCAGGAAGAAGCCTCTCTGTGTCCTAAGTTCTGCCTGCTGCAACTCATGGAGCTGAAGAGGCTGCTCAGAGAAGGACTTGGACTTTGGGAACTCTCCTTCCCCTCCTCCAGTGGAGGACAGCACAACCAACAAGGATGACATCTCCTCCACACCGAAGCAGCAGCACCCTTCCTCCACACACCCAAACTGTCTTTGGGGGGTGGGAGGTGTGGTAATATAATTCCCTTCCTCTTCTCTCTCCCTCTTCTCTCTCTCTCCTTCTGATCCATCCACTATATTCTGTTACTAAATAGCCTTGCTGTTGATATTTTAGCCTTGTTTATGCCTCTAATTTCATATCATGGGAATATTCAGAAGAACTGAGGCTCTTTCCCTCTCTGTGCTGACACAACCATGCTTTCTAGCTCTTTGATTTTTTTACCTTATTGTCCTGAATGGACAAAAATAGCCTCAAAATTGCTCTGAATCAGACAATGAGGCAGAAGCTAGTAGATCTGGTTCTTTAGGCTTGCCTGGACATGGAATGAGCCAGGTGGGCGTGCTTTTGGCCACGTTTGGAAAGAAGGCTTTCTATAGGTTGCAATACCAGGGGTTTATCCCTAGATCTGTGTTGCTCCTGGCCATTATTGCCTCGGGAGATCTCTAAGTACCAGCCCAAAGAGCCAGAGCTTTGTCTTGCCATTGTCCACGCTCTGGAAGGAACCACAAGCTTCGCTTGGAAGCGGAACTGTGTTTCAGTTTACCCAGACAAGACAGCAAAGACCCCTCGCTGTTTTCAGCCTTGTAAAGCCCAGAGGACAGAGACGCGTCTTGCCGGGTCGAGAGGCGAAACCCCAGAGGGGCTGAGTCCCCGGGACAGCTTCGTTTGACTGGAGCAAGGAGCGAGCGCTGCTGCAAAAGGATCACAGCCGAGAAACCTCCTCTCGACAAAGCTTTCAGCTACAAACCCTTTGGGAGCAAGTCCTGCCTCAGCAATGAGCTGCAGACACCATCAGAAAGTGAAACTCTGCTCCTGCAGCTTCCATGTAGTCGATGCCAGTTTGGTTTGCCTAGATCTTAAGGTGTGCCACGAGGTATCAGGATCAGTGAGGAATTACAACACCTGATTTTTATAAGCATCTATTGCAGGTCTGTTGCCCTGGGGAGTTCTGGGGTTCCCCCTCGCCCCCCGTTGTGGGCAACCGCCGGCTGCACTGCCGAGGTTCCTTTTCCTTACAGTTTAAAGTGCTGTTTGTTGCCTCTGGATATTCGTACATACTGTTTAAATTGTTACTTGTTCCTGCTGGGGAGGGATCTGTTCCACCACCCAACATCCCCAACCTGTAAATAGGTTTTATTCAATATTTTTTTTACGGGATTTTTGTGATTAATAAAATTATTAGTGTTTTTATTAATCACTCCGCTTATTGAACATTAATATATCCTTTTATAGACCACAACACTTATTCTTTTCTGGGTCCTTTGCAATATGTGCCTGCCTCTGTCAAAGTGCACTGCTCAGAAATGGACAGAACACTTTGGGTGATGCCTTGTTAGAGTTGTGCAAATATATTTTATTCTTTTTTGATGCTTTCTTGCAACCTTGTGTTACAAATGGCAGTGTAATTTATGAAATAAAAATATATATGCAAATAATACAATAATAAACCGGGTTGGAAGAGACCTTCAAGGTCATCGAGTCCAACCTATCAACCAATCTGACCCACCCAAACAACTAGATCATGCCACCAAGCACCCCATCAAGTCTCCTCCTGAACACCTCCAGTGATGGTGACTCCACCACCTCCCTGGGCAGCACATTCCAATGGGGAATCACTCTCTCTGTATAGACCTTCCTCCTAACATCCAGTCTAAACCTCCCCTGGCGCAGCTTGAGACTGTGTCCTCTTGTTCTGGTTCTGGGTGCCTGGGAGAAGAGACCAACCTCTGCCTGTCTACAACCTCCCTTCAGGAAGTTGTAGAGAGCAATAAGGTCACCCCTCAGTCTCCTGCTCTCCAGGCTAAGCAACCCCAGCTCCCTCAGCCTCTCCTCACAGGGCTTGTGTTCCAAACCCCTCACCAACTTTGTTGCCCTTCTCCGGACACGTTCCAGCAAGTCAACATCCTTCCTAAACTGAGGGGCCCAGAACTGGACCCAGGACTCAAGGTGTGGCCTAACCAGTGCAGTGTACAAGGGCAGAATGACCTCCCTGCTCCTGCTGGCCACACTGTTCCTGATGCAGGCCAGGATGCCATTGGCCCTCTTGGCTGCCTGGGCGCACTGCAGGCTCATGTTCAGCCAGCACCCCCAGGTCCCTCTCTGCCTGGCTGCTCTCCAGCCACTCTGACCCCAGCCTGGAGCACTGCCTGGGGTTGCTGTGGCCAATGTGCAGAACCTGGCACTTGGATGTGTTCAGTCTCATGCCCTTGGCCTCTTCCCATCTGTCCAGCCTGTCAAGGTCCCTCTGCAGAGCCTCTCTGCCCTCCAGCAGATCAACTCCTGCCCCCAGCTTGGTGTCGTCTGCAAATTTGCTGATGATGGACTCAATGCCCTCCTCCAGATTATCAATAAAGATGTTGAAGAGCATGGGGCCCAGCACTGATCCTTGGGGCACACCACTAGTGACAGGCCACCAGCTGGCTATGGCACCATTCACCACCACTCTCTGGGCTCGGCCCTCCAGCCAGTTCCTAACCCAATGCAGTGTGCTCCTGTCCAAGCCATGGGCATTACATATTATATTACATACACTTACATATTCTATGTACATATATCATTATTTCAATAGTATGGACTTGCTGACCTCTGTTCAGCCTGTAATCCCTTAGGTCCCTCTCTGCCAACTCCTTATAGCCCTGGTTTGTGCAAGCAATTGTTGCTACCTAAGCTTTGAAATTCACTAAGGTCATGTCTATCTCTTTTTAAATGAATTGTTTCTCCAGTTTGCCACAAATGCTCTTCATTTAGGGCTTACTTGTCAGAGTAGGGGCCACAACCCAGACTACATCAACCTGAGAAAAGCAACTGCCGCTGCTTGGATCATTGTTGCAGAGAGGTCTTGAAGCTCAGAAGATATTACAGTATCACAGTATCACCAAGGTTGGAAGAGACCTCAAAGATCATCAAGTCCAACCTGTCACCACAGACCCCACGACTAGACCATGGCACCAAGTGCCATATCCAATCCCCTCTTGAACACCTCCAGGGACGGTGACTCCACCACCTCCCTGGGCAGCACATTCCAATGGTGAATGACTCTCTCGGTGAAGAACTTTCTCCTCACCTCCAGCCTAAACTTCCTCTGGTGCAGCTTGAGACTGTGTCCTCTTGTTCTGGTGCTGGTTGCTAGAGAGAAGAGACCAACCCCTTCCTGGCTACAACCACCTTTCAGGTAGTTGTAGAGAGCAATGAGGTCGCCCCTGAGCCTTCTCCAGGCTAAACAACCCCAGCTCCCTCAGCCTCTCCACATAGGGCTGTGCTCAAGGCCTCTCCCCAGCCTTGTTGCCCTTCTCTGGACACGTTCAAGTGTCTCAATGTCCTTCCTAAAGTGAGGGGCCCAGAAATTGACACAGGACTCAAGGTGTGGCCTAACCAGTGCTGATTACAGGGGCACAATGACTTCCCTGCTTCTTCTGGCCATACAATTCCTGATGCAGGCCAGGATGCCATTGGCCTTCTTGGCCACCTGGGCACACTGCTGGCTCATGTTCAGGCGGCTGTCAATCAGCACCCCCAGGTCCCTCTCTGTTTGGCAGCTCTCAGCCACTCTGACCCCAGCCTGTAGCTCTGCATGGGGTTGCTGTGGCCAAAGTGCAGCACCTGGCACTTGGATTTGTTGAATGCCATCCCGTTGGACTCTGCCCATCTGTCCAGTCGGTCAAGGTCCCTCTGCAGAGCCCTTCAGGCCTCTAACTGACCAACATCCACTCCCAACTTGGTGTCATCTGCAAATTTGCTGATGACTGTCTCAATCCCCTCATCCAGATCATCAATGAAGATATTAAAGAGCATGGGGCCCATCACTGATCCCTGGGGGACAACACTGGTGACTGGCCTCCAGCTGGATGTGGCACCCTTCACCACCACTCTCTGGGCTTGACCCTCCAGCCAGTTCCTAACCCAGCACCATAAACCTTCAGGGAAGGTTTGAAAAAAATAAAAGCAGGAATATTCTATGGAAAACAGAGAATATATAGCTTTAAAAGTTATGTTCATTGCTTAATGCCTTTACATTGTAAATTTTATCCGTTCTACAAATTATGGCAAGTTTCAGATAAGTTGAGTGAAAGCAATGAGGCTGACTCCACACCAAGGATTAATGGCAATAACTCAAGGCAGCAAACAAAGTTAACTATGGAAAAAAAAAATATGGTAATTCAGAAACAGACCTTTTATTTTTTTTTTGGAGTAGATGATTCTAGTAAGTTGTGACATAAAGTGTCAAATGCAGTGGCAGAAGCTGTACAATATAACCTTCACTACTTTATGTTCCAAAATAACTTTCATAATCACTGCTGCTGTCTGCCAGTATCTGAGTACAGGTTGATGATGTCTAAACTGTGAGATAACTTACAAGAGCTGCCTTGGAAATATGTAGAAATACTGCAGTTTTCAGTTCTAACTGCACATCTCTCAATAGAACAGGGAGCACTACAATATTCATTTATGCCTGTAGTCTGGTTATTCTTTAGTTAATGAAAAGTATCTGGTCTAACTGGCATCCCTATTAGTACACATACAAATAGAATACAGTGTCTGTATTCTGCATCCTGTTTGTTTTCATGGGGCTTTCCATTTCCTACAAAATATTGCTGTTAGTGTTGATAATAGCTCCATTTAGCTTGAATGCCCCTGTATGGATGAAAAGGATCTGGATTTCATAGAATCATAGAATCAATAAGGTTAGAAAAGACCTCAAAGATCATCAAGTCCAACCTGTCACCACAGACCTCAGGAATACTAGACCATGGCTTCAAGTGCCACATCCAATCCCCTCTTGAACACCTCCGGGGACAGTGACTCCACCACCTCCCCGAGCAGCACATCCCAATGGCTAACAACTCCCTCCGTGAAGAACTTTCTCCTCACCTCCAGCCTAAACTTCCCCTGGCACAGTTTGAGACTGTGTCCTCTTGTTCTGGTGCTGGCTGCCTGGGAGAAGAGACCAACCCCCACCTGGCAACAACCTCCCTTCAGGGAGTTGGAGAGAGCAAGAAGGTCTCCCCTGAGCCTCCTCCTCTCCAGGCTAAGCAACCCCAACTCCCTCAGCCTCTCCTTGCAGGGCTTGTGTTCAAGGCCTCTCCCCAGCCTTGTTGCCCTTCTTTGTGGAACAGAAGGTAAATCTTTTAAAGTGTTGTGGAACATGCATTGAAAAAAACATTCCCACACCTAAAAATGACAATTGCTTATATAGAACATATCAGCACTCTGCTGTCATAATGCAGCATGTAGTATGACAGTGTTGAACCTCCAGGTTTCCTAGCGAAGAATGAAATGGAAAAGGGAATTGCTGCTCCATACATTATAGATGGATTAATCATAATGAAATTCCTTCAGGTGACAGTGCTCAAACCCATCCATATATTTTCCACCATAAGATGTAATATTTTTTAACTTCTTGCAGTTTTGTGGGGGAAAAAAAAAAAAAAAGAAAAAGTTGGTTTTGTGCCTCAGGAGGGAATTGTAGTGGGATGAGCTAAAATGGCTGTGTTCTTTCAGAGAAGGAGGTTAGGGAAAAATGTGTAATTCTGTTATTATTAAAACCCTTACAGTAGCTGGACTGTGAAAATCTTGAAAAATTCAGCAGAAAGAAGATGGGAAATGACTGTGAGAGGGAAGATTCATGGTCATCCCACTATGAAGAACCTACCTGCCTGTGAAAGTTTTCTGAGCAGACCATTATGAAGAGCGAAAATGGTGGAGAGGAGACAGGTTGGAAGGGACTGGTTGTTCATCTTCATTCTCCCCAAGTAGGGAAACAACCCCTGTGCCCACCTCTGCATTTTCCTCCTGTTGGCCAACAGCTGCAACGCTCACTGGCAAAATGAGCACCCATCTTCTGCTAGTAGTCAGCCCAGAGACATTAGCAATTTAAGGCAGTTTCTTCTGCTCTGTTAGCTGGGTGCAAAAAGCTGGTGACAGCCACTCAATGGTATTAACCCCATGTGTCAAGGTAAGGATACATGATGGGTGTTTTAACTCTTTCTGTCCTAACAACACTTGTGAACTTTCTGAAGTCAGTTCAGTAAAGCTCTTGTTTCTCTCTGCAGTCTTCACTCCTGGCACTGAAAGCCTGTCTCTGAGTTGAAGAAGTGATAAGCTGCTTTGAAAAGCTGATATCCATGAGGTGTTCTCTCTAAGTAAAAACAAAGTACTGTGCTTTGCTAAAAGCTCTGATGACTAAGGAATGAACTTTTTAAGCAGGCACCCTGCAATTAGTAGATACTGGTGAGCGTCTTCTTTCTGTCTTCAAGGTGACAACAATGCCGTAGGCCCACAGGTTGGGGAAAAGGCTTTCACTGCGCTTTCAGAAGAGGTCTGCAGTGATGATCACCACTGCAAAAGACCACAAGGGAGTGAGCAATTCTAACACATAGTGTGTGTGGGGGAAAGTATTAATTATAAAAAATAACAGGATTTTTCTGTTCAGTGGGCATGTTCTCCTTGACCAATAATTATAGCAGGGTTCCATGAGGAAAATAAGAATGCATGGTCCTGTGAAAGACTATAATACAAAGCCAGTGTGTGAAGGAGCTGAGTGCAAGTTGCATGATGACATTATGCTTGTTTTCCAACTTTTGATGCTTTTAAAGTAAACATTATATTATATTGGAATGGAATGGAATGGAATGGAATGGAATGGAATGGAATGGAATGGAATGGAATGGAATAGAATAGAATAGAATAGAATAGAATAGAATAGAATAGAATAGAATAGAATAGAATAGAATAGAATAGAATAGAATAGACCAGGTTGGAAAAGAACATCAAGATCATTGAGTCTAACCTGTCACCCAAGATCACCGAGTCAAACCTGTCACCCAACACCATCTAATCAACTAAACCATGGCACTAAGTGTCGCATCCAGTCTCCTCTTAAACACCTCCAGTGATGGTAACTCCACCACCTCCCTGGGCAGCACATTCCAATGGCCGATCACTCTCTCTATGAAGAATTTCTTCCTAACATCCATCCTAAACCTCCCCTGATGCAGCTTGAGACTGTGTCCTCTTGTTCTGGTGCTGGTTGCCTGGGAGAAGAGACCAACCCCCACCTGGCTACAACCTCCCTTCAGGTAGTTGTAGACAGTTGTAGGTAGTTGCTGATACAGTGTTTATAGGGTACTTTTGGGCACATAGGGCTTGCAGGGGCTATTTAATACTCTCCTCATGGACACAAACAGACACAAGCCAGGAAGCTACTTGTCTTCCCAATTAAGCCTAAAAATGTTGTCTGTTTAACCAGTGCATTTTTATATGATGATAATTCTTTTCAGGTACAGCAGCAAAACCCAGTTATGCAAAAAGCTGCTGTCCTAAAATTAGGAAGATTATGATTCACAAGAAATTTCTTCAGTTTCAATGTATTTCCTCCGGCATCTGCACTTGGGGTGTTTATAGCTGTTTATTTTACAATCCTAGGCAACAGAACTCTACTTGACTCAGTGTCACAGAATAAATTCAGTTGTCCTCAAATGTGTCACTTTTAATCTGGAGGGCATTCTGAAGATATTTTTAATGACTTTGCATTCATAAATACCAGTCTGCTAATTTGTCTAAACTCCTGAATACCATTTCTTGCAGTCACACTTCTTTAAGAAAATGTATGGTTTAAATTTCACAGAATCACAGTATCACCAAGGTTGGAAGAGACCTCAAAGATCATCGAGTCCAACCTGTCACCACTGACCTCATGACTAAACCATGGCACCAAGTGCCACGTCCAATCCCCTCTTGAACACCTCCAGGGATGGTGACTCCACCACCTCCCTGGGCAGCACATTCCAATGACGAATGACTCTCTTAGTGAAGAAATTTCTCCTCACCTCCAGACTAAACTTTCCCTGGTGCAGCTTGAGACTGTGTCCTCTTGTTCTGGTGCTGGTTGCCTGGGAGAAGAGACCAACCACCACCTGGCTACAACCAGGTCATAGACCTCATAGGTCTTGTGCTCGAGGCCTTCCCCCAGCCTTACTGCCCTTCTCTGGACACGTTCAAGAGTCTCAATCTCCTTCTTAAACTGAGGGGCCCAGAACTGGACACAGGACTCATGGTGTGGCCTAACCCGTGCAGAGTCCAGGGCACAATGACTTCCCTGCTCCTGCTGGCCACACTGTTCCTGATGCAGGCCAGGATGCCATTGACCTTCTTGGCCACCTGGGCACACCTCTGGCTCATGTTCAGCCAGATGCCAATCAGCACCCCCAGGTCTCTCTCTGTTTGGGAGCTCTCCAGCCACTCTGCCCCCAGCCTGTAGCTCTGCATGGGGTTGTTGTGACCAAAGTGCAGCACTTGGCACTTGGACTTGTTGAAGAATATCTACACCAGCTGGTTTGGTGGCCAGAGTTGTTTTTTTTTTTTTTTGCTGGTGTGCAAAAGAGACAAATTCAGTGTAGCTTTGGGTGCCTGATCTACACCCATTAATAGGTTGTTTTTCTAGATGAAGATTAAATTCTATATATCCACTCTGTAGAAAATTATGTATACCTTTGTAGGAATATTTTAAACTGGAATGGGAATTCTTGCTTTCACTTAAGCTTCCATTTTAATTTGTGCATTGGCCTCTGATGGCAGTTTTTAACTGAGGTGCTACACTTCCTATCCCTTTGGCTTTTTAAATGCTCCCGAATGCTTGCTTTCCATGCCTGCTGTTACACTCTTACTGATGCCTTTGGTTTAGTAAAAGCATAGCAAGATCAGAACTGTCACTGCTTCAAATGATAAACAGAATTTCAAATCAAGGGGAGATTAACTTCATGAGACTGTCCTTTGAAAAGCAACACAAACTGTTCTTCAGCAACAAAAAAATCACCTCTGTAACTGGGAGAAGTAAGAAAATAATCATTACAAAGATATTAATGAGAACACTTCTGCAATGTGTATGGGTTTGGATGGATATGTTTAAAGTATGTTTCAGATTTGTCTTAATGATGGCTCCAAACCTGTAAGATGCTGAAAAATAAAATGTCTTCAGTAGGAGTGGGTGGTGTTATCTGTTCACATCATATGAAGTCACACAGCAACATGTAAAGCCTATTTATAAGTGAAAGACTAACAAGCCAATGAGTGAATATAGGTCAGAGAGTGGAATTAAAGATAGTGGAAATAATAACATCTCTGGCTGCATGGGCTGGGAAGATCCCACTGCTACTGGGTAAAAAGGAGCAGAAAAAACAATGTGGTGCCTGAATACATTGTGGATTTTTGCAGCAGAACAAGATACCAAACATTATGACTGTGCTTTACAGCACTGTGGACCTCCTGGAAGTGTTGTGTTTCATCCCAGAGGCAGATGTAGGCTGCTTATTATTCAGATAGCTACTTATCCTTGGTAATGCTTGGAAGGCATACCTGACTAAGCTGTAAAAAACCCATCTGGTCAAGTGGTGTTTTAATATGCACAGACACTGGCTTTCAAACCACATAGGTTATAGAATAGAATGGAATTCACCAGGTTGGAAAAGACCTTTGAGATCATCACGTCCAACCTATCACCCAACACCATTTAATCAACTCAACCACGGCACGAAGTGGCCCATCCAGTCTCTTCCTCAGGAGAGACCTTCTTGCTGTCTACAACTACCTGAAGGAAGCCAGGTGGAGATTGGTCTCTTCTCCGAGGTAACCAGCACCAGAACAAGAGGACACAGTCTCAAGCTGCACCAGGGGAAGTTTAGGCTGGAGGTGAGGAGAAAGTTCTTCACCGAGACAGTTCTTAGCCTTTGGAATGGGCTGCCCAGGGAGGTGGTGGAGTCCCCATCCCTGGAGGTGTTCAAGAGGGGATTGGATGTGGCACTTGGAGCCATGGTTTAGTTAGTCATGAGGTGTTGGGTGACAGATTGGACTTGATGACCTCTGAGGTCTTTTCCAACCTTATTGATTCTATGATTCTATGAAAGCTCTGCTGTACTGGGGTCCATGCCACACTGAGGTATAAAACTGCCACTTAACAAGTCATTTTGTCTGCACATCTCATGAAGGAATAAGAAATTCAAGGGCCAACTAGTTAGCTCAGGACTTCAAAGTCTCTAATTAGCTTGACTTCCTTAGGTTTTCTTCTAGATTTCCTTCTATATTTTCATAGTTGGATTCAAAGATAAGCTCAGCAATACAGATACTGCCCTATTTTCCACAAACCTATGACTTTTCCTTATGTTGGATAAACTGCTAAGTTTTGCTACTAGTTTTTTTTTACTACATGCAAGGTGTAAGATACCAAGAAATGTTCTTAAAGTATTCTGCAGACTAAAAGGCTGATTTGTTTCAAACAGACATGGCTTACTCTTCGCTACTTATAGGCCCTGCACCATAGTGTTCGCAACACAAGCGACGATAATCCAGCCCCACACAACTGGAAATGGCAGCAGGGGACCAAACTCCCAGACACAAACTTTCACATGGCCTTGTTGTCCTCTTGCTGAGGTTGCAAAAAAAACCCCAAACAATGTAGAGGGTACAGATTTCCTTCAAATCTGTGCAAAGCTGGGTTCATCTTCTACTGTCCAATGAGGACAGAAGCTGCTGATGGTGCAAAGATGCCATTCTTTGTGGAAAAATGTCATATATCCTGGTGGCTCTTCAAAATCCAGGCAGTAGAACAGAACAGAACAGAAAAGAAGAGAATTAACTAGGTTGGAAAAGCACTTTGAGATCATCGAGTCCAACCTATCACCCAACACCATCTCATCAATTAAACCATGGCACCAAGTGCCTCATCCAGGCTCTTCTTAAACACCTCCAGTGATGGAGACTCCACCACCTCCCTGGGCAGCACATTCCAATGGCCAGTCTCTCTTTGCATTAAGAATTTCTTCCTAACATCCAGCCTGAACCTCCCCTGGCACAGCTTGAGACTGTGTCCTCTTGTTCTGGTGTTGGTTGCCTGGGAGAAGAGACCAACTGCCTCCTGGCTACAACCTCCCTTCAGGGAGTTGTAGACAGCAAGAAGGTCTTCCCTGAGCCTCCTCTTCTCCAGGCTAAGCAACCCCAGCTCCCTCAGCCTCTCCTCACAGGGCTGTGCTCCAGACCCCTCCCCAGCTTTGTTGCCCATCTCTGGAGACCTTCCAGCAACTCAACATCTTTCCTAAACTGAGGGACCCAGAACTGGACACAGGACTCAATGTGTGGCCTAACCAGTGCTGAGTACAGGGGCAGATCATATGTGAGGATCATATGTGAGGACTACTATACAATTTTGTCCAAAGACAATTTGCTAATGACTTGAAAAAGATCTGCCCCCTTCCTGTTCATCCCCTGTACCTTTGGGTGGTCTGTTGTTGCAGTTGGGAGAATCATTTGGAACTAATAGTGTGGAAAGACAAGGGAAAGACGGAAAGACTGGAAAACAGGTATCACTCTGGGAACTGAAGTCTTGGGGATCAGAGGTCAGAAAAGAGGTAAAAAGGAGAAGCCACTCAAACAGGGATAGGGATTTTGCTGCTGCAGTTTCAATCACGCTTATCATACCAGCAACCACTGATGGGTTTTGGCACTGCAGTTTGATGCAGATGCAGGCTGAAATCACAGGTTGCTGTCAGCAAAGAGAGCTGGGCTAGCCTGTCTGCTCTCCAGACTAAAGTGAGGTTGTCTATAGTTCTGCTGTTTTCCATGGTTTTGAGGCCATGCTACTCAACCTGCTTCAAGTCATTATGTATGAACCAGGGACAGCTGGGTGCAGAATATATGCATGTTAGGTACAGAATAAAATGGTTACTTGTGGGAGTATTTCTAGGGATGGAAATTTACAACAGGAGGAAGGCAGATGTAAACTGTTAAATCCCTGTGTATGTGGACTTGCATGTTACCTGGCATAATTTCAGTTTCTGAAGGACTTGGGCAGAACAAGAGGACACAGTCTCAAGCTGCATCAGGGGAGGTTTAGACTGGATGTTAGGAAGAAATTCTTCATAGAGAGAGTGACTGCCCATTGGAATGGGCTGCCTGGGGAGGTGGTGGAGTCACCATCATTGGAGGTGTTTAGAAGGACACTTGATGGGGTGCTTGGTTGCATGGTTTAGTTGATTAGGTGGTGTTGAATGATAGGAGGTCTCTTCCAACCTGGTCTATTCTATTCTATTCTATTCTATTCTATTCTATTCTATTCTATTCTATTCTATTCTATTCTATTCTATTCTATTCTATTCTATCCTATTCTATTCTATCCTATCCTATCCTATCCTATCCTATCCTATCCTATTCTATTCATCCTACCTATGTGTCAGTGCTACATGTCCATGTTTTAGGTATAAAATGTGCTCAATTAACTGCTACAATTTCTCTAGCTAGGCAGGACCACAACTATTTTCAAACTCAGCTTTTTTGCAAGCCTTCATTTTGCCTATTTATAATGAAAAGCTCTTTAACAAATGGAAGATTTACCACTTACTGTAAGTTTGTGCAGTACACATTGGGTTTCTATGCACTGCTGCAAAAACACAATTATGGACAAATAGCCACTCCAGGATATTTCCATACAGACCTTCATATTCATGTTTTTGTACCTCAGATACTGTTCACAACTTATGCAGCACAGCAATTAATTAAGCTGCTGGTTACGGTGATTGAGCTCCAGGGGCATGCTGAGGGTAATCTTATGTACAACATATGTCTGTAGCCTCCGAGTCATGCAACTCTTTTATCCTTTTGAAACACAACTTGCAAATGTCAAAGGTTGGTTGTGTGTGTATGCCTTAAAAGCAGCAAGGGAATAAGACAAGAAAAAGGTCCAAGGAACAGCAACATCCCTGTGCTTGTAAACAAGAGCAGCAAGACTCTCAAGTCTTGGCCTTTCCTCTTATGGGTCAGTTCAAAATCCATCTTTCTCAGCAGCATCTGGCCATCAGTGTCGTTGCCAGATGGACAGTTTATGTTATTGTACATATCTGCCTGCACTCAGCCCAGGTTTCTCAGCTGCTGCTTTGTTTTGTGTAACAGGTCAGTAGAATAACTGCACTCTAAAAATCATTTTATGGAGAAAATGATCAAGATGACCAAAGACTTGAAGTTAAAATATGGGGTTTTGGTAGGTTAACGCCCATCCTGAAAACAAAGGGGGGAGGGCTTGCGAATGCTTTGCCCTCCCTGCAGGACATTTTCCCCCTGGGAAACTGAGTCTGTTCCACTCCCCCTCCCTGCCCAGCTAGGGTATAAAAGGGAGGACATTGCAGCCATTAGCTCCCTTTTTGGCTCCTGCTTCTCCTGGACGAGAGCTACAGCAGCTGCCCTCCTGCTCCTCTGCCACGTGGTCGGGCCTGATCCTTCTCCCTGCTGCCTCCGTGCCTCTTCAGAGAGAGACTGAGGTTTTGTATCATTCTTCTTTGTCCCCCTCCCATCCATCCTTGTTCTTTGCCCTTGTGAACCTTACCTGTTATTGTGTTTTATATACATATATATAGTTCAAAGAAAAACTCTTTACCTTTCTACTTCCAGGCTGACTCCAAATTATGTTTGGTAGATTTGCTCCTTCCTTTTTTTTTTTTTTCCCCTCTCTGTTGGGAGGGAGGAGGGGGAGCAGGGGAGATATTCTCAACCTTACCCCCATCTGAGCTCTTAACTCCCAGTTAAGGCTCAAAGCACCACAGGGTTCAATGTTTCCTCCTGGTCAAACATAGCATTTTGTTAAATTATTGTTTTAGGGTTCCTTTCTTGAGAGTTGGAATAACAAGCTGTAAATTGCTTAATGACACAATTTGTTTCATCTATATCTGAAAGGCAATTTCTGATTTTAGGTGGGATTTTTCCTCTCCTGCTGCTAGTGTTTCAGCCAATTAAAGGGATAATAGGTGTGTTTGTCCAGCTTAGCAGTATATGCATTTGGAATTTTAAAGCAAATCCTGTTGCAAAGGGATGGAAATGCTCATAAATGACCACAGAGAACTGGACATTTGTTTACCTGGAGAAGTAAATAACAAGTCCCTTTGTGACCTTAAAGAGTACAGAATTAAATCTGTATTTCCAGCTTGGTGTAGGGATAGGCAGACATACAGTTAACACTGCATAAAAACTCCCATTCCAAAGCCCCCTTTTCATGGCTCTTCTCTCTGCTGTTCTCTGCTCCTGAAGCTAACCGTAACCAGCTGGATGACATTTTCCATCTGCCTTGGGTTATTTTATTTCAAAGTAGGAATAGAAGGAAGAAGCGTTTCTAGCAAATATATATTACAAAACTTTCCAGGAGTCTTGACAGTGTAGAATGTCTGTGAATATTTTTATTGACTGGGAAATTCCAGCAGGCTTTCATGACCTTGACATTTGGCACGGCACAACCTTGCTGGTGAAACTCAAGGACTTGACATCTTTGTGAGAGCTGTATTAAATATGATATACTGGGAAAAAAAAAACAACCCAGCAAAACCCAAAAATCACAATGCATGCAGGCTTAATACAGGCTTTATAGATTTCTGACAACTAAATTTTGCAGAGAGCACCAGTGCCAAGTTCTTGTTTACTCATAGGAAAAATACAGGGCAGTGTATTTTAATCCCATTTCCAGACCGGCAACAGTCTCTTAGGTCTTCCATCATCTCTAAC
Organism: Picus viridis; assembly: GCA_033816785.1. Lineage (NCBI taxonomy): Eukaryota > Metazoa > Chordata > Aves > Piciformes > Picidae > Picus > Picus viridis. The sequence continues at coordinate 32,200,089 of CM066570.1, read as the reverse complement.
ATGTCAGCTGTGCGGCTCTGAAGTATCTAGCTTTGTCAGGATGCTCTTTATTAGCAGATTAACCTTTGTGAGGCCTTCTGGGTTACAGCTGCATCAAGAAATGCTGTGTTTAGAATAAGTAATGCTTTCACTTGGCTGCCTTGCATTTTTCGTCTCTAGAGATAGTGATCTTTCTTTCCAAGGATCTGAAAGATCTAGGGAAGAAATTTCTAATGACAGGCTCAATTGAAAACCATCGTATTCTTTCAGGGCAACACTTACCTGCAAGCTTCAATTTGTATGGGTTATAGCCCTTACCTGTCATGAGAGACCTTTCTAAGAACTCTGCAGCACTGTGGCCAGTTCTGGGCCCCTCACTTTTATAAGGACATTGAGACTCTTGATCGTGTCCAGAGATGGGCAATGAGGCTGGGGAGAGGCCTCGAGCACAGCCCTGTGAGGAGAGGCTGAGGGAGCTGGGGTTGCTTAGCCTGCAGAAGAGGAGGCTCAGGGGAGACCTTCTTGCAGTCTACAACTACCTGAAGGGGATTGGATGTGGCACTTGAAGCCATGGTTTAGTAGTCATGAGGTCTTGGGTGACAGGTTGGACTTGGTGATCTTTGAGGTCTTTTTCCAACCTTGTTGATTCTATGATTCTAAGGACTCTTAAATCATGCAACAGCTATCACCTAGAAGAACCCAAGGAAACTGCCACTTACTAAAGAAAAGTTTACTATTTTTTCTTGAACAGTTCATGCTACGTGTTCCCCTGCACTGGAGAGACTGTGAGAGGCTGTGAAAAGCTTATGCTGATTTACTCAATGGCTGTGAAAAGCTTACGCTGATTTACTCGATGATTTATTTTTCTTTTCCTTTTTCTTTGCTATGTTTCTGGTAAACTACAGTTTTCCTGGAGTTACCCATTTCTACTAATTGAGCTGGGGAGGGGTTTGGAACACAGCCCTGTGAGGAGAGGCTGAGGGTTGCTTAGCCTGGAGAAGAGGAGGCTCAGGGGAGACCTTCTTACTCTCTACCCTGAAGGGAGGTTGTCGCCAGGAGGGGGTTGGTCTCTTCTCCCAGGCAGCCAGCACCACAACAAGAGGACACAGTCTCAAGCTGCACCAGGGGAGGTTCAGGCTGGATGTTAGGAAGAAGTTCTTCCCAGAAAGAGATTGGCCATTGGAATGTGCTGTCCAGGGAGGTGGTGGAGTCACCCTCACTGAAGGTTAAGGAAGAGCCTGGATGAGGCCCTTGGTGCCATGGTTTAGTTGATTAGATGGTGTTGGGAGATAGGTTGGACTCGACAATCTCGATGTTCTTTTCCAACCTGGTCTATTCTATTCTATTCTATTCTATTCTATTCTATTCTATTCTATTCTATTCTATTCTATTCTATTCTATTCTATTCCATTCCATTCCATTCCATGCCATTCCATTCCATGCCATTCCACTCAGATCTTACTGTGAAATGAAGACTGCAGTGACTGGTTTGGGTACAGGTGTTTGTCTTTGGTGAGATGAATCCTGCCCTAAATTTGCTCTTACTGTTTAAGCATTGGCTGAGAGCAATAAAGGATGTATGACAATTTTCTGCTGGGAAATTTGTGTCATTGAGATACCCAACAGGAATAGATTCTCATAGAGCATCATCCTGATACTTTGTGTCCTAAGAATTCCATATTTTGGAAAGGGAAAAAGGTGTTTCTTCTTTGAGGGAGCTTACAATGATGTAACAGAAAAAATCTTTATTACTATGGCTTGGGTGGGTCCTGAACAGAATCCCAAATCTGAGTGTTTATCTGCTGAGCCTTTCAAAATGGAATCTCCTGAGCTTTTCTGTTTCTGCCCTATCTACATTAACAGCCTAATTTAATGCAGCTAAGCATGCTTAGGTCACAGCACCACTGTGCTCAAAGTGGGACATGAAAACTTATGAAGCATCTGGTAGTTGCCATAGTGATTAGAAACACATATTAACATCCTGAACAATTTTTTTCCCCAGTTATTTTAAATGTATGTATGTAACTGAACTATCAGAAACTTCCCTTCCCTTAGCTCTAGTGTAAGTGAGCCTATTCACTTGCAGCTAAAATTGTCCTCCTCCTCGTACTCTGACTTCAGCAGAATTATAACTTGCCTGATTTCAGCCGATAGAGTCCACTGCAGCTATGACCCCAAGAAGGAACATATTTCTTGCAATATGTGATAAAGGAAGCACTTGGCAAAGGTCAGCTTTTCAGATGTCTTTCCAAAATGTCATTAAGTACCACCTTCTGATAGGCCCTGTTCTTCTGTCTCGGTGTCTGTACCAAGCGTCTGGAGCTTCTGATTCAAGTGAAACATCTCAGAGGTTTTGTTAACTTCAAGTTAGAAGGTTCCAGTATAATTAAAATAACTTCAAAGTCCAATTTTGCAGGTAGGGATTTTGATAAGACTCTTTAACTCTACTGTATGCAAGTAAAACAATTCTTGCATTATCAGTCCTTCTCAATGTAGCTAGTTGCTAACATTTGAGTGAATGTGAGAGAATGTCCAAAATATTGAAACAAGAAGCCTTGCTAAAGATGTTATTTTATATTAATGGGGACAAGACTATGCCAAAATGAAACTCCCTGAAGGGAGGTTGCAGCCAGGTGGGGGTTGGTCTCTTCTCCCAGGCAACCACCAACAGAACAAGAGGACACAGTCTCAAGCTGCACCAGGGGAGGTTTAGTCTGGATGTTAAGCAGAAGTTCTTCGTAGAAAGAGTGATTGCCCATTGGAACGTGCTGCCCAGGGAGGTGGTGGAGTCACCATCCTGGGAGGTGTTTAGGAAGAGCCTGGATGAGGCACTTGGTGCCATGGTTTAGTTGATTAGATGGTGTTGGGTGATGGGTTGGATTTGATGATCTCAAAGGTCTTTTCCAACCTGGTTAATTCTATCCTATCCTATCCTATCCTATCCTATCCTATCCTATCCTATCCTATCCTATCCTATCCTATCCTATCCTATCCTATCCTACTCTATTCTATTCTATTCTATTCTATTCTATTCTATTCTATTCTATTCTATTCTATTCTATTCTACTCCACTCTACTCCACTCTACTCCACTCTACTCTGCTCTACTCTACTCTACTCTGCTCTACTCTACTACTCTACTCTACTCTACTCTACTCTACTCTACTCTACTCTACTCTACTCCATTCTGGATTTTACTAGCACCAGAAACTGGGCCTGATAGTGTTATAAGGAATAATATTGTATTTTACTTATATAAGTATTGACATTAATGATTTTCCTTCTTCTAATGCTGAAACCCACAGAATTATTTAATAATACCAAGCACCACTGGTTGAAGAAGGCAATTTAATGTAATTGAGATGCTCTGCTTTTTAATATCTCACCTGGTCTCTGTCTAGGTTGCAGGTAGTGTAACTGTTACCTATATTTATGTCAGAAATAAGTTGCCTTTATGGAGCCTTTTTTTTAAAGGAATATTTGAAAAGGTGCTGTTTTCATCCATAAAATATTTCTACCCTCCTCAGAATATGAGGAGCTTGCAGAGAGCTTGCTAATGAGACACATACTTGCCTTTCAACTGCATTCCCTTTTCCTCCTTTGCTTACGTTATTTCTTCTCTTCAGCAAGCCAAGCCAGTATTAAACAGAAAGTGGCAGTAATACCTGTCTGATACTCCCCTGCATCCCTACCTGTCTGCTGAGCTGTGCTGCTGCTCTTGACAAGCCGTGGGAAGTCAGGAATGCAGGAATACCGGGGAAGCTGACACTCTGCAACGCAGCCACCCAAAGACAAGTTTCATTATTGTGAATACCTATCTCCACTGACTCCTGCGACTATGCAGAGACAAAAGGTCCTGCCTGGGACATGTGGCACCTGGGCAGCCCTGTGCTGCTGGAGCACAGATGGCAAGAAAATGCTTCATATGACACAAAGAGTTACAAAACCTCAGGTGCGCTGAAGAGTGCTGTCAAGACTTGTTTTCTTTAAGCTGCCAGTCTGTCACTGTCTAGCATGCAGGCAGCAAACCATTTCCATGAGGAAAAGAAAATGAACAAAAAAACCAAAGGCCTATTTACACTTCCCTTCCATTTTTTCCTACCAGGTAAGTTCTTTCTATGCCACCTCAGGAATTATATCAGAATTAACGAATAGCCCAAATTTCTATTCTACTAGATAAAAACCAATAAATAATACGCAAGAAAGCAGTTGTTTGGGGTTTTTTTTAATGGTAAGGGAAAAACAAAGAGAAGCTTTCAAACCAAACAATCCCCACGCCTGAATCTGCTGAGCATCCCAGGTACAGCATAAAATTCATCTCTTTGTCTATTATGGGCACAACTGTGCTGAGAGGCATTATCCCCTACGTGCAGTTGTCTCAGACACTGCCAGTTTCCACAGCTGAACCCAGTATGGACTAGAGCATGCATTTCATGCAGTCTAGCACAAAACTCACAGGCTAAAACTCTTGGAAACCAAAGCACATCATCTACCTTGCTGGTTTTGTGAAGCCTTGACAGTTATCCTGCCTTACTACTTGAGTCTCATTGCAGATACGCAGTGAATTTCTCCTGATTTACAATGCATTCTTTAATCCTCTCCTTAAAAGCTGTATCACTGATCAGAGTAGCTCCCATTCAGCACATACCTCCAGGACCTGGCTCATTCATCCTCTAACAGAATAGAGTAGAAAAGAATTAACCAGATTGGAAAAGATCTTTGAGATCATCAACTCCAACCATCACCCAACACCATCTAATCAACTAAACCATGGCACCAAGTCCCTCATCCAGGCTCTTCTTAAACACCACCAGTGATGGTGACTCCACCACCTCCCTGGGCAGCACATCCCAATGGCCAATCTCTCTTTCTGGGAAGAACTTCTTCCTAACATCCAGCCTAAACCTCCCCTGGCACAGCTTGAGACTGTGTCCTCTTTTTCTGGTTCTGGTTGCCTGGGAGAAAAGACCAAAACCCACCTAGCTACAATCTCCCTTCAGGGAGTTGTAGAGAGCAATAAGGTCTCCCCTGAGCCTCCTCTTCTCCAGGCTAAGCAACCCCAGCTCCCTCAGCCTCTCCTCACAGGGCTGTGCTCCAGACCCCTCCCCAGCTTTCTTGCCCTTCTCTGGACACCTTCCAGCAGCTCAACATCTTTCCTAAACTGCCCAGAACTGGACACAGTACTCAAGGTGTGGCCTCAGCAGTGCTGAGCACAGGGCACAATGACTTCCCTGCTCCTGCTGGCCACACTATTCCTGATGCAGGCCAGGATGCCATTTGCCTTCTTGGCCACCTGGGCACTCTGCTGGCCCATGTTCAGCCTACTCTCAAGCAGTCCCCCCAGGTCCCTCTCTGCCTGGCTGCTCTCTAGCCACTCTGACCCCAGCCTGGAGCACTGCATGGGGTTGTTGTGGCCAATGTGTAAAGGTCTTGCATTCAGTTGGGCACAGAGAAATTTGGTTAAGACAATCAATGAGTGCTGATGTGCTTTTCATCTTCAAAATATCTTGCAAAGTCTAAGTCTTGAAAATATATCTGTGAAATGAAGCATTATATTGCCACCATTGTTTCCTTTCCCTTCAGTTGAAGTGGATGTTGATTTTTTTGAATGTCCAAGACTGCAGAGGTTGGTCAGATCTAGGACTGCAGACTAAGTTTCTGAACTTTAACTGGGACTTAAGAGCTCAGATGGGGGCCAGGCTGAGAATCACTCCCCTCTGCCTCCTCCTCCTCTTCCCCAATAGAGAGGAAAATAAAGGAAAGGATTCAGCTTGGAAGTAGAGAGGTAAAGAATTTTCTTTGAACAGTGTGTATATATATATATATATGTATATATATATGTACATATATGTATATATGCAACAACTTTTACTGCACCTGACCTGCTGGGACCTGATGGGGTGACATCATCTAGAAAAGGTAAGAGAGTCCTAGTGCTTGAGTTGGCAGGGCTCATTAAGAGGGCTTTAAACTAGGTCTGAAGGGGGTGGGTGAGGAAATCAGTCCCTCTGTAGACAAAGGATTGGGGCACAGAGTAGGGTCAATAGAGAAGTCGGGAGCCCAGCTGAAGTGCTGTACACCAATGCAGGCAGCATGGGCAATAAGCAAGAGGAGCTGAAGTCCTGCTCCACCAGGGTGACTATGATATAGTTGCCATCTCAGAAACATGGTGGGATGACACACACGACTGGAGTGCTGCACTGGGGGGTTACAGGCTCTTCAGGAGGGACAGGCGAGGGAGAAGAGGAGGAGGGCTGGCTCTCTGCCACAGAACTTGAGGTGGAAAATGAAGGGATTGAGAGTTAAAATCAGGGGCAGACTAACAAATCTGACATCCTGGTTGGAGTCTGTTGTAGACCACCCAACCAGGATGAGGAGGCAGATGAATCATTCTATAAGCAACTGGAGACTGTCTCAAGATCATCAGATCTTGTCCTTGTGGGTGACTTCAACCTGCCAGATATCTGCTGGGAACTTAATTCAGCAGAGAGCAAGCAGTCCAGAAGATTCCTGGAGTGCATGGAGGACAACTTCCTGCTGCAGCTGTTAAGTGAGCCTACCAGGGCTCAGGCTTTACTTGACCTGCTGTTCTCCAATAGAGAAGGGCTGGTGGGAGACGTGACTGTGGGAGGCTGCCTAGGGTGCAGAGAGGCTGAGGGAGCTGGGGTTGTTTAGCCTGGAGAGGAGGAGGCTCAGGGGTGACCTCATTGCTCTCTACAACTACCTGAAGGGTGGTTGTAGCCAGGAAGGGGTTGGCCTCTTCTCTCTAGCAACAAGCACCAGAACAAGAGGACACAGTCTCAAGCTGCACCAGGGGAAGTTTAGGCTGGAGGTGAGGAGAAAGTTCTTCACCGAGAGAGTGATTTGCCATTGGAATGGGCTGCCCAGGGAGGTGGTGGAGTCACCGTCCCTGGAGGTGTTCAAGAGGGGATTGGATGTGGCACTTGGTGCCATGGTCTAGTCATGGGGTCTGTGGTGACAGGTTGGACTCGATGATCTTTGAGGTCTCTTCCAACCTTGGTGATACTGTGATACTGTGATAGTAACAGGTAGGGTTCACAAGGGTGAGGAACAAGGATGGATGGGAAAAAAGAAATATGAAATACAAAAGCAGTCCTTTGCAAAGGCATGGGTGCAGCAGGGAGGACCACGTGGCAGAGAAGCAGGGGAACCAGCAGTAGTCCTCATCCAGGGAAAAGACAGGGGCCCAGAGTGCTAATGGCTCCAGTGTCCTCCTTTTTATAGCCTTGCTGGACAAGGAGGGGAGTGGAACAGACTAACTTAGTTTCCCAGGGGGAGAACCCCCTGCAGGGAGGGCAATGCTCTCCCAAGCCCTCCCCCCTGCTTCCAGGATAGGCATAACCCATCACAATTTCGTAGATTGTCTAGACATTCTTCATTTATAGAGTTGTCCTTCCATCAGGCATTGCCCTCCTTCTCTCAGACTGACTGTCCTTTTTGACATCTCTTCCCTGGCAGGTCTGTAGCTTCCCACTGATTGCTTGGATAGACTTGCAATAATGCTGTAGGTCACCCTTCAACTGGCTATGTAGGTTTACCTCCTCTGTTACTATAGGCTTCACACATGGAAGAATTTTCTCTCATCCTGTACCACTTGAAGGAAAGGTCAGTGCTGCAGAGCTCAGCCAAACTCTCTACTCTGTGTCCTTTGCAGACCAAACTAAAAAGAATGTGACCATCTTTAATCAGGCATATCCCTCACAAACACACATGTGAAGTCGCTGTGTATGAAGGTAGAAAGCAACTCACCATCTGCCACATTTGGAATAGTCTTGGAAAATCAGACTCTGTGCCAGGAATCCTGGGGGTTGGACTGGAAGTATGGATTGAATCACCCCTGGCAACACCGGAGACTGCCAAAAACCTATGAGCAAGCAAAAAAAATTATCAATATAAACTCTGAGAGTGACAGTGGAAACATCTCTACTTCAGGGTAAGGAAAAGTTCTTTCAGAAGGTCTAAACTGTAATTTGCAGGATCTCTTCAGCTAACAGGGGATGATTCTTTAAAAGCTTAGAGGCCAGTGTTAGGAAAACCCCACAGAGTTCACACAAGAGCATAGCTGTTAATGTCTAAAATTCCTTATAAAGGGCTAACGACCAGCAAAAGCCTTTCAGGATTTCACACTGCCAGGTATTGGCTCTACTTGAGCAACTCAGGAAATTGAGAAAACTAACCTGGACCTTTCTGAAGATAAATGGTCAGTGAAAGAAAAAGTAGGAGGAAGTTTGTTCCGTTTAGTGAACCCAGGAGTCTTCATGTAGCTCATGCTGTTAGCACTCAAGTGCATCTGCGAGTCAATTCCTATTGACTGCCGTGAGAGCCCAAGGCACTTGGTGTTTTGCAGAACTACCTCAAAAGGACATGAGCTAAGGACATAAATGTCCCAGACTATGCTCTCTTTGAAACTGCAAGAATTTGTTTCCTGTTTTATCAAAATAGTAAAAAATTTCCCCCAGAGTTAGCACTGTCTTACAGAGTCACAGAATGACACGGGTTGGAAAGGACCTCAGGAAATACAGAATAGAATAGGATAGGATAAGATGGAATGGAATGGAATAGAATAGAATAGAATAGAATAGAATAGAATAGAATAGAATAGAATAGAATAGAATAGAATAGAATAGAATAGAATAGAATAGAATAGAATAGAATAGAATAGAATAGAATAGAATAGAATAGAATTAGCCAGGTTGGAAAATACTTTTGAGATCATCGAGTCCAACCTCTCACCCAGCACCATCTGATCAACTAAACCATGGCACCAAGTGCCTCATCCAGGCTCTTCCTAAACACCTCCAGGGATGGTGACTCCACAGAAGGACATCCCTGCTCCTGCTGGCCACACTGTTCCTGATGCAGGCCAGGATGCCATTGGCCTTCTTGGCCACCTGGGCAAACCCCTGGCTCATGTTCAGCTTATTCTCAACCACTCCCCCAGGTCCCTTTCTGCCTGGCTGCTCTCCAGCCACCAGCCACTCTGACCCCAGCCTGTAGCACTGCATGGGGTTGCTGTGGCCAATGTGTAGAACCTGGCACTTGGATGTGTTCAATCTCCTGCCCTTGGCCTCTGCCCATCTGTCCAGCCTGGCAAGGTCCCTCTGCAGAGCTCTTCTACCCTCTAACAGATCAACTCCTGCCCCCAACTTGCTGTCATCTGCAAATTTACTGATGATGGACTCAATCCCCTCATCCAGATAATCGATAAAGATATTAAAGAGCATGGGGCCCAGCACTGATCCCTGGGGCACACCACTAGTGCCTGGCTGCCAGCTGGATGTGGCACTATTCACCACAACTCTCTGGGCTCAGCCCTCCAGCCAGTTCCTAACCCAGCTCAGGGTGCTGCTGTCCAAGCCACGAGCTAACAGCTTGGCCAGGAATTTGCTGTGGGGGATGGTATCTAAGGCCTTGCTGAAGTCCAGGTCGACTAGATCCGTAGCCTGCCCCACATCCACCAGGCAGTCACCTGATCATAGAAGGAGATCAGGTTGGTCAGGCAGGACCTGCCCTTCCTAAATCCATGCTGGCTGGGCCTGATCCCTTGGCCATCCTGTAAGTGCTGTGTGATTGCACTCAAGATGTCCTGTTCCATAATCTTGCCTGGCACTGAGGTCAGGCTGACAAGTCTGTAATTCCCTGGCTCATCCAACTGGCCCTGCTTGTGGATGGGCACCACGTTGGCCAGCTTCCAGTCTTCTGGGAGTCCAGCCATCTATTGCAGCCCTCCTGCTGCAGTGAGTTCACCTACAGCAGGCTGCACAGGTTTTGAATAACCCCACCCCCTCTCTGGGCAGCCTGTTTCAGTGCTCTAGCACCTCAAACTAAAGAAGGTCCTCCTCATGTTTAGATGGAGCTTCCTATGCTCAAGTTTGTGCCTGTCTCACTGTAAACAACTACCTAAAAATACTCCCGAAACAAACACTTTAGAAAAGATTCAGCACTGTGAAAAGCAGAAATACAGCATTCTACCAAGAACAGGCTGACTTAATTGTACATACATATGTTTTTAAATAGCTGACATAAATAAAATGTAGAAAATCTGGTATCAAAGGCACTTCTTGTTTCGAAGCAGAAGAGCAGTCACTAGGAAAAATGAACAAAACCAAGGCAGAACAAAAGAAATTAGGAAAGGTCATTGATTTCCAGGATAAAAGGGTATCAACTAATAATGTTTTTACACATTATCAAATAACACCATAGCTTATCCAGAATATAAGCCTACTAACAACTGACTGTGACATGGTACCAAATGAGTTCATACAGCTCAAAGCTGTCTGGGGTGGGTTTTGAGGGTGGTTACAGATGTATGTGTTCTACCATCTCTTGGATGATAGGTTGGACTCAATGATCTTGAAGGTCTTTTCCAACCTGGTTTATTCTATTCTATTCTATTCTATTATTCTATTCTATTCTATTCTATTCTATTCTATTCTATTCTATTCTAGTCTAGTCTAGTCTAGTCTAGTCTAGTCTATTCTAATCTATCCTATCCTATCCTATCCTATCCTATCCTATCCTATCCTATCCTATCCTATCCTATCCTATCCTAGTCTAGTCTAGTCTAGTCTAGTCTAGTCTAGTCTAGTCTAGTCTATCGCAGTATTGCTAAGGTTGGAAGAGACCTCGAAGATCATCGAGTCCAACCTGTCACCACAGACCCCATGACTAGACCATGGCACCAAGTGCCACATCCAATCCCCTCTTGAACACCTCCAGGGATGGTGACTCCACTGTGTCCCCTTGTTCTGGTGCTGGTTGCTAGGGAGAAGAGGCCAACCCCTCCCTGGCTACAACCACCTTTCAGGTAGTTGTAGAGAGCAATGAGGTCGCCCCTGAGCCTCCTCTTCTCCAGGCTAAACAACCCCAGCTCCCTCAGCCTCTCCTCACAGGGCTGTGCTCAAGGCCTCTCCCAGCCTTGTTGCCCTTCTCTGGACACGTTCAAGTCTCTCAATGTCCTTCTTAAACTGAGGGGCCCAGAACTGGACACAGTACTCAAGGTGTGGCCTAACCAAAGCAGAGTCCAGGGGCACAATGACCTCCCTGCTCCTGCTGGCCACACCACACTATTCTGCTCTGTTCTATATCTACTTGCCATTGTGGCCTATGTCCTAGGCTAGTCAGTCAGTGATGTACAATGAGTGTCCATACTCTCTCTTTCCTGCCTTCCTTTGCGATTCAGATTTCTCTTAACCCTGAGTAAGATCAGGAAGGACAAAAATGACAAGAGTGACCTTCATGACCCACTATGGAAATATGCACCAATCAAGACATGACTAATGATGTACTTAGCTGTATCTCTTTAAGCAGCCAACAGTATGATCAGTAACAGCTGATCAAGGTGGAGGCACAGTAGCCCTCTTGACTGATTTTGTTTGGAAGTTAATGTAACCATTGTCTGTATTCTCTTCCCTCAACACACTCCATTAGATGTGACAAGACTACATGAGAGCTGGGATAATTTTAGGGTGATCTTGCAATACTCATTTTCCATCTGAAGGAGTGGAAGGAGGGGAATATGACTTTGGTTCCTCTTTGAGCTCTTGCATGCTATGTTTCATTCCAAGGTTAGAAATGGCAAGTATCAGAATGTCTAGGTAGCACCCACATACCTTACAGCTTTTGTCTGGCTTTTCTAGAAAGATAAAAATGTTCTGTTTCTTGTCAAATTCAATTCCCTTTTTTGTACATGCCTTTCCCCTACAGTCTATGCCTTTCCTGTTCTCCTTTTGTTCCATCCTCTCCATCTTTCATCCTCCTTATCTCACCTGTTATTTGCGGGTAGATGACTCTGTGCTTGGGGCCTTCCTAGTTGCACTCTCTTTTCTTTCCTGGTGCTCTAATGCAAAAAAGGACTATTTCTAAATTGTATGCTCTTCTGTAGTCAAGAATTTTCCAGCTGACATGCCATTTAATGACTTCATTCATGTTCAGATAGGGAGAGAGTGTCTTCTGAAGGACACTAAGATACTGCTATGTGCATCTTGTTATCTAGCTTGGAGTGTTGCCAGCCGTTCTGCACAGGCAGATTTTCAAGCTGCCTTCAAGCTCTTGTGAAGACCTTGAGGACACAGAGGACAAGGGGACACAATGTCAAGCTGTGCCATGGGAGGTTTAGTCTGGATGTTAGGAAGAAGTTCTTCACAGAAAGAGCGATTGGCCATTGGAATGTGCTGCCCAGGGAGGTGCTGGGAGTCTGTCATTGGAGGTGTTTAAAAGGAGACGGGATGAAGCACTTGGTGCCATGGTTTAGTTGATAAGATGGTGTGGGGTGATAGATTGGACTTGATGATCTCAAAGATGTTTTCCAATCTGGTCTATTCTATTCTATTCTATTCTATTCTATTCTATTCTATTCTATTCTATTCTATTCTATTCTATTCTATTCTATTCTACTCTGGTCTAGTCTAGTCTAGTCTAGTCTAGTCTAGATAGGGAGGAAGGACTGATGTGGGAGTCCTCATTGCTGATACAGCAGTACGGATGTAGCTGTTTAGCCTCCCATTGTTGTCAGATAGAATAAAACCTAGACCTAGAGGTTCAGCACAGAAACTGAACAGACATCTCCAAGAAGAATCCTGCACAGCCTGCAGTTCATAGGGAATTGTGCTTTCTGTCAGCTTTCTAAGAGCATCTGGGCAAAATTGTAATGCTAATAATTAGCCAATGCCATTTCTAGAATAGCAATTCCTTTAAACTGGGAACAGAAGGCAAGACATTATAGAGCCACACAAATAAGGACTTTTCTAATCATAGATGAATAATTTGCAAACAAGGTAGTTTTTGTTTTGGCAGAACATCCCCAGGTTAAGGAGATGCCCAAAATGCTATGAACCCACTGTTTTGTTTAATAAACAGAAGCCAGGCTTTTAACAGATGAACATGGTTGTCTTGTACGTGTCAGGACTTAGGAGAGGCTGAGGGAGCTGGGATTGCTTAGCCTGGAGGAGGCTCAGGGAGACTTTGTTGCTGTCTACAACTCCCTTGCAGGTTGTAGCCAGGAGGGGGTTGGTCTCTTCTCCCAGGCAATCAACACCAGAACAAGAGGACACAGTCTCAAGCTGTGCCAGGGGGTGTTTAGGCTGGAGGTGAGGAGAAAGTTCTTCCCAGAGAGAGCTGTTAGCCATTGGAATGTGCTGCCCAGGGAGGTGGTGGAGTCACCATCCCTGGAGGTGTTCAAGAGGGGACTGGATGTGACACTTGGTGCCATGGTTTAGTAGTCATGAGGTGTTGGGTGACAGGTTGGACTTGATGATCTTTGAGGTCTTTTCCAACCTTATTGATTCTATGATTCTGTGATTTCTAAGCATAAGCTAATATTTTTTATTCAGTATTTAATATCTACTCTAAGGTTATCTTAAGATAATTTAATATCTACTCTAAATTCCAATGACCTCAGTTTATGCATCGTAGCAACTGCCTTCAGGAAGGTAGCCCAGCAGAAGTAGTTCTCGACCTGCTTCCATCCCTGAAGCATATTCATTGCTTCCTTTGCTTCTCAAACCTCAGAGTTCTCCTGCTTCAAGGCTGAATATTTATTGTGTCAGGGAAAATTCTGCCAGTAACCAAAAAGCAGAAATAGCACTTCCAGCCCTCCTTTCCTAGGAAGGGCATTGATATTATGAGGGCTTCAGTCTTGTGAAAAAAAAACAACCAACAACAACAATGGAAAAAAAAATCTTGTGAAATGTGTGGAAGAAGAAGCCAAGAGGTTTTGGTGGTTTAAAATAGTATCTGCAATAACTCTGTTACAAGACTAAAAGTGACTTTCTTACTGTGTGGAGGATGCTAAATAAGACTTTTTAAGTGGTATCTTGTACTAAGATAATTATGGGAACAAAACAGCTCTACATGAATCTGACAGCTGTTTTAAAAGCTCAACAGGCAGCACCATTTGCTATGATGCAGAAGACCTAGGTTCATAATCACACACAAAGTTTTGTCTTCTCAAAAGCCAGCAGGAACTGGAGGTGGCATAAAGAATATGACAGCTTTACTGTGAAGGCAAATAGAAATCAATCTGTGCTCTTGAGCTGAGCTTGTGTTTCCTGTATAAAAGCAGCAAGGACATGGAAGCAGATAAAACTTCCTGGAATGGCTTGATGTCCATAGCTGGACCAGAATCCTCTTTTTGGTTACAGTGACAGTGGCTGCACCAAATGCACTAGAAAAGGATGAATCAGTACAGCCCTATGAATCCTGAATAGACCTGTAGTATAGCTTTTCAAAAATAACTTTCAAAACAGCTTTCCAGGAGAAGACAAATTCCACAGTAATGACAGCACACTGACAGTGCAATAAGGAGGAGTTTGTTATTCTGACTGCAGGGGCTGACAATGACCAGAGGGCAAATACATAACATAGGAAGGAAGAGCCCATGTTCAAATGTCAAAAACTTCCTGCTGCAGAGGAAAGAAAAAGGAACATGTTCAAAATGTGTTTACTCTGAATGGGCATAGTAGAAAAAATAATAATTTATCTGACCACAATAAATATTTCTGGGATTTAAACTGAGGATGTGGCTGTATATTACATGTGTACAGTTCTGGGCCCCTCAGTTTAGGAAGGATGTTGACTTGCTGGAACATGTCCAGAGAAGGGCAACAAAGCTGGGGAGGGGTCTGGAGCACAGCCCTGTGAGGAGAGGCTGAGGGAGCTGGGGTTGCTTAGCCTGGAGAAGAGGAGGCTCAGGGAGACCTTCTTGCTCTCTACAAGTACCTGAAGGGAGGTTGTAGCCAGGTGGGGGTTGGTCTCTTCTCCCAGTCACCCAGCACCAGAACAAGAGGACACAGTCTCAAGCTGTGCCAGGGGAGGTTTAGGCTGGATGTTAGGAAGAAGTTCTTCCCAGCAAGAGAGATTGGCCATTGGAATGTGCTGCCCAGGGAGGTGGTGGAGTTGCCATCACTGGAGGTGTTAAGGAGGAGGTTTGATGGGGTGCTTGGTGCCATGGTTTAGTTGATTAGATAATGTTGGATGATGGATTGGATGCGATGATCTTGAAGGTCTCTTCCAACCTGGTCTATTCTATTCTATTCTATTCTATTCTATTCTATTCTATTCTATTCTATTCTATTCTTTCTATTTGATCTATTCTATTCTATTCTATTCTATTCTATTCTATTCTTTCTATTTATTTGATCTATTCTATTCTATTCTATTCTATTCTATTCTATTCTATTCTATTCTATTTGATCTATTTTATTCTATTCTATTCTTTCTATTTGATCTATTCTATTCTATTCTATTCTATGGGGTGCTTGGCTGTATGGTCTAGTTGTTGGGTGGGTTGGATTGTTTGATGGGTTGGACGCGATGATCTTGAAGGTCTCTTCCAACCTGGTGTATTGTATTGTATTGTATTCTATTCTATTCTATTCTATTCTTTCTATTTGATCTATTCTATTCTATTCTATTCTTTCTATTTGATCTATTCTATTCTATTCTATTCTATTCTATTCTATTCTATTCTATTCCTGTATATAAAAAAAGGAATTGTTTAAAAAGTTCTTTGCCATGAAATGAAACGAACTCTTTGCTATGTAACTGTGAAGAAGGTGGCAGCAAAAATAAAAATTAAGAGTAAGTGAAGGGTTAAATATGTGTGATGTTCTTCTTTGTGAGTAGCTTTTATTTACAATTTTACAGCTCCTGTTCAGAGCAGGGAAGCAATCTGATTATTAGGATGATTTCTTTTATGACTTAAAGAAGATAATATCTACTCACAAATGCAACTGCTCTATGAAACAAACATTGCAGGCATCAATTAGACCTGCACACAAGATCTCAACCCCACAAAGGAACAGCAAGAAATTGAAAGCCCAGTTGCTTTCCTGAGGTTATTCAGTTCTAAACAAACCTTCCTATGCAATCTGTATGCTTTTAATTTTTAGTTCTTTCTTCTTTGCTGCTGAATGCTTTTGTAAGAAAGAAGGGGTTTTGTTCTGAGTTTTATTTCCAGTAATATTTCCCATACAAAGTTGCAGTCCTCTGATAGCTTGTATGAAGAGGATTAGAACATGTCATCACTAATTGCAGATGAGGATTTAAGGAAGGGATGTGCAGGAGGAGCAGAAAGATGAGGTTCACTGACCTGTGTTGATTCAAACTATATATTGTTCTGGCAGGTTAGCCTGGCTTCCACATCTGTTCTCACCTTGTGGCAAGGGAAAATTGTCACAGAATCACAGAATCACCAAGGTTGGAAGAGACCTTAAAGATCATCAAGTCCAGCCTGTCACCACAGACCTCATTACTAAACCATGGCACCAAGTGCCACGTCCAATCCCCTCTTGAACAGCTCCAGGGATGGGGACTCCACCACCTCCCTGGGCAGCACATTCCAATGGCTAATGACTCTCTCCATGAAGAACTTTCTCTTCACCTCCAGCCTAAAGTTCCCCTGGCACAGCTTGAGACTGTGTCCTCTTGTTCTGGTGCTGGGTGCCTGGGAGAAGAGACCAACCCCCAGCTGGCTACAGCCTCCCTTCAGGGAGTTGGAGACAGCAAGAAGGTCTCCCCTGAGCCTCCTCTTCTCCAGGCTAAGCAACCCCAGCTCCCTCAGCCTCTCCTCACAGGGCTGTGCTCCAGACCTCTCCCCAGTCTCGTTGCCTTTCTCTGGACATGTTCAAGTCTCTCAATGTCCTTCTTAAACTGAGGGGCCCTGAACTGGACACAGGACTCAAGCTGTGGCCTAAGCAATGCTGAGTACAGAGGCACAATGACTTCCCTGCTCCTGCTGACCACACTATGCTTGATGCAGGCCAGGATGCCATTGGCCTTCTTGGCCACCTGGGCACACTGCTGGCTCATGTTCAGCTGCCTGTCAATCAACACCCGTAGGTCCCTTTCTGCCTGGCTGCTCTCCAGCCACTCCGACCCCAGCCTTATTATGGAACAGGATGAAACACTAACCCTTCTGCTGAAACACTGATTTCTTTGTTCTGTGTTAACTGGCCTCCTGAGTTGGGTGATGGGGTCAGGGAGCAGTGTAATGTCCCAGAAATCCATGAGGAATTAGTTTGGGACCTGTTGAGCCACTTGGACACTCACAAGTCCATGGGGCCGGATGGGATCCATCCTAGGGTCCTGAGAGAGCTGGCAGGTGAGCTGCCAAACCGCTCTCCATCATTTTCCTCCATTCCTGGCTCACTGGTGAGGTCCCAGATGACTGCAAACTGGCCAATGTGGTCCCCATCCACAAGAAGGGTCAGACGGAGGAACCCGGAAACTCCAGGCCAGTCAGCCTGACCTCAGTGCCAGGGAAAGTGATGGAGCAGATCATCCTGGCGGCAATAACTGCACACCTGCAGGATGGCCAAGGGCTCAGGTCCAGCCAGCATGGATTCAGGAAGGGCAGGTCCTGCCTCTCCAACCTGATCTCCTTCTATGATCAGGTGACCCGTCTGGTGGGTGTGGGGAGGCCTGTGGATGTGGTCTGCCTGGACTTCAGCAAGGCCTTTGACACCGTCCCCCACAGCAAACTGCTGGCTAAGCTGTCAGCTCGTGGCTTGGGCAGCAACACTCTGTGCTGGGTTGGGAACTGGCTGGAGGGCCAGGCCCAGAGAGTGGTGGTCAATGGTGCCACCTCCAGCTGGAGGCCAGTCACCAGAGGCACCCCCAGGGATCAGTGCTGGGCCCCATCCTCTTCAATGTCTTCACTGATGATCTGGATGAGGGGATTATAATAATAATAATAATAATAATACAATACACCAGGTTGGAAGAGACCTTCAAGATCATCGCGTCCAACCCATCAAACAATCCAACCCACCCAACAACTAGACCATACAGCCAAGCACCCCATCAAGTCTTCTCCTGAACACCTCCAGTGAAGGTGACTCCACCACCTCCATGGGCAGCCGATTCCAATGGCCAATCACTCTCTCCGTGTAGAACTTCTTCCTAACATCCAGCCTAAACCTGCCCTGGCGCAGCCTGAGACTGTGTCCTCTTGTTCTGGTGCTGGCTGCCTGGGAGAAGAGGCCAACCTCTGCCTGTCTACAACCTCCCTTCAGGTAGTTGGAGAGAGCAATAAGGTCACCCCTGAGCTTCCTCTTCTCCAGGCTAAGCAACCCCAGCTCCCTCAGCCTTTCCTCATAGGGCTTGTGTTCCAAACCCCTCACCAACTTTGTTGCCCTTCTCCGGACACGTTCCAGCAAGTCAACATCCTTCCTAAACTGAGGGGCCCAGAACTGGACACAGGACTCAAGGTGTGGCCTAACCAGTGCAGTGTACACGGGCACAATGACCTCCCTGCTCCTGCTGGCCACACTGTTCCTGATGCAAGCCAGGATGCCATTGGCCTTCTTGGCTGCCTGGGCACACTGCAGGCTCATGTTCAGCCTACAATCAACCAGTACCCCCAGGTCCCTCTCTGCCTGGCCACTCTCCAGCCACTCTAATAGAGACAGTCATCAGCAAATTTGCAGATGACACCAAGTTAGGAGCAGATGTTGGTCAGTTAGAGGACAGAAGGGCTCTGCAGAGGGACCTCGACTGACTGGACAGATGGGCAGAGTCCAAGTGCCAGGTGCTGCACTTTGGCCACAGCAACCCCATGCAGAGCTACAGGCTGAGGTCGGAGTGGCTGGAGAGCTGCCAAACAGAGAGGGACTTGGGGGTGCTGATCGACATCTGCCTGAACATGAGCCTGCAGTGTGCCCAGGTGGCCAAGAAGGCCTCTTCTCTCTAGCAACCAGCACCAGAACAAGGGGACACAGTCTCAAGCTGCAACAGGGGAAGTTTAGGCTGGAGGTGAGGAGAAAGTTCTTCACGGAGAGAGTGATTCGCCATTGGAATGTGCTGCCCAGGGAGGTGGTGGAGTCACCGTCCCTGGAGGTGTTCAAGAGGGGACTGGATGTGGCACTTGGTGCCATGGTCTAGTCGTGAGGTCTGTGGTGACAGGTTGGACTCGATGATCTTCGAGGTCTCTTCCAACCTTAGTAATGCTGTGATACTGTGATACATTCCTGAAGATTCATAGAGGAATAACAGAAAGGGCAGCTGCAAATAGAAATCACTTCTAAACTAAAAAAAAAAAACCAGACTTCCTTTGTGGGATCATGTCTTCCTCCTCCATGTTTTTTCCCCCTGTTCTGTTTGTCTCTCAACTTCTGTGTACTGTTGCTATTGTATCTTCATATATGCCATAAACATTCTTCGTGCAGCTTTGGAAGTTGTGATGGTAACATATGGAAGCCCTAACCATCTGCAAACATTACTCTTGCTTAGCATCAACAATGGGTTGCAATTTGACTAATAAGATTAAGGAATTACATAATTTAAGTTGCAATTGAACAAAATTATGTCAGCATGCATTTCCCCCTCTTTTGGCTCAGGATGACTCAATTATGAAACACAAATCACAGCAATGGATGCATATTTATAACAATTTAGGGTCCCAGGCATTGATTAACCACAGCAGAGAGAACTCTTTGTCATGAAGATAAATGTTACACATTTTACCTATAAGCAGCCATGTGAGGCCATGGGAAGGACACTTCATATTTGCCCTAAGATTGTTTGAGACCTTATTGTGTCTACAACTAACTGAAGGGTGGTTGTAGCCAGGAGGGGGTTGGTCTCTTCTCTCATGCAACCAGCACCAGAACATGACACAGACTCAAGCTGCACCGGGGGAGGTTTAGGCTGGAGGTGAGGAGAAAGTTCTTCACCGAGAGAGTCATTCGCCATTGGAATGTGCTGCCCAGGGAGGTGGTGGAGTCACCATCCCTGGAGGTGTTCAAGAGGGGATTGGATGTGGCACTTGGTGCCATGGGTTAGTCATGAGGTCTGTGGTGACAGGTTGGACTCGATGATCTTTGAGGTCTCTTCCAACCTTGGTGATTCTGTGATTCTGTGATGGGTTGAAGTTGAAAGAGACAAGACTAAATAAGCAAGACTACATTGCACTGCTCTGCTCCATAAGGATAAGTCCTCAGTAAGTTATGGAAGTAAAGGCAAGAAGTTAATATCAATGCCCCTCCATCTGCTTTAAAAAAGATTCTTTTCTTTTGAAGCCAACCTTCTTCAGGCCTTGTAACAAGTCAAAAGAAGTGGCTTACCAGTTCCAAATTATGATACAACTGAGAGAGGGAATTTAATTATCTTCAGACATCTAAGGAAAACCACACATTTTTGTCTCAATGTTCAGGACCTATCTGTCACACCATGACAGATCAGGAAAGTGAAAAGGACAGTTTCCTGATTAAACCTGAAAACCAGCTTGAACTTCATTTTCAAGGAGAAAAGATATTTTTTAATCAGTTCAGAAATATGCAGTAAAACTACCTCGTTTAACCCATCAACAAAGTTGTAACCAGAGTTCCACATTCTGCCTCTCCTATGTAAAATTTGGGGGGATGAAAAAATCCTTTTCTGTCGTTTGGAAAACAACCTGTGATCTAGTTAAGGAAAGAATTAAACATCTCAGTTTCTTCAGAATTAATAGAAAATGATGAGGGGATTGAGATCGTGGGCAAGTTTGCAGATGACAGCAAGCTGGGAGCAGTTGTTGATCTGTTAGAGGCTAGGAGAGCTCTGCAGATGGATATTGCCAGGCTGGATAGATGGGTAGAGCCTAATGGAATGAGATTTAACACACCCAAGTGCCAGGTTCTACACATTGGCCGCAACAATTCCATGCAGTGCTACAGGCTGGGATCAGAATAGCTGGAGAGCAGCCAGGCAGAAAGGGAGCTCAGGGTACTGGTCGATGGTAGGCTGAATATGAGCCAGCAGTGTGACCAGGTGGCCAAGAAGGCCAATGGCATCCTGGTCTGCATCAGGAATAGTGTGTCCAGCAAGAGCAGGGAAGTCATTGTCCCTTGTGCTCAGCACTGGTTAGGCCACACCTTTAGTCCTGTGTCTAGTTCTGGGCCCCTCAGTTTAAGAAGGACATTGAGACACTTGAATGTGTCCAGAGTACGTCAAAAAAGCTGGGGAGGGGTCTGGAGCACAGCCCTGTGAGGAGAGGCTGAGGGACCTGGAGTTGTTTAGCCTGGAGAAGAGGAGGTTCAGGGAGACCTTCCTGCTCTATACAACTCCCTGAAGGGAGGTTGTAGCCAGGTGGGGCTTGGTCTTTTCTCCCAGGCAGCCAGCCCCAGAACAAGAGGACACAGTCTCAAGCTGTGCCAGGGGAGGTTTAGGCTGGATGTTAGGAAGAAATTCTTCCCAGCAAGAGAGATTGCCCATTGGAATGTGCTGCCCGGGGCAGGGGGGTCGATGTTCCTGGTGGTGTTTAAGTGGAGACTGGATGAGGCACTTAGTGCCATGGTTTAGTTGATTATATAGGGTTGGATGATCAGTTGGACTTGATGATCTTTGAGGTCTCTTCCAACCTTGTTGATTCTATGATTCTATTCTTTTCTATTCTATGATTCTATGATCAGTTGGACTTGATGATCTTGGAGGTTCTTCCAACCTGGTTGATTCTATGATTCTGTGAGAGTTGTGTTCAAGGGACTTGTTGATGGAACATACTAATTGCTGATCATCTGAACTCATAATGTATACGAGTATTTCTCTGTGAAAGTTGTTTTTTTCAGTAATTTAATCATTCAGAGTGTTTCTAGTGAGGAAAAGGCAGGGATTAAAAGACAAGAGGATCTGGTCTAGGATTTTAACATTTATATGCTGTTTCTTGACTGTTAGACTAAGTATGTTGCCTTTCTCACAGAGAAGTATCCTCCATCTGAAAAGGGCATCCTCTCTAAATCAGGCAGCATTTTAGTCCTGTATCATACTCTTCTACCAAAGCAACCACTTATCTCAAACTTCCCCCAAATTAGGACTCTGTTTGAATTTATAGCCCTGGCTGATGCAAGGCTTAATAGAGACAAAGTTCTGGGGAAAGGGAACCAAATCTTGCTGCAAACTTAATCAGTGGCACGGCAACTGGGTGACAAACTACTTTTCTTCTGGTTCACCATTACTGTCAGAGTCTGGGATACTGGAAGCCACTGCAGTTTACAGACTCTTACTCAGATTATTGAACTCCGTCCTTGCTGATGGAGATACTGCTGCCCAAATAGCTTCTGGGGGAAAAAAATCTTCGTGGGGCATAGAATTGGTATTGATATAGCTGGGGCCTGTCAAGGGTACTGATTATGTCTGTTTTCCAGAGAAAGCAAATAAACAGCACATAGACCTCGCATAAGATGGTCTGCTGAAGCATTTCTATTCTTCCACTGGATTGGATTGCTTTAGAATATTGTTTGAAGACAAATGGCTTCAGCCAGCCTGGGAGTGGAATTGTTTTTTGATCTGTTTTTCAGAAATGGCTGAGCTGATGTTAGAGCAAATGTCAACAGCTGCTGTCAGGGAGGCACAGGGAGGAGTACATGAGCAGGATGCCACCAGAATGAAAGCTCCTCCTTATTGAAAGCAATTTCTCACCTGAGTTTCCTTGAAGTTACAAGGATGTACCTCTGCACTCATACAGCTAAACATAAAATGAGTGAGTGAGTAAGTGCAAGTACCATTGTAAAAGGAACATAAGATATTATTTGGGCAATCTAACAATCTCAACATGTACCCAGTATTTTACAAACTGACTGGTGTTTGTGGGGCCCTGATGACTACAGCTCCAAAGATGCCACTTTCAGAGCTACATTTTGAAACAGATTTCTCTGATGGTGATCTCCACTCTGCTAATTTATATTACATTCCAGGTCTCCAGCCTGAAGCCATACCCAAAACCTGCATCAATTTGAGTATTAGACAGCAGCCTGGCTCAGCTTACCTCTCAAGAACATGGTTCTTATATGCAGTGATAAACTACTTTTAAAATGTCTACACAAAGGGTGTTTCCTTGTTGACCTATTCGAGAATATTGTATCATAGAATCATAGAATCAGTAAGGTTGGAAAAGACCTCAGAGATCATCCAGTCCAACCTATCACCCAACACCTCATGACTAACTAAACCATGGCTTCAAGTGCCACGTCCAATCCTTTTTGAACACCTCCAGGGACGGCGACTCCACCACCTCCCTGGGCAGCACATTCCAATGACCAATAACTCTTTCTGGGAAGAACTTTCTCCTCACCTCCAGCCTAAACTTCCCCTGGCACAGCTTGAGACTGTGTCCTCTTGTTCTGGTGCTGGTTGCCTGGGAGAAGAGACTAACCCCCTCCTGGCTACAACCTCCCTTCAGGTAGACAGCAAGAAGGTCTCCCTGAGCCTCCTCTTCTCCAGGCTAAGCAACCCCAGCTCCCTCAGCCTCTCCCCATAAAGCTGTGCTCCAGACCACTACCCAGCTTTGTTGCCCTTCTCTGGACACATTCAAGTACTTCAATGTCCTTGTTAAATTGAGAGGCCCAGAACTGGACACAGGACTCAAGGTGTGGCCTAACCAGTGTTGAGTACAGGGGCAGAATGACTTTCCTGCTCCTGCTGGCCTCACTGGCCACACTATGCTTGATGCAGGCCAGGATGCTGTTGGCCTTCTTGGCCACCTGGGCAGACAGCTGGCTCATGTTCAGCTGGCTGTCAAGCAGTACCCCCAGGTCCCTTTCTGCCTGTAAAGAGTTTTCTTATTAAATAAAGAAAAATGTAGGACTTCTTTTATGAGGAAATTAGGTTTTAATGCTATTGAAATCAAGGAATATTCAAAATGCTGCACACTGGTTACTTTTCCTTTGTTCCTGAAAGCTGCCCAAAAGTAATTGCATTTCTCTCTAGAAGATGGTGAAGTGAGAAATAGTCAGCTTTATTTTGCAGTGAGGACAGAAAGTTTATCAACTAGACTACAGATTTAGGTAAAGATATCTGGATTTTGCCTGAATTAAAATAGTAAAGGTCAAGCTTTCCAAGGTCTTTCATGTAATCAGGTACTCAACACATCTTACTATCCATTTAAAGCCTCTATGCTTCACAGTCTGGTTTAGTTTAAAATATGACATGTCTTGCACTTCAGTGTCTAGTGCCAAATATATAAAATGACCTCCTCTTCCTTATCACTCTCCAGCCCAGCGTGGCTAACTTAGCATTCTGCCTCTTTTTCATTACACATGAGGTCCAAATCAGATCCAGCATGGCAACTGTCATATTACAGTGTAAATCACAAAGCGCCGCTGCTATTATTTATTCTCAGACAAATCATTCATCCCACCAACCACAGCCTGCAAATTTGTAATGGCTAGGCCTTTCATATAAGTGAAACCCAGCATTATTTCTCATCCTCTCTAGCTGCTGTGGACCAGCTCACCTGTGACAGCTGAGGTATCTCCTCTATCTCTGTGGAAAGGTTTGCAATTTTCCAACGTTCTCTTTCACTGTGGAACAGAAACCAGATTACTTTTCAATATTAAGGGTGGTCACTTGCTCCTCATCCAGTTTCTCTCTGCTTAAATAAATGCACTTACTCACACACCGTTTGGGACAGAGAAATCCTTTTTGCTTGTCAGAATGGCTGCAGGTGTCTGTACACACTGGAGCCTCTCTTGGCTAATTCCGAATGAAAATGGATGGTAGACCAATGAGTTTATTAAGTGTCTTTTCTGAAGATTTTCCCCACTGTGAAGGAAGCTGGGTCTGCTTCATTTTATACAAGCCCAGAGGCTAATGTGGAATGGAAACCCATACATAAGCATAAAAACCAAAACAGCCCCTAGCCCTCCAACTTTTCTCCCGGAACTGTTTAATATAGGAAGAAGCTGACTGTACGAAGCTTCTCCATCGTGAGCTAGTGAGTCACTGCCTCCAATCTGTAGTTCTTCATTTCAGGCTGACACATTTGCAGCTGAACTTTTTAGGCTTGCCAGTTCTCTGGACCAGATGTGTATTACAGAAGAGTTGGGATTTTGAGGACATACCTCACCAATTTACCATATATAACACTCCTTGAGAAATGAAGCATAGAATAGAATAGAATAGAATAGAATAGAATAGAATAGAATAGAATAGAATAGAATAGAATAGACCAGGTTGGAAGAGACCTTCAAGATCATCGCGTCCAACCCATCAACCAATCCAACCCACGTAAACACCTAACCCATGGCACCAAGCACCCCATCAAGTCTCCTTCTGAACACCTCCAATGATGGTGACTCCACCACCTCCACGGGCAGCCCATTCCAATGGGCAATCACTCTCTGTGTATAGAACTTCTTCCTGACATCCAGCCTAAACCTCCCCTGGTGCAGCCTGAGACTGTGTCCTCTTGTTCTGGTGCTGGCTGCCTGGGAGAAGTGACCAACCTCTGCCTGGCTACAAACCTCCCTTCAGGAAGTTGTAGAGAGCAATAAGGTCACCCCTGAGTCTCCTCTTCTCCAGGCTAAGCAACCCCAGCTCCCTCAGCCTCTCCTCATAGGGCTTGTGTTCCAAACCCCTCCCCAGCTTTGTTGCCCTTCTCTGGACACGTTCCAGCAAGTCAACATCCTTCCTAAACGAAGGGGCCCAGAACTGGACACAGTACTCAAGGTGTGGCCTAACCAGTAATAAGGGGAACAGGGGAACAGCGCCGGGATCGGCGGCCACTTGGGCGGGCTTTCGCGCTTCTCCTCCTCGGGCTGCGGTGGCGGCTGAGCTCGCCACGCTTCCTGAACGCACAGCGGCACTCGGGCGGCCCTGTCTTCACGTGCTTACGGCTCGTGAGGCCAGCGCCTTCGGCGGCGGAGTTTGAACAGCGGACAGCGGTTCGCGGGGCTCCGCTCGGCAGCAGCCCCTTCGGAACAGCGCCGGGACCAGCAGCCCGCCTGCTCTGGTACTCTCTGGTGCTCTCGCGCGCCGCCGCACTTTTTCTAAATTTGTGTCCAGTGGGTGGTGTGTCCAGGGGCAGCCACGGCCGTGGCCAGGGGCAGCATGGTTATAACGCGCAGCAAAATCTCCTTTAAAAAATCAGTGTCGACCCAGACTGAGGTAGAACACAAGCAGGTAGCTGTCCAGGTATCTGGCTGTAGTGAGTGCTGGGGCCTGGCTCTTGAGATGCAGGGTAGTGGGGGCAACTCTTGCATTAGGTGTGAGCAGATTGGCTATCTGCTCGACCTTGTGGCCAGACTAAAGGATGAGGTTGCTAGTCTTAGAGATGTATGGGCTTGTAGAAAAGTGATGAGCCACAGGAGGAAAGAGATGAACCCGAGTAAGCAGGCTCCCCAGGCTCCCCCAGCAGAGACTGGTTGTTCAAAAAGCAGAGGGGAATGGATACAGGTTCCTCTCAAAGGACACAAATTAAAACCTCCTTGCCTCCCCCCACCTCCCTCACTGCCCTTGGAAAACAGGTATGGGGCGCTGGAGATCGAGGGTGAGGTGATACTGATGCCGGAGGACACACCATCTGGGGTCTTCCCTGAGGCTAAACAGCCTAAGGTTAAACAGCCTAAGGTTAAACAGCCTAAGGTAAAGCAGCCTAAGGCAACGCAGCCTAAGGCAACGCAGCCTAAGGCAACGCAGCCTAAGGTTAAACAGCCTTCCCCTGGCATCAGGACTTGCTCCCTAAAAAAGAAAAGGAGGGTAATTGTAATTGGTGATTCCCTCCTGAGGGGAACAGAAGGTCCCATATGTAGGCCGGACCCATCTCATAGGGAAGTTGTTAGCCTAGCAGGAGTCCAAGTTGGAGATGTTACCAGAAGGCTGCCCAGTCTGGTACAGCCCTCAGATTATTATCCCTTATTGGTCATGCAGTTAGGGAATGATGATGTTGGTACCAGGCCTCCCAGGGCTATCAAAAATGACCTCAGGGCCCTGGGAGATCTGGTTGAGGGGTCAGGTGCACAAATAATTTTTACATCGATACCGTTAGTTGCAGGAGGGAACACAATAAGGAACAGGTCAGCCGCTGTAGTCAACAAGTGGCTTAGGGGCTGGTGCAGACGAATGAATTTTGGGTTTTTCGATCTTGGGGAACTTTCTACTGCACCAGGTCAGCTGGTAACAGATGGAGTACATCTGTCCCAGAGGAGGGGAAAGGTCATAATACATGAGAATGGCCTGTCCCCCAAAGGTAAAAAGATTCTGGGAAGGGAATTAGCAAGTCTCATTGACAGGGCTTTAAACTAGCTTCGAAGGGGGAGGGTCGGAAACCAGTGCCCTTAG
Organism: Picus viridis; assembly: GCA_033816785.1. Classification (NCBI taxonomy): domain Eukaryota; kingdom Metazoa; phylum Chordata; class Aves; order Piciformes; family Picidae; genus Picus; species Picus viridis. Next base: position 32,173,057 of record CM066570.1, on the reverse strand, counting down.
GCAGGAGTCTGGAGGTGATAAGCTAGAGCTAGAGGTGAAACCAGCAGCCCAGCTGCAGTGCATGTACACTAATGCACGAAGCATGGGTAACAAACAAGAGGAGCTGGAAGCCTTGTTGCAGCAAGAAAGTTATGATGTAGTTGCCATCACAGAGACATGGTGGGACGACTCGCATGACTGGAGCGCTGCAATTGATGGCTACAGGCTCTTCAGGAGAGACAGGCAAGGAAGAAGGGGTGGAGGGGTGGCCCTGTACGTCAGGGAGGCACTGGATGCTGTTGAGATGGAGATCAGGGATGATAGGGTTGAGTGCTTGTGGGTGAGAATTAGAGGGAAAACCAACAGGGCAGACATCCTGGTTGGCGTCTGTTATAGACCACCCAACCAGGAGGAGGATGTCGATGAGGCATTCTATAGGCAGCTTAAGGCTGTCTCAAGATCACCTGACCTCGTTCTCATGGGTGACTTCAACCTGCCTGATATCTGTTGGGATCTCAACACAGCAGAGAGGAGGCAGTCTAGGAGGTTCTTAGAGTGCATGGAGGACAGCTTCTTATCCCAGGTGCTGCGTGAGCCTACCAGGGGTAAGGCTATGCTTGACCTCCTCTTCACCAACAGGGAAGGGCTGGTGGGTGATGTGGTGGTCGGAGGGTGTTTAGGCACCAGTGACCACGACATAATAGAGTTTTCAGTATGCAGCCAAGCCAAGAGGGGCAGCAAGAAGACCTCCACTCTGGACTTCCGGAGGGCAGACTTCAGGCTGCTCAAGGAACTAATTCAGAAGGTTCCTTGGGAATCAGCCCTTAAAAACAAAGGGGTCCAGGAGAGCTGGACCTACTTCAAGGAAGAACTATTGAAGGTGCAAGAACAGGCTGTGCCGGTGTGCCGGAAGATGAGCCGCCGGGGCAGACGGCCAGCCTGGATGGGCAATGAACTTTTAATAGAACTTAGGGAAAAAAAGAGGGTGTATCATCTTTGGAAGAAAGGGGAGGCAACCTACAGAATGTTTAGGGATGTTGCTAGGTTGTGCAGGAAGAAAATTAGGGAGGCAAAAGCCCATTTAGAACTTAGACTGGCCTCTGCTGTGAAGGATAACAAAAAGTCCTTCTATAAATACATCAATAGCAAGAAGAAGGGCAAGGACAACCTCCACTCCTTGGTTGACACGGAGGGGAACGTTGTAACAAAGAATGAGGAAAAGGCAGAGGTACTTAACACCTTCTTTGCCTCAGTCTTCACTAGCAGGGCAGAACGTCTTCCAGACAGCTGGCCTGCAGAGCTGGCAGAAGGAGCCAGAGAGCTGCATAGCTTACCACTGCTCCAAGAGGAAGTTAGAGATCTACTGAGCCGCTTGGACCCCCACAAGGCCATGGGACCGGATGGGATCCATCCTAGGGTGCTGAGATTGCTGACAGATGAGCTGTCCAAGCCACTTTCCATCATTTTTCAGCAGTCCTGGCTCACTGGAGAGGTCCCAGAAGACTGGAAGCTGGCTAACGTGGTGCCCATCCACAAGAAGGGCCGGTTGGATGAGCCGGGAATTATAGGCCTGTCAGCCTGACCTCAGTGCCAGGCAAGATTATGGAACGGGTCATCTCGAGTGCGATCACACAGCACTTACAGGATGACCAGGGGATCAGGCCCAGCCAGCATGGATTTAGGAGGGGCAGGTCCTGCCTGACCAACCTGATCTCCTTCTATGATCAGGTGACCCGCCTGGTGGATGTGGGGAGGCCTGTGGATGTGGTCTACCTGGACCTCAGCAAGGCCTTTGACACCGTTCCCCACAGCAAACTCCTGGCCAAGCTGGCAGCCCGTGGCTTGGACAGGAGCACACTGCGTTGGGTTAGGAACTGGCTGGAGGGCCGAGCCCAGAGAGTAATGGTGAATGGCACCACATCCAGCTGACGGCCTGTCACTAGTGGTGTGCCCCAGGGATCAGTACTGGGCCCCATGCTCTTCAACATCTTTATTGATGATCTGGATGAGGGGATTGAGTCCATCATCAGTAAATTTGCAGATGACACCAAGCTGGGGGCAGCAGTTGATTTGCTGGAGGGCAGAGAGGCTTTGCAGAGGGACCTCGACAGGCTGGACAGATGGGCAGAGTCCAATGGCATGAGATTTAACACATCCAAGTGCCGGATTCTGCACATTGGCCACAACAACCCCAGGCAGTGCTACAGGCTGGGGTCAGAGTGGCTGGAGAGTGGCCAGGCAGAGAGGGACCTGGGGGTACTGGTTGATTGTAGGCTGAACATGAGCCTGCAGTGTGCCCAGGCAGCCAAGAAGGCTAATGGCATCCTGGCTTGCATCAGGAACAGTGTGGCCAGCAGGAGCAGGGAGGTCATTGTGCCCCTGTACACTGCACTGGTTAGGCCGCACCTTGAGTACTGTGTCCAGTTCTGGGCCCCTCAGTTTAGGAAGGATGTTGACTTGCTGGAACGTGTCCAGAGAAGGGCAACAAAGCTGGTGAGGGGTTTGGAACACAAGCCCTATGAGGAAAGGCTGAGGGAGCTGGGGTTGCTTAGCCTGGAGAAGAGGAGACTGAGGGGTGACCTTATTGCTCTCTACAACTACCTGAAGGGAGGTTGTAGCCAGGCAGAGGTTGGTCTCTTCTCCCAGGCATCCAGCACCAGAACAAGAGGACACAGTCTCAGGCTGCGCCAGGGCAGGTTTAGGCTGGATGTTAGGAAGAAGTTCTACACGGAGAGAGTGATTGCCCATTGGAATCGGCTACCCGTGGAGGTGGTGGAGTCACCTTCACAGGAGGTGTTCAGGAGAAGACTTGATGGGGTGCTTGGCTGTATGGTCTAGTTGTTGGGTGGGTTGGATTGTTTGATGGGTTGGACGCGATGATCTTGAAGGTCTCTTCCAACCTGGTGTATTGTATTGTATTGTATTGTAAGGAAAGGAGAGGGAGGGAGATACAAGACCTGCAGAAGTGATTTCACCTTGTTAAAAACTTTAGGACACACAACTTATTAATTTTTAAATATCTGCCTGGAATAAGCTACATGCCCTAAGCAGTAACAATGGGTTAAAGTTGTTGGTTTTTTTTTCAGGAGTAAATCTATTGATTTGTTAATGGAAGAATCCACATAATCTATCACAAGGTGGTAGGTGTTTTTCGAAGTAGACTAATACAACATTAATGATATGACTTTTCCTGCCATATCTTACTAATGAATAAAACATGAGGAAAGCAAGGAGAGGTCAAAGAAGGGCAAGAGGCTTGGATGAGGGATACATTTTCTGTGGAGGGGATAGAAGTAGCAAAGCTACCATAATTACCCATAACTGAAAAAGGCTTTTTTTCCCCACTCCTTCCCAGTACATAGAAACCAAATTTTTCATTCCCATCAGCATCCCTTGCTATTACATATGGCAGGAATTTAAAGGCAGCAGGCTAATAAATCTTCAAAATCTGAGCATTGCACAATGGAAAAGATGCAATTGATCTTGAGTACACAGCATTCATGCAGAAGATTAGCTAAAGCAATGTTTATACTGAGAAGATGCGTGTGCCCACAGAGCATTGTGCTTGGGAGTGAGAGAACTGGCTAATGAAAATTATATTAGGCTCACTCCACTGTAAGTTTTCTACTGTTTTTTACAAACAGTTCAAGAATCCAAAGCCAAGACTTGATGAGGCAAAATTTTGGATGAAACTTGTGAGGCGTGAAGGCAATTTGCAGAATACTGTGAGCCTGTGACTGCGTCCAGTTCTGGAGCCTCTGGAGCCTCCAGGAAGGATCTGGACATGCTGGAGTGTGTCCAGAGAAGGGCCACAAGGATGACTAGAGGGCTGGATCACCTCTCCTGTGAGGACAGACTGAGGGAGATGGAGCTGTTCAGTCTGGAGAGGAGAAGGCTCTGAGGAGACCTAATTGTGGCCTTCTGTGGTGGTTTGGGCTGGGTGCCCACTGCTGCATGGTGCACTTCCTGTGTCCAGAAGTCCAGCCCAGTGGGTGGACACAGGAAACCAGGTATCTCCTACCACACCCCCTGCACCGCTATGAGATCTTGCGTGGGGTCTGCCTCTTGCTCTTTCTTCCCTCGCCGGCACCCGGTAACTGGGGGAGACGTCTCCCAGCCTTGGGCTTGGCTAGGCCCAAGGCCAGGGGATGGGCGGTCTCAGGTCTGGCCAGCTGAGACTAGCCTAGCAGTCGGGGGGAAGAATGAGCCCTGGGGTTCTTGGGCCCACCCTCAGGTGGGGATGGGGTGTATCTGGGTCTGCTTTGAGGTTTCTTCTTTCACTGTTTCTGGTTCTTTTTTTGTGCACATTCACTCTTTTCTATTTAAACTTTTCCATCACTTCTGCAATCCGTTTGTCAGAGTCGTCGTTTTGCCTGTGGTGGGGAGGGGCTGCCTCAACCCACTACGCCTTCCAATATCTGAAGGGGCCTACAAGAAATCTGGAGAGGGACTTTTGAGGGTGTCAGGGAGTGATAGGACTAGGGGGAATGGAACAAAACTAGAAATGGGTAGATTCAGACTGGATGTTAGGAAGAAGTTCTTCCCCATGAGGGTGGTGAGACACTGGAACAAGTTGTCCAGGGAGGTGGTAGAAGCCTCATCCCTGGAGGTTTTGAATGTCAGGCTGGATGTGGCTCTGAGCAACCTGATCTAGTGTGAGGTGTCCCTGCCCATAGCAGGGGGTTGGAACGAGATGATCCTTGAGGTGCCTTCCAACCCTGACAATTCTATGATTCTATGATTTCAGAGTTTCATGCTCAGATTCCCACAGAGAAAAAACATCTTCAAGAAAGCTGGATGTATAATGAAAAGTCAAAAAGTGTTTCATCTCATCATCTGCCTCTCATACCAATCCCTTGGTCTTCTGAAGACACAACTGCTTACTTGTCAAGCATGAGCAATACTTCCCTTTCTCAAACACCTTTCCCCCACCTCATAAAACAGTTTCCAGTGTTGGAGCATGGGACCGCTTAAGCCAGAACAGTAAGGCTTAACCAAGTATTGTGCTATCCTAACTGGAAAGTAGAGGAAGAAATGTACGCCTGGTTAGTCAGAAGGAAAATGGAAGTCTTACAATAGCACATTCCCTAAGCAAGGAAATTTAAACAGGAATGATCCTAGGGTTTTAAGACAGGCCCTGTTGTTTGAAGCCTCTTTTAGCTAGCATGGCATCTGTCAAGACTTGGACACCTGGCTGTGTGCTTTCAGCAATGTGCAACCTGATAGTTGCTGTCATTGTATCTCACCTCATGCAATGCAAAGGAGATCTGACACTGGCCTCAGGGTGGTTCCCATGAAGACTGTGACTGCTCTGGGACTGCTCCTAGCAAATGCTTCCATCTTCATCTCTGACAGCAGAGTGCCAGGACTGTAACACAAAGCAGACTAGTCAAAATGTGCTTGTATCAGGCTTTATTTGTCTAGAAAAGATTGAGGCGAGCCAGTATCCTCCACCTGCCTTACTTGGCTTGCTGTTCTTGAGCTACGTCACCAGTGCAAGAGCTACAGGGAAGAGAGCAGAACAATGAAGCAGTGGAAGAGTACTGGATCCTGCTAGCCCTCAGCTTAACCATAATCTTGAAGCTACTGAGGATTCTTCAGGACAAAGAGTTTGGATGAGGAACAGTAAAGAAGAGAGAAATGGCCATGGACTGTTGCATGTGATTCTGAGGATGTGATTAATGCTGGTATTGGGTTTATGATCTGTGCCTATAGAGATCGTGGAAGTAGGTTAATTTCAAAATACCAAAGAACCTGCATGGATAGATGAAAGTTAGTGCCAGGAAGGCCTCTGCAGTGGTTAGTGCCTTGGTTAGTACTGGAAAAGACAACATCTGAAAGAGAATATGCTCAAGATTTGCCAGTGGTAGAGACAAAGTTGAAATATTTGACAAAGCTGATAACTTTCACCTAAGAATGAGGGTCAGGTCTAGCTGAGGCATGGGAGAAGGAGTCAGAGGGAAAGATTGTGGTAGGGAGAGTCACATTTATTGCTCTGGCTGTTGCTGTGTGAAATAGGAGGGAGGATGGTAATTCCCTGCACACTGTGACTCTGCACTGCTGTGGCAGCCAAATAGGGTTTATGGGGCCCCAGCACTGGCAAACTGGGAAGCTGAGCATATAACTTAGAATGGCAACTGATTGAATGCCTATAGTTGGCTCTGGTCTGAAGATTTAGGTTTATTACTGGTTGCTGCAGGAGCTTTAGTGCTTCTATTGACAAACCCCATTGGCATATGGATGCTTTTGCAGAAGGAAGGTATCACGGCACTCTGATTTAGGCTGTGCTACAGGCAAAGATCGTGGTTGGCAAAAGGGATCAATAGCTGTGTTTGTTTTTGCCTGCAAACAGGCTTCCATGGCAAGTTAAGGAAAGAATTGAAGAGAGAGCAACTGGCTCCAGCAATGCAGGAGGGATTGGAAAGAAGATAGGTGCAAGGAGGGGTGAATGCTGGATGCTGCATGTAAGGAGTGGGGAGAGAAAAAATGAACGGATGAAGGACCGGTGGGGGAGTAAAGCATGAGGGAAGAGACAAAAGCCAGATGCAGTTTCCTAGGGCCACTCTTTTAATCTCTGTCCTTCCTGTCTTCAGAGAATATGCTGGAATAGACTAGACTAGACTAGACTAGACTAGACTAGACTAGAATAGAATTAACCTGGTTGGAAAAGACCTTTGAGATCATCGAGTCCAACCTATCACCCAACACCATCTAATCAACTAAACCATGGCACCAAGGGCCTCATCCAGGCTCTTCCTAAACACCTCCAGTGATGGTGACTCCACCACCTCCCTGGGCAGCACATTCCAATGGCAAATCATTCTTTCTGTGAACAACTTCTTCCAGCCTAAACCTCCCCTGGTGCAGCTTGAGACTGTGTCCGCTTGTTCTGGTGCTGGTTGCCTGGGAGAAGAGACCAACCCCCACCTGGCTACAGCCTCCCTTCGGGGAGTTATAGACAGCAAAAAGGTCTCCCTGAGCCTCCTCTTCTCCAGGCTAAGCAACCCCAGCTCCCTCATTAAATTAAAGCACATCCTCTCAAAAACTGAGCACACCAAAAGCTACATCCTTCCATTATGTTTACAGTACATCTGATACCTGCTTAAGTGAGTGCAGCCTTTTGCACCTATATTTTTTTAGCAGAAGACAAGACACATGGGGTTTTTTTTGAGGGAGCTTCCATTCTGAGTGTTTTAAGTAAATCCTCCTATATTGTGAGTCCTCAGATCTCTGGATATAGGTCCTAATTGTTCACCAGAACAGGAATAATGTGTTACGGCTACTACAGATCATGACTAAAAAGTATGAAGGGCTCTTATATATCTGTATCTTTATACCTATATCTATGCATATGCTTGTGTGCAAGTGAGGAATAGAAGCACCAAGGATAGCCAGCTCTCAGTAAAAGCAGAGTTACTTTTGGCTTGACCAAAAGAAGAAAGCATGTTACTGACTGTGTAGGTGACATGCTACAGCAACCTGAAAACTAATTAAGGCAAGAACAGAATGCAAATAACTTTTGGATAGAACAGCAGGAAACACAGGGATCAGACGTTTAACAAGATTTCTTTTCATTGTTTAACCTCTTCATTAATGCCCAGACCCAAAGTCTGTCAGACTTTGGCTGTATCTTGCTTCTTTAGATGTGCTTTTGGCTGTTCCATGCCTCGGAGGATTTCTTCTGCTGCTCATTTGTCTCTAGGGATCGCTGCCTCTGCCTGTAGGGATCTTTGATTTCCAATGCCTGTGTCTCTCTCTCTTCAGAAGTCAATAGGATTATATGGCTGGAAATAAGGCCCAACATTTGTTACTTGGCTCTGCAGGTTCACTAATGCATCTGAAGGAGAGATCCCTTTACAAAACTGAATGAAATTTGTTGCCTAGGACCTATGAACCAGGGAAAGCTTTTCTTTGTGACTGTTGTAAAATATAAATAACAAATCAGTGTTTTTCAGTGTTTCAGCTACTGGCATAGTCTGGAAGGATATCTGTTAAGTGCCCTTTTAGCAATGAGCTCTTTCTCTCTAGCATTGTATATTCTGTTTCACTTCTTGAATTTACCAAGTGGAAAGAAACTAAAGTGGCATCCATTTTACAGTCACCTTTTAACAATTCAAGTGTTTACTTCCATGGTGATTTTAAAAAAGCTTCTTCCTGAATTTCACTGAAGGGTTCAGGGTTTGAAGAGGAGGAATTATTATAAAACCACATAAGAACATGCTTTGTTTATGATGGGGTTCTAGGAACTCTGGACAATAGACAGAATCAGTATTTACAGCAACCCTCTTGCAGTGCTACAGGCTGGGGTCTGAGTGGTTGGAGAGTGGCCAGGCAGAAAGGGATGTGGGGGTACCTACTTAGAATAGAATAGAATGGAATGGAATGGAATGGAATGGAATGGAATGGAATGGAATGGAATGGAATGGAATGGAATGGAATGGAATGGAATAGCATAGCATAGCATAGCATAGCATAGCATAGCATAGCACAGAATGGAATAGAATAGAATAGAATAGAATAGAATAGAATAGAATAGAATAGAATAGAATAGAATAGAATAAACCAGGTTGGAAGAGACCTTCAAGATCATTGTGCCCAGCCCATCATCCAACACCACCTAATCAACTAAACCATGCAAATAAGCACCCTATCAAGTCTCCTCCTAAACACCTCCAATGATGGGACTCCACCACCTCGCTGGGCAGCACATTCCAATGGGTAATACTGGTTGATAGTAGGCTGACCATGAGCCAGCAGTGTGCCCAGGGGCAAATAAGGCCAATGACATCCTGGCCTGCATCAGGAATAGTGTGGCCAGCAGGAGCAGGGAAGTCATTGTGCCCCTGTACTCAACACTGGTTAGGCCACACCTTGAGTCCTGTGTCCAGTTCTGAGACCCTCAGTTTAGGAAAGATGTTGAGTTGCTGGAAGCTGTCCAGAGAAGGGCAAGAAAGCTGGGGAGGGGTCTGGAGCACAGCCCTGTGAGGAGAGAGGCTGAGGGAGCTGGGGTTGCTGAGTCTGGAGAAGAGGAGGCTCGGGGGAGACCTTCTTGCTCTCTACAACTCCCTGAAGGGAGGTTGTAGCCAGGTGGGGGTTGGTCTCTTCTGCCAGGCACCCAGCAGCAGAACAAGAGGATACAGTCTCAAGCTGTGCCAGGGGAGGTTCAGGCTGGATGTTAGGAAGAAGTTCTTCATAGAAAGAGAGATTGGCCATTGGAATGTGCTGCCCGTGGAGGTGGTGGAGTCACCATCACTGGAGGTGTTTAAGAAGAGCCTGGATGAGTCACTTGGTGCCATGGTTTAGTTGATTAGATGGTGTTGGGTGATAGGTAGGACATCAGGATCTCTGAGGTCTTTTCCAACCTGATTAATTCTATTCTATTCTAGTCTAGTCTAGTCTAGTCTAGTCTATTCTGCCTATGTGAACACCTACCAACATAACCACCACTTATTTTGACCTCTAAATGGCAGGGACATTTGCATCTGAATCCTGAACTCTTAAGGCTTGTTTTCACATTAGCTACCGCTTCTTTTTATTACTATTGTTCTTATTTTATTATTATTATTATTATTATTATTATTATTATTATTATTATTATTATTATATTACTACTGCTATTATGCCTTCTCCTCTCCCTCATTACTTTCAACCAGTGTGTAGTCCAACATGCTGGCTGGTGATCTTTCAGAAAATAAGGCATTTTGACACTAGAAACTTTTATGGTTAATAAGGTGGTTGGCTTTGTCACAGAATCACAGAAACACGAAGGTTGGAAGAGACCTCAAAGACCATCAAGTCCAACCTGTCACCCAACACGTCATGACTAGACCATGGCACCAAGTGCCACATCCAATCCCCTCTTGAACGCCTCCAGGGACGGTGACTCCACCACCTCCCCGGGCAGCACATTCCAAAGGCGAATGACTCTCTCGGTGAAGAACTTCCTCCTCACCTCGAGCCTAAACTTCCCCTGGAGCAGCTGGAGACTGTGTCCCCTTGTTCTGGTGCTGGTTGCCTGGGAGAAGAGAACAACCCCCTCCTGACTACAACCTCCATACTGGTAGTTGTAGAGAGCAGAAGGTCTCCCCTGAGCCTCCTCTTCTCCAGGCCAAGCAACCCCAGCTCCCTCAGCCTCTCCTCACAGGGCTGTGCTCCAGACCCCTCCCCAGTTTTGTTGCCCTTCTCTGGACAGCTTCCAGCAGCTCAACATCTTTCCTAACCTGAGGGGCCCAGAACTGGACACAGGACTCAAGGTGTGGCCTAAGCAGTGCTGAGTACAGGGGCACAATGACCTCCCTGCTCCTGCTGGCCACACTATTCTTGATGCAGGCCAGGATGCCATTGGCCTTCTTGGCCACCTGGGCACACTGCTGGCTCATGTTTAGGCAGCTGCCGATCAGCACACCCAGGTCCCTTTCTGTTTGTTTGTGTGGTGTTTTTTGTTTTGTTTTCCTGCACGTGCTGTTCCAACGTCCTTAATCATAGTGTCATAGGGTTGGAACCAACCCCTGGTAATTTAACACTGTCCAAATAAATTAATTCATCTTCTACTACATTTCAACATATGTGTATATGAGAACTGATTACATCCTGTACCTTGCTGTCTCCTCCCTCACTTTCATTTCTATCCAAAGGAAGGCTAGACTCACTTTCAGGGCACTGAATGCATCAGTGTGCTCTGCAAAGTCTCACTTTGAGGTATTACAATACAATACAATACACCAGGTTGGAAGAGACCTTCAAGATCATCGCATCCAACCCATCAACCAATCCAACCCACCCAACATCTAAACCATGGCACCAAGCACCCCATCAAGTCTTCTCCTGAACACCTCCAATGAAGGTGACTCCACCACCTCCAAGGGTAGAAGATTCCAATGGGCAATCACTCTCTCTGTATAGAACTTCTTCCTAACATCCAGCCTAAACCTCCCCTGGCGCAGCCTGAGACTGTGTCCACTTGTTCTGGAACTGGCTGCCTGGGAGAAGAGGCCAACCTCTGCCTGGCTACAACCTCCCTTCAGTTAGTTGTAGAGAGCAAGAAGGTCACCCCTCAGTCTCCTCTTCTCCAGGTTAAGCAACCCCAGCTCCCTCAGCCTCTCCTCCTAGGGCTTGTGTTCCAAACCCCTCCCCAGCTTTCTTGCCCTTCTCTGGACACTTCCCAGCACCTCAACATCCTTCCTAAACTGAGGGGCCCAGAACTGGACACAGGACTCAAGGTGCGGCCTAACCAGTGCAGTGTACAGGGGCAGAATCACCTCCCTGCTCCTGCTGGACACACTGTTCCTGATGCAGGCCAGGATGCCATTGGCCCTCTTGGCTGCCTGGGCATACTGCAGGCTCATGTTCAGCCTACAATCGGCCAGTAGCCCCAGGTCCCTCTCTACCTGGCCACTCTCCAGCCACTCTGACCCCAGCTTGTAGCACTGCCTGGGGTTGCTGTGGCCAATGTGCAGAATCCGGCACTTGGATGTGTTCAATCTCCTGCCTTTGGACTCTGCCCATCTGTCCAGCCTGTCGAGGTCCCTCTGCAAAGCCTCTCTGCCCTCCAGCAGATCAACTCCTGCCCCCAGCTTGGTGTCATCTGCAAATTTACTGATGATGGACTCAATGCCCTCATCCAGATCATCAATAAAGATATTAAAGAGCATGGGGCCCAGCACTGATCCTTGGGGCACACCACCACTCTCTGGGCTTGGCCCTCCAGCCAGTTCCTAACCCAACACAGTGTGATCCTGTCCAAGCCAGGGGCTGACAGCTTGGCCAGGAGTTTGCTGTGGGGGAAGGTGTCAAAGGCCTTGCTGAGGTCCAGGTAGACCACATCCACAGGCCTCCCCACATCCACCAGGCATTCACCTGATCATGGAAGGAGATCAGGTTGGTCAGGCAGGACCTGCCCTTCCTAAATCCATGCTGGCTGGGCCTGATCCCTTGGCCACCCTGTAAGTGCTGGCTGAACTCAGAGCTGTGACAGTCTTCGTCAGGTTTTTTCCACTTGATGGATGTTCATTACAGGGCTGCTGGTGGCTCAAATTCCTCTAACGGTTCTGCTTAATTTTCTTCTCTATTGTTACTATTGAGTATGATGTCTAGATATTTCATTCTCATTTTCCAAAGGCCTCATTTGTTTGGTTATTTTTTTCCTGATGACAACAAACCAAGAACACACTTGCAGTGTGCAGGAACCATGCCAACCTCCAGGATATTGAAAGGCTAAAGTGCAATTCAGAGCTGCAAGACCCATCGCTTGGTCCATTCCTAGGTATACCTAGCACACTTCCCTCAGAGTATCTAGCCTGAACACATTTTGTGATCTCAAGTCAAAAGTGACCAGTGACAGATGGAAACAGGAGATCCATCAGGTGATATGGTCCAAATCTTTGCAGCAGTTTTGTTTAAAACCAGTGTTTGGACACCATTGCTGAACCATTGCTAAACTCCTAGGAAGTCTGAAAAACAAGGTGAGTGTATGTGCTGGATACAAAAGACTACTTGTGGATCCTGATGCCTTCCTACTTGGCAGGATGGCTTTGGGGTGGTTAGATATGGCAGTGATTCAATCCATTAAGCAGGCAGATGCTTTATAGACCTGATGTTACACCATTTCTCTCCCTGGAGAGCTGCTTCCTGTACAACACCTCATCTTTTATCATCTTAATTAATACTATCTGGCATGTGATTGCCTCCAAAAATCCTGTTCTATAGGGAGAACTAATCTCTGATTGGTATCTAAGAGAAATCAGAATGCACTACAGCCTTTTGTAAATTATTAAATAGATCATCCTCTGTTTTGATTTGTGTGCATCTGTCTATAGATTGGTTTCCTGGACAGCTTATATTGTAATTCCTATACCTGGAACCTGCACAACGTATTTTAAACTGTTTAAGAAGCAGTGCATGGCTAGAGGATAGCACAATTTTGAAAACTGTAATGAAAAACTATTAAATAATGAGAGAAACAGAGGTTTTTTCCCTCCCCCTCTCTCTTTTCTTTGTATATATATATATATATATATATTTATATATATATACACATGCACACACACTGCCTCCCCCAGGCAGGAGTCTGGGGATGATAAGCTGGAGCCAGGGGTGAAACCAGCAGCCCAGCTGCAGTGCATGTACACTAATGCATGAAGCATGGGTAACAAACAAGAGGAGCTGGAAGCCTTGTTGCAGCAGGAAAGTTATGATGTAGTTGTCATCACAGAGACGTGGTAGGACGACTCACATGACTGGAGCACTGCAACTGATGGCTACAGGCTCTTCAGGAGAGACAGGCAAGGAAGAAGGGGTGGAGGGGTTTGGCTCTGTACATGAGGGAGGCACTAGATGCCACTGAGCTGGAGATCAGGGACGATCGGGTTGAGTGCTTGTGGGTGAGAATTAGAGGGAAAACCAGCAGGGCAGACATCCTGGTTGGAGTCTGTTATAGACCACCCAACCAGGAGGAAGATGTTGAAGCATTCTATAGGCAGCTTAAGGCTGTCTCAAGATCACCTGACCTCATTCTCATGGGTGACTTCAACCTGCCTGATATCTGCTGGGATCTCAACACAGCAGAGAGGAGGCAGTCTAGGAGGTTCTTAGAGTGCATGGAGGACAGCTTCTTATCCCAGGTGCTGCGTGAGCCTACCAGGGGTAAGGCTCTGCTTGACCTCCTCTTCACCAACAGGGAAGGGCTGGTGGGTGATGTGGTGGTCGGAGGGTGTTTAGGCACCCGTGACCACGAGATAATTGAGTTTTCGGTATTCAGCCAAGCCAAGAGGGGCAGCAAGAAGACCTCCACTCTGGACTTCAGGAGGGCAGACTTCAGGCTACTCAAGGAACTAACTCAGAGTGTTCCTTGGGAAACAGCCCTTAAAAATAAAGGGATCCAGGAGAGGCAGAACTCTTGAAGGCGCAGGAACAGGCTGTGCCAGTGTGCTGGAAGATGAGCCGCCGGGGCAGGCGGCCAGCCTGGATGGGCAATGAAATTCTAAAGGAACTAAGGGAAAAAAAGAGGGTGTATCATCTTTGGAAGAAAGGGGAGGCAACCCATGGAATGTTTAAGGATGTTGCTAGGTCATGTAGGAAGAAAATCAGGGAGGCAAAAGCACATTTGCAGCTCAGACTGGCCTCTGCTGTGAAGGACAACAAAAAGTCCTTCTATAAATACATTAATAGCAAGAAGAAGGGCAAGGACAAGCTCCACTCCCTAGTGGACATGGAGGGGAATGTAGTGACAAAAGATGAAGAAAAGGCAGAGGTACTTAACACCTTCTTTGCCTCAAGTTTTACTAGCAGGACAGAATGTCTTCCAGACAGCTGGCCTGCAGAGCTGGCAGATGGAGCCAGGAAGTTGCAGAGTTGTCCTCTGTTCCAGGGGGAGATAATTAGAGATCTCCTCAGCCACTTGGATCCCCACAAGTCCATGGGACCGGATGGGATCCATCCTAGGGTGCTGAGAGAGCTGGCAGATGAGCTGTCCAAGCCACTCTCCATCATTTTTCAGCAGTCCTGGCTCACTGGAGAGGTCCCAGAAGACTGGATGCTGCCAACATGGTGCCCATCCATAAGAAGGGCCAGTTGGATGAGCCAGGGAATTATAGGCCTGTCAGCCTGACCTCAGTGATTATGGAACAGGTCATCTTGAGTGCGATCACACAGCACTTACAGGATGGCCAAGGGATCAGGCCTAGCCAACATGGATTTAGGAAGGGCAGGTCCTGCCTGACCAACCTGATCTCCTTCTATGATCAGGTGACTGCCTGGTGGATGTGGGGAGGCCTGTGGATGTGGTCTACCTGGACTTCAGCAAGGCCGTTGAGACCATCCCCCACAGCAGACTCCTGGCCAAGCTGTCAGCCCCTGGCTTGGACAGGATCACACTGTGTTGGGTTAGGAACTGGCTGGAGGGCCAAGCCCAGAGAGTGGTGGTGAATGGTGCCACGTCCAGCTGGCAGCCAGGCACTAGTATTGTGCCCCAGGGATCAGTCCTGGGCCCCATGCTCTTTAATATCTTTACTGAACTTTCTCCTCACATCCAGCCTAAACTTGCCCTGGCAGAGCTTGAGACTGTGTCCTCTTGTTCTGGTGCTGGCTGTCTGGGAGAAGAGACCAACCCCTCCTGGCTACCACCTGCCTTCAGGTAGTTGTAGACAGCAAGAAGGTCTCACCTAAGCCTCCTCTTCTCAAGGCTAAACAATCCCAGCTCCCTCAGCCTCTGCTTATAGGGCTTGTGCTTGAGGCCTCTCCCCAGCCTCGTTGCCCTTCTCTGGACATGTTCAAGAGTCTCAATGTCCTTCTTAAACTGAGATTATTAAATTAAATTAAAATATCCCAGACTTTACTCTGATATGCAGTCTATAACTGGGATATTCATTTATCAGGTAATCTTTTAGTTGTGCAGGGATCAAGGACCCAAATGTACAAATAGCACAATACCAAAAACATGCATCAAATTGCAGCCATAGGGAAGCATTCATTTGTAAAATTTGGCTATTTCTAACAAAATAAATACCCACACAAACAAACAAAACAAAGAAACAAGCAAACAAACAAAAATAAAGGCACCACCATTCTCTTCCCCCAAAGTGACAAATTGCAAAGAAATTACAGCCCTTACCTCCCACAAGGAGGAGAAACTTGCAGAGCCTAAACCAAATCTCAAGGAATATTGAATTGTAAGGGATGCTGAAAAGGTTGTGGGATGGGGGAAACAGAACCCAACTAGCATAAAGACCCAACTTCAAAATAGACTTTCAAGACCAAGTACCTGAACAAGGATATTTGCCTCATTAAGTGCAATTTTAATCTTAAAGTTAGCACCTCTCAGTATGCTGAAGAACCCATCTGGAGAAATGTTAAGCATATATGACTGTGTTACTCAACTCGAATTGCAGGGGATGCTGAAAAGGTTGTGGGATGGGGGAGACAGGCAAGGATGGATGTGAGGGGGAAGTTCTTCACCATGAGAGTGGTGAAGCCCTGGAATGGGCTGTCCAGGGAGGTGGTTGAGGCCCCGTCCCTGGAGGTGTTTAAGCCCAGGCTGGACGAGGCTCTGGCCAGCCTGATCTAGTGTGAGGTGTCCCTGCCCATGGCAGGGGGTTGGAACTAGATGATCCTTGTGGTCCCTTCCAACTCTGACTGATACTATGATTCTATGATTCTATAAAGGATGGAGGCAGCACAGATTATATTCTCTGCTGGGTGAGATGCACAAAAGAGAAGTATCCCATTTTACACCAAAAGCTACAGAATGTGAAAACCACTTCAGAAAAGGATTGTTGTCGCATCTGGCTTACAACAGCAAAGCAGAGCTTGCCAGGAAAAGAAGAGGCTCCAACAGAATCTGAATGTAGAGAAATGTGAATTCTAATCATAACCTCGTGCTTCTTCAGAAGCTTTAGGCCATCTACTTTCCTCACTATTGCTGTAGTCAAAGGCACACTCCAGGATCTTACCCAAGCAGTTTCTAAAGACAGTGCTTGCAAAGTGTTCTGATGACTAAACCAACTAAAGAACCACATTGCTGCTACCGGGACACGTACATGCAGATGCACTGATAACAGGAGGAGGTGGGCAGGTAAGCACAGTAGGAAAACAGAGCCTTGTGCAGAAAAGTTTGTCTGAAAGTGTCAGAATTTTGCCAGGGTGTTACAAATTCAAATTCACAGAAAGGCAGAGAATAAATTGCTGCATACAAAATGAATCTCTGAAGTGCTGAAAAGAAATCCTTGCACTGAGAAAAAATGCTGCGCAGGGATTGTTAGGTGTCTCAAGACTTTCTTGTAGGACTTTTGAAGGGGTAATGCAGCTAAGGACCATATGCTCAATAACAAGAACTTAAGTTATTGTAATCTACCCTTTTAAAAGAAGAGTTGCAGTTGATATCAAATTCATCCTTGTGGTCAGACTGAGAGACTCATGTAACTTGCAAAAAGAGTGTTAAGATCAAGTCCACCTCTTAAGCTAGCACTGCCAAGTCCTCCGCTGAGGCATGTCCCTCAGCACCACATCTACACATCTTTTAAATGCCCATTGGGATGGTGACACAAACATCTTCCTGGGCAGAATGTTCCAGTGCTTTACAACCCTTTCAGTGAAGAACTTCTTCCTGGTGCTCATCTTTTAGATGCCTTCTAAAGGAGGAAGGAAGATTACCCAACCCCCCTGGGCAGAATGTTACGATACAACATCATAAAAGAAATAGACTTACAGAAAAGATATGGTTGATGAATTAGTAGCTTTAGTATGAATATCTGACTGGCTGAGAATTGGCTGTGATAAATTCAGTGTGCTTTGAATGGGATCACCAATACCACTCAGCATATCTCACCCACTGAGCTAGGGTTTTTTCTACTGAGAACGTGGAGCTTCCTTTTCAGGAAAGGCAATTCCTTTTGAATGCACTTCAGCATATAGTCCAGAACCCAGCTGGCATTGGAGGTGCTAGCTAACTCATAGTATTTGCACTTTTCTGTGATACCTGCCTAGTTTAGCATGGGATGGGAAGGCAGGTTGATCTAGTATCTTCAGGACCAAGGCCATTTACACAGGGGTGGGTCTGGTGAACAGCTGGGAGGCAAAGAGAGGCCAAGGCTACTCTGGTGCTGACCCCCACAGTCTCACAAAGACACCCTGGAAATCCTGTTATAGAGTGTTAATGTGAGTCAGGTGGAGCTGCCATAAATGAGTATAAAAACATCCTGAGTTGTGCCTGCTCAGGGGAGGAAAAACACCATGGACCACCCTACATGCTGGGACTCATCAAGAATGTCTCTCCCCTCCTCCCGGCTGAAGACAGAAACGTGCCCTGGGGTGGTAATATCTCTCCTGCTCTCTCTCTTTCTCCATGTTCCCTCCCGCCCCTTTTCTGCCCTTCTCTGTTGCACTTACTCTATTCTTCAATAAATGGCCTTGCTTTGATATTTGGCCTCATTTGTGCCTTAATTTCACACACAGGAATGTTTCAAAAGAATGTCATCTCTTTCCTAACTTCTGACCGAGACACCTGGTGAGAACACACCTGGAATATTATGTCCAGTTTTGGGCTTCCCAATTCAAGAGAGACAGGGATCTGCTGGAGAGAGTCCAACAGAGAGCCATGAGGATGATTAGGGATTTGAACACCTCCTCTGTGAAGAGAGACAGAGGAGAGCTGGGGCTGATTCGTCTTGAGAAGACTGAGAGGGGATCTGATCATTGCCTATAAGTATCTGAGGGCTGGGTGTCAAGTGGAGGGGGCCAAGCTGGTTTTGGTGGTGCTCAGTAATAAGTCAAGGAACAATTGATACAAACTTGAACACAGAAGGTTTCACCTCAACATGAGGAAAAACTTCTTTACAGTGAGGGTGGCTGTTGTCAGTTTAAGACTGGATGTCCTACCATTGTACAATACAATAATACCATGGTATTATTGTATTGTATAATCTAAGCATTCTTTTTTTTTCATCTCATAGAGAAAAGGTCCTCCAGAAGCACCAAAGAAGTACAAGAAGGTGGGCACAGGAAAGTGTAATCTTTGTTATTTCATTCCCATCATCCCATCCGCCCCTATATAAATGAATACTACTGTCTGTTCTTCCCCTTCTCTCTCTCTCTGTTCCCAGCACCTGCAGATCATTATCTCTCGTGGGGGAGATTTGCAGCCTTCTGTGGCCTTGGCAAAGCTAATTTTTAGCTATGCAATTTTGGCCTAGGTTGGGGGTGGTGGGGTGGGGTGAGTGGGCAGGAAGGAATGGAGGGTGAGGGGGTGCACTGAGGCCTCTTTTTATGGCCTGGTTGGTGGGAAGGCTTTGGCAGGTGTTGACCTAATGAGGTTTTGGAAAGCCCCAGGCAGAGAGCTGGGGCAAGGCTGAATATGAATTTGTGCATTTTGTATTTTTGTATATTTATGAATAGTATTTCCATTCAAATTTCTGTTTCTGTGAGAGCATTTTTAATTTTACTCCTTTGGGGGGATAAAACAGCTCAAACCAAGACAGTAGGAGAGCACTGGAATGTGCTGCCCAGAGAGGTGGTGGAGTCTCCTTCTCTGGAGACTTGCCTGGCTGCATTGCTGTGTGGACTAGGTGATCCTGCTTTTGGCAGGGAGGTTGGACTTGATGATTTCTGGAGGTCCCATCTAACTTCTAACACTCAGTGATTCTGATTCTGTGATTCTGGATGTGAGTGGGTACAGCATAGATGTCTTGTAGACAAAGACAAACTTATAGCAAACTCCTGGCCAAGCTGTCACCCCATGGCTTGGACAGCAGCACTCTGTGCTGGGTTAAGAACTGGCTGGAGGCTGAGCCCAGAGAGTGGCGGTGAAAGGTGCCACATCCAGCTGGCAGCCAGGCACTAGTGGTGTCCCCCAGGGATCAGTGCTGGGCCCCATGCTCTTTAATATCTTTATTGAACTTGGTTGTAGCCAGGTGGGGTTTGGTCTCTTCTCCCAGGCAGCCAGCACCAGAACAAGAGGACACAGTCTCAGGCTGTGCCAGTGGAGGCTTAGGCTGGATGTTAGGAAGAAATTTTTCACAGCAAGAGAGATTGGCCATGGGAATGTGCTGCCCAGGGAGGTGGTAGAGTAACCATCCCTGGAAGTGTTTAGGAAGAGTCTGGATGGGGTGCTTGGTGCCATGGTTTAGTTGATTAGATGGTGCTGGGTGATGGACTTGACGATTTCAAAGGTGTCTTCCAACTTGGTTAATTCTGTAGTCTGTATTCTGTATATTGCATGTGGCATAGTGGTCTTTCATTAAAGCAGAATTTATGGATGTTTCCTCACTATGAAAAACAGCTATCAGCACAATAAAAAGCAATAGTGGTTGAAGGTCTCATTGGATGTCACTCTGTATGAACAAAACAAAGTGAGGAGATCAGTTCACTCCTGTGGGTGACTACTCAAACACTGACGTAAGACAGGCAAGGGTTCCCCAACCTGCGTTCCTCATGAAAATCAACTTTTACTTGGCTCACAAGTTTGGATGGAAGGCAAATGTCATATGGTAGAGTCTGTTTTATAAAATAAAATTTTCATGATTTAAGTAGCAGTTATCAGTTTGCTGCATTCTTTATGAAAGAACTCCTTATTGTATCTGATAGAGAAAGCTCTACCTGTGCTCAGGCCTGGCCACAGTCCATATAAAGCTTTCCAGCTTTCTAAGGCCAAACGAAGGTTAACATAAAATGTGCACTATTTCCCAAAGAAAAAGCCCTAAAATAATTGTCCAGTTATCTTTCTCCAAGCCCTGAAATCTGATTTGTCCTGGATTATTTCTTTTTTTCCATGGGATTTGATGATGTGAAGTTTCCACACATTTATGACACAGGGCAGAATGGAATCATCCCCAAAAGCAGTAGCACTCATAGAGTCATAGAATCAATAAGGTTGGAAAAGACCTCAAAGTCATCAAGTCCAACCTGTCACCCAACACCTCATGAGTAGCTAAACCATGCCTTCAAGTGCCACATCCAATCCCCTCTTGAACACCTCCAGGGATGGTGACTCCACCACCTCCCTGGACAGCACAATCCAATGGCTAACAACTCTCTCTGTGAAGAACTTTCTCCTCACCTCAGGCCTAAACTTCCCCTGGCACAGCTTGAGACTGTGTCCTCTTGGTCTGGTGCTGGTTGCCTGGGAGAAGAGACCAAGATACTCAGTCCCAGATACTTTAAAAGCTGCACTGCAAAGAGACTTTATCTAACATCTCCTACTCCAATCTAAAATTACTGCCTACTCGGTATGTTATTTATGTGTATTCAAAGTCATAGCTGCTAGCTTGTCTTTAAAGCTTTAAAGTTTCAAATGTTGGGTTTGGGTTTTTTGGTGGTTTGTTCTTTTCTTGGTGTGCAAGCCCAGCAGAGAGGTGATGACTGGTTAGGCCACACCTTGAGGCCTGTGTCCAGTTCTTGGCCCCTCAATTTAAGAAGGACATTGAGACACTTGAATGTGTCCAGAGAAGGGCAATGAGGCTGGGGAGAGCCCTCAAGCACAAGGAGAGGCTGAGGGAGCTGGGGTTGCTTAGCCTGGAGAAGAGGAGGCTCAGGGAGACCTTCTTGCTGTCTACAACTACCTGAAGGGAGGTTGTAGCCAGGAGGGGTTGGTCTCTTCTCCCAGACAACCAGCACCAGAACAAGAGGACACAGTCTCAAGCTGCACCAGGGGAAGTTTAGGCTGGAGGTGAGGAGAAAGTTCTTCCCAGAGAGAGTTGTTAGCCATTGGAATGTGCTGCCCAGGGAGGTGGTGGAGTCATCCTCCATGGAGGTGTTCAAGCGGGGATTTGATGTGGTGCTTGGTGCCATGGTTTAGTAGTCATGAGGTCTGTGGTGACAGGTTGGACTTGATGATCCTTGAGCTCCTTCCCAACCTTATTGATTCTATGATTCCATGACAGTAAGCCAGGCTCAACATGTTCTTGTATATCAGTGCTGTTTGTTAAGTTCTGGTCTGCACTGGCTGTGTACAAAATGTTGGCAGGAAACAAAATACTCAAGTGTCAGTGAATAAATTTGGCCAGAGAATTCTTCTTTGGAGGTAATTACGTATGAGAAGAACTTTACTTGATTGTCAGCTTGAGTTTGTAGAGCTAGCATCGGGGAAAACAAAACAAATTTAACTTGCAAATAATGTATACTTTACATGGAAATAACTGAAAGACAACTTGCAAAGTTCCTGCCTGCTGCATTTATGGTCACTTTGCAGGCAGAACTGTAATTTATGTGGGAGTAGAAAGCACTGCCACCCGTTCCTGATGATTTCATTGTGATCAAGCTAAACTTCCTTAGACTCAGATAGTTGAGTACAGAATGCCTTTAAAGGCAGCATGTAAAAAACAGTTGATAAATAGCCTGACCCTTATGTAAAACATTCAGAAAAAAACAACTTTACCAGAAGTGTCTGGGAAGTTTAGTGATTTTGAAGCAGCCAGATTTAAGATAGACCATGGTTGGGTTTTTTGTTTATTTGTTTTGTATAGTTTTGGTGTGTTTGGTTGGTTGGTTAAAGTAGATACAGAATATAGAATAGAATAGAATAGAATAGAATAGAATAGAATAGAATAGAATAGAATAGAATAGAATAGAATAGAATAGAATAGAATAGAAGTAGAGTAGGATAGAATAGAATTAGAATAGAATTAGAATAGAATAGACTACACTAGACTAAACTAGACTAGACTAGACTAGACTAGACTAGACTAGACTAGAATAGAATAGAATAGAATAGAATAGAATAGAATAGAATAGAATAGAATAGAATGAACCAGGTTGGAAAAGACCTTTGAGATCATCGAGTCCAACTCATCACCCAACACCATCTAATCAACTAAACCATGGCACCAAGGGCCTCATCCAGGCTGCTCTTAAACGCCTCCAGTGATGGCGACTCCACCACCTCCCTGGGCAGCACATTCCAGTGGCCAATTACTCTTTCTGTGAAGAATTTCTTCCTGACATCCAGCCTAAACATCCCCTGGCACAGCTTGAGACTGTGTCCTCTTGTTCTGGTGCTGGTTGCCTGGGAGAAGAGAACAGCCCCCTCCTGGCTACAACCTCCCTTCAGGGAGTTGCAGAGAGCAAGAAGGTCTCCCCTGAGCCTCCTCTTCTCCAGGCTAAGCAACCCCAGCTCCCTCAGCCTCTCCTCACAGGGCTGTGCTCCAGACCCTCCCCAGCTTTCTTGCCCTTCTCTGGACACCTTCCAGCAGCTCAACATCTTTCCTAACCTGAGAGGCCCAGAACTGGACACAGGACTCAAGGTGTGGCCTCAGCAGTGCTGAGCACAGGGCACAATGACTTCCCTGCTCTTGCTGGCCACACTGTTCCTGATGCAGGCCAGGATGCCCTTGGCCTTCTTGGCTACCTGGGCACACTGCTGGCTCATGTTCAGCTGCTGTTGACCAGTTCCCCCAGGTCCCTTTCTGCCTGGTTGCTCTCCAGCCACTCTGACCCCAGCCTGTAGCATTGCCTGGGGTTGTTGTGGCCAATGTGTAGAACCTGGCACTTGCATGTGTCCAATCTCCTGCCCTTGGACTCTGCCCATCTGTCCAGCAGATCCCTCTGCAGTGCTCTCCTACAGAGAGAGCTTTTAAATAGAGAGAGCCTGTTTAAATAAAAGAAAAAATATCTTGCATGAGCAGGAAGAACTTCACATGGAGACTGCAAAAGCAAACAAACACAAACCTCTCTTACTTAAAACCCAGTCCCCAAACCTTGCTGAATGTGGGTTCTAAGGGTAGTGATGTCCTGGCATCTCTCCAGGCTCCTTCTGTGCTTCAGCTGGGGGAAAAGGGGAGTGAATTCTCTCAGCCTCCACACAATGGCCAGTTCTTGCTTAACTCTGATTTGTGGAAGTGCTTCAAGTACATCAAACTGATGTTTTGAAGATGAGCAATAAGTTGCTAGCAAATTTCATCTTCAGCTTTGGAAAGAAGTCTGTAATCAAATTGAAAAGCACAACTGGATGCCAGTTGTTATAAAGGCAAAATGCACTGAGAAGATTCAACAGAACAAAGCATTGGGTTTAGGAATAAATAACTAAAGACAGGTTAGATATGAAATGACTTTGATCAGTGACCAGGACATGGAGTCCAACTGAAATGCATATTTGTTGTAGTCTTTTTGTGCTTTCAAAAAGAACAATTTAGAGTTGACTGAAGGGAGAAATGATAGAATTTAGATTTATTTTATAGATGTGTATATATATATTTGCAATTGCTACTTAATGAGATAGATGCAGAAGTAGAGAAGACATAATAGGCACTGAATAGAGTGGACATGGAAGAAAACTGCATCCAAAAAAATTAATGAAATTGGATTTCAAGCCATTCATTACCCAGTGGAAATGAACTCAGAAGAAGATATGGCTTGTCATGCAAAGTAATTAGTTTAAATGGGTGTATGCATTAAAAGGTTGTGTCAGCATGCATGGACAACTTCAGTGACCTTGTCTGAAGGAGATGGGGAAGCTTGCCTTCAGATTGCTGGAGGCTAATTGCCTCTGCACTCCTATTTTCCATAAATAGAATAGTGAACATTGTTCTTGTTTTGCAGACTCCTTTTCTCTTAGACAATTACAGGGATGTTTAATGAGAAGCCTTAGAGTCCTGCTGCCCAGGGAGGTGGTGGAATCACCATCACTGGAGGTGTTTAGGAAGAGACTGGATGGGGCACTTGAAGCCATGCTTTAGTTGATTAGATGGTGTTGGGTGATAGTTTGGACTCAGTGATCTCAAAGGTCTTTTCCAGCCTGGTCTGGTCTGGTCTGGTCTATTCTATTCTATTCTATTCTATTCTATTCTATTCTATTCTATTCTATTCTATTCTATTCTATGCTATGCTATGCTATGCTATGCTATGCTATGCTATGCTATGCTATGCTATGCTATTCTATGCTATTCTATGCTATTCTATGTTATTCTATGCTATTCTATGCTATGCTACCCTGTTTGTTGCTGGAGCGAGAGGTATGCAAGATGGATGATACTTAAGCTGGTTGTAAGGGGTAACAAGGTAAATGATTATTACTGGATGCTGGAATATCCTCTAGTCAGATTCTGGGGAACCATGCAGGATTTACAGGGATTTGAAAATAAAGAAGCTTATGGAAAAAAATAACAAGGACTAGAAATGGTCTCCTACTTGCCTCAGATGAATAGATCACTAAATCCATTTCCCAGACGGATCAATATCCATTTCTACCTAGTTTTGTGCCAGTTATTCTCACCGGAAGATTGTTCCTGAACTTCATTGCATTGGAGGTTAGACACGTTTTTCTGCTTTCATGATGTGTTTGTTCTCATGCTGACATCACCCTTTAGCTGAAATATCATATCCCCCTTCCTGGATTTTACTTCAGTGATATTTTTGTGGACAAACCCCCTATCCTCACGTCAGCTGTTATTTTGTCAAGCTCAACCTTTTTCAATCGTATAGTCATTTAAGAATGAATTGACCTGGCAGAGTTAGTGAAAATACTACTTTAACAGCTATGTTGCATCTTGTTCTTTCAGGATTCTGCTGTAATGGTTATTTGTTCTCAAAAGACCAAATAAGCCCCTTAGCAATTTCCCTAACCCGTTGAGCTTCAACAAGACCAAGAGCAGGGTCCTGCATCTGGGTCGAGGCAATCCCAGGCACAAATCCAGGCTGGGCAGGGACTGGCTGGAGAGCAGCCCTGAGGAGAGAGACTTGGGGGTGCT
Organism: Picus viridis; assembly: GCA_033816785.1. NCBI lineage: Eukaryota > Metazoa > Chordata > Aves > Piciformes > Picidae > Picus > Picus viridis. The sequence continues at coordinate 32,147,909 of CM066570.1, read as the reverse complement.
GGTGGACGAGAAGCTCAACAGGAGCTCTCAGTGTGCACTTGCAGCCCGGAAAGCCAATCAGATCCTGGGCTGCATCAGGAGAAGTGTGGCCAGCAGGTCAAGGGAGGTGCTTCTCCCCCTCTACTCAGCCCTGGGGAGACCCCACCTGGAGTACTTGTGGTGGAGTAGGAAGGTTCCCCCCACACACAGAAGAATTCCACAGCTAACTCAGCCGGAGAAGCAGATGAAAGCTGTATTTTACAAGCAGATATGGAATGCAATGAATATGTACAAAAATATACAATATTTACAATATATACAGAAATATACAGCAATGTATGTAATACAGGAAAACCTTTCCCCAACCCCCCCCTTCGGCCAGGGGGTTCGGCCTGTTCCCCCTTCTCCTCCCTACCTCCCCTTTTTCCCAAAAGGGTTAGAGAGAGAGAGAAAGGAAGGTAATTAAAAGGGGAAAACTTTGTTAAAGCTCAAAGCGGATGCAAAAGTTAGTTTTCTCTTATCTGGTTAGCAAGAATCATTCCTGCGTAGCAAGCTGTTGCTTCAGGGAGGAAAAGCAGGCCAGCTCACAGCACAGGGAGAAGAAGAAGAAGACTACTGACTGCCTCCCCGACTGAAAGACTAAACAAAAAAACTACAACCGGGTCCCACCAATGAAATTGAATTAGCATATCATTGTTTTCATTCTAATATCAAAACATTCGCCCAGAGTGTTCAGAAAGTGTCCCTTTCTTAAAGGCACAGCCTAAACCGGTCACATCCAGTTCTGGAGCCACTGTTACAGGAGGAATGTGGATGTGCTGGAACGTGTCCAGAGAAGGGCCACAAGGATGGTCAGAGGGCTGGAGCACCTCTCCTATGAGGACAGACTGAAGGAGTTGGGGCTGTTCAGTCTGGAGAAGAGAAGGCTCCGAGGTGACCTCATTGTGGCCTTCCAGTATCTGAAGGGGGCCTACAAGAAGGCTGGGGAGGGACTTCTCAGGATGTCAGGTAGTGACAGGACTAGGGGGAATGGAATGAAGCTAGAGGTGGGGAGATTCAGTCTAGATGTGAGGAAGAAGTTCTTCCCCATGAGAGTGGTGAAGCCCTGGAATGGGTTATCCAGGGAGGTGGTTGAGGCCCCGTCCCTGGAGGTGTTTAAGCCCAGGCTGGCTGAGGCTCTGGCCAGCCTGATCTAGTGTGAGGTGTCCCTGCCCATGGCAGGGGTTGGAACTAGATGATCCTTGTGGTCCCTTCCAACCCTGACTGATACTATGATAACCTGAATTCCCTTTAGCCATTCTGCATTTTTTTTCCCCCCATACTGAACATTGTCTCCCCTGACTGAAATGAGGCAGAGTATTTACTTTGATTTTGCACTCTACCTGGATTATCTTTAATCTCTGCTCCATTTCCTCACAGCAACTCCATCTTTCCCCCTTTGTTTTAATAGCCTTTTTAAAGTCTGATTTTCAAATGTGTGTTGCAATTTCTTCATCTCTAATGCTCAGCTTGCTTTGCTGCTCAGTATTTCCTTGCTGTTCAGCATGTTATGTGTAACCAGCATCTGTGTTTGTTGCCGGTGTAAATCCTACTGGGCAAAAGCCTATTTACACATTTAAAATAGCAATTAAGGATTTCAATGAGAAAAGCACATTTCCTAAATGTGATACTGCACTGTGCTGCACAAATTCCATGTCAAGTTACTTGATTTAGCAGCTTGGGTGGTTTGGGGTTTTTTTTGTGTGGTTGTTGTTTGTTTGGGTATTTTTTGTGTGTGTGTGTGTGTGTGTGCTGAAGGAAACTTTCATTAGACAGATGCAGCCTTCCCTTTGCTTACTTAGCACAGTGTGATGGGTTAATGTCCATCCTGAAAACAGGGGCTGGAGGGCTTGTGAGTGCTTTGCCCTCCCTGCAGGGTGTTTTCCCCTGGGATGCCGAGTCTGTTCCACTCCCCCTCTCCCTGCCCAGCTAGGGTATAAGAGGGAGGACATTGCAGCCATTAGCTCTCCTGTGGCTCCTGCCTTCCTGGACAAGAGCTACTGCAGCTGCCTTCCTGCTCCTCTGCCACGTGGTTGGGCCTGATCCTTCTCCCTGCTGCCTCTGCGCCTCTTCAGAGAGACTGCTTCTATATTCTTGGTTTTGGTTGTTTTTCCCTCCCTTCCATCCATCCTCGTTCCTTGCCCTTGTGAACCTTATCTGTTATGGTTTTTTATATATATATATATATATATATATATTTATATTTATATTTATATTTATATTTATATTTATATTTATATTTATATTTATATTTATATTTGGTTTTGTTTTGTTTAAAGAAAACTCCTTACCTCTCTACTTCCAAGCCGACTCCAAATTATTTCTTGGTGGATTTGCTCCTTCCCTTTCTTCTTCCTCTCTGTTGGGAGGAAGGAAGGGGGGAGCGGGGGAGGGATTCTCAGCCTCGCCCCCATCTGAGCTCTTAAGTCCCAGTTAAGGCTCAAACCACCACACACTGCTAGTATGTACCATTTTGCCTTTACACGTTGGCTTTGAAGTCTGGTTGAAATACTGTTTTGTGGAGCTTTGTGTAGATTCTTCATTCTCTGATCAAATGAAACTTTTCTATTTACTCCATGGATTGCATTTATGGACTGAGCAGGAACGGTGCAATGTACTCTCATTTGCAATTCAGAAGGAAAACATGATGGTTATATTGATTTCCTTGTGGTAGACATACTTTTTGATATGGGGCTGTAAAATGAACACTAAACCCAATTGTGCAGCAAACATTTCTAAGAGTGACAGTAAACAAAGCCTACATCCGTATTTCTGATATCACACAAGTTTTCAACTCTGCCTTGCACCTGTGTTTTGCTAATTTCATTCTTCACATTCTCTACCTGCTCCCACACTTCTAATAACAACTCCTTATTCAGTGTTGCCTTTTGTTGCCTCCCATTGCTTTTCTCTTTCATTTGCTTGATTTGCCTCTTTCATATTGCTGCTTTCAAAGTCATGTCCTGTTTCATCTGACTGCCTCCGTAAGACTAAGCTGGTTTTGTCCTGAATATTTTGTAACGGACAACTTTTAGCAGTCTAAGGTTCTTTTGCCTTCTCAGTGCTAGGGAGGGGAAGCTGTTCTTTGCAGCATCTGTTGCCTAGCAATCTGTTTCTCAGGTGCATTTAGCACCAGAGCATTGTGATTGCAGCTTAAAAGGCAAGCACAAGGGAAAGTGAAAATGGACTTGAAAAACATTGCAATCAAAGCAGAGCCCTTGCAGCACATTTATGATTTTTACGTGGTGGTGAAGAGTGCCCAGCAACACTCTGTGCTCTATGTGACGTTATATACACAAGGCAGAAGTCCTTTTGCTCTGTGCACTCTACTTCTTTAAAGAAAGAAAGTGATTATCACCTTCTAGCAGCTCTCCACTGCTCAAGATTCAAACTACTATGGATCAGACAATTTCTTTTCTTACATCACCTTGTACATTTTTCACTCACCATCAGCTAGCATTCATACTGGATGTCAAGAAACTCAGGTATTGTTCAAAACCCTAGGCATGCCTTTGCAGGAACACAAACCATCACTGTGGTAAGTTTGAGCTGTTTCATGAATAGAACAGAATAGAATGGAAGAGAATAGAATGGAATAGAATAAAATGAAATAGAATAGAGTAGACTAGACTAGACAACTAGACTAGACTAGACTAGACTAGACTGGAATAGAATAGAAGTAGACTAGACTAGACTAGACTAGACTAGGAATAGAATAGAATAGAATAGAATAGAATAGAATAGAATAGAATAGAATAGAATAGAATAGAATAGAATAGAATAGAATAGAATAGAATAGAATAGAATAGACCAGGTTGAAAGAGACCTTTGAGAGATCATAGAGTCCAACCTATCACCCAACACCATCTAATCAACTAAACCATGGCACCAAGCACCCCATAAAGTCACTTTCTAAAGACCTCCAGGGGTGGTGACTCCACCACCTACCTGGGCAGCACATTCCAATGTCCAAATACTGTTTCTATGAAGAACATCCAGTCTAAACCTCCCTGGCACAGCTTGAGACTGTGTCCTCTTGTTGTGGTGCTGGTTGCCTGGGAGAAGAGGCCAACCCCCACCTGGCTACAACCTCCCTTCAGGTAGCTGTAGACAGCAATAAGGTCTCACCTAGTCCACAGTGGTCTCCACTAAAGATGCAAAGGTCCCCTATACTTTGACACTGACAGTATTGTATCTGCACCATCACTGGAAGTGTTTAAAAAGAGACTGGATGAGGCACTTGGTGCCATGGTTTAGTTGATGAGATGGTGTTGGGTGATAGGTTGGACTGGATGATCTCAAAGGTTTTTTTCAACCTGGTTAATTCTGTATTCTGTAAAAAGGCATAAAGGAGATCTTGTGTAATATGGCTTTGTTAAAGTGGGTGATGCCCAGCCAGGTTCTTGAGACTTCTTGAGACTTGAGGCTACATTTTATTTGCACAATAAACTAATACCATGGCTGAACAAAGTTAGATGGAGTGATTAGTGCCATTTATGATGTTAGAGTGAAAACTAAATTAATCATCTTTTCAAAGCCAAACATTTCTCAGTGACATTAACAGAATGCAAACATCTAGATTAAGACAAAATGACCCAAGCCTAACATAGCATTTTCCAGAAATGTTATTTGGATCATAGAATCATAGAATCAAACAGGTTGGAAAATACCTCAGAGACCATCAAGTCCAACCTGTCACCCAACACCTCATGGCTAAATAAACCATGGCATCAAGTGCTACGTCCAATCCTGTTTTGAACACCTCCAGGGGCAGTGACTCCATCACCTCCCTGGGCAGCACATTCCAATGGCCAATCTCTCTTGCTGGGAAGAACTTTCTCTGCACCTCCAGCCTAAACTTGCCCTGGCACAGCTTGAGACTGTGTCCCCTTGTTCTGGTGCTGGTTGCCTGGGAGAAGAGACCAACCCCACCTGGCTACAACCTCCTTTCAGGTAGTTGTAGAGAGCAATAAGGTCTCCCTGAGCCTCCTTTTCTCCAGGCTAAGCAACCCCAGCTCCCTCAGCCTCTCCTCATAGGGCTTGTGCTCAAGACCTCTCCCCAGCCTTGTTGCCCTTCCCTGGACACGTTCAGATGTCTCAATATCCTTCTTAAATTGAGGGGCCCAGAACTGGACACAGTGTGTTTGAGAATTGAAATTATTTAGGTATTTATAGAAGGGTTTTTTTTATAGGAAGTTACCCCTGAATAGAAACATGAGTATGCATCCTGCTATCAAAAATTTGTATTCTACATGTGGTGTATAAAAATCCAAGAGTAAAGACAAGTAAATCATACAAAAGACAAAATTTCTCATAAATTCAGAAAGGTTCAAGTACAGTGGGTAAAAAAGGTCTCTTGGTAATCTTTTGTGTTTCTTTAAGGTTCACAAAATAAAGCATTTTGCCAACATACCTTTTAAAGCATATGTCTCGATCCGGAGAGGGAAAGAGATTGAGGTTTTTAATGAATATTCCCGTGTTGTGAAATTAGAGGCACAAACGAGGCCAAAATATCAACAGCTAGACTATTTATTACATAAATAAGGTGGAGAGAGAGAGAAAATAAAGAGAGAAGAGAGAAGAGGGAGATTAAAGGAAAGGAATTATATTACCACACCCCTCACCCCCCAAGACAGTTTGAGTCTGTGGAGGAAAGGTGCTGCAGGAGATGTTGGGTCTGTAGAGAAACGGTGCTGCAGGAGATGTTGGGTCTGTAGAGGAAGGGCGCTGAGGCTTTGGCTGTAGAAGGGATGAGGTCCTCTGGGCAGCTTCTTCAGCTCCATGAGTTGCAGCAGCCGGAACTTAGGGCACGGAGAGTCCAAGATCCATTGTGTTGGCCCCGGGATGTTTCCAGCGTGTGCTGCCGTCAGCTTTCTTCTGCATCTTGCTTCTCCAATTTTCTCCTCCTTTAAGCTAGCAGTTGCTCCAGTCTTTTATACAGTTTTTTAGCCCTTAGGCAAGTGTCCAGGTGTTGTTCCCCAGGATATCGTTCTGGGAAATCATCTTTAGGTCCAGGTATCGCTCCCCAGGAAATCTTTCTGTGTACTCAGGTGAGTTTGGGCAGCCACTGGATGGAGGGGGAAGGCCTCCACCTCCTCCTGCTCCATCTAGCTACCCACACACTCTTTACATATCAGGAAACATTGTCCTTTCCTGGGGTATCTGATGGCTGGAAATGATCTTGTCCTGAAGGTGTGAATGCTGGGCCCTTGGACCATTGTTGTAGGCCAGCTGCAGTCCCGTGAGCAACGTTATCTTTGCACCTTCCAAGAGTCCTTCCAGTGGCTCTGCCCAAAGCACATCAGTTATTGTCTGGACAAACAGCAAGTGATTTTATCTCTGTTGAGTCACCAGGAGACACAAGCTTTAGTCTCTCACAGCATAACAGGCAAATTTGGTAGAAAAAGATGATTTCCAGTTGCACTCATAGTTTTTACACCACTATGGTTAAGCAGGTAAGTGTCTTTTCTGACTAAGCAGCTTGACTGTGATTCTTGGAACTTCACAGTGACATTTTCATTATCATTTTCATTTTAATTTTCATTTTCATTTTCATTTTCATTTTCATTTTCATTTTCATTTTCATTTTCATTTTCATTTTCATTTTCATTTTCATTTTCATGCACCTACTGGTTTCCTGTCCCTGGTACTTTCTCAACTGGAAGATCAGAGCTGTTTGCTGCGTTTTTATTTATTACATTTCATCAATAGAAACAAGGTTTTCAGGGAATGGGAGAAGTAGCAGCATACTGCGTCCAGTTCTGGGCCCCTCAGTTTAGGAAAGATGTTTTGTTGCTGGAAGGTGTGCAGAGAAGGGCAACAAAGCTGGGGAGGGGTTTGGAGAACAGCCCTATGAGGAGAGGCTGAGGAAGCTGGGGTTGCTTAGCCTGGAGAAGAGGAGCTCAAGGGAGACCTTATTGCCATCTACAATTCCCTGAAGGAGGTTGTAGCCAGGTAGGGGTTGGTCTCTTCTCCCAGGCAACCAGCACCAGACCAAGAGGACACAGTCTCAAGCTGTGCCAGGAGAAGTTTAGGCTGGGTGTTAGGAAGAAGTTCTTCCCAGCAAGAGAGATTGGCCATTGGAATGTGCTGCCCAGGGAGGTGGTGGACTCACCATCCCTGGAGGTGTTTAAGAAGAGCCTGGATGAGGCCCTTGGTGCCATGGTTTAGTTGATTAGATGGTGTTGGGTGATAGGTTGGACTCAATGATCTCGTAGTTCTTTTCCAACCTGTTTAATTCTATTCTATTCTATCCTATCCTATCCTATCCTATTCTATTCTATTTCTATTCTATTCTATTCTATTCTATTCTATTCTATTCTATTCTATTCATATTCACCTATCTCCATGTTTCCCATATTTTCAGACTTTAGCCATTCTACAGTATGTGTGAGTTTCAAGTTTAAACTGATTATGTGTTACTAAGATAACCTTTTAACAACAAGCATATAAGAAGAGGTGTTTCTGATGTGGGATACCTGCCTAGCTTACTGTGGGACAGGAAGGCAAGTTGATTTAGGGCATTTCATGACCAAGGTCATTTGCAATGAGCAGGTGTTTTTGTTAAATGAAGACCCTTGAAGCTGACCTCCCAACAGCTGAAGAACAGAGTCTTATAATGACAAGAGCCCTGCTTTGGCTAAAACTAATGAAACAGAGCTCAACTAGCATAAAGACCCAACTTCAAAATAGACTTTCAAGACCAAGTACCTGAACAAGGATATTTGCCTCATTAAGTGCAATTTTAATCTTAAAGTTAGCACCTCTCAGTATGCTGAAGAACCCATCTGGAGAAATGCTAAGCATATATGACTGTGTTACTCAACTCGAATTGCAGGGGATGCTGAAAAGGTTGTGGGATGGGGGAGACAGGCAAGGATGGAGGAAGCACAGATTATATTCTCTGCTGGGTGAGATGCACAAAAGAGAAGTATCCCATTTTACACCAAAAGCTACAGAATGTGAAAACCACTTCAGAAAAGGATTGTTGTCGCATCTGGCTTACAACAGCAAAGCAGAGCTTGCCAGGAAAAGAAGAGGCTCCAACAGAATCTGAATGTAGAGAAATGTGAATTCTAATCATAACCTCGTGCTTCTTCAGAAGCTTTAGGCCATCTACTTTCCTCACTATTGCTGTAGTCAAAGGCACACTCCAGGATCTTACCCAAGCAGTTTCTAAAGACAGTGCTTGCAAAGTGTTCTGATGACTAAACCAACTAAAGAACCACATTGCTGCTACCGGGACACGTACATGCAGATGCACTGATAACAGGAGGAGGTGGGCAGGTAAGCACAGTAGGAAAACAGAGCCTTGTGCAGAAAAGTTTGTCTGAAAGTGTCAGAATTTTGCCAGGGTGTTACAAATTCAAATTCACAGAAAGGCAGAGAATAAATTGCTGCATACAAAATGAATCTCTGAAGTGCTGAAAAGAAATCCTTGCACTGAGAAGAAATGCTGCGCAGGGATTGTTAGGTGTCTCAAGACTTTCTTGTAGGACTTTTGAAGGGGTAATGCAGCTAAGGACCATATGCTCAATAACAAGAACCTAAGTTATTGTAATCTACCCTTTTAAAAGAAGAGTTGCAGTTGATATCAAATTCATCCTTGTGGTCAGACTGAGAGACTCATGTAACTTGCAAAAAGAGTGTTAAGATCAAGTCCACCTCTTAAGCTAGCACTGCCAAGTCCTCCGCTGAGGCATGTCCCTCAGCACCACATCTACACATCTTTTAAATGCCCATTGGGATGGTGACACAAACATCTTCCTGGGCAGAATGTTCCAGTGCTTTACAACCCTTTCAGTGAAGAACTTCTTCCTGATGCTCAAACTAAACCTCTCCTGGTGCAACTTGGGGCCATTTCCTCTTATCCTGTCACTTCTTTCTTGGGAGAAGAGACCAATGCCCATCTCACTACAACCTCTTTTCATGTAGTTGTAAAGAGCAATGAGGTCTGCCCTTGGCCTCCTTTTCTCCAGACTAAACAACTCCAATTCCCTCATCTACTTCTTGTGGTCCCCATCCACAAGAAGGGTCAGATGGAGGAACCCGGAAACTCAGGCCAGTCAGCCTGACCTCAGTGCCAGGGAAAATGATGGAGCAGATTATCCTGGCGGCAATAACTGCGCACCTGCAGCATGGCCAAGGGCTCAGGTCCAGCCAACATGGATTTAGGAAGGGCAGGTCCTGCCTCTCCAACCTGATCTCCTTCTATGATCAGGTGACCTGCTTGGTGGATGTGGGGAGGCCTGTGGATGTGGTCTGCCTGGACTTCAGCAAGGCCTTTGACACCGTCCCCCACAGCAAACTGCTGGCTAAGCTGTCAGCTCGTGGCTTGGGCAGCAACACTCTGCGCTGGGTTGGGAACTGGCTGGAGGCTGAGCCCAGAGAGTGGTGGTCAATGGTGCCACCTCCAGCTGGAGGCCAGTCACCAGTGGCGTCCCCCAGGGATCAGTGCTGGGCCCCATCCTCTTCAATGTCTTCATTGATGATCTGGATGAGGGGATTGAGACAGTCATCAGCAAATTTGCAGATGACACCAAGTTGGGAGCAGATGTTGGTCAGTTAGAGGACAGAAGGGCCCTGCAGAGGGACCTCGACCAACTGGACAGATGGGTGGAGTCCAACAGGATGGCATTCAACAAGTCCAAGTGCCAGGTGCTGCACTTTGGCCACTACAACCCCATGCAGAGCTACAGGCTGGGTTCAGAGTGGCTGAGAGCTGCCAAACAGAGAGGGACCTGGGGATGCTGATCGACAGCTGCCTGAACATGAGCCAGCAGTATGCCCAGGTGGCCAAGAAGGCAAATGGAATCCTGGCTTGCATTAGGAATGGTGTGGCCAGCAGGAGCAGGGAGGTCATTGTGCCCCTGGACTCTACTTTGGTTAGGCCACACCTTGAGTCCTGTGTCCAGTTCTGGGCCCCTCAGTTTAGGAAGGACATTGAGACATTTGAACGTGTCTAGAGAAGGGTAATAAGGCTGGTGAGAGGCCTTGAGCACAGCCCTGTGAGGAGAGGCTGAGGGAGCTGGGGTTGCTTAGCCTGGAGAAGAGGAGGCTCTGGGAAGACCTCATTGCTCTCTACAACTACCTGAAGGGAGGTTGTAGCCAGGAAGGGGTTGGCCTCTTCTCTTTAGCAACCAGCACCAGAACAAGGGGACACAGTCTCAAGCTGCAACAGGGGAAGTTTAGGCTGGAGGTGAGGAGAAAGTTCTTCACCGAGAGAGTGATTCGCCATTAGAATGTGCTGCCCAGGGAGGTGGTGGAGTTACCACCCCTGGAGGTGTTCAAGAGGGGACTGGACGTGGCACTTGGTGCCATGGTCTAGTCATGGGGTCTGTGGTGACAGGTTGGACTCGATGATCTTCGAGGTCTCTTCCAACCTTGGCGATACTGTGATACTGTGATACTCCTCATAAGACTTGTGCTATAGACCCCTGAACAACTCCATTGTTCTCTTCAGTAGCCCTTATAGGTGCAGTGCTATGCATCTGAAATTAAACCATCTGAGACAGATGAGAGAACTTGCCTTCTTTTTCTCTTTGTTGGCTACAAAAATATTACAGAATGGCCTGCTCAGACACAGGTTTCTAAGCTACATATGAAAATCCTGTCTCAAGCAGTGCCATTAATTGCTAGAACATAATAAATTAAATAGATTTATAGAAAATATATGGTTGATGAATTAGTAGCTTTTGTATGAATATCTGACTGGCTGGGAATTGGCTATAATATATTCAGTGTGCTTTGAAGTGGATCAGCAATACCACTCAGCATCTCTCACCCACTGAGCTAGGGTTTTGGGCTTTTTTCTACTGAGAATATGGAGTTTCCTTTACAGGAAAGGCAATTCCTTTCAAATGCACTTCAGCATATAGTCCAGAACCCAGCTGGCATTGGAGGTGCTAGCTAACTCATAGTATTTGCACTTCACTGGGATACCTGCCTAGTTTACCAGGGGAAAGGAAAGCAATTTGATTTAGTACTTTCAGGCCCCAAGTCATTACCAATAAGCAGCTTTTTGTGTTACATGAAGATCTGTGAAGCTGGCCTGCCAACAGCCAAAGGGCAGAGTCTTGTAAAGATAAGGCTCTTTGTAAAGAGTCTTGTAAAGATAAGATAAAGAGAAGACTTCTTTGGCTAAAACTGAGGTAGCAGGGCTGAAATGACATAAAGACCCAACTTCAAAAGACATTTGCCTAATCAACAGCAATTTTAATATTAAAGTTAACACCCCTTGGTATGCTAAAAGCCAAACTGAGTACATGCCAAAACCATATAAATAAGTTACTCAACTCTCCTTCCAAATCATACTAAATATCACCTAGAAGGCAGGGACAGACAGGGCTAGGGTATAAAAGCCACAAGAGGAGCATCTCTTGGTGTGCAGTGCACCAGTACCAGCACCAGTGAGGGTGCAGCATGGGCCAACAGCAGCAGCATTTGGGAGGGAAAGGGAGAGACAAAGATGTTTGATAGGCAGTGCTCCTTTTCCTCCACCCCATACAGGAACACATTTCATGGCAAGAATTTCACCTTCAATACATGGCTTCACTTTTGCTGCATTTCTATTATATCAGACCTATTGCAAAGACTTACATCTCTGGATATTACCCAGGATTTATTAACCTGAGATCATCTTGGAGTTAGTGCATTTACCACTGGCAGTCCCAAATCTCTACCTGTCACTTAAATGGATTAAACCATTTGATTGTTTTAACTTTCTGAACTTGTGTCAGTTCAAGCCCTCATTGCAGCACTGGGAAAAGAGAAGCAAACATTAATGTTGTCCAATAGTTCCAGTACTCAGCATTGGTTAGGCCACACCTTGAGTCCTGTGTCCAGTTCTGGACCCCTCAGTTTAGGAAAGATGTTGACTTGCTGGAAGGTGTCCAGAGAAGGGCAACAGAGCTGGGGAGGGGTTTGGAGCACAGCCCTGTGAGGAGAGGCTGAGGGAGCTGGGGTTGCTTAGCCTGGAGAGGAGGAGACTCAGAGGAGACCTTATTGTTTCTCTACAACTCCCTGAAGGGAGGTTGCAGCCAGGTGGGGTTGGTCTCTTCTCCCAGGCAGCCAGCACCAGAACAAGAGGATACAGTCTCAAGCTGTGCCAGGGGAAGTTTAGGCTGGGTGTTAGGAAGAAGTTCTTCCCAGCAAGAGAGATTGGCCATTGGAATGTGCTGCCCAGGGAGGTGGTGGAATCACCGTTACTGGAGGTGTTCAAAAAGGAATTGGACATGGCACTTGGTGAGATGGTGTTGGATGATAGGTTGGACTAGATGATCTCAAAGGTCTTTTCCAACCTGGTTAATTCTATTCTATTCTATTCTATTCTATTCTATTCTATTCTATTCTATTCTATTCTATTCTATTCTATTCTATTCTATTCTATCCTATCCTATCCTATCCTATTCTATTCTATTCTATTCTATTCTATTCTATTCTATTCTATTCTATTCTATTCTATTCCATTCCATTCCATTCCATCCTATTCTATTCTATTCTATTCTATTCTATTCTATTCTATTCTATTCTATTCTATTCTATTCTATTCTATTCTATTCTATTCTATTCTATTCCATTCCATTCCATTCCATTCCATTCCATTCCATTCCATTCCATTTAGTAAGAGTCCTGGGCCTCTGATATAGGCAGACATTGAGCTCTCACCTGCAATGTAACAGTTTCATATCTGATTATAAGGTTTATCAAAAAGGTATTTCCTTACCCAATGGAATTAATCTTCCAATTTAACAAACATAGGACTTTCAAAGGACTAAAAGTGTTTTCCTTTGCAAGAACAGAAGGAGAGAAGTGGAATGGAGATGAGGTGAGATTGGACTGAGTGCTCCAATGAACCTTATTCCACTTCTAGAGTTTCTTGAGCTGCTAAGGACTGTGCTTTATAGATCAATAAATGAGTTGAAGACTCTTCCTCATTTTTAAAGGCTTGAAGGGAACACATTTATTTCTCTACTTTTGAAGGCTTGGCTACAAGTTATGAGAAATTAGTTTTATTTTGAAAACTTTGCACAGGAATTAATAGCCAAAATTGGTCACTTCTGACCACTCTTTTGAATCTGTGTAGCAGTGCATCTTTGACACCACAGCACCATTCCAAATGTTTGTCTTGTGATGCTCTCTCCAAAGCTTGGTTAGAAATCATATCATTTCTGTGCTAGGTCTGGAGGTGTAGGAATCATCTCCTGAATGTAAATCACCTTGTGATGGCAGTGGTTACATTAAGAACTGAGAAATGTCTCAACAAAGATAAGATGTGTCATCTCTGCCCACTGAGACAGCAGCTGCCTAGGGGGTGTGGTAGAAAGACTCCCTGGAATGTGCAATAAAGATAAGTACATCCTGGCCTGATAGGCCCAGGGTGTGTGGTGAACAGGTGGGGGTAAAAGGGATGGAGGCCATGCAAGCACACAGAAAGACCCCCTGGAACTGACACCTGGAAAGCACATATGCATTGTAATGTGACTAGGGTGACTAGGTGGAGCTGCATAAATAAACTGTATAAAAGTCCCTAGACATGCCTGCTCTGAGAGAGAGCAACTTCACTGAAAGCACTACACACTGGAGCCTGCCCAGAAGAGGAAAAACATCACAAACCACACTGCACTTGCCAGGACTCTTGGACCTCTCCTCTCCTCTGGCTGAAGACATCACAAGAGGAAGGGACTCAGCTGAAGATAGAAAAGTGCCTTGGGGTGGTAATATCTCTCCTGATCTCTCTCTTTTTTTTCCATTTCCCCCTTCTCTCTCTCTCTCCCTTTCCTTCCATTCTATGTTTCTTTTATTAAATAGCTTGGCTTTGACATTTGGCCTCATTTGTGCCTTAATTTCACACATGGAAATGTTTTAAAAGAACTGTGTCTCTTTCCTAACTTCTGGACTGAGACAGGAGGCCAACAAAGACTCAAGAGTAAGCTGTCTCTTTCACAGACCTTTTGCACACTATGCCCATTTTCATCAGCCAGCAAGGAAGGAAGGAAGGTGGTGCAGGGAAGTTCCCCAAGTCAGCCCAGCAGGGCTGCTGTTGCCTGCATGTGCCATTGCACAGTCAGGTTGCTATGTCATTTTGGACAAAGGAGAATACAATCTAAGGGGTAGTTTTAGTGACCTCTGCCTGCGCCAAATGAGTTTCCAGTTGCTCAGTTTCTGGGCTCAGAAAATCCATATTCATTGTTAGGAAAGAGTGTGATGTAGGCTGAGGATGTATAACAATGGCATATAGTGAGAATGCCCCTGACCACATTTTAGGTACTTCTTGCAGCCCACTTTCCCTGCAGCTGGAGGCCAGCATTCTGATGGGGAGCAGCCAGGCAGAGGCAGACATTCTGCTGCTTTCCTAGCAGCAACAGTTTATGCTTGGCTTATTATAGGATAGGATAGGATAGGATAGGATAGGATAGGATAGGATAGGATAGGATAGGATAGGATAGGATAGGATAGGATAGGATAGAATTAACCAGGTTGGAAAAGACATCAGAGATCATCAAGTCCAACCTATCACCCAACACCATCTAATCAACTAAACCATGGCACCAAGTGCCTCATCCAGTCTCTTCCCAAACACCTCCAGTGATGGCGACTCCACCACCTCCCTGGGCAGCACATTCCAATGGCCAATCTCTTTCTATGAAGAACTTCTTCCTAACACCCAGCCTAAACTTCCCCTGGCACAGCTTGAAACTGTGTCCTCTTGTTGTGTTGGTGGTTACCTGGGAGAAGAGACCAACCCCCAGATGGCTATAACCTCCCTTCAGGGAGTCGTAGAGAGCAAGAAGGTCTCCCCTGAGCCTCCTCTTCTCCAGGCTAAGCAACCCCAGCTCCCTCAGCCTCTCCTCACAGGGCTGTGCTCCAGACCCCTCCCCAGCTTTCTTGCCCTTCTCTGGACACCTTCCAGCAACTCAACATCTTTCCTAAACTGAGGGGATCTTTACCTAGCTAGGCAAATAGTTTCAGTGACTGTAGAGGAATGTGGATTTTGAAGACTGAAAGAACAGAGGTGGTGCTTGTTGCAGGTTTACAGATAGCAGAGGAAGGCTCATTCATTGAGTTTTCACAATGACTGGGGCAGCAAAAGATGTTATCAACATGTGAAAGATGTGTTTGCAGACACTCTACATGGCTGATGATGCTGCCTCTAACACCTGCAGTTAATTGTGAAGCCTAGCAGATACGAAAAACTTGGTCCTCCTAGTTTTCATCTACAAGCTCACCTGAATCTCTGTTACAACTTTTTAATGCTTTTGCAGTGTCTCTGCCAAAGGGCAGAACATGATGTTTACAGTATGGTTGATTTTATGGAAAGATATCAAACCCATCACAGTATCACCAAGGTTGGAAGAGACCTCAAAGATCATCAAGTCCAACCTGTCACCACAGACCTCATGACTAGACCATGGCACCAAGTGCCACATCCAATCCCCTCTTGAACACCTCCAGGGATGGTGACTCCACCACCTCCCTGGGCAGCACATTCCAATGACGAACGACTTTCTCAGTGAAGAACTTTCTCCTCACCTCCAGCCTAAACTTCCCCTGGTGCAG
Organism: Picus viridis; assembly: GCA_033816785.1. Taxonomy (NCBI): domain Eukaryota; kingdom Metazoa; phylum Chordata; class Aves; order Piciformes; family Picidae; genus Picus; species Picus viridis. Next base: position 32,132,333 of record CM066570.1, on the reverse strand, counting down.
CTTGAGACTGTGTCCCCTTGTTCTGGTGCTGGTTGCTAGAGAGAAGAGGCCAACCGCTACCTGGCTGCAACCTCCCTTCAGGTAGTTGTAGAGAGCAATGAGGTCTCCCTGAGCCTCCTCTTCTCCAGGCTAAGCAACCCCAGCTCCCTCAGCCTCTCCTCACAGGGCTGTGCTCAAGGCCTCTCACCAGCCTTATTACCCTTCTCTAGACACGTTCAAATGTCTCAATGTCCTTCCTAAACTGAGGGGCCCAGAACTGGACACAGGACTCAAGGTGTGGCCTAACCAAAGTAGAGTCCAGGGGCACAATGACCTCCCTGCTCCTGCTGGCCACACTATTCCTAATGCAGGCCAGGATGCCATTGGCCTTCTTGGCCACCTGGGCACAGTGCTGGCTCATGTTCAGGAGGCTGTCAATCAGCACCCCCAGGTCGTTCTCTGTTTGGGAGCTCTCAGCCACTCTGGCCCCAGCCTGCAGCTCTGCCTGGGCTTGTTGTGGCCAAAGTGCAGCACCTGGCACTTGGACTGGTTGAATGCCATCCTGTTGGACTCTGCCCATCTGTCCAGTCGGTCGAGGTCCCTCTGCAGAACCCTCCTGCCCTCTAACTGACCAACATCCGCTCCCAACCACATGTCAACTCCCAACCCATGTCAACCACAACTTGTATACAAGCAGCGGAAGCGTTAGGGCACTGAAGCATAAATGCCATCAGCAATGACACAGCTGTCTAACTGAATGTAACAATGTGGATGTGGGAGAAGAAGTTTAAAAATAGAGAATTTGTTCCAACTTTTTGCTCTTAGGTGGTGTTGTTATTTTCTTCCTAGAAACTTTGCTCTTCCTCTTGGTGCTGAAGAAAAAGAGGAGGCTGTTGCATACAGGATGGTCTCAATTATTCTCTGCTGACTGGTCTGCAGCCTGTGCATTGCTCCCCATGAGGGGCAGAGCTTCATTAAGGAAAGGTAGAAAGTAACCATATGGTACCAAAATACTTTCCATTTCTGTTTGTTTCTAAACCATCTCCAAAAGCTGTTTTACCATGTCCCTGCCTCTTACAGCCCTCTTCCCTCACCGCTGTTTTTTCTTTTCTCTCTCTTCCTTCCACAAGACTTTCCCTCAGGTTTTTTGTTTTCTCTCCCTTTTCCAGTCCCTAACTCAACGTTCTTATCTGCTCTACTGTCCTCTTTTAACTTCATTAGCCAGGAACCTCTCAGGTGTGCTGAGATGTTGCTGAGACAGAACTGAAGTGGTGGTGGAGTCAGGGAAGGAGTTAAAGCTGAAGGCTGGGAAGCTTTGAAACAGAACACAATAGTTATTGTGCTAATTTTCATTTCCATAGCAACTCTAATTCAATGTTTTCCCTCACTCCTGGGATTCCTATAATCTCCTCCTGGGCTGAGCTGAGCCTTGGGCTGACCCTGCAGACCAGCATTGATACAGGGAGTTTGGAGGGCAACTGTATGGATTTGAATTGGTGGAAGGGCTTCTGGGGATTTGGTGAGGGACAGAGAAAAAGGTCATAACCTCCTCATGCAATGCTGATGGCTATCCTTATAGCAGGGGCAGATGAGATCAGCTTTGCCACAGAGGAACAAAAAGGGTCTTGTAGAAATGGCAATGTCAAGTGTTGCAATAGGCAGCAGTGTTTCTGGTGGAAGGATTCTCACAGAAATTCTGTGAGGACGAGAGGTCAATACTAAACATGAGCCAGCAGTGTGCCCAGGTGGCCAAGAAGGCCAAGGGCATCCTGGCCTGCATTAGGAATAGTGTGGCCAGCAGGAGCAGGGAAGTCATTGTGCCTTGTACTCAGCACTGGTTAGGCCACACCTTGAGTCATGTGTCCAGTGCTGGGCCCCTCAGTTTAGGAAGGACATCGAGACACTTGAACGTGTCCAGAGAAGAACAAGGCTGGTGAGAGGCCTTGAACACAGCCCTGTGAGGAGAGGCTGAGGGAGCTGGGGTTGCTTAGCCTGGAGAAGAGGAGGCTCAGGGGAGACGTCATTGCTCTCTACAATTGGTTGTAGCCAGGAAGGGGTTGGCCTCTTCTTTCTAGCAACCAGCACCAGAACAAGAGGACAGAGTCTCAAGCTGCACCAAGGGAAGTTTAGGCTGGAGGTGAGGAGAAAGTTCTTCACTGGGAGAGTCATTTGTCATTGGAATGTGCTGCCCAGGGAGGTGGTGGAGTCACCGTCCCTGGAGGTGTTCAAGAGGGGATTGGACGTGGCACTTGGTGCCATGGTCTAGTCATGGGGTCTGTGGTGACAGGTTGGACTTGATGATCTTTGAGGTCTCTTCCAACCTTGGTCATTCTGTGATACTGTGATGCTATTTGCATAGGTGACCCCTCAGAAAGACACTTGGCTTTGTATGTATTGTCATTACTTTAAGTTTAGTTTTAAATGCCTGAAGACCTGCACCAAATTGTTTAGCAAAAGCAGACTTTTTCCAATAACTCTTCTGAAATCAACTCTTTATCAGTGCTGAGAGTGTGATAAGTGCAAATTGACTATCTTAAAATCTGTATGCATCTTTAAATATCTTACCCTGCATAATATATCTTATCAAAGGTAAAGGTAGCTGAAAGCTCAGAGCATCATTCATGCTGTAAAGCAAACTACTCTCTCAACTGCATTTTCTCCTACAGCTGCTAATCTGGTAACCCTGCTTGCCATATAACAACCTTATTTTTGTTTTAACCCTTATGATGCTATCATACTGAGAAAGAAGAGGTGGCTAGCTGGAATGAAGGACACTTTTTGATATTCCACAAATCCAAGTATCCCAAGTGTCACTGCTTAACACTGCTGTGCCAGTTGGAGAATGCCAGGGGGCAAACTTTGAAAAAGCATAAGAAGCATCGAGAAGGAGAAGAAAATGTTAGAAAATGCTGTTGTGACAGATGGTGAGATGGTAGGCTGTTCTCAGATGGAGACATGTTGAAGAGCTTTACTTATCCTGTCTGGACAGCTTCTTGAGAACAGGCTGTGGGCAAAAACTACATGAAAGACTGAGAAGGCTTTCATCTGCAAACTTCAACTACTGGCAGGAAAAATTGAGCTAGCAGCTCTCTAGGTAGCTCTGTTAGAGTTGAACGGCTTCCGCCAGCAGTTTCGGCTGTCCACAAAGATCTATTGGGAGCTGTGGCTGGAAATTGTCATTTCTTGGCTGAGAAACATTAATGCTGGCTACAAAACTTGGGAACATAACATTGGTCTTCTTAACAAACCACCAGTGAGATTTGAAGCCAAACCAGCATCTCCTGGAGACTTGGGTTTTTTGTCAACAGACCTTGTCTTAGCTTGCAATAGTAGAGTACCCAGATGCTCCATTCGCAGCTAGTGACTCTTCTGGATTTATCCCATCCAGTCTGGCAGTGTTTAGAAAGCTAGAACTGAGCACAGAAATAGAATCATAGAATAGAATCATTGAATCAATAAGGTTGGAAAAGACCTCAAAGATCATCAAGTCCAACCTACACACAACTAAACCATGGCTCCAAGTGCCACATCCAATCCCCTCTCAAACACCTCCAGTGATGGTGACTCCACCACCTCCCTGGGAGGCACATTCCAATGGCCAATTACTCTTTCTGGGAAGAACTTTCTCTTCACCTCCAGCCTAAACTTGCCCTGGCACAGCTTGAGACTGTGTCCTCTTGTTCTGGTCCTGGTTGCCTGGGAGAAGAGACCAACCCCCACCTTGCTACAACCTCCCTTCAGCGAGCTGTAGAGAGCAATAAGGTCTCTCTGAGCCTTCTCTTCTCCAGGCTGAGCAACCCCAGCTCCCGCAGCCTCTCATCACAGGGCTTGTGCTCATGCCCTCTCCGCAGCCTCACTGCCCTTCTCTGCACATGTTCAAGAGTCTCAATGTCCTTAAATTGAGGAGCCCAGAACTGGACACACGACGCAAGGTGTGGCCTAACTAGTGCTGAGCACAGGACATAATGACTTCCCTGCTCCTGTTGGCCGTATGATTTCTGATGCAGGCCAGGATGCCATTGGCCTTCTTGGTCACCTGGGCACACTGCAGGCTCATGTTCAGCCTACTCTCAACCAGTACCCCCAGGTCCCTTTCTGCCTGGCTGCTCTCCAGCCACTCTGACCCCAGCCTGTAGCACTCCATGGGTTGTTGTGACCAAAGCGCAGCACCCGGCACTCACTAAATGTTTCTTTTGAGTAAATCCCTATGGAGTGCTTGTTCAGGTTTTGACTAAGATGACTTGCAGTCTTGAGAAAGGTATGTAGTTCTACAACTGGAACACACTCAGCTATGTACCAGCATTTAAAATGGAAATGGCTCCTAGGCACCATGAGCTTCCAGGTAAACTGAAAGTACAATGAGGAAAGCTGCAGGAAAGTTAAGTCAAACTATAGGACTGCCTACCTTGTCACCTGATTCTGAAGATAAATTGGTTTCAAACAACTGTTCCATTCCATGAAACGTTTATAGTAATTCTATAGATGTTCTCCTGCAGACATGAGGCACTTCAATTAAGAGAAAAATAAGAAAAGGACTAAACCTAAGCATCTCTTACTTCCTGCACTCACTTCTGTCCATCCCTTCTCCTGTCTTTCAGTCACATACCCTTATTACCCAAATTAGAGACATTCCTTTCCCCACATAGTCAAAGCCTATTGCGTACATGTAGATTCCAGAGTGCTGAGTGGGCTTGACATACCATCAGGCTGGAACGTGTTAGGAGCTAATTCTGGGATGTGTGAGTACAGGAATTGTCATGGGAACACAGCTGATAATCAAGAAGGATAAAAATTTCAGAAGGAAAATAGGCTATAGGAGGCTTCCTTCGTGTTGCTCGAAACAACTTCAAAGAGAGAATGATTTTGCAATTATTCCAAAGGAGACACCATGCAGTGAAAATCCCCAACAAATCCCCAGTCATTAATAAAAAGGGGCATTTAGAAAAAGAACATAAAGGATATGAAACTGTCCTTCTTCTAGACCCTATTCATGAAAAAGAAATAATTGAGGGGTTAGTTTCCTTCTTCCTGAAACTCTACCTACAAACATCGCTTTAAAAAAAAATTAAAATTCCCACATTTGGGGTTTTTTACTGACATAAATGAAAGATTTGAATTAGCCTGCCACACAGCCAGATGCTAGGCTCTTAATCCAGTTTCCATGGGAAATGAGGCTTACAAAATCGTGCTGCCTGTTAGTCCCTGTCAGTTACTTTTGGACTCGCTGCCCGGTTTTAACTAAACTTGCAAACCAATTAAGAGTCATAGAATCAAAGAATCAGTAAGGTTGGAAGAGACCTCAGCGATCGTCAAGTCCAAACCTGTCACCCAACACCTCATGACTAACTAAACCATGGCTTCAAGTGCCACATCCAATACCTTTTTGAATGCCTTCAGGGACGGTGACTCCACCACCTCCCTGGGCAGCACATCCCAAGGGCCAATCTCTCTTTCTTTCTCCTCACCTCCAGCCTAAACCTCCCCTGGCACAGCTTGAGACTGTGGCCTCTTGTTCTGGTGCTGGGGGCCTGGCAGAAGAGATCAGCCCCCACCTGGCTACAACCTCCCTTCAGGGAGTTGGAGACAGCAAGAAGGTCTCCCCTGAGCCTCCTCTTCTCCAGGCTACGCAACCCCAGCTCCCTCAGCCTCTCCTCACAGGGCTGTGCTCCAGACCCCTCCCCAGCCTCGTTGCCCTTCTCTGGACACATTCAAGAATCTCAATGTCCTTCTTAAATTGAGGGTCCCAGAACTGGACACAGGACTCAAGGCATAGCCTAACCAGTGCTGAGTACAGGGCAGAATGACTTCCCTGCTCCTGCTGGCCACACCATTTATGGCTGATGAAATCACGTTGCCAAGCAGACACATGGCAAGCCCTTGCTAATAAAAAGGCTGCAGCATGTGATCAGCTTATTACTAGATGTTAGAGAATCTGTATGATGGATCAGAAAGAATGAAAACTTTTGTAAGAAAAAGAACTGCAGAAAAGGTAGCTTCAGAAGTTTTGCTGCTCAGATAACTTGCTGGGAGTTGCAATACTCAGCTGCATGATATAAACATTCCTTAATTTTTTAATTCCACCCTGTGAAGGGACTAATTCCATTCCTGGTCAGTGAAGTGTCAAATCTCAGTGATGAAAAGCCCTACTGAAAAGAAATGATCAGCTGATATTGCTGCATACAGGGAGGACGGAAAGATCTTGTGCAGGTCTTCAGAAGCAGCTGTGAATGCTTTCTGTCACCTCGCTGGGAGGGAAGCACTCCAGGATTGAGTCACTATTTGCTAATTCTCCTTTTAACCTCTGGCTGGCTATTGATAAAATCAGAGGCACATCTCTAATTTGGAGGCCTCTAGAAGTGCATGCCCTGCTTAAAATGCACTTGCAGATATTTCACACATTCCATACCGAGACAGCAGACTGAGTAACCCTGCGCTTGAAACCACAGGGAAGCTCATCACAGGAGATCTGGCAGTCTGAGCAATATATGCATAGCTCATCCCCGCAGAGTTCAGGTATCTCTTGCTCTTCAATGTATTTTTCTTCCTAGTTCTATGTTAAAAAAGGCAATGATCCCCACATTGCCTTATGACATAAGGAGATTAAATGGTGAGACCAGGGTCACACACTTTGGCAGAGGATGAAGTTAGACCCATCTCTTTGAACCGAGGGCCAACAGCAACTCCAAGAGTCATGCTGTAGGAAAAAGCAGCCTTAGGTTGCCCACAGGATGGGAATGGAATGGAATGGAATGGAATGGAATGGAATGGAATGGAATGGAATGGAATGGAATGGAATGGAATGGAATGGAATGGAATGGAATGGAATGGAATGGAATAGACCAGACCAGGTTGGAAGAGACCTTCAAGATCAGCATGTATCACAATATCACAGTATCACAGTATAACCAAGGTTGGAAGAGACCCCAAGGATCATCAAGTCCAACCTGTCCCAACAGACCTCACAACTAGACCATGGCACCAAGTGCCATGTCCAATCTCCCCTTGAACACCTCCAGGGACAGTGACTCCACCACCTCCCTGGGCAGCACATTCTAATGATGAATGACTCGCTCAGTGAAGAACTTTTTCCTCACCTCGAGTCTAAACCTCCCCTGGCACAGCTTGAGACTGTGTCCCCTTGTTCTGGTGCTGGTTGCCTGGGAGAAGAAACCAACCCCCTCCTGTCTACAATCACCTTTCAGGTAGTTGTAGAGGGCAGTGAGGTCACCCCTGATCCTTCTCTTCTCCAGGCTAAACAACCCCAGCTCCCTCAGCCTCTCCTCATAGGCCTTGTGCTCAAGGCCTCTCACCAGCCTTGTTGCCCTTCTCTGGACACGTTCAAGTGTCTCGATGTCCTTCCTAAAGTGAGGGGCCCAGAACTGGACGCAGGACTCAAGGTGTGGCCTAACCAAAGCAGAGTACAGGGCACAATGACCTCCCTGCTCCTGCTGGCCACACTATTCCTAATACAGGCCAGGATGCCGTTGGCCTTCTTGGTCACCTGGGCACACTGCTGGCTCATGTTTAGGCGGGTGTCGATCAGCACCCCCAGATCCCTCTCTGTTTGGCAGCTCTCCAGCCACTCCGACCCCAGCCTGTAGCTCTGCCTGGGGTTGCTGTGGCCAAAGTGCAGCCCCTGGCACTTGGACTTGTAAAATGCCATCCCATTAGACTGTGCCCATCTGTCCAGTTGGTCGAGGTCCCTCTGCAGAGCCTTTCTACCCTCTAACTGACTAACATCTGTTCCCAACTTGGTGTCGTCTGCAAACTTGCTGATGACTGACTCAACCCCCTCATCCATATCATCAATGAAGATGTTAAAGAGGATGGGGCCCAGCACTGATCCCTGGGGGACGCCACTGGTGACTGGCCGCCAGCTGGATGTGGCACCATTCACCACCAACCCATCCAACCCATGTCCAACCCATCATCCAACACCACCTAATCAACTAAACAATGGCACCAAGCACCCCCATCAAGTCTCCTCCTGAACACCTCCAGTGATGGTGACTCCACCACCTCCCCAGACAGCCCATTCCAATGGGCAATCACTCTCTCTGTGTAAAACTTCCTCCTAACCTCCACCCAAACTTCCCCTGGTGCAGACTGAGACTGTGTCCTCTTGTTCTGGTGCTGCTTGCCTGGGAGAAGAGATCAACCCCCACATGGCTACAACCTCCTTCAGGTAGTTGTAGAGAGCAATGAGGTCTCCCCTGAGTCTCCTCCTCTCCAGGCCTCTTTCATAGAATCTCTTTCATAGAATCACAGAATCATAGAATCAATAAGGTTGGAAGAGACCTCAGAGATCATCAAATCCAACCTGTCACCAACACCTCATGACTACTAAACCATGGCACCAAGTGCCACGTCAAATCCCCTCTTGAGCACCTTCAGGCATGGTGATTCCACCACCTCCCTGGGCAGTCCATTCTGTGATGTGATGTCTGCTCTTCCCTCCTCAAACCAGCTCTGTGATTCCTGTTGGCACAGTTTCTTACTGCATTTTTTGCATATCAGATGTCTTGGAACTGACAGTTATGCCATTACTGTTGAAGTGATTTTCACATCTGTCCCAGTCCAAGAGTCAGTATTATGATCTTGCTTACCAAAAGGGCTTGCTACCCTCCCTTTCAGAATTCATCAGCTATATCCAGAAACACTCCAAAGGAGCTACTAACAACTTAGATGGTGATTCTGACTGCATAAAATACAAGTAATTTCAAATTATGACAATTAACTACTTACATGCTTTGATTATCCCTTTTCTTTTTGCTTCTATGAGAGCCTTACCCATAGCCAGTGCCCTGTTACAGCTGAACTGACAATACAGTGTGTGATTCAGAGTGGTCTAGTGAGAGCAATAGGTGGCACGAGGGAAAAACATCTAGATGATGTATTAAAGGTTCTATTTCAGACTATTGCTTGTAATTATCCAATCTCTTCCTTATGGTCCATGTTTCAATCTGTTGCATTTTGAATTAGAAGCTTTTTTGAAACCATGTTTAATAGGTGCATTTGCAATTGGAATATTGTTCTTGCTGGGATGCCCAGTTCAGACTTGCTGAAATTTTGTAGTCCATTAATGAATTTCCTGTTTCCCTGCTTCAGACAAGCAGGCACTATCCAGGGTTAGGCATTAGAATAGAGTAGAGTAGTAGAGTAGAGTAGAGTAGAGTAGAGTAGAGTAGAGTAGAATAGAATAGAATAGAATAGAATAGAATAGAATAGAATAGAATAGAATAGAATAGAATAGAATAGAATAGACCAGGTTGGAAGAGACCTTCGAGATCATGGTATCCAACCTATGATCCAACACCACCTAATCAACTAAATCACAGCACCAAGCACCCCATCCAGTCTCCTCCTAAGCACCTCCAATGATGGTGACTCCACCACTTCCCTGGGCAGCATATTCCAAAGGGCAATCACTCTCTCTATGAAGAATTTCCTCCTAACATCCAGTCTGAACATGCCCTGGTACAGCTTGACACTGTGTCCTCTTGTTCTGGTGCTGGGGGCCTGGGAGAAGAGACCAACCCCCCCTCCCTTCAGGTAGTTGTAGAGAGCAAGAAGGTCTCCCCTGAGCCTCCTCTTCTCCAGGCTAAGCAACCCCAGCTCCCTCAGCCTCTCCTCACAGGGCTGTGCTCCAGACCCCTCCCCAGCTTTGTTGCCCTTCTCTGGGCACCTTCCAGCAACTCAACATCTTTCCTAAACTGAGGGGCCCAGAAGAGCATGGGGCCCAGCACTGATCCCTGGGGGACACCACTAGTGCCTGGCTGCCAGCTGGATGTGGCACCATTCACCACCACTCTCTGGGCTCAGCCTCCAGCCAGTTCCTAACCCAGCTCAGAGTGCTGCTGCCCAAGCCATGGGCTGATAGCTTGGCCAGGAGTTTGCTGTGGGGGACGGTGTCAAAGGCCTTGCTGAGGTCCAGGTAGACTACATCCACAGGCCTCCCCACATCCACCAGGCAATCACCTGATCATGGAAGGAGATCGGGTTGGTCAGGCAGGACCTGCCCTTCCTAAATCCATGCTGCCTGGGCCAGATCCCCTGGCCATGCTGTAAGTGCTGTGTGATCGCACTCAGGATAAGCTGTTCCATAATCTTGCCTGGCACTGAGGTCAGGCTGACAGCCAGGGAATTCCCTTGCTCATCCAACTGGCCCTTCTTGTGGATGGGAATCATGTTGGCCAGCTTCCAGTCATCTGGGACCTCTCCAGTGTGCCAAGAGTGTTGAAAAACGATGGAGAGCAGCTTGGCCAGCTCATCTGCCAGCTCTCTCAGCACCCTAGAGTGGATCCCATCTGATCCCATGGACTTGCGGGGATCCAAGCAGCTAAGGGTTCAGCCCAGCCCCTGCCTTCTTCCTATGGAAGAACTCAGCAGCTCACTCACAAACACTGGCATGGAGCATTTCCTCCTGGGCAAGGAGGCTGCCCATCTTTTACAGGAACCAGTGTGGTGGTTCCTGCCACAACCAGGAAAGGGACGAGACTCAGAACCAACAGAAACCACACAGCCCACTGTAAGGCAGCAGCTTTTGTATTTCTGCTAGCCTGATTGCCAGGTCAGCTGTGGTGCAAGGGAGAGCACCAGTTTCTCAGACACCCTGTTTCAAACCTTGCTCTCCAAGAAAAGCCTCCTGCCTTCAAAATTCCCTCACAAGCAGTGCTGTAGTCAGTGCTGAGCATAATGTAGTGGTGGTGGCTTGTGTGTCTACCTGAGAGGTGGCAAGTTAACAGCAGGGCAGCCTATCCAAATAAGGTTTTGCTTCCATAGTCACTCATGTAGCTCAGTGACACAAGCTGTGGTACAGCCTCTTTCCTACCACAGTGGAGCATCTGAACAGCAGGGACTACACTAGGAAAGTTTTTTAACTTTTAAATGTATTTATTGATGTATTTCCTTAGTTCTGATCAGTTCCCTTTTTCTGCATCTCATTGGACTTGCAAACAGGAAAACCTGGGTCTGGGCACTGAGTACTTGGAAGTAAATGGGAATCTAAACTGCAAAGCAGCAAAACCCACGAAGTAGCTAGCTGGATAACCTTTCAGAAACATATTCTGAATTACCTCTTTAGTTCTTCCCTTTAACACATTATCATCACTTTGATCTAAATTGAATTGACTCTAAGCCAGTTGATTGCAATGTATGAGCTGCCCCCTGTAGATTCTGGAGATGAGGCTCTTGCCTGAAAGCTAAGCATGACGCTGCTGAGTCTCAAAGGCACCAAATGAGAGAGGCAAGAACAAATTCTTGTCGTTCCCTGCACTACAAAGACAGAATGAAGACTATTCAGATTTTTAGGATAGGTTTTAGAAGGAGGTGAAGATAAAAAGAAAGGAAGAAATGTGGTTTTTTACCCAGACTTTGCCCTCAGCCAGATCCACCCTCTCTTCCCTGGCTGGGAGGTGGCTAGGCATCGAGATCAGTTCTGCTCATAGGTATTGAGATCAGTTCTGCTCATAGGTATTGAGATCAGTTCCGCTCATAGGCATCGAGATCAGTTCTGCTTATAGGGTCTCTCCACACTTCCAGGATATTCTTTGCTGCAGCTTATTTGCCTTGGAGCTGGCAGCTGTTGCAGGCAGCAAGAGCAGAGTCTGAAGAATGGAGATAGGGTGCCAAAGTCTTTCTTAGTGAAAACAAGAGCACTAATTCTTGATCCCTGTTCTTATTGATTCCTTGTCCAGCAACAGCATTTGCTTGGCAGGTGTTGCTCTAGAAGGTTTGTAACAGGGAATATGAGAGTTGTGGTCGTTTCTCATCATCACAGAAAGAAGCTTCTGCTTCAGTCAGGACAAACAACTATTCTTATTTACTTTATTCTTTATTCCCTTAGTACTTCACCAAATTTATTAAAATATTTGCTTTTATGTTCTTAATATCCCTGCCATACTTTGTGGTCTTAAGCCAATGACTGTACAAGAGCAAGCCTCTTATATAAATGGTTTATTTCTCAGATTGACTGGTAAGGTTATCATTCTTCGAATGATCAATGCTTCTCCACACTACACAAGAGTCTCCAGAAAGCAAATGTGCTTGGGCTCAACAGACAAAGCTTTATGTCAGGTTATTGCCAAAGAAGTCTACATGATATTGTCTCAATGAAAAATGAGAAAGTGAAAGTCCTTTAGTTCCAGTTCCATTGCCTCACATTAGTCATGCAGAAAAGGCATCACAAAATCATGACATTGCAAAAGTAATTCGCTCAGGAAAGGTTAAGGGAACAAGCAAGTTGGTCACACCTAGAATAAGTAACAACCTAGAATAAGTAACAACTTTTAGGTGAGGAGAAAGCACTTCACAGAGAGAATAACTGGCCATTGGGATGTGCTGCCCAGGGAGGTGGTGGAGTCACCATCCCTGGAGGTGTTCGAGAGGGGAATGGACGTGGCACTTGGTGCCATGGTTTAGTAGTCATGAGGTGTTGGGTGACAGGTTGGACTTGATGATCTCTGAGGTCTTTTCCAACCTCATTGATTGTATGATTCTATGCTACATACTGTCTCTTTTGGTAGTTTGTTGGACTAATGTTACTCATTTCTTGTCATATATAGTTACATGTATGAAATAAGCAGATAATTTCTAGTCATTTCAGTTATTTCAAACTACTTAATCTCTCTAAAAGCAGCCATTTATTTCTGACTTCAGTAGTCTGTAAAGCTATCATCTGTGACAATGAGCAAAAACTCTGAATGTAGCAATAACTAAATTGTTAAAAGAGGATAAATGTGTCTTGCACATTTTCAGTTGAAGCCATGGTTTAGTAGGCATGAGGTGTTGGGTGACAGGTTGGACTTGATGATCTCTGAGGTCTTTTCCAACCTTACTGATTCTATGATTCTAAGTATTGCTTTTATGATAAGAATTGGCAGTAAAATAGTCAGAATCACATTTTTAAGTGAAGCAAGCTCTGATGAACTCGAGCAGCTCCTGACACGGTGCTCCTTCCTGTGTAAATCATGTTTTGGCCTACATGTATTTTCAACACAGCTCTCTGCCAATTTGCATTCAGCTTAGGTTGTTTGCTGCTGCAATGGATTTCAATCTAGATTCCTGTGCCACTTCCACCAAGGTGCCTCAAAGGTTTATGAAAGAAATGAAAATGCATGTGCTGCCCCATCTTTTTCTTGACTACATACTCCTTTGATACGTGCTGGAAGTCAGATTTCAGCAGACATCATAGAATCATACAATCATAGAATCAATAAGGTTGGAAGAGACCTCAAAGATCATCAAGTCCAACCTGTCACCACAGACCTCATGACTATTAAACCATGGCTTCAAGTGCCACGTCCAATCCCCTCTTGAACACCTCCAGGGATGGTGACTCCACCACCTCCCCGGGCAGCACATTCCAATGGCAAATGACTCTCTCAGTGAAGAACTTTCTCCTCCCCTCCAGCCTAAACCTCCCCTGGCACAGCTTGAGACTGTGTCCTCTTGTTCTGGTGCTGGTTGCCTGGGAGAAGAGACCAACCCCCTCCTGGCTACAACCTCCCTTCAGGTAGTTGTGGACAGCAATGAGGTCACCCCTGAGCCTCCTCTTCTCCAGGCTAAGCAACCCCAGCTCCCTCAGCCTCTCCTCATAGGCCTTGTGCTCAAGGCCTCTCACCAGCCTCACTGCCCTTCTCTGGACATGTTCAAGAGTCTCAATGTCCTTCTTAAATTGAGGGGCCCAGCACTGGACACAGGACTCAAGGTGTGAGTCCAGTGCTGAGTACAGGGCACAATGACTTCCCTGCTCCTGCTGGCCACACAATTTTTGATGCAGGCCAGCATGCCATTTGCCTTCTTGGCCGCTTGGGCACACTGCTGGCTCATGTTCAGCCTCCCATCAACCAGCACCTCCAGGTCCCTCTCTGCCTGGCTGCTCTCCAGCCACTCTGACCCCAGCCTGTAGCACTGCATGGAATTGTTATGGCCAATGTGCAGCACCTGGCACTTGGATGTGTTCAATCTCCTGCCCTTGGCCTCTGCCCATCTGTCCAGCCTGTCGAGGTCCCTCTGCAAAGCCTCTCTGCCCTCCAGCAGATCAACTCCTGCCCCCAGCTTGGTGCCGTCCGCAAATTTACTGATGATGGCCTCAATGCCCTCATCCAGATCATCAATAAAGATGTTAAAGAGCATGTTAAATAAAGATGTTAAAGAGCATGTTAAATAAAGATGTTAAAGATGTTAAACCTTCATGAGGTTGAAACTGCTGCAAGATGGGAAACTCCCAAAGAGCAAGAATTCATGTCTAGAATGTGCTTTCTAATTGCTGAAGTACTAGGGAAACAGAAATACTGCTGTCTGGGGCAACTATCTTCTTTGCCTGCTTTATCAGAACTGTTACAGAAATGAAGGTCTCTATGCTCAATATCCCTCAAAGTTTGTTCAGGGAAAAACCTGTTTGAATGTATCCACAAACAAATTTACTACTTACAATGGCATCCTTTTCTTGAATATATGGTTACAGATGATCTTCAACATCAGCTGTTCAGAGCACAAGACAAGAAACATTTTTATGCTGAAGGCAGAATGCCTTTTCAAAACTATGTAGTAGTAAACTCTTTGGTTTAGTGTCCCTCGGTCAGCATTTTTTACTTTGCATTTTGTCAGTGTCAACATGCATTTTGCACCTAAAACAAATTCTCTTACTAGTCACTGTTGTTTGAGGGCTGCTCCTGTAAGTGACAGCTCCTCCCCCTCTCCTTTCTTCCCCTCCTCTTTGGTTTCACAACCTAGTCTTTTCCTTGGGCCTCCTCCTCTTTTTCCCACTAGCACCCAAGAAGGAAATTGTTTAATTACTTAAAAGTACTGTTCATGGCAGAATTCTGGATTATATAGCCCTGAAAATGTGCAAGACACATTTATCCTCTTTTCTTTTTAAGGATTAAGTTATTGCTACTTTCAGAATTCTTGCTCATTGTCACTGATGATAGACAAGCTTTACAGACTCCTGCAGTCAGAAAGAAATGGCTGCTTTTAAAGAGATTCAGTAGTTTGAGATGACTGAAATGACTAAAAATTATCTGCTTATTTCTTACATGTAGCTATATATGACGAGAAATGAGTAATATTAGTCTAACAAACTACCAAAAGAGACAGTATGCAGCAGAGCATCACAGAATCATAGAATCCATAAGGTTGGAAAAGACCTCAGAGATCATCAAGTCCAACCTATCACCCAGCACCTCATGACTAACTAAACCATGGCTCCAAGTGCCACATCCAATCCCCTCTTGAACACCTCCAGGGATGAGGACTCCACCACCTCACTGGCCAGCACATTCCAATGGCCAATATCTCTTTCTGGGAAGAACTTTCTCCTCACCTCCAGCCTAAACTTCCCCTGGTGCAGCTTGAGACTGTGTCCTCTTGTTCTGGTGCTGGGTGCCTGGGAGAAGAGACCAACCCCCACCTGGCTACAACCTCCCTTCAGGGAGTTGGAGAGAGCAAGAAGGTCTCCCCTGAGCCTCCTCTTCTCCAGGCTAAGCAACCCCAGCTCCCTCAGCCTCTCCTCACAGGGCTTGTGCTCGACTTTGAGTACAAGATCAGTGATGGGGATAATGAACAGCAGACTTGACTTATTACTTGAGAAATGATAGAAGAAACATAAATGCATTAGGAAGAGGTAATTAAGGCATGCCATCATGGGTGAACTTGCACTCTGTGTGTGGTTGTGTTGGCCCAGCTGCAGCACAGCACGTTGGAGTGCCAGATGAATGTTAATGAAAGCAAAGAAAGCTATTTTCCATTTTAGTGCTTGTTTCTCCTGATGGCCTTATCTGTTATAGGTCAAGCAGCTACAGGTGACAGCCTAGTAGGTCATGTTAAAAATAAGATACACACTCTGAGCTGTTGCCACTGATTAAAGATCAGCTGCCTAAGTGCAGGTGACACACTTGGCTGACATAACGTGGCCACGGTGGGTTGAGAATTCCAGAGTGAATATCAAATCGTGTCATGGTATCATATGGACATGGCTCAATCTGTTGTCCCCTAGAAACCTATCAACTGCTTCACTAAGGGGCAAGTCATCTTCTAGAGAACTGACAGCATCTGTAAAGCTCTCATTCTTTATTGTTACTTGGGGTTCTGGATAGCTCACCTCTTAGAGGTACTTGCTACCAGCACAGGCACAAGCAGGTTCCACACTTAAGCCCTCTTACTCCTCCTTCCTTAGTAGCTGTACTTTTTCTTTAGGTCAAATTTGTCTTTACAGAGAGCTCAAAGCACCACTGACTTTTGTGCCAAAACCTGATGGAGTCATTCTAGGCTGCTCATCTTGCTGTTTCATTTTGTCATCTGTCTGGTGGTAAATGGATTGCCCTGGACTGGAAAGAACCTTTTCTGCTTTCATGGAACCACAGAATGGACCTCGGGAAATCATCTAGTCAAATCACTCTGCTAAAGTAGGTTTGCCTAGAGTGTGCTGCACAGGACTGCATCCAGACAGGCTCTGAATTAACTCCAGAGAAGGAAACTCCATAGCCTCTCTAGACAACCTGTTTCATTGTTCAGTCACCTTCAAGTAAAGAAGTTTTTCCTCAGGTTCAGAAGGAACCTCTTCTGTTCCAGTTTGTGCCCATTGCCTTTTGTCCTGTTGCAGGGCACAACTGGAAAGAGTTTGGCTCCATCCCCTTAACACCTTCCCTTTAGAAAAGCATTTATAAGATCCCCTCACAGGTTTTTCTTCTCCAGTATAAATTGCCCCAGGCATCTCCTTGTAAGAAAGATGCTTCAGTCACCTACTCATCATTGTTCCTCTCTGCTAGATTCTCTCTTGTAGTTCCCAGACTCTCTTGAGCTGGGGAGCCCAGAACTTGATACAATACTCCAGATGTGGCCTCACTAGGGCAGAGTAGAGGGAGAAGAGAATGTCCTTTGACCTGCTGGCCATACTCTTTTTAATTTACCACAGGACACCATGTGCCTTCTTGGCCATGAGGGCACATAGCTCATGGTTAACTTGTTATCTGCCTCATCTCCCACAGAGTTGCTTTGCAGCAGGTCAACTGCAACCTGTATTGATGCATGGGGTTATTCCTCCCCAGGTGCAGGACTCTACACTAGCCCTTGTTGAACTTAATGAAGTGTGCCTCTGCCCAACTCTCCAGCCTGTCCAGGTCTCACTGAATGGCATCACAGCCTTCTGGTATGTCAGCCACTCCTCCTAGTTTTGTATCATCAGCTGTGAGTACTCTCCGTCCCTCCATTCAGGTCATTGATGAATATACAATACAAGACTGGTCCCAGTACTGACCCCTGGGGAACACCACTAGCTACAGGCCTCCAACTAGACTGCACTGCTGATCACAACTCTCTGAGGTCTGTTATTCATCCAGATCTCATTTTACCTCACTGTCCACACATTTAACTGACGCTTCCTAAGCTGACCTATGAGGTTGCTATGGAAGAGAGCATCAAAACTCTTGCTGAAGTTGAAGCAGGCAACATCCACTGCCCTGCTCTCCCCTCACCTACCCAGCTTGTCACACCATCATAGAAAGCTATCAGATTGGTCAAGTGTGTTATCCCCTTGGTGAATCCATCTTGACCACTCCTGATCACCTTCTTTTCCTCCATGTTCTAGAGATCACATCCAGAATGAGCTGTTCCATCACCCTTCCAGGGATGGACGTGAGGCTGCCTGGCCTGTAGTTTCCCGTGTCATCAAGGAGAAAACTTAGACAGAATCTGAAATGCAAACAAATCACATAAGCCTGAATCAAGGATATCTAAAACAAACAGAAAAGAGGTATTTATTGCTGAGAGATCCCTGCTCCCTAGCCTGAGTGTGACTGGTGCCCACAATATTCATGTTGGCTCCATTTAGAGCAGCGCAAACAGCAGAACCCGCACTGTACAGTGTCTAACACAGGTCCCTGTGGCTTAAAGACATTACTGGGTTTTAGAGGTTTTATGGTTCAAAATAGCTGAAGTAGTGGAATGCAGTTTGACAGCATAATACCCAGGAGAAGGTAGGTTTCTGTGCCATTGGACATGACATGACAGCTTGTGAGCTCTTAAGGGCGAAAGATCTGCTGGCGCAGCACCGACAAATACTAGATAGGACAGAAAGATTCCAGTCTGGGTATGGTCTCAATTATTGTGCTTATTTGAAAGTATTTCCTCAGCAAATCACCTCCAAATCCATGCCTGGCTTTTGTCTTGGAGGAAATGTTAACTCTGTAACAGGGCCCAAACAAACTAATAGTGATACAGTCCGGATGATCAGAAGACAGGGACTTAACAGCAAATCGGGGAAGCAACAGTGTAGACATACCCACAACGCCTTACTAGTATTACAAAATTTAGACAGTTATTTATACTAGGAATAAACAGCCAAATCCTGTCAGAAAAATAATTCAGAAACACCAAAACCCAAACCCAAACCCTACAATCACCCATGACTTTTGGCCTAGATGAAAAGAAATGCACACCTCATCTTTTCCAAACCAGCAGGGGCCTCTTGTAGAATAGAATAGAACTGACCAGGTTGGAAAAGAACTTTGAGATCATCGAGTCCAACCTATCACCCAACACTATCTAATCAGCTAAACCATGGCAACAAGTGCCTCATCCACCACCTGCCTGGGCAGCACATTCCAATGGCCAATCTCTCTTTCTGGGAAGAACTTCTTCCTAACATCCAGCCTAAACCTCCCCTGGCACAGCTTGAGACTGTGTCCTCTTGTTCTGGTGCTGGGTGCCTGGGAGAAGAGCCCAACCCCCACCTGGCTACAGCCTCCCTGCAGGGAGTTGTAGAGAGCAAGAAGGTCTCCAGGCTAAGCAACCCCAGCTCCCTCAACATCTTTCCTAAACTGAGGGCTGGACACAGGACTCAAGGTGTGGCCTAACCAGTACTGAGTACAGGGCACAATGGCCTCCCTGCTCCTGCTGGCCACACTCTTCCTGATGCAGGCCAGGATGCCATTGGCCTTCTTGGCTGCCTGGGCACACTGCTGTGAGTTCAGCCTACTCTCAACCAGTCCCCCAGGTCCCTTTCTGCCTGGCTGCTCTGCAGCCACTCTGCCCCCAGCCTGTAACACTGCCTGGGGTTGCTGTGGCCAATGTGCAGCACCTGGCACTTGGATGTGTTCAATCTCCTGCCCTTGGCCTCTGCCCATCTGTCCAGCCTGTTGAGGTCCCTCTGCAGAGCTCTCCTACCCTCTAACAGATCAACTCCTGCCCCCAGCTTGGTGTCATCTGCAAACTTACTGATGATGGACTCAATCCCCTTGTCCAATGTCAATGGCTTATTTTTTTTCTGGCTGTAGCCTTGGGTTGCCTCTGCTCCTGGTTCATCTCCTGACTGTGCTGGGGCTGTTGATATGTCCCATTACTAGCAGTTTGCTCTTCTTGCCTGTGCTCATCTGTGTCCCCATTGAGGTTACCTTGGCTCCCACCATGTCAGCCATTGCAGAGTGGCCCTGCTCTGTTCCCCATGGGCCCAGACACAAGATGTGGATGGCTCGTAGCAGTTTTGCAAAAAGAATCTGTTGGTTATATCATCTGAAGCATGTAGCAGTCCAGAAAGGCTGGGCATACTTCAAAAAGGAAGTCTAGTCTTAAAGGCACAGGAGCAGGCTGTCCCTGTGTGCCAAACAATAAATCTGAGGGGAAGGAGTCTGGCCTGGCTGGACCTCAAGAACAAAAGAAGGATCTATGGGCTTTGAAAGAAGAGACAGGGTCTCTCAGGGGTCCTGTAAAGATGTAGTGAAGTTATGCAGGGAGAAAATTAGAAGAGCCAAAGCACATCTAGAGCTCAAACTAGCTGGAGCTGTTAAGGATAATAAAAAATGTTCCTATAAATTTATGAACAAGAAAAGGAGGACTAGGAAAAATCTCCATCCTTTATTGGAGGCAGAGTTTAACAGTGACTAAGGATGAGGAAAAGGCTGAGGTGATCAATGCCTACTTTGCCTCAGTCTTTAGGACTGGAACTAGCTGTTCCCTGGGTAGCCAGAATCATGAGCTATGGGACAGGGAGGGGATGCTGAATGAGGTCATCACAATAAAGGAGGAAGTGGTCAGCGACCTGCTGTGTAACATAGCCACCTCAGTGAAGGACAATAAAAAGCACTTTTACAAATATGTTAATGCCAAAAAGAAGGGCAGGAAGAACCTGCACTGCCTATTGGACCTGGAGGGGAGCACGGTGACTAAAGACGAGGAAAAGGCTGAGGTCCTGAACACCTTCTTTGCCTCAGTTTTTAACGGTGAGGCAGGAGGAGTTCAGGACGAGTGGCCTCCTGATCTGGGTGATGGGGTCAGGGAGCAGTGTAATGCCCTGGATATCCATGAGGAATTAGTTCGGGACCTGCTGAGCCACTTGGACACCCACAAGTCCATGGGGCCGGATGGGATCCATCCTAGGGTCCTGAGAGAGCTGGCAGGTGAGCTGCCAAGCCGCTCTCCATCATTTTCCTCCAGTCGTGGCTCACTGCTGAGGTCCCAGATGACTGGAAACTGGCCAAGGTGGTCCCCATCCACAAGAAGGGCCGGACGGAGGAACCCGGAAACTACAGGCCAGTCAGCCTGACCTCAGTGCCAGGGAAAGTGATGGAGCAGATCATCCTGGCGGCAATAACTGCACACCTGCAGGATGGCCAAGGGCTCAGGTCCAGCCAGCATGGATTCAGGAAGGGCAGGTCCTGCCTCTCCAACCTGATCTCCTTCTATGATCAGGTGACCCGCCTGGTGGGTGTGGGGAGGCCTGTGGATGTGGTCTGCCTGGACTTCAGCAAGGCCTTTGACACCGTCCCCCACAGCAAACTGCTGGCTAAGCTGTCAGCTCATGGCTTGGGCAGCAACACTCTGTGCTGGGTTGGGAACTGGCTGGAGGGCCGGGCCCAGAGAGTGGTGGTCAATGGTGCCACCTCCAGCTGGAGGCCAGTCACCAGTGGCATCCCCCAGGGATCAGTGCTGGGCCCCATCCTCTTCAATGTCTTCATTGACCATGTGGATGAGGGGATTGAGACAGTCATCAGCAAATTTGCAGATGACACCAAGTTAGGAGCAGATGTTGGTCAGCTAGAGGGCAGAAGGGCTCTGCAGAGGGACCTCGACCGACTGGACAGATGGGCAGAGTCCAATGGGATGGCATTCAACAAGTCCAAGTGCCAGGTGCTGCACTTTGGCCACAACAACCCCATGCAGAGCTACAGGCTGGGGTCGGAGTGGCTGGAGAGCTGCCAAACAGAGAGGGATCTGGGGGTGCTGATTGACAGCTGCCTAAACATGAGCCAGCAGTGTGCCCAGGGGGCCAAGAAGGCCAACGGCATCCTGGCCTGCATTAGGACTAGTGTGGCCAGCAGGAGCAGGGAGGTCATTGTGCCCCTGTACTCTGCTTTGGTTAGGCCACACCTTGAGTCCTGTGTCCAGTTCTGGGCCCCTCAGTTTAAGAAGGACATTGAGACACTTGAACGTGTCCAGAGAAGGGCAACGAGGCTGGGGAGAGGCCTTGAGCACAAGGCCTATGAGGAGAGGCTGAGGGAGTTGGGGTTGTTTAGCCTGGAGAAGAGGAGGCTCAGGGGAGACCTCATTGCTCTCTACAACTACCTGAAGGGAGGTTGTAGCAAGCAAGGGGTTGGCCTCTTCTCCCTAGCAACCAGCACCAGAACAAGGGGACACAGTCTCAAGCTGCACCAGGGGAGGTTTAGGCTGGAGGTGAGGAGAAAGTTCTTCACCAAGAGAGTGATTCATCATTGGAATGTGCTGCCCAGGGAGGTGGTTGAGTCGCCGTCCCTGGAGGCATTCAAGAGGGGATTGGACGTGGCACTTGGTGCCATGGTCTAGTCGTGAGCTTTGTGGTTACAGGTTGGACTCGATGATCTTCGTGGTCTCTTCCAACCTTGGTAATACTGTGATACTGTGATACTGTGATAGCTGCACACTGTTCTGTGGGGCCAGATGGGTTACACCCATCAATAAGCAGCTGAATAGGAGACAGCAGTGTGCCCAGGTGGCCAAGAGAACCAATGGCATCCTGGCTTGTATTAGAAATACTGTGTCCAGCAGAAATAAGGAGGCGATTGTCCCCCTGTACTTGGCACCAGCGAGGCCACACCTCGAGTGTTGTGTCCAGTTTTGGGCACCTCAATGCAAGAGAGAGATATCAAGGTGCTGGAGTGAGCGCAGGGGAGGGCAACGAAGCTGGTGAAGGGCCTAGAGAATGAAATCTTATGAAGAATTACTGAAGGAGCTGTTTAGTTTGAATAGGAGATTAAGGGGAGACCTCATCCTTCTCTACAACTACCTGAAAGGATGTTGTAGAGAGGTTGGTGCTGGTCTCTTCTCACAGGTAATTAGTGATAGAACAAGAGAGATTGGCCTCACACTGCAGTAGGATAGGTTTAGAGTGGACATTAGGAAATGTTTGTGGTTTTTTCTCACAGAAATAGTGGTCAGACATTGAAATAGGCTGCCCAGGGAGGTGGTTGAGTCATCATCCCTGGATGTGCCTAAAGGTTGCTTAGATGTGGTGCTTGGGGATATGGTTTAAGGGTGAACTTTGTAGAGTAGGGTCAGTGGTAGGATTTGATGATCCCAGGGGTCTTTCCCACCTGAATTATTCTATCTGAACATGAACCAGCTCTGTGATATTGCTGACATACATCTCTGCTCTTGTATGTGCACTCTTGGCTGTTCCTGTCCAAGAGTATCCTTCCTATTTGTTCTATTGAACTACTTTCCTTAAAATAACTTAAATTATAGCTCAACTGTTCAACTCATTTGCACTCTCCCTCAACCTTGTATCACTTGGGAAGTGTACAAGTTACTCACTCACCTAAACTGCTAGTGAATAATTAAATACTAGACTATGCATCAAAACATTACATGATACCCAGGAGAGTCTCCTGGACAACCACAAGTGGTGTAAGCCTCACAACCTGACAGGAGTTGTTACAGTGATTTATTAAGACCTATTTCTGAGTAAAATTTCCCTCCTAGTATTTTCACCCAAGCTACATTTATTGCTTTGTACCTGTGGCAATGCTAGAATCTTGTTCTATGATTTATTATAACAGGAGTTGGAGGGGAATTCTACGATAACTGACTGGGCTGCACCTGCAAACAACACAGATGTGATCCAAATTTGTCTACATCCTCTGGCAGTTGAGATACCACAGCCTGAAATCTCTTCCCCAAATTGCCTTTTGATAATAGACTTCTGCATTCCAGTTGTCTCTTGGTTTCAGAGCACCTCCCTCTCATCAGTGACTCAGTGAACTACAGTCATTACAGTGAGTTAGGAAACTTGTTCTCTGTGGGCTCCGTCATCGCCTACTAAAGTGGTTTGTCCAAGCCATGTTGATCTTTCATAATCCAACACAAATCTAAGGCTAAGAGAATAAGTACTTACAGCCTCTTCCTTTTTTCCTTATTGAATTTCACAGGCAATCTTATACTTAGTACAAATAAACTTGAATAGCTCTAATGTTATCTAATCAGAAGCATTTTTGCTAGGTGGAAAGACAGGGATATGTTCCTTTTCTCCCAGGGGTCACTTTTCTTCAGCAAGAGATCCAGTCATGGCCCAACACTATGCATGGAGAAGCTAACACATTTGGTTATGATACAAAGAAACCACCTACACTTGCAACTAGAAAATGCTTGGTTTCCACGTATTTCAGCAGTCCTTCAGTTAGTATTATGCACACTGGCTTCTGGACTCAGGGGAAAATAACAGCCTGCTGCCCACACAGGAAGTTTCTCAGACAGGGCAGTGTCAGTACATGCATATGAGTGCAATCAGGAACAATCCAGGAAGTCAAAAGACCAGGAAACTCAGACAGATGGGGATGAGAGAGCGTGATTCGCCTGAAGCCTAGCTGTTCTGAGGTGAGACAGATGCTGAGACTGGGAGAAAGAGGGAGGAGAGAGATGCAGTGTGATGCTGAAGTCACTGTGCTGCTGACCTTAAGAATGATTCACTATGCATTGTGTCCTCTGTCAGAAGTAGGAAGCAATAAGCCGAGAACATTTTGCATTCCCATCCATGAAAGGACCCAAGCCAACTGTTCTGCTCTCATCATTCAGCTGCTGTAAGGGACCAACTACAGACAGCTTTAGGAAGAAAGTGTTACTATGGGGAAAAAAGAATGAAACTTGATTGAAATGAACTTTTATTCTCACTACTGTAGAAAAGGAGGAAAAGGAATCTGACTGTTGTCTATTTGTTCTCAACTGTTATTGCAGTCTTGACTCTGCAGTAACACACATAGTCATTAAATGCTCATAAATTCTATTTTGAAGGTCAAAAGTTCCTAAAATTGTCATATTTTGGACTGTGACTCATAGCAGCAGAGGTCAGAAGTTCTCCTCAAGACAGGAGAAGCTGCCAAATGCAACCATACCTCAACAGGTACAGAGTGCCCTTTGGAGGAATTCCTGGGTTTATGTTATCATAAACCATCCATCAGATTCTAATCATCTCTCAGTACTGCACAAAGTTGTAGCTTTTCTGGGTTAAGTAAGCCAGTTACAGTCCTTCTTGCCTAGTCTGTCCATAATGGATCAGACTCTTCTGTGATTCTTAGTTTTCATTGCTGTTGTCCTTTTCTCTCTGTCCAGCAGGTCATCTTCCCAATTGTCTGTCATAATTCATTGTAACTTCTTGTTTGTTGGTGTTTGGGTTATATTGGGCCTGCACTGAATCCTGTGCATTTGTATACAAACTCATTTAAGCATACACATGTATTTATGTCACAAGAAGGCAGCTAGATCACAGAATTGCATAATTACAGAATATATTTGGTTGGAAGATCATCCAGTCCAATTCTTGACCCAGCACTGCAAAGCCGACACTAACCACATCCCTAAGCACCACTGAAACACCTCCAGGGATGGTGACAGGGATGGTAACAAGGCTGGGGAGAGGTCTCAAGCACAAGCCCTATGAGGAGAAGCTGAGGGAGTTGGGGTTGTTTAGCCTGGAGAAGAGGAAGCTCAGGGGAGGCCTTATTGCTCTCTACAACTACCTGAAGGGAGGTTGTAGCCAGGTAGGGGCTGGTCTCTTCTCCCAGGCAACCAGCACCAGAACAAGAGGACACAGTCTCAAGCTGCACCAGGGGAAGTTTAGGCTGGAGGTGAGGAGAAAGTTCTTCCCAGAAAGAGAGATTGGCCATTGGAATGTGCTGCCCAGGGAGGTGGTGGAGTCATTGTCCCTGGAGGTGTTCAAAAAGGGACTGGACGTGGCACTTGAAGTCATGGCTTAGTTAGTCACGAGGTGTTGGGGGACAGGTCGATCTCTGAGGTCTTTTCCAACCTTTTTGATTCTATGATTATAGGACTCCACCACCATTCTGGGCAGACTGTTCCAATGCTTGATAACCCTTTCAGGGAAAAACTATTAAGAATAGAATAGAATAGAATAGAATAGAATAGAATAGAATAGACCAGACCAGGTTGGAAGAGACCTTCAAGATCATCGCGTCCAACCCATCAACCAATCCAACCCACCTAAACAACTAAACTATGGCACCAAGCACCCCATCAAGTCTCCTCCTGGACACTTTCAGTGATAGTGACTCCACCACCACCACCCTGGGCAGCCCATTCCAATGGGCAATCACTCTCTCTGTGTAGAACTTCTTCCTAACATCCAGCCTAAACCTCCCATGGCGCAGCCTGAGACTGTGTCCTCTTGTTCTGGTGCTGGGTGCCTGGGAGAAAAGACCAACCTCCACCTGTCCACAACCTCCCTTCGAGTAGTTCCTACTATCCAGCCTAAACCTCCCCTGGGACAGGTTGTAATAATTTCCTCTAGTCCTGTCCTGTGCTAGCAGGGAGAAAATCATCCTTGCTCCCCTTTGTGCCTCCTTGTGACAGTCCTGCTAATAACTTATCTATGCAATCCTGTATTTTCCCAGTGGCAGAGAATGACTTTTTAACCATTTGGCACCCAAGGCATAACTTGCTGTGTTTGCATGCACGCCACCTGCCTTGCTGATTTCGAGTTATTTCTTTATTTGAGATGCTTTTGCTTTCAAATCCTTGGGCTTTTCACCATCAACAAAACCCCATTTCCAGTTAAAGCTCGAAATGCTAACACCATCATTGAACACAGTGGAGTGATGGTCTACTACAAAATGTAATGAACTAGACCCAAGATGATGTTTCCAGGAAAAAAAAAAAAAAAAATATTTAAAAATTCATTTAAATGGTCAAAAATTTTTTTCCCCATTTGGATAAGCTTTATTTTCAGTTTGGGGCTGCTTTCCACTCAAAACAAAAATGTCAGAATTCAGCTTGCATGTTGAGAAGGAAACACCTTGTTCAAGCATATTTAACAAGCCTACTTGCATGCACACTGATGTAGTTTTCCAAGCAGTGCTTTAGAGAGCTTCACTCTAGTGAAGCCAGTGATGTGGAAGTCCTTAGATCAGGCTTTTTGTCATGCTGAGCTGCTGATGCTTCATGACAGAGCAAGCCATGTTTGCTATTTAAAACTATTTACCCAGCCTTTAGTCTTGGGCTCTCTGCCTCTCTTCTGCAGAAAATCTGCAAATGCATACACAGAGATGTACAGCTCTATGATTCAAATCCAGTTTCATAACTCTTCCATTTCCAAGTAAGCCTCCCAAATTGCAATGTGATATGGTTCTACTGCAGGCAAGGGAAACATCTAAGTGTATAGTCAGTTCTTAGGATGGCTAGGGCTGCACAGTTTACTGCACTTGCATGCTCTCTTCTTCCTCCAGGATCTTCCTCTGTGATTCTGTGAACTGCAGGAAAACTGAGGACAGGAGGAAATGATCACCAACTACCTTCTCTGAGTTTGCACTACTTTGCAAGATGAAACCCCATGAAATTAACACTTGGTGCTCAATATATATAATACAGATTCCCAACATTCTCTGAGATGTGCCCTGTTCTTAATTAAAATGTGAAGTGTATGCACTGAAGAACTTGTTTTCTCTGCCAGGAGCAGCTGCCTGGTGCAACTTTCTCACCATGGGCATCAAACAGCAACTGAAAAAATACTTTGTTTATTCTTGCATTGAAACTCCTCCAACTTTATTACATTTGCAAACATAATGTAGTATTAAAGGGTCACACTGTTTCTGACATACATAATTAGCTTGGGAAAATACTGTAACCTGGGGACAGGTTCTTGGTAGAGTCACTTCTTCACAGAGTAGCTGAGGAATCATGGATCACATTGACTGATCCTTCTTGCCAGATGCTTTGACAAAGTAAACCAGCATTTGTATTAAAATGTCATAACAGTTGAAGCTTGAATTGCAGAGTCTTTAACCTTTGTTTGTGATCCTAAATTACAGAGAAACCCTGCAGGCAAGAACAAATCAATCTGAAGAAAAGAAGGCTCCGAGGTGACCTCATTGTGGCCTTCCAGTATCTGAAGGGGGCCTACAGGAAGGCTGGGGAGGGACTTCTCAGGATCTCAGGGAGTGATAGGACTAGGGGGAACGGAATGAAGCTGGAGGTGGGGAGATTCAGGCTGGAGGTGAGGAAGAAGTTCTTCATCATGAGAGTGGTGAAGCCATGGAATGGGTTATCCAGGGAGGTGGTTGAGGCCCTGTCCCTGGAGGTGTTTAAGACCAGGCTGGACGAGGCTCTGGCCAGCCTGATCTAGTGTGGGGTGTCCCTGCCCATGGCAGGGGTTGGAACTAGATGATCCTTGTGGTCCCTTCCAACCCTGACTGATTCTATGATTCTATGATTCTAAATCGAAGCAAGCCAAGAGATACAACTCATCATATATCTAAATGCATTATATTGGGTACTTAATGTTAATTACTTAAGATCCTATAGTACAAACTGCCTCCAGCAGTTTCTAAAGTTATCTCGCAGGTTATATGGACACCCACAGGTGGAGATTAGTCATTTCAAAAGACAAAGGTATAAAGACTGATTTTGAGTAGTAAAGCTCTCTTCAAGTCAGTTTCTCTTTTAGTTTGAAGCTATGCATTTTCCTCCCATTTCTGGGTGAGGAACTAATACTAGAGGCAAGCCACTGAATCTGGCAGTGCGTAAGGCTTTTTCAAATGGCAGAATGTAAGGCTTTTACCCAATGAAACTGGGGCTAAAAGGTATTGCTCCCTCACAACCCATACCTTCAGTTGTAACTTCTAACAGCTGTGCATCAGCTAAGTTTTTTAAAAGGTCTCAATTTTAATCACTTGTGCCCTCATGAGCGTTACAATAGTGGTTTGTCACCCTCAGATGTGGAATCAGCACAAAATGCCAGGAGCACCTGAGAGATGTCATGTGCAGCGTGAGCCCTTTTTGCCTGTAACCCCCAGCTCAAGAGGAATCTTAGTATTGAAAATCATATTCTACAAATGCTGAGTGCTTCTTGCCTGTAATGACACCGTATTCTGTTAGCCCTTTCATTTGCTGCCTGGGTGAAAAAACAACCCAGGTAATTTGGAGCTCACAGCAGGGAAGGATGGAAGGAGAAGGAATTCTTTAAGGAAATACACAAGTAAAGTTTTTATTTTCAGGTTTCACTGCAGACCTGAAGAGTCCAAAATCTCTGGGAAAATATAATAACCACAACAATAACCCCCCCAAACAGCAACAACAAAAAACCCCCACACCAAATCAATCAAACAACAACAACAGCCACCAAACCCCAACCCAAACAAAGGCTTTATTACCCTCTCCTGAAGAAAGCAGAATTTCTGACTGAACTAGGAATCAGTTTTAGTTATGATATTAACATTTCACAATGGCTTGGAGTTGGCAATCTCAAGCGCTGCAGTCCCCACGATCAAAATGAAGACATTTCCAGATATTTATGCCAAGCTTTGCAGAAATCTGGACTTGGCAGGAACCACACCAAAGACAGACAGCACCGTCACGCTTTCTGCTGAGGAAGGGCAATTTTAAAGAGGCAGCAGCACCAAGATTAGTCTTCTTTTACAGTACCTTAACAGCCTGATGCAAAGGTCACTGCCGTACCACTTGCAGCGCTCAGACAGTAATACTCCCCAGACTTGCTAATGGTTTGAGCAATGCTGCTGACCAGTCGTTTAACGCTCATGTCCTAGGCGCAGAAGCAAGACTGCCCCCTACTTCCATATCCTCGTTTAGTGCAACACTGAAGAAAGTTAGTGTGCAGTGTCAGCACGCACCAGCTTTTATTCTCACGAGCAAAGATGGTTTTCAGCCCCTAAGCAAAATGCATGTCTCTTGGGCCAACAGATCTCAATACTTAGCAGACCAGCAATAACCAACAAATGCATATTCTATCCCATTTGCAACATTAGCAAGACAAATACTGGATGAACATAAGTTTTTGGAAGATGAATTCAAACAGGTAACCACACAACAAGGAGCTGTTTAGAGCAGAAGCAGGTGCTAGGCGCTATGAAAGGCATGTGGGGTCCCATCTCTCTTGTTCAGCTGTGGAGACCAGTTTCCAAACTAAGGTCTTTAATATATGTGCCCAAAAGTAAATGTAAATCTCTCATTTTTCCTTTCCCCCCACCATTGCTTGCTATCCTCTGTGGCTCACAAGCCAGAGTCACAAGTCCTGTGCTTGAACACCATCAGGTTGTCCTGTGTGCCTGTGCTGGTGCATATGCACATATATGTATAGGTAGGTAGAGCAACACATATGCAATTTCTTTAGAAAGGAAAGGCACAAAGTCAACAAAGAACAACAGAA
Organism: Picus viridis; assembly: GCA_033816785.1. Lineage (NCBI taxonomy): Eukaryota > Metazoa > Chordata > Aves > Piciformes > Picidae > Picus > Picus viridis. The sequence goes on along the minus strand of CM066570.1, from coordinate 32,102,716 downwards.
GGACAGCAGAGTCTTCACTGAGCCAAGTTTTTCCTGGAAAATTTGGAAGTTTAGCTTATATTTTACAGCAAAGTTCAGGTCAGTCATTTTTGCCAACCATGCAACTGAGACTTTCATTTCCTCTTGTTTTAAAAGTATAAACTTTACTATATTTTTTTTTTTTAACTGACTTCTAATTTTTCTTCTCAGGTGAATGTCTGGTGGGTTAACACTGCAAGAGGAAGGGCTAAGAGCAGGAAGCATAAATGTCCATGAAATGATAATATCTAATAAAGCAAAGACATATAATCTCCTGAAGTTGTTTTTCACCATGTGCAGAAAGCCAAAGCTTTCCCAGCCTCATAAAGCATCCAGCTAATACAGTGACTACATAAAATCTACAACCTCTCAAACAAAAGCCTGCTGGATTAAGAAGCTACACAAACTGTGTAAACTGCAACATGCTTCCATCAGACAAATGGACACCAAATAATTACAGGGCTGAGAAATACGATTTCAATGGTTTGGGGTGACTTGGTCTTGGCAGGATCCTCAAGTTGAATTAGGCTGAAAACAGAAGGCAAGTTCACTTGTTAACATCATAAACTAAAGAGATCCAAAAGCTACTTGGATTCTCAGATGTGAATGCCAGCATACAAGACCAGTCAGTGCACAAGACTGTAGGTGTGCAGCATAAACACATCTATGCTACATTAGATAGCACTGGCAAAAATTAAACTGAGGAAAAGCAAACTCCAGGGGATGCTGCCACCTGAAATCTCAGCCACATTCAGATTAATATGACAAGTAAACACATCTGCATGCTGGTACGAACTAGGAATGTTTTCCTTCCTCAGTCCAACTTCAGGATGAAGCAGAGAGTCCTGCTAGGTTCAAACCCCAAATATTTCAACTTCTCCAGCAGCACAAGAGAAGCTAATCAATCAAAACCCAAAAGATGAAGGAACGAAGCCAGATAAGCCATAAATATCTACATATATAAGCACACAGCAAGCAAGAGAATGAAAAGTTAGCTAGATTTACCGTTTTAATTATCCAAGTGGGTGGGTTGTTTGGGTTTGGGTTTTTGGGGGGAAACGTCGGGAGCTGTTTTCGCGAGGGCTCTTCCACACACATCCGCACCGCGGTAGGCGCTGGTCCCGGGGCGCGGAGAGCAAAGCGCTTCCCTCCGCAGCCACCGCTCCCTCCACCAAGAATGAAAAACGAGAAGAAAATGCGATGAGGGCAAGGAAGGAAGGATGGATGGATGGAAGAAAGGAGGGAGACACCAGCCGGCCGGGAAAACTCCGGCGCCGCCCCGACCGGTCCTCCTCCCTCAGGGCTGCGGTCGAGGCGGCCCGCGTCTCCGCGCTTCTCCGCCGCCTCGCAATTTGCGCGCGTCGCGGGAGCCGCCGGGGCGGAGCTGTAGAGGGCGGCGGGATGTGGCGCGGCGGTGGCTGGCGCGGATATGCTCCTCCCGCGCTGCCCACGGTTCCCGGGCTGCCGCGGGGATGCGCCGACCAGGATGATGTGACTCCCAGCCCCGGCGCGATGTGCCATGGAGGGGGATGCCCGCCCCGCCTGGCCTCGCAGGGAGCAGCAGGGGTCCCTTGACGGGGTGACCTGCGGTGGTAGCACCTTCCCGGCTCCCCCAGCCGGACGCGGACTGGGAGGAGCCGTGCGAGTCCTCGGTGGAGGGGAGGGACGACATAGGGTGTATCCTAAATTGTGCAGAAAGCCTTCTACTGAGGCGTCCTGCGGACAGTCTCTGCCTTGGTGGGGAAAGCGTGTTTCCAGCACCCGACTTCTGTGGGATTTTGGATCCTCGGAAGTGCCAGTTTCACGGATGAGACTGTTACCCTCCTCCAAAACGTTATGACTGGACTGTGAAGGAGAGGTACGAGGCTACACATAACATGGTGCAAATGTAGACAACATGTAGTCATTTCTTCTGCAAAGGTAAAAAAGAGCAGCTGATGGTGTCATATATTTGGACCAGGAGATTTTGAAGTGAGTGATACCTGAATGATACGCTTAGACATGCCCGGGCCGGCCATCTCTGGCTTGAGCCCCAGCCTCTTCAGCCCCTACCAACAGTAGCCTTCCCTCTCCCTCTTCTTGCACTCAGCACCGGGCTTCAACACATCTTGGTGGCTGCTTCTAGCCCATCGACCAAGGAGGCTGAGTACCATACAGAGGACCCATTTGCAAGCAGTGTTTTGAGCTCCTTTTTACATGTTGTGTGCAATTCACTCCCCTGCTGCACATTCTGCCTTGGTACTGGGTGCTAGTTCATAAATCATACATACCTTTTCCTTCAGCTCATGACATCTGCTGTTTGTTTGGACCTCTATTTACACAAGTCTTCGTTTTTGAGGCAACCTACAATATGTTTCAGTCAAACCAGCCCCGACACACTGTTGTAAGCTCTTATTCCACAAAAGCTCTTTTAAAATGAAAGTGCTTAATTTTTACCTCTGGTTGTTCAAAAGGCAGGGAAAACCTGTACAGAGAGCAGCTGTAGGAGCTGCTTACATAAGAAAGGCGCATTGTAGTTTCATCAGTATAATTAGAGGCAGTGTCCCTGGATCATCTGGTGTCTGTCAGGTTTTCAGGTGGTTGCTTCAGACTCGTCTTCTGCAGGCTTTTTGTAGGAGCTGAACACAGGTTTTCTTTTGCAGGTTTTGGCACTAGGTGAACACAAGCTTCTCCCCCAGCTAACAGTCATGTGTATTGCCTGCTACTGTTCAAATTAATGAATGAAGTTTTAATTATACCACAAGTGACCTTAGAAATAGCAGAGGTTAAGTAAAACAGTCCTGGTCTGACCACTCTTCCTGATGAGTAAGAGCTGGCTGTTTATGACTAACCTATGCTCACTTTATGATCTGCATCTGGCTTTGGATTGATGCTGCTGCACTCAGCCTAATAGGAGTGTGAAAGTGCCTCTCTAGAGCTGACAGTTTAGTATGTATTTTCCTGTAGTGCCAATAAAACTCTTAAAAGATTTTTCTCCTAGGGAACACTGCTCTTGTGACATTGATGGTGTCAGAAACTTCCTAGTAATTCTCCAAAGAGCATGTAAGGGCATTGCATGTCACACCCTCAACTAGATCAGGTAGCCCAGAGCCCTGTTGAACCTCATCTTGAATATTCCCAGGGATGGGGCTTCAACCACCTCTCTGGGTAACCTGCTCTAGTGCTCAACCACCCTCACTGTAAAGAACTTTTTCCTAACATCCAATCCAAATCTCCTCTTCTCTAATTCAAAACCATGGCCCCTTATCCTGTCACTGCAGTCCTTCATCAACAGCCCCTCTCCAGCCTTCTTAGATACTGGAAGGTAGTGATTGTGTCTCCTTGGAGCCTTCTCTTCTCCAGGCTGAACAACCCCAGCTCCCTCAGCCTGTACTCATAGCAGAGGTGCTCCAGCCCCCTGACCACTTTTGTGGCCCTCACCAACTCTATCAGGTCCATGTCCTTCCTGTACTGAGGGCTCCAGAGCTGGATGCAGTACTCCAGGTGCAGTCTTACCAGAGCAGAGTAAAATGGCAGAATCACCCTCTCTTGATCTGGTGGCCACGCTTCTTTTGATGCAGCCCAGGATGTGATTGGCCTCCAGGGGTGCAAGAAGTGCACCCTGCCTGCTCATGTCCAGCTTCTTGTCCACCAGAACCTCCAAGATCATTTCCTCAGCCTGTAGTGAGAGAGAGGGTTGTTCCAACCCTGGTCCATTATCTTCTCTCTGAAGAGAGCTGGCAGTGTGTACTTAAGAAACCAGTATACAACCTAGTCAGATACAAAGAAAACCTTGTCCTGTCACACTCTTTCATCTTGTTGAAACTTATACAAGTCTGAAATGCTAGCTATGCAGTGCTACTGGCTAGGGTCAGAGTGGCTGGAGAGCAGCCAGGGAGAAAGGGACCTGGGAGGACTGGTTGATAGTAAGCTGAACATGAGCCAGCAGTGTGAGCAGTTTGGAGCACAAGCCCTGTGAGGAGAGGCCGAGGGAGCTGGGGTTGCTTAGCCTGGAGAAGAGGAGGCTCAGGGGACACCTTATTGCTGTCTACAAATACCTGAAGGGAGGTTGTAGCCAGGTGGGTGTTGGTCTCTTCCCCCAGGCACCCAACAGCAGAACAAGAGGACACAGTCTCAAGCTGCACCAGGGGAAGTTTAGGCTGGAGGTGAGGAGAAAGTTCTTCACTGAGAGAGTTGTTGGTCATTGGAATGTGCTGCCCAGGGAGGTGGTGGAGTCACCGTCCCTGGAGGTGTTCAAAAAGAGACTGGATGTGTCTCTTGGTGCCATGGTTTAGTTGATGAGATGGTGCTGGATGATGGGTTGGAGTTGATGATCTCCAAGGTCTTTTCCAACCTGGTTAATTCTATTCTATTCTATTCTATTCTATTCTATTCTATTCTATTCTATTCTATTCTATTCTATTCCTTTGATTGTAATATCTTGAAGGGATTTTTTTTTCTTTAATAATACTGCCTACTGGCATATGTTGAATTAATTTGTACTTTTGGTATCTGTTGTATCCTACCAGCAAGCTGCTCTCTGGCACACCTAGCCATTTGGCTTATGAAAAAGTATTTATTGATTGTTTAGACTTCTGTTTAGAAAAGGTGTACATCAAGCTGAAAGTCAAGCTATGATGGGAAAGTTTTACTTAGCTTAAGTGACATTTGCATTAGTTTAAATAAAGCTTCTTAATGCTCTGCATTCAGAAAAAGACAAGGTCAATGAATAGTAATGGCTGCATACAAGACCACTGCCTGAAGGGAGGCTGCAGCCAGGTGGGGGTTGGTCTCTTCTCCCAGGCAACTAGCACCAGAACAAGAGGACACAGTCTCAAGCTGTGCCAGGGGAGGTTCAGGCTGGATGTTAGGAAGAAGTTCTTCCCAGCAAGAGAGATTGGCCATTGGAATGTGCTGCCCAGGGAGGTGGTGGAGTCACCATCGCTGGAGGTGTTTAGGAAGAGCCTGGATGAGGCCCTTGTTGCCATGGTTTAGTTGATGAGATGGTGTTGGGTGATAGGTTGGACTGGATGATCTCCAAGGTCTTTTCCAGCCTGGTCTGGTCTGGTCTGGTCTGGTCTGGTCTGGTCTATTCTATTCTATTCTATTCTATTCTATTCTATTCTATTCTATTCTATTCTATTCTATTCTACTCTACTCTACTCTATACTCTATACTCTACTCTCTACTCTACTCTACTCTACTCTACTCTACTCTACTCTACTCTACTCTACTCTACTCTACTCTACTCTACTCTACTGTACTCCACTCCACTCCACTCCACTCCACTCCACTCCACTCCACTCCATTCCATTCCATTCCATGCTATGCCATTCTATGCCATTCTATAAATTTCATGGAGGAAGAAGGCCCATACTTCATATGCACTTAAAACTCAAGTGTTTTGAGACAGTCTTTTTGCTCAGAGTTCCCACCCCACCTGCTGCATTACAGTCTTGATCCTGGACTCAGTCAAGACACTCTGACAGTACAGATAATAATAATGGGTTTTTTTTACATGATCAGTAAAAAGCAAATAAAGAATTGGTATAGTGGTTGGGCTGTGGCCAGGAGAACTCCAGGAGGGATTTCTGTCCATTTTACTATAAACTCTCCACAAATTAAATGAGGAAAAATCTAGATCTGAAGACATTAGCAAGGTTATGGAAGGTTGGCATGAATCACAGTCATTCTCCACTTCAAAAGACAGCCCTTCTCAGCATTTTGCATTTATATCTCCTTAGGTGGATTGGGGGCAATATAAAAAGAAGCACTGTTCTACAGTGTGTTCAGAGCCTCAGAAAGAGATCTGAGTTATGGAGCTACTTATTCCTTGTGTTTTACCAACTAATGGGTGGTGTCTAAGCTCTCCCTCTCCAGGGCTGGTGTGATAGTTGATAATGAGCTGGTATGTAAAGCTGGTGTGGGAGAAGAGTTGGGCAGGGAATCATCAGTTTACCAAGAGGTTTGAAATTCAGTATCCAGCTATGAAGTCCAGGATGCTTTCCTCTTTCTCTGCCTGCAAACTCTGCCTCACATCAGTATGGACAAAGGAGGAATTGGAGCTGGTTTATTAGCCACCATCCTTTGAAAATTCTCCTCCCTTCTCAAGACTCCAGATTTGAAAGTCTGGAGGCTTTTTTATTACATATAAATGCCACTTGTACAATAAATCAGGTGGATAATTTGTATTTCCTATATGGTATTCCTTTGTTTGCAGGCTTTGTTGCTTTCTGGCTTGTTTCTTTCCAGGGATATTAAGAAGCTTAAATTGTTCCCTGATGTGTCATCTTTTCCCATTCACTAATGTAAATCTGGTGGCTGATGGCCACCTTTCCTCTCTACCTGGATTGTATGGACAGGCCTGGAGGTTAATTAGCTGAGTTTTTCACTTCATATACTTCTTCTTGAACAGGAGAGGACTTGAAAGAAAAAAGGGCTTTTGTTCTGTAAGAGCACAACAGCATGCTGTTCAAGACTCTGGTAAAGCTGCCACTTTTGTGCTGCAGGTAGATCAGGAGGTTAATGGGTAGCTACTATTCCCTTCTTCTCTGTCAGCTCAGAGTATGCTTATGCAGACTTACAGAGCCACATCTTTCCTGTAAACAAAGCAGGACCAGAACAAAGACTTGAGTGCGAGCGTGCCATTGCCTATGCTGTTTAGTTTGAATCACACTCACGGGTGTGCATGGAAGCCTGTGCTGATTAGCACTCTGAGATGATGCCCAAGCTTAGTCCAGAAGAGAGCACAGGGCAAGGGATGGTGCTCTTAGAATCATAGAATCAATAAGGTTGGAAAAGACCTCAAAGATCATCAAGTCCAACCTGTCACCCAAGACCACATGACCACCAAACCATGGCTTCAAGTGCCACATCCAATCCCCTCTCAAACACCTCCAGGGATGGGGACTCCACCACCTCCCTGGGCAGCACTTTCCAAAGGCCATCAGCTCTCGCTGTGAAGAGCTTTCTTCTCACCTCCAGCCTAAACTTCCCCTGGTGCAACTTGAGACTGTGTCCTCTTGTTCTGTTGGTTGTTGCCTGGGAGAGGAGACCAACCCCCTCCTGGCTGCAACCTCCCTTCAGGTACTTGTAGAGAACAATAAGGTTTCCCCTGAGCCTCCTCTTCTCCAAGCTAAACAACCCCAGCTCCCTCAGTCTCTCCTCATAGTGCTTGTGCTCCAGATCTCTCCCCAGCCTCCTTGCCCTTCTCTAGACAGGTTCCAGTGTCTTGATGTCCTTCTTAAATTGAGGGGCCCAGAACTAGACACAGTACTCAAAGCACTGTAGTTATGAGAAACTGCAGTGGGATGGACTAAAGTTAGCTATGTATAGGCACAGTCAGCTGCTTCTTAATTGTATTTTAGCTGTGAGGATCTCAGCAGAGTATTTTGTAGCAGGGAGGAGTAGTATGTGTCAATAATACTCTTGGACCTTATGAAGAGTATTGTACCAGGTAAGAATAATATGGGTTATAATGTTAAGAAGACAAGAGTGTTTAGTTTTGCAGCAGAAAGCAACACCACACACAAAAAAGCATTCATTTGTAAAGGACTTCTGTAGCTCTCTCCTACATGCTGTCTCCATCTGCTTTTCTGAGGAAGGGATGGTTCTTTTATGGATCCCTGGAATGAAACCAAGAAGGAACTGAGTATTTGATTTGGGAAAAACAATTGAATTCATTTTGCAGGAGAAAAAGTCAGAAATACAGACAAAGGAGGAAGAAATAAGCAAGGGGTAGCAAAGCATAAAGATAATTACCACTGTGGACCTAGCTGATGTTTCCCTGATCCCTGAAGGTCTTGCTCCATAGTAGGGAAGCTTACAGCAGCAAAGGCTGAGATGTTGGAGCCACATGGGGCCTTGCTGCTTGATCAGTGTGGAAGCTTCAAACTTTCCCTGTTGCTTCTTGGGGTTTATACCTTTTCCAGTCCCATACATAGTCACACTCTCCCATTCAGTTGAACATGTTTGACTGGTGTCAGCACTGGCCCCATGGGTGGGTTACCCGTGCCAGCTCTGGTCTCACAGCAACATTCCTGAGAGAGGGACTTGTGGCCTTGTCCTGGTTACCAGTTGCTATTGTCTCAGAGCTTGTGTAATGGTGTGAAAACACCTTGGGAAACTGCTGTGTCAGTCACCTTTTGAGAGTCCTGTCCATGAGAAGGTCCACAAAGTTTTGTCTCAGCAAGTCCCAGCATCTGCTGGCTATCAGCATGGAGTTTGTGGTCTTGTAGATGAGAAACTACTCTTCTTGAGAAAATAGAAGGCAAATGTGAGGATGTGAGTCCTGTTTACAGTGGGATCCAGTGTCAGCACAGAGCTTGTGGTCCTCTAGAACAATGGTGTGAAACATTTTGGGAAGGTAAACGATGCTGAGGCAATTAAAGGGAGCCTTAACTCCCTTTGGTGTGGCCAGCAGGAGCAGGGAAGTCATTCTGCTCTGTGCTCAGCACTGGTTAGGCCACACCTTGAGTCCTGGGTCCAATTCTGGGCCCCTCAGTTTAGGAAAGATGTTGAGTTGCTGGAAGGTGTCCAGAGAAGGGCAAGAAAGCTGGGGAGGGTTTTGGAGCACAGCCCTGTGAGGAGAGGCTGAGGGAGTTGGGACGTTTAAGAAGAGACTGGATGAGGCACTTGGTGCCATGGTTTAGTTGATGAGATGGTGTTGGGTGATAGGTTGGACTCGATCTCAAAGGTCTTTTCCAGACTGGTTTATTCTATTCTAGTCTAGTCTAGTCTAGTCTAGTCTAGTCTAGTCTAGTCTATTGCCATTCTCTGTGACCTAAGAGACAGCCAGTGAGATCTCCAGTGAGGGCTAAGGAAGGTGCTGGTCCCTGAAAGTATGAGACCTCTGTGAACAGTTTTGCACTGCTACCATCCTTGCCCCTCTCCAAGCAAACTCTTCTATGGAAATTGGTTACATGTGGTAGCAGCCTACTAATGTGCTGTAACTTGGTATTTGTTGCTTCTTTAGTTACCTCCATTGTGCTGTCCCACCGCTGCATGCCAGCTCTAAGACAGAAGGAAAATCTTTAGTGAGGTTGATGGGGGATGAGTTTCAGTATGCCCTCAGTCAAAGCCACCCCTGTACACAACATGTTGCTTCCTGAGGGTTGGATAAGAGGCTGTGACAGTGTTTGTGCCCACATAATCAAAGACAGCAAGCACAAGGCAAAACAGCTGAAGCTGATATAAGAAATTAATGTGGCAGATAGTGTTGCCAAAAGAGATTTCTTCCCATTGGGTTTATGCAAAGTGAGTGTAATAGCTGCTCTTTAGCCTCTTGAGATACACTGCCATGAAGAAGGTCTTACTTGGTGGAGGTATTTATCAGGGCAACAATTCACCATCAGAGAGGATGTGCATGCCTTTTTGATTTTTGCTCCCCTGCTCTTCTTAGGAGAGGTCTAGTTGATCATCTTCCTCCCTTTTAAAATCCCTCTACTCATTTGCTCTCCTTTCTGAGCTTACTTGTCAGTTGCATGTACCCTGACTAGCTTGTATGGTGTCACACAGAGATTTGGAGCAGGCTTAGCTCAAGGACAAAACTCCAGAGCAGCTTGAAAGGACGCAGTGAGTGACTTTGTGGACAGGAGAGGTAAGAGGGAGCTCACTGAACCTGCAGTGCAGCTGGCAGTGCTTGGCATCTGCGCTATCCTAGGAGCTGTTGCTGAGTTCCAAGATGACGTAGGGATGGATGCCTCACAGTTTTGCCTTCTCTACTTTACTATAAATACTTACACTTTGGGGATAAAATGTGATATGCAGATGCCAAGCTAAGTTCAGTTAGATGACAAGGGTTATGATGTTACTATTTACATTCTGGTGCCTAGAGAGTAGGGAGTGTAACCTCACTGCCTTGCATAGCCGTCATACCAGTGTGCCTGACGTGCCCTAAATGAGGGTCAAGGGAGCAGTTCAGCAGGGGCAGTGACAGATCATCTGTGGTTGCAACACCAGGTGCTCAGCATCTCTCAAAATCAGACTATTTGTTTGCACTCTTTAATTAAAGCACTCTCAGTTGTCTTCAAGCCTGACTATTAAGTGAGAGTGTAGATTGATGCTTGGGAAACCAGAGGATCATCTTTGCCTAATGAAATGTGTGTGCTGCATCGCTGCCTATCTAGGCAGGGGGAAATGTGAAAATATTTGCTCTGCAAAGAATGTTTCATCTCCATATATTCAAAGCTGCCCTCGTCACTGAGGTCATTGCTTTAAACTGAGACAGGCTGCACAGCAGATTTAGCTTGGTATGTATGGGGCAGGGCATGATGTGTTACTCTTCACCAAAATAAAATGGAGATTTCCTCCTGAAAAGAGGAAATGCCACAATTTCATAGAATCATGGAATCAAGGTTGGAAAAGACCTCAAAGATCATCAAGTCCAACCTATCAGCCAAGACCTCATGACTACTAAACCATGGCGTCAAGTGCCACATCCAGTCCCCTCTTGAACACCTCCAGGGACAGTGACTCCACCACCTCCCTGGGCAGCACATTCCAATGGCTAACAACTCTCTCTGGGAAGAACTTTCTCCTCACCTCCAGCCTAAACCTCCCCTGGTGCAATTTGAGACTGTGTCCTCTTGTTCTGGTGCTGGTTGCCTGGGAGAAGAGACCAACCCCCACCTGGCTACAACCTCCCTTCAGGTAATGGTAGACAGCACTAAGGTCTCCTCTGAGCCTTCTCTTCTCCAGGCTAAACATTCCCAGCTCCCTCAGCCTCTCCTCACAGGGCTTGTGCTCGAGGCCTCTCACCAGCCTCTATTTCCATGGACAGAAGGTGGGAAAGGAAAGGTACAGCATTGGGTGACCCAGGAACAAGAAAGTGAGTGGAACTTTAAAAAGCATGGATGTTGCCTCATAACAGACAGAAAAGCGAGATTGCAATGCAAAACACTCTCAGAACAAAACCACTAAACTTGCTATTACCAGAAAAACTCATTACAGAGTTTCCAGAACAAGAAAACCTGAGAATGACACAAAGACGAGGGGACAAGACTGTTTATATCCTGATTTTCAACTAAATTGTTTCAGCAAGAACTTGAATATCGCTTTCTTAGATTTAATAACTTCCATTTCACTTCTTCACTGGGGTTTAAGTGGCTTTCTTCAAGCCAACATTTGTCAATGTATATATTTGTGGAGTGAACAGAACTGGATGCCAGCAAGATCTCGATGCTTCCCTCCTTCCTTCAAAAGAGAAGATGTCCTTCACATTTTATATTGTACGAAAGTTTAGAGCCTGTGCAATACAATTGCTCATCCAAACTGATGACTTCTTAAGAGAAGAGGTAGATATGTCAGCCCTTATTATGTATCAACTCAAATACACAATTTGCACATCTAAGTGCTGTGTTCTACACATTGATCACAACAACCCCAGGCAGTGCTACAGGCTGGGGTCAGAGTGGCTGGAGAGCAGCCAGGCAGAAAGGGACCTGGGGGGACTGGTTGAGAGTAGGCTGAACAAGAGCCATCAGTGTGCCCAGGGGCCAAGAAGGCAACTGGAATAGAGTGTGATCAACAGAAGGAAGAAATGCTAATCACAGTGCAAAACTTTGTACAGTATGCTGATAGCTACAGGTAATAATGTCCTTACTCAGCACAACATTAAAATACATGTGATACCTCCAGGACTATATATATTTTTCCTAAAGAGAAATGCTTTGCATAAATACTGATCATGAGAACTATTGATGTCAGCAGTGCTTGTAGAGATGTACTAATGCTAGTAAGAACAGCAGTGTGCCCAGGTGGCCAAGAAGGCCAATGGCATCCTGGCCTGCATCAGGAACAGTGTGGCCAGCAGGAGCAGGGAAGTCATTGTGCCCTGCACTCAGCACTGGTTGGGCCACATCTTGAGTCCTGTGTCCAGTTCTGGGCCCCTCAGCTTAGGAAAGATGTTGAGTTGCTGGAAGGTGTCCAGAGAAGGGCAAGAAAGCTGGGGAGGGGTCTGGAGCACAGCCCTGTGAGGAGAGGCTGAGGGAGCTGGGGTTGCTTAGCCTGGAGCAGAGGAGGCTCAGGGGAGACCTTCTTGCTCTCTACAACTACCTGAAGGGAGGTTGTTGCCAGGTGGGGGTTGGTCGCTTCTCCCAGGCAACCAGCACCAGAACAAGAGGACACAGTCTCAAGCTGTGCCAGGGGAGGTTCAGGCTGGATGTTAGGAAGAAGTTCTTCCCAGAAAGAGAGATTGGCTATTGGAATGTGCTGCTCAAGGAGGTGGTGGAGTCACCATCACTGGTGGTGTTTAAGAGGAAACTGGATGAGGCCCTTGGTGCCATGGTTTAGTTGATTGGATGGTGTTGGATGATAGGTTGGATCTGGAAGGTCTTTTCCAGCCTGGTCTGGTCTGGTCTATTCTATTCTATTCTATTCTATTCTATTCTATTCTATTCTATTCTATTCTATTCTATTCTATTCTATTCTATTCTATTCTACCACAGTGGCATGGGTCTGTCTCCTGAAAATGGCTTAAGACCCCACATGGTGTCTACTTAAATGCATGCTGAAGTGCTAGAGAAGGAGTTCAGCTCTGAAGAAGGAGAGGCAGCATGCAGTTGAGAAGCAATGTATTGCATTTCACTTCAATACGATCTGAAGCAATTTTCGTTGAAGAAAAATGGATGGACTTCTCTCTGCTGTTTTCCACTTCATTGTGCAGGAATTGCCTTTCCTCTGACGTGCTGCTCTCCTCTTTCTTTACTGGGCGGGCTTTTTCCTTCCATGTTGTGGATTTTCTGTACTTCTTTGTGCCTGTCCCTTCTGTACATACTTCCCCCCTCTTCAGACACCCCCAGACACACCCCACCCCCCCCCCCCCCCCCCCATTTCTATTTGCTTCTGGTTTTCCTGTCTTGTTTGTTTGTTTTTATCTTTGCTAGAATGATTTCTATTCAAGTTGCATTTGGAAATCTTTAGCCAAGGTGGATTGTCCACTGGGTAAGAACTGCAGATACTACTGGTAGGGAACAGCCTCTTCTCCCCATCTAATTAGATAAAATAGCAAAAGGGCATAAAAGAAAACAAGCACATGAGGTAACTTCTTGGCTTTCCTATGTCTTGAAGCTCTCTTATATTTACCTAAGCAATTATGCTACCTTTTTTATAGAGGGAAGGCTTTGAGCAATAAAGGTATTTACAGGCAGATGAGATTGAATGAGGCACTTGGTGCCATGGTTTAGTTGATTAGATGGTGTTGGGTGATGGGTTGGACTTGATGTTCTCAAAGGTCTTTTCCAACCTGGTTAATTCAATTCAATTCAATTCAATTCAATTCAATTCAATTCAATTCAATTCAATTCAATTCAATTCAATTCAATTCAATTCAATTCAATTCAATTCATTTCAATTCTATTCTATTCTATTCTATTCTATTCTATTCTATTCTATTCTATTCTATTCTATTCTATTCTATTCTATTCTATTCTAGATCCCCTCTCAGTCTTCTCTTCTCCAGACTAAACAGCCCCAGGTCTCTCAGTCTCTCTTCATGGGGGAGGTATCCAAGTCCTCTAATCATCCTTGTGGCTCTCCGTTGGACTCTCACTATCAGGTCCCCGTCTCTCTTTAATTGGGCAGCTCAAAACTGGACACAAAATTCCAGGTGTGGTCTGACCAGGGCAGAATAGAGGGGAAGAAGAGCCTCCCTAGACCTTCTGGAAACACTTTTCTTGATGCAATCCAGGATACCATTGGCCCTCTTGGCCACAAGGGCACATTGCTATCTCATGGAGAATTTGCTGTCCCCCAGGGCTCTAAGGTCTTTCTCCACAGAGCTGCTTTCCAGCCGGGCAACCCCTAACCTGTACTGGTGACTGCTGTTATTCCTCCCCAGGTGCAGCACCTTGAAATTGTCCTGACTGTACTTCAGGAGGTTTGCTTTCACCCAACCCTCCAACCTGTCCAGATCTTGTTGAATGGCAGCAGAGCCTAACGAGCTGTTGGCCACATCTCCATCCCCCAGTTCTGTATCATCATCAAACTTGCTGAGGGTGCACTCAACACACTCTTAAAAGCATTTTGTCCAGTAAGACTCCTGCCTAGAAAACCTGGAGCTTCATTCCCTTGTAATAGGTGCCCAAATAAAAAGTGACTTTTCTCTCTGCCCTAGGGTGTTGTCTCAGTAAGAAGGATGATTTTTTTCTGATTCATATTTGTTTCAGAGAGGCTGAGGGAGCTGGGGTTGCTTAGCCTGGTGAAGAGGAGGCTCAGGGGAGACCTTCCTGCTATCTACAACTACCTGAAGGGACATTGTAGACAGGTGGGGGTTGGTCTCTCCTCCCAGAAAACCTGTGACAGAACAAGAGAAGACAGTCTCAAGCTGTGCCTGGGGAGGTTTAGACTGGATGTTAGGAAGAAATTCTTCGCAGCAAGAGAGATTGGCCATTGGAATGTGCTGCCCAGGGTGTGGAGTCACCATCACTGGAAGTGTTTAGGAGTAGCCTGGATGAGGCACTTGGTGCCATGGTTTAGTTGATTAGATGGTGTTGGGTGATAGGTTGGACTCAATGATCTCAAAGGTCTTTTCCAACCTGGTTAATTCTATTCTATTCTATTCTATTCTATTCTATTCTATTCTATTCTATTCTATTCTATTCTATTCTATTCTATTCTTCTATTCTTCTATTCTATTATTCTATTCTATTCTATTCTATTCTATTCTATTCTATTCTAGTCTAGTCTAGTCTAGTCTAGTCTAGTCTAGTCCAGTCTATTCCAGTCTATTCCATTCCAGTCCAGTCTATTCCCTGTGGCACTCCATTGTTTTCATTCAGAAAGATAGTCTTTGCCATCTTCAAGCTATTTTCAAAACTGATGACAGCTTTCTTAAGTGATTAGCTGCCTCTCCCCTGATGAGAAAAAAAACCACTCCAAAACCACCAGGTCTAACAATCTAAATCTTATGAGTAGTTAGACATTTTCTACAGGAAAGAAAAAGTCATGGAATCATAGAATCAATAAGGTTGGAAAAGGCCTCAAAGATCATCAAGTCCAACCTGTCACCCAAGCCATGACATTACTGATCAGTAAAGACAGAGGACATAGCCACATAATCTTATTCAAAATGCACTTGGGATTCATGTTGTAGAAGCAACAGAAAAAGGGAGCCAAACAGTAGAGGAGCAATAGCTAAAGGGGCTAGCCACCAGCCAAGGTGCTCAAATGCTGTGTATGCATTTGTCTCACTGCTGTCTTGCTCTAATGTTTTTCATGGACATTTGTGCTGATTTTGGCTGAATGAGACCAACGTGAATTTGTCCACAGTCAGATGTGTATTTATGACTCCTTACTTCCACCAAGTTCTGACTTCCACTAAGACTGTAGGACTTAGGAAAAAGAATAAATTCTCCTCTCCTTCCCTTATCCTTCTTAGTTCATAAAGGTATTAATAACTTTCCAAGCCATCATGGCAATAAATAGCTGCTGTTAGTTCTCTTACAGAAGTGTTTGTGTGTGGTTCTGATTGACTAAAATGTAAGTAGACCAGTCAAGACTGATAATGTTTCATTTAAGTTAAATTTATTAGGGTTTACTCAGATACCTCTGAGCCCTTTTGTTTCCTGCTGCTTAGATTAATATTCAGAAAATTCTGCTGGAAAATTAAAAGCCCAGGGACATATTTATGGCAAAGGTTTGGAATCTTACATTATTAAACAGCATGACTGATGGCATTGTTCTCAGGCAGGCTCAGCTCAGGTGAGGCTGTGGAAGAATAGATGGGATAAGTATTCTAAATAAATACATCTTCCCATGACAGCTCTGGCTTTTAAGGATTCCACTCTCTGAAATGACTACTTGCATCAAGTCCCCCACAGCTAACTCCTGGCCAAGCTGTCAGCCCCTGGCTTGGGCAGCAGCACACTGAGTTGGGTTAGGAACTGGCTGGAGGCTGAGCCCAGACAGTGATGGTGAATGGTGCCACAGCCAGCTGGCAGCCAGGCACCAGTGGTGTCCCCCAGGGATCAGTGCTGGGCCCCATGCTCTTTAACATCTTTATTGATGATCTGGATGAGGGGATTGAGTCCATCATCAGTAAATTTGCAGATGACACCAAGCTGGGGGAAGGTGTTGATCTGTTAGAGGGTAGAGAGGCTTTGCAGAGTGACCTTGGCAGGCTGGACAGATGGGCAGAGGCCAAGGGCAGGAGATTGAACACATCCAAGTGCCAGGTGCTGCACATTGGCCACAGCAACCCCAGGCAGTGCTACAGGCTGGGGTCAGAGGGGCTGAGAGCAGCCAGGCAGAGAGGGTCCTGGGGGTACTGGCTGATAGTTGGCTGAACATGAGCCAGCAGTGTGCCCAGGTGGCCAAGAAGGCCAATGGCATCCTGGCCTGCATCAGGAAGAGTGTGGCCAGCAGGAGTAGGGAGGTCATTGTGCCCCTGTACACCACACTGGTTAGGCCACACCTGGAGTCCTGGGTCCAGTTCTGGGTCTCTCATTTTAGGAAAGATGTTGAGTTGCTGGAAGGTGTCCAGAGAAGGGCAACAAAGCTGGGGAGGGGTCTGGAGCACAGCCCTGTGAGGAGAGGCTGAGGGAGCTGGGGTTGCTTAGCCTGGAGAAGAGGAGGCTCAGGGGAGACCTTCTTGCTGTCCACAACTCCCTGAAGGGAGGTTGTAGCCAGCTGGGGGTTGGTCTCTTCTCCCAGGCAACCAGCCCCAGAACAAGGGGACACAGTCTCAAGCTGTGCCAGGGGAGGTTTAGACTGGAGGTGAGGAAGAAGTTCTTCCCAGCAAGAGAGATTGGCCATTGGAATGTGCTGCCCAGGGAGGTGGTGGAGTCACCATCACTGGAGGTGTTTAAGATGGGACTGGATGAGGCACTTGGTGCCATGGTTTAGTTGATGAGATGGTGTTGGGTGATAGGTTGGACTGGATGATCTCGAAGGTCTATTCCAACCTGGTTAATTCTCTTCTCTTCTATTCTAACACCGGACTGCTCTGCTTAAACTAGATCAAAATGAGTCAGCTAGTTAATGCCTTTACTGCAACAGTATAACTGCCTGAGAACTGTTGGCAATTATTTTTTTTTCTTTCTTAACTCATTAAGGGCAGAGAAATGATGGCTCAAATACTAATGCTCATGTGAGGCCTAATTTCAAAATACCTACAGGTAAATGGAATGCTGCACACAATTAATGTACTTACAATTCAATATCTATTTCTGATGCACTGGAGAACATTTTTCCCCCAAAGCATTCTCTGAAGTCTAGAAACAGAAAAGTGACTTGATTTTTTTTGTTCAGCACAACGTAAGGCCGAACAAAGTAACTCTACCCCTATAAAACTTTGGCAATCACTTGTTTTTACAACCCAATGAAACAGAATGCATTGTCCCAATTTGTTCTGCTTGCACTGTTGCAAATAGTTTCCCAATTTTTCTCATTCAAGACTGAAAACCAATTCTTTGTCTATGTTTCTCAGTGAACAAATGGTTAGATATCTTGCAACGCCTGCTTTAGGCACTTGTCCAAGAATATGCACTGCTAATAGACTTTACCTAACACAATCTGAATCAATAAACATTAACTGGGGAGATGGAGACTTAAAGTTATTTGTTTTATTGTGTGTCACTAAACAATACTTTCCGGTTTGAACAGCCTACCTTCTGAATTTCAAGTTCTGTGTAGCTGGATCTATTTTTTCCCCCTTTCTCAAAATCACTGGTGTAAGCATCAGTGTGTCTTTTACTGGCTGGAGGGCCATGCCCAGAGTGTGGTGATGAATGATACCACAGCCAGCTGGCAGCCAGGCACTAGTGGTGTTCCACAGTGATCAGTGCTGGGCCCCATGCTGTTCAGTATCTTTATTGATGATCTGGAGGTGGGGATTGAGTCCATCATCAGTAAATTTGCAGATGACACCGAGCTGGGGGCAGGAGCTGATCTGTTAGAGGGCTGGAGAGCTCTGCAGAGGGACCTTTACAGGCTGGACAGATGGGCAGAGTCCAACAGGATGCCATTCAACAAGTCCAAGTGCTGCACTTTGGTCACAACAACCCCATGCAGTGCTACAGGCTGGGGCCAGAGAGTCTGGAGTGCAGCCAGGAAGAAAGGAACCTGGGGGTACTGGTTGATAGTAGGCTGAACATGAGCCAGCAGTGTGCCCAGGTGGCCAAGAAGGCCAATAGCATCCTGGCCTGTATCAGAAATAGTGTGGCCAGCAGGAGCTGGGAAGTCATTGTGCCCTGTACTCTGCACTGGTTAGGCCACACCTTGAGTCCTGTGTCCAGTTCTGGGCCCCTCAGTTTAAGAAGGACATTGAGACTCTTGAACGTGTCCAGAGAAGGGCAACAAAGCTGGGGAGGGGTCTGGAGCACAAGCCCTATGAGGAGAGGCTGAGGGAGCTGGGTTTGCGTAGCCTGGAGAAGAGGAGGCTCAGGGGAGACCTCATTGCTGTCCACAACTACCTGAAGGGAGGTTATAGCCAGGTGGGGGTTGGTCTCTTCTGCCAGGCAACCAGCACCAGAACAAGAGGACACAGTCTCAAGCTGTGCCAGGGGAGGTTTAGGCTGGAGGTGAGGAGAAAGTTCTTCTCAGAAAGGATTGATGGCCATTGGAATGTGCTGCTCAGGGAGGTAGTGGAGTCCCTGGAGGTGTTCAAAAAGGGATTGGACGTGGCACTTGGTGCCATGGTCTAGTCATGAGGTGTTGGGTGACAGGTTGGACTTGATGATCTTTGAGGCCTTTTCCAACTTTACTGATTCTATGATTAGGTAATAGATGGAACTTGATGATTTCTGAGGTCTTTTCCCACATGGTTGATTCTGTGATTCCATGATCTTGCTGTACAAGAAATGGTCAACGCTTCTTGCTGCATTGCAAGGAAGAGACAGCATACTTTTCCTCTAAATCCAGCATTGCCATTCCCCCAAGATCAGACCAAGGTGGGAGCTAGTAGCTGCACAGGGTGGGTTTTGGGGGGGATGTGTTGCCAGAAACTTTGAGATTGTTTCATAGCTGCACAGAACATCCGTGTGAGCAGCTCTCTGGCACGCTGGGCTGGCTGGCTCTGCTCAAGCGCTCTTGCCATGACATCGTTACCTGTGTTCAAGACCTTGGCACAACCTGTCAACTTCTTTGTTTTTTAGACTAGACTCTGAAATACTTACCATTCCTGTCAGAAGCTAACTTGGGGGAATTTTTTGTTGGTTTGCTTTCCTTTGCTTGTTATTCTTCTTCACAAAGTCTGCCCCGGTCAGGCCCCTTGATTTTGCACAGTTACAGCAGCGATCTTATCAGGCTTGCTGCCTAGAGGGACAAGTGGCTGCCTACCCTGTAGAAAAGCAGCCCAGCTCTTCAGAGAGGCTGTTCACTGAACATTAATGCTTACATGAAGATTAACTACCCTGATTTCCCTTGTCCTGTGGAGAAGATGGAAATAATTTGATTTCCAGTGAGATGCCCCAAAAATTCCCAAGTAGCTGTGCAGATGGAGGAATGTGTTGTGTGTTGTGACATGCAGTAGATGTGAGATCATCACCTGAACTTGCCTGATTGGGAGAGGAAAGGATTTTTGCCTTAAAAAGCCTTATAGATCTGGAGATGGTGACAGTTTGGGTAGGCATGGTAGTTGTGGTTTATATTGTTGATATTCCTTTCTTGAGAAAGTAAGCCCCAGACAGAGAGTTGGGGCTGTTCAGTCTGGAAAGGAGAAGGCTCTGAGGAGACCTTCTTGTGGCCTTCCAGGATCTGAAGGGGGCTCCAAGAAAGCTGGGGAGGGACTTCTGAGGGTGTCAGGAAGTGACAGGACTGGAGGGAATGGAGCAAAACTAGATGTGGGGAGATTCAGATTGGATGTGAGGAAGAAGTTGTTGCCCATGAGGGTGGTGAGACACTGGCACAGGATGCCCAGGGAGGTGGTGGAAGCCTCCTGCCAGGAGGTTTTTCAGGCCAGGCTGGATGTGTCTGTGAGCAACCTGCTGCAGTGTGAGGTGTCCCTGGCCATGGCAGGGGGTTGGGGCTGGATGCTCCTTGAGGCCCCTTCCAACCCTGACAATTTTATGATTTTGCATGGTTTAGTTGATTAGGTGGTGTTGGATGATAGGTGGGACACGATGATCTTGAAGGTCTCTTCCAACCTGGTCTGGTCTGGTATTCTATTCTATTCTATTCTATTCTATTCTATTCTATTCTATTCTATTCTATTCTATTCTATTCTATTCTATTCTTCCCCTCTGGGTTATGCATAATTTTACTTCCAGTTCAGCAACCTTGTCACATCTGAAGTTACTTACAGACAGCTGAAGGAAAGGTGAAGCACTAGGCATAGAGCAGCTTTTGGACAACAGTTTGTTGTAGTGTATAAAAAGGATATATTGAATATTCAATAAGCGGAGCGATTGATAAAAAACAGTAATCATTTTATTAATCACAAAAATCCCGCAGAAAAATATTGAATAAAACCTATTTACAGGTTGGGGATGTTGGGTGGTGGAACAGATCCCTCCCCAGCAGGAACAAGTAACAATTTAAACAATATGTACGAAAACCCAGAGACAACAAGCAGCACTTTAAACTGTAAGGAAAAGGAACCTCGGCAGTGCAGCCGGCGGTTGCCCACAACGGGGGCGAGGGGGGAACCCCAGAACTCCCCAGGGCAACAGACCTGCAATAGATGCTTATAAAAATCAGGTGTTGTAATTCCTCACTGATCCTGATACCTCGTGGCACACCTTAAGATCTAGGCAAACCAAACTGGCGCCGACCACGTGGGAGCTGCAGGAGCAGAGTTTCACTTTCTGATGGTGTCTGCAGCTCATTGCTGAGGCAGGACTTGCTTCCAAAGGGTTTGTAGCTGAAAGCTTTGTCGAGAGGAGGTTTCTCGGCTGTGATCCTTTTGCAGCAGCGCTCGCTCCTTGCTCCAGTCAAACGAAGCTGTCCCGGGGACTCAGCCCCTCTGGGGTTTCGCCTCTCGACCCGGCAAGACGCGTCTCTGTCCTCTGGGCTTTGCAATGCTGAAACAGCGAGGGGTCTTTGCTGTCTTGTCTGGGTAAACTGAAACACAGTTCAGCTTCCAAGCGAAGCTTGTGGTTCCTTCCAGAGCGTGGACAATGGCAAGACAAAGCTCTGGCTCTTTGGGCTGGTACTTAGAGATCTCCCGAGGCAATAATGGCCAGGAGCAACACAGATCTAGGGATAAACCCCTGGTATTGCAACCTATAGAAAGCCTTCTTTCCAAACGTGGCCAAAAGCACGCCCACCTGGCTCATTCTGGCTCTGAAACATGTCCAGGCAAGCCTGAAGAAGCAGATCTACTAGCTTCTGCCTCATTGTCTGGTTCAGAACAACTTTGAGGCTTTTTTGTCCATTCAGCACACAGTTATGATAATTTGAAAGAACTACAGAAGTCCATGAATGCTGAAGATGGTTTCTTACTTGCAGCAGGAACATTTTAATGTGTGACTGCTGTCTTATTAACTATATGAATTTCTTAGTTAATGAATCATAGAATCATAGAATCAGTCAGGGTGGAAGGACCACAAGGATCATCTAGTTCCAACGCCACTACCCTGGGCAGGGACACCCCACACTAGATCAGGCTGGCCAGAGCCTCGTCCAGCCTGGGCTTAAACACCTCCAGGGACGGGGCCTCAACCATCTCCTTGGACAACCCATTCCAGGGCTTCACCACTCTCATGGGGAAGAACTTCCTTCTCACATCTAGCCTGAATCTGAATTATACAATAATACAATATTACAATAAACCAGGTTGGAAGAGACCTTCAAGATCATCGCGTCCAACCTATCAACCAATCCAACCCACCCAAACAACTAGATCATGGCACCAAGCACCCCATCAAGTCTCCTCCTGAACACCTCCAATGATGGTGACTCCACCACCTCCCCAGGCAGCCCATTCCAATGGGCAATCACTCTCTCTGTATAGAACTTCCTCCTAACATCCAGCCTAAACCTCCCCTGGCGCAGCCTGAGACTGTGTCCTCTTCTCTCTTATAAAAGTATATTCTTGGGAAAGTGAAGCAACTTAGACAAAATGTGGGACACATGCTCTCAAACTGGAGACATATTTTCCTTTTACACAACCCTTGCCACTTGTGTTGCCTATTATCATTAGCTTCTACCTCACTGATCCATATGATACTGTTCACACCTTGAAATGGTCCAAGTTGCTAAGAAATGTACAAATATGGCTTGGTCATAGAGCCAACTGACCTGATCTCCTTCTATGATCAAGTGACTGCTTGGTGGATGTGGGGCAGGCTGTGGATGGAGTCTGCCTGCACTTCAGCAAGGCCTTTGACACCATCCCCCACAGCAAACTCCTGGCCAAGCTGTCAGCCCCTGGCTTGGACAGCAGCACTCTGAGCTGGGGTAGGAACTGGCTGGAGGCTGAGCCCAGAGAGTGGTGGTGAATGGTGCCACAGCCAGCTGGCAGCCAGGCACCAGTGGTGTGCCCCAGGGATCAGTGCTGGGTCCCAGCCTGTTCAATATCTTTATTGATGATCTGGGTGAGGGGATTGAGTCCATCATCAGTAAGTTTGCAAATGACACCAAGCTGGAGACAGGTGTTAAACTGCTCGGGGGTAGGAGAGCTCTGCAGAAGGACCTTGCCAGGCTGGACAGATGGGCAGAGGCCAAGGGCAGGAGATAGAAGACATCCAAGTGCCGGGTTCTGCACATTGGCCACAGCAACCCCATGCAGTGCTACAGGCTGGGGTGAGAGTGGCTGGAGAGCTGCCAGGCAGAAAGGGACCTGGGGGGACTGGTTGAGAGTAGGCTGAACACAAGCCAGCAGTGTGCCCAGGTGGCCAAGAAGGCCAATGGCATCCTGGCCTGCATCAGGAACAGTGTGGCCAGCAGGAGCAGGGAAGTCATTGTGCCCTGTACACCACACTGGTTAGGCCACACCTGGAGTCCCGTGTCCAGTTCTGGGCCCCTCAGTTTAGGAAAGATGTTGAGCTGCTGGAAGGTGTCCAGAGAAGGGCAACAAAGTTGGTGAGGGGTTTGGAGCACAGCCCTGTGAGGAGAGGCTGAGGGAGCTGGGGTTGCTTAGCCTGGAGAAGAGGAGGCTCAGGGGAGACCTTCTTGCGCTCTCCAACTCCCTGAAGGGAGGTTGTAGCCAGGTGGGGGTTGGTCACTTCTCCTAGGCAGCCAGCACCAGAACAAGAAGACACAGTCTCAAGCTGTGCCAGGGCTGGTTTAGGTTGGATATTAAGAAGAAGTTCTTCCCAGCAAGAGAGATTGGCCATTGGAATGTGCTGCCCAGGGAGGTGATGGAGTCACCACCACTGGAGGAGTTTAAGAAGAGACTGGTGCCGTGGTTTAGTTGATTAGATGGTATTGGGTGATAATGTGGACTTGATGATCTTGAAGGTCTTTTCCAAGCTGGTTAATTCTGTATTAACTGCAGGATACAATTTTGTTTCCCTTTTGAACACCTGAGATAATATTTTGGAAACTAATCCTTGCTTTCTGCTTTGGGGATTCGAAAGAGTTTTGAAGAAACAGTTAAAAAACCCTTTAGACCATGTCAGCAGCTGCTACGTATTTCCATTGTCTAATACAATACTCTAAATGGAAATTATTGATTGTTTTTCCTTTTCCAGTAAGAGCAAGACATTAACAAACAGGGAATGTTCTGGCTTTGCAGATGACATCTGTAATGTAGCTATAAACCAGCAGAACAGGTATCTTTCCCATGACATTGTAATGTGGGGAAAAAATCCTCTTTTTCATGAGAAGATAACAAGCTAAAGGTAAATTTCCTTCAGGAAAAATAGGTAAAACTTGTGGTGAATTTGGAAGTAATCAGAACTTTAAGATAGTATCATAGCATTATAGTATCAGTCAGGGTTGGAAGGGACCACAAGAATCATCTATCACAGTATCACAGTATCACCAAGGTTGGAAGAGACCTCGAAGATCATCAAGTCCAACCTGTCACCACAGACCCCACGACTAGACCATGGCACCAAGTGCCACGTCCAATCCCTTCTTGAACAACTCCAGGGACGGTGACTCCACCACCTCCCTTGGCAGCACATCCCAATGGTGAATGACTCTCTCAGTGAGGAACTTTCTCCTCACCTCAAGCCTAAACCTCCCCTGGTGCAGCTTGAGACTGTGTCCTCTTGTTCTGCTGCTGGTTGCTAGAGAGAAGTAACCAACCCCCACCTGGCTACAACCTCCCTTCAGGGAGTTGCAGAGAGCAAGAAGGTCTCCCCTGAGCCTCCTCTTCTCCAGGCTAAACAACCCCAGCTCCCTCAGCCTCTCCTCACAGGGCTGTGCTCAAGGCCTCTCCCCAGCCTTGTTGCCCTTCTCTGGATACGTTCAAGTGTCTCAATGTCCTTCCTAAGCTGAGGGGCCCAGAACTGGACACAGGACTCAAGGTGTGGCCTAACCAGTGCAGAGTACAGGGGCACAATGACTTCCCAGCTCCTGCTGGCCACACTATTCCTAATGCAGGGGCCTTCTTGACCACCTGGGCACACTGCTGGCTCTTGTTTAGGCAGCTGTTGATCAGCACCCCCAGGTCCCTCCCTGTTTGGGAGCTCTCCAGCCTCTCTGACCCCAGCCTGTAGCTCTGCATGGGGTTGTTGTGGCCATCTAGTTCCAAACCCCCTGCCATGGGCAGGGACACCTCACCCGAGATCAGGCTGGCCAGAGCCTCGTCCAGCCTGGTCTTAAACACCTCCAGGGACGGGGCCTCAACCACCTCCCTGGACAACCCATTCCAGGGCTTCACCACTCTCACGGGGAAGAACTTCCTCCTCATGTCCAGCCTGAATCTCCCTACCTCCAGCTTCATTCCATTCCCCCTAGTCCTATCACTACCTGACATTCTGAGAAGTCCCTCCCCAGCCTTCCTGTAGCCCCTTCAGATCCTGGAAGGCCACAATGAGGTCACCTGGGAGCCTTCTCTTCTCCAGACTGAACAGCCCCAACTCCTTCAGTCTGTCCCCACAGGAGAGGTGCTCCAGCCCTCTGATCATCCTCGTGGCCCTTCTCTGGACACCTTCCAGCACCTCCACATCCCTCTTGTAATAGGGGCTCCAGAACTGGACACAGTACTCCAGGTGGGGTCTCACCAGGGCTGAGTAAAGGGGGAGAATCACCTCCCTTGACCTGCTGTTAATAATTCAAACCTTAATTGCTTTGCTGAGTGAAGGTGCAACGCTGTGTCAGGAAAATAGTTTTGCTGGAACTGCAGTGCCAAGACTTGTCTAAGGGTCTGGACAGAAGCTGGGATATGGTTTATCAACCTGACACGGCATCTTCCTGCTTAGGTAAATTAATACTCAGACCATGAAGGGTTTTTCACTTGTTATTTCCTTCTCTTGTTTTTTTTTTCCATTAGATTGGAAAAATGTGCTTAGATGGAAATATTCTTTGCATGGTATGCCTCTTGTATGAAGGAGAAGAGGGAAGTGAAGTGCATAATGTGGTTGTATGGAGGTAGGTGAAATGCCAGGGTTTGGTGCTGTGATGCAAGAGCAGTTAAAATAGTTGGTTTTTAAGAGGTAAAATTCCTTTTGTTTTGGTTGTTACGTGGTTTAAGACCTTGCAGATGAAACAAAAGGCAGTTAGCAGACAGCATGCTATTTTTGTTTCAATGATTACTGAGCTGTGTTTTCTAGGACAAAAACCTCAGTGAATCTCAAGCTGTTGTCTGGCACTTTGTCTGCTGCTGTAGCACAGTCCTGAGGAGAGGCATCAAAGGATGCCAGCATCCTGGCCTGTATCAGGGATAGTGTAGCCAGCAGGAGTAGGGAAGTGATCATAGAATCATAGCATCAATAAGGTTGGAAAAGACCTCAAAGATCATCAAGTCCAATCTGTCACCCCAGACCTCATGACTACTAAACCATGGCACCAAGTGCCACATCCAATCCCCTCTTGAACACCTCCAGGGACGGTGACTCCACCACCTCCCTGGGCAGCACATTCGACCCTGTCCTTGGCAGTGGTGAGGTCATACTTCAAGTACTGTGTTCAGTTTTGGGCTACTCATTACAGGAAAAACACTGAGGTGCAGGAGCATGTTCAGAGAAGGGCAACAAAGCTGGTTAAGGGTCTAGACCACAAGCCTTATGAGGAGCATCTGAGGGAGCTGGGATTCTTTAGTCTGCAGAAGAGGAGGCTGAGGGGAGACCTTATTGCTTTCTACAGCTACCTGAAAGGAGGTTGTAGTGAGGTGGGGTCCAGCCTCTTCTCCAGTGTACAAGTGATATGATGAGACAAAATGGACTCAAGTTTCACCAGAGGGGGTTTAGGTCAGATATTAGGATATTCTTCACCAAAAGCATCACTGGGCACTGGAACAGGCTGCCTAGGAAAGTGGTGGTGTCATCATCCTTGGAGGTGTTTGAAAGACATTTGGGTGAGGAACTTGGGGACATGGTCTAAGAGTTGTGTACAGGGAGATGTTAGCTTATGGTTGGACTCAACGATCTTAAGGTCTTTTCACAGAATCACAAAGGTTGGAAGAGACCTCAAAGCTCATCAAGTCCAACCTGTCACCACAGACCTCAAGACTAAACCATGGCACCAAGTGCCACATCCAATCCCCTCTGGAACACCTCCAGGGATGGGGACTCCACCACCTCCCTGGGCAGCATGTTCCAATGGCTAGCGACTCTCTCAGGGAAGAACATTTCCAAGCAGGCAATTCTGTGATTCTGTAATTAATTCACACTGTCCTGCTTCAGACAGGGTGGGGCAAAGGCAATGCCTTGGGGAAGTGTATTGGCAAGAAAGATTCTTTGCTTTATTTGTTTGACCAAAAAAAGGAGAAGGTGTCCTTTTTTAATAGTCCTGTAACTTTCACTGGAGAGGTTTGCATGTGACAGCTCATAGCACTTGAGCAATAAAATTCTGGTTTAATCTTTGCTCATTCACTGTGTGTTATCTTTCTAGAACCATGCAGCATCCTGTAATATCAAGAGTGGTATTTCCAGAAGTAGCAGACTGCTAAAGTTCAGTCAACATCTACTGTGAGCAGAATTCTCACTTACAAATGCATGCTGTCCCTTTAACTTGTGAACTATCCTGCCTGCTGAATAAGCACTTCTACTTTGTCTACTTTTCAGTCTCTCTGTGAGTTACAGCTGGCTGCAATTTGATCGTCTGGGGGAAACCTTGGGGAAAGAAATACATACTGGGATGATTTTTCCTATCATATAATCACAAAATATGGCTTGAAGCACATTACATATCTGACTGCTGCAGAAGGAGGGAAAACTTCTTTCCTCCGGGGGATGGATGTCACTTGATGTAAAGATGTTTGTGATAAAGCAAAGAAATACTGCACTCTGGGGGAATTTGACCTTTTTTTTTCTCTCCCCCTCCCCCCTATTTTAGAATAAGGATATTTCTAGCAAAACCAGCCCTGCCTACTATATGGGAAGGGAAATGACAGCAAGAATTTAGCTGCTTCCTCCTTTTGACTTTCAGAAGCTTCTTGAGACAAAACAGGCAAGAAAGGTGAAATAAATGCTCACAGAATGGAGAGTTAGATCCTTAAAAGGAAATAATTTGAACTATAAATAGTGGTTTTGTACAAATAGAATAGAATAGAGTAGAATAGAATAGAGTAGAACAGAATAGAGTGGAATAGAATAGAGTAGAATAGAATAGAGTAGACTAGAATGGGGTAGAATAGAATAGAATAGAATAGAATAGAATAGAATAGAATAGAATAGAATAGAATAGAATAGAATTGAATTGAATTGAATTGAATTAACCAGGTTGAAAATTACCTTTGAGATCATCGAGTCCAACCTACCACCCAACACCATCTGATCAACTAAACCATGGCACCAAGTGCCTCATCCAGGCTCTTCCTAAACACCTCCAGTGATGGTGACTGCACCACCACCCTGGGCAGCCCATTCCAATGGCCAATACCACAGAAGCTGGTGTCAAGAAAGCAGGTTTTCTGCCATGGATGGGAACAGTTTGAAGCTATCTATATATCCATATTTAATTAGTTACAACGAAATGTGTTTTGGCTTCAGCTGATGCCTAGAGCTTCTATTTACAACAAATTGTTGTCACTTCTATTCTTTGCCCAGCATCATTCATTTTTCAGTGAAACAGTATCGGTTCTCATTGTCCCAATAGCACAGGTGAGGATAGCACAGAGGTATCTCAGCATCTTCACTTCCAACCTAACTGTTTTATTATTAAAACCATATCTTATTTGGATTAGCAGTGGAATGAAAACAACAACTGAAAATGTATGAAAGAGTGTGAGGGGATAGGGGAAGCTCATAGTGGCTGAAAACAGATTTATCACTGTAATGATATTTTATGGTGTGCTCCTGAATACGAATCAACAGGTTGTAAATAATCCAAAGAGGATTTGCACAAGCTCTGAAATGCTTTCTGTGTCCCAGCCCAATTTCAAGCTGTGACAAATAAGCATAACTACTGCAGGCAGCATTTTGCTCGTCTCTTTAGCATTCGACCACTTGTAAAGCAGACTTGAAAGCAGCAATGATGTGAAATCTGGCTTAAAAGAATAGAATTAACCAGGTTGGAAAAGACCTATGAGATCATTGAGTCCAACCTCTCACCCAACACCATCTAATCAATTAAACCATGGTGCCAAGTGCCTCATCCAGGCTTTTCCTAAACACCTCCAGTGATGGTGACTCCACCACCTCCCTGGGCAGCACATCCCAATGGCCAATCTCTCTGTGAAGAATTTCTTCCTGACACCCAGCCTAACCCTCCCCTGGTGCAGCTTGAGACTGTGTCCTCCTGTTCTGGTGCTGTTTGCCTGGGAGAAGAGGCCAATCCCCACCTGGCTACAACCTCCCTTCAGGGAGTTGGAGAGAGCAAGAAGGTCTCCCCTGAGCCTCCTCTTCTCCAGGCTAAGCAAAACTGACCACTGAGGAGAGTGACAAAAGGGAGGAAATAATTGTCTGGAATGTATTAAGGAGAACACTTTTTTGTTATGACAATGAATTGTTGCATGATTCTAGTTTATGGAAAATAGCAGTTATGGAAATGATGGCCCAGTTTTTTGCCCACTGCAGAAACCTGATAAGCAGCAGTAGTATCACAGTTGCCCCTTTCTTTTACTGAGGTCTGCTGGCTATATGAGGATGTTTCAAATTAATGATAACAGTGAATTTCACAATGGAAATTGCTTAGAAATGTGCTATTTCAGATGGGACTAAGAGGGGACTTGCATCCTGGGTAAAAGTTCTAGTCATGGTTAGAAAGGTAGAACTGCCTGTGGTGGGAAATAGTTGGTCCCTGTTGTGGTAAGGCTTTGTTAGGGGTTAGTTAAGCTCGTTGCATGTGCTGTCCTACTACTATGTATTGGCTAATTCTACTCAAGTAACAATTGCAGCAGCGAGGCAGCTGCATAGCTCCTTCCTCTTCTTTGTTCAACTTAGACCAGTATCTACTCCTGTTTAGAGTATTAGATACAAATATTAGGGAGAGGAGAGGAGAGGAGAGGAGAGGAGAGGAGAGGGAGAGGAGAGGAGAGGAGAGGAGAGGAGAGGAGAGGAGAGGAGAGGAGAGAGGAGAGGAGAGGAGAGGAGAGGAGAGGAGAGAGGAGAGGAGAGGAGAGGAGAGGAGAGGAGAGGAGAGGAGAGGAGAGGAGAGGAGAGGAGAGGAGAGGAGAGGAGAGGAGAGGAGAGGAGAGGAGAGGAGAGGAGAGGAGAGGAGAGGAGAGGAGAGGAGAGGAGAGGAGAGGAGAGGGAGAGGAGAGGAGAGGAGAGGAGAGGAGAGGAGAGGAGAGGAGAGGAGAGGAGAGGAGAGGAGAGGGAGAGGAGAGGAGAGGAGAGGAGAGGAGAGGAGAGGAGAGGAGAGGAGAGGAGAGGAGAGGAGAGGAGAGGAGAGGAGAGGAGAGGAGAGGAGAGAATAAACCAGGTTGGAAAAGACCTTTGAGATCATCAAGTCCAATCTATCATCCCACTAAACCATGGCACCAAGCGCCCCATCCAGGCTCTTCCTAAACACCTCCAGGGATGGTGACTCCACCACCTCCCTGGGCAGCACATTCCAATGGCCAATCTCTCTTGCTGGGAAGAACTTCTTCCTAACATCCAGCCCTGGCACAGCTTGAGACTGTGTCCTCTTGTTCTGGTCCTGGGAGAAGAGACCAACCCCCACCTGGCTACAATCTCCCTTCTCGTAGTTGTAGAGAGCTATAAGGTCTCCCCTGAGCCTCCTCTTCTCCAGGCTTCTCCATGCATCAAATAGCATGGGAATTTGACCCTGGTTTCTTTGTAACATCTGAAAAGCCCAGACCACTGCTCACTCTGGGCAGGTATTTAACTTTTCTAGAGGGCTTGGTCTTGGTATGGGTGTCCTGGTTTTGATGGGACAAAATTATAGGCTAGCCATGGTCTGCAGACTGTCAGCAGTTTCCAGTCTGCCAGGGCAGCTGACCTGAGTTGGCTCACGGGTGTGCACCCCATACCATAAGCATCATGCTCAGTATAAAGAGAGAGGTTTGTTAAGTACAAGGGAGCCTCCTGCTTAGGCTTCTTGGTTGGGCTTCTGCTTTTGCCTGGCCTCCTCCTGACCCTGCTCAGGGTCGCAAAACAATCACTTCTCTTTCTCTCTGACCTGAAATCTTGAAGTGTCAGCTCTCTCGAAGTTCAGATTGTGATTCCAACTGCTGAACAGCATGGTCTATACTAATAACAGTTCTTATGCTGATATAAAATCAAGCTATTTGTCACTTTTTGGGAGAAATACTGAACAGCCATTGTACTAATGTTAGTTAATACTACCTTAGATCAGTGTTTTGAGTGCAAGGAGGCTGCTTTAAAATCACAGGGTAGCCTCAGATTGGTTATGTTTGTTGTAATCCCAGTTGAGCTGAAGTATATAGTTAGCTGAAAAAGTACACTGCTTCATATCACCCTTTTACAGAAGCATAGAATCAATAAGGTTGGAAAAGACCTCCAAGATCATCGAGTCCAACCTGTCACCCAACACCTCCTGACTACTAAACCATGACACCAAGTGCCACATCCAGTCCCCTCTTGAACACCTCCAGGCTAACCAACCCCAGCTCCCTCAGCCTCTCCTCACAGGGCTTGTTCTCGAGGCCTCTCCCCAGCCTTGTTGCCCTTCTCTGGAGATGTTCAAGTGTCTCAGTATTCTTCTTAAACTGAGGGGCCCAGAACTGGACACAGGACTCAAGGTGTGGCCTAACCAGTGCTGAGCACAGGGCACAATGACTTCCCTGCTCCTGTTGGCCACACTGTTCCTGATGCAGGCCAGGATGCCATTGGGCTTCTTGGCCACCTGGGCACACTGCTGGCTCATGTTCAGCCTACTCTCAACCAGTACCCCCAGGTCCCTTTCTGCCTGGCTGCTCTCCAGCCACTCTGACCCCAGCCTGTAGCACTGCCTGGGGTTGTTGTGACCAAAGTGCAGCACCTGGCACTTGGATTTGTTGAATGCCATCCTGTTGGACTCTGCCCATCTGTCCAGCCTGTTGAGGTCACACTGCAGAGCCTTCCTACCCCCTAACAGATCAACATCTGCCCCCAGCTCGGTGTTGTCTGCAAGTTTATTGATGATGGATTCATACCCCCCAAATTTACTGGTTGTATGTGTATAGATGGTTAGGTTCACTCAACTTTTTTGCCTATTACTGCACATGATACAGTGGTTTTAGTGGATTTTTAGGGTGAATTGCACTGGCTGATGCATTTTAAATTTGGAAATGTAAAGAGATGCTTATAGAGCACTAATGCTATTCTGTGGATACAGTGAATGCTGAAATGTCACTTAAATGAATAAATTCAACCAGACCTTTAAAACAATATGGTTCTTTTCTTGATACTGCCAGATTCTACTTATGGAAAATTTAATGCCTCAGGTCTTTTTTGAGATTAATTACTGACTTCTGTCACGAAGGAGGCTTGAGTACTGTGTCCAGTTCTGGACCCCTCAGTTTAGGAAGGACATCGAGACACTTGAACGTGTCCAGAGAAGGGCAACAAGGCTGGGGAGAGGCCTTGAGCACAGCCCTGTGAGGAGAGGCTGAGGGAGCTGGGGTTGCTTAGCCTGGAGAAGAGGAGGCTCAGGGGAGACCTCATTGCTCTCTACAACTACCTGAAAGGTGGTTGTAGCCAGGAAGGGGTTGGCCTCTTCTCTCTAGCAACCAGCACCAGAACAAGAGGCACAGTCTTAAGCTGCACCAGGGAAAGTTTGGGCTGGAGGTGAGGAGGAAGTTCTTCACAGAGAGAGTTGTTAGCCATTGGAATGTGCTGCCAGGGGAGGTGGTGGAGTCCCCATCCTTGGAGGTGTTCAAGAGGGGATTGGATGTGGCACTTGGTGCCATGGTCTAGTCATGAGGTCTGTGGTGACAGGTTGGACTCGATGACCTTTGAGGTCTCTTCCAACCTTGGTGATACTGTGATGTAACTCCAGCTGGCAATTAAGCACCACATAGCTGCTTGCTCACCTGCAACCTCCCTGTGGTGTGGAGGAGAAATTGGATTAAAAAAGACCCCACAAAGTAAACCCAGACAAAGCAACAAACCAAACAAAATAATAGCAGCCCAAATCCTACAAGAATAATTTACAACCGAAGGCCAACAAAGCAAACAAGCAAAGATCAACAAAAATAAAACCACAACACTCCAAACCCATCACAAATGAAAATGGAAACAGAAACTCATGGGTTGAGACTGAGACAGTTTAATAGGTTAGAAAAGGAAATTAGAATAGAATAGAATAGAATAGAATAGAATAGAATAGAATAGAATAGAATAGAATAGAATAGAATAGAATAGACCAGCTTGGAAAAGTACTTTGAGATCATCGAGTCCAACCTATCACCCAGCACCATCTAATCAACTAAACCATGGCACCAAGGGCCTCATCCAGTCTCTTCCTAAACTCCTCCAGGGATGGTGACTCCACCACCTCCCTGGGCAGCACATTCCAATGGCCAATCTCTCTTGCTGGGAAGAACTTGTTCCTAACATTCACATAAATCTCCCCTGGCACAGGTTGAGACTGTGTCCTCTTGTTCTCGTGCTGGTTACCTGGGAGAAGAGACCAACCTCTGCCTGGTTACAACCTCCCTTCAGGGAGCTGTAGACAGCAAGAAGGTCTCCCCTGAGCCTCCTCTTCTCCAGGCTAAGCAACCCCAGCTCCCTCAGCCTCTCCTCACAGGGCTGTGCTCCAGACCTCTCCCCATTTTCGTTGCCCTTCTCTGGACACCTTCCAGCAACTCAACACCTTTCCTAAACTGAGTGGCCCAGAACTCAAGGTGTGGCCTAACCAGCGCTGAGTACAGGGGCAGAATGACTTCCCTGCTTCTGCTGCCCACACTATTCCTGATATGTGGTGGAATATACACAACAAAGTGATGCACTACCGCAATTGAGAGATGGGACAAAGCTTGATGCAAGCAAATTGTCTACTTTATTGTAGCGGGCTGCTGTTGCTGTTAGGCTTAGTGTCTGCAGCTCCAAGGTTGCAGGAGGGCTTAGCAAAGTGCTGTTAATTATTGTTGAAGTTGCCTTAGGATTTTCTGCTAGTTGTTCTAAAGAATCTTTAACTAATTTCCACACTGTAAAGGAAGACCTAGCAATTTCGCTTATTTTCGTTGCCATCCCGAGCTCTGTACTGACTCCCAATATTGCTTTCTCGTGCTTTAAGCCTCTCAAATGTGATCCACCAAAGGGGAAGCAAGCGCTGAGCTTCAGTGTTCCCTGGTGTGGCTGCATCCCAAAGCATTACCCCCGCCTGATCCCAAACTTCTTTTGTAAACCCATTCGATGCAGTCAGATCAGGGATCTTCACCTGTACCCGTTTCAAGAGTCTTAAGCTCGTGGCCTGAAATGACTTTGCCACGTTTCTTCAGGAGGTCCTGCATGAGTTCATGAACATCTCTTTCTGAGGAGGTCGCTTGATTCCCGTATTTCGTGTCGCACGGCTCACCTCTCGCCGCAGCAGGAGGGTTCTGTTCATGCCGCCGGCTCCTGCTTCCTTTCAGCAGCTCATTCAAAGTTCCGTGGGACGTTGCGGCAGGTCGCAGCTTAGCGATTCATCACCTCCATCGCATCGGGGCTCACCATTTTGCCGTGATTGAGAGATGGGATAACGCTTGATGCAAGCAAAGTGTCTGCTTTATTGTACAAAGTCTTTTCATTCTATAGGCTAACATAACCAAAAGCAACTCGGGATTGGTAATTAGATGTGTCCCTGCGACAGGTACAGATTCGTGATTGGCTGCCAAGAAAATGCCAGGGAACGCACATCCCTTGGCAAGGCTCAGACAGGTGTTAGACAAAAGGCAAACGATCACACATCTCTTACCTAAGTTCAGACAGAAGACAAAAGACTCTATTGCAATGTTTACCAGCTCGTTGTGCGGCTTCCCTGAGTCACAATGGTCGTTGGTAATCAGCTAAATGCTTTTTTCTCTCTACACAGCTGCAGTTTGTTCCCAGGGTGTATGGCCCACAAGAGCTAAAACATTTCCTTCTATCAGCTGAGCATTGCTTGAGGTTTTACTCCCTAAATTCAGCCCGTCAATGCACAATGCAATTCCCAGTGGTCCCTGCCTAGCCAGTCCCTGAGGCATAGTACTTCTGGGCTAGCTTCCTCCAGTTTATAAACTGAGCATGAGATCATATGGCACTGCATTATTTGGGTCAGCTGTCCTTGCTGTTTCCCCTCTAAGTCTTTACTGGCAGGGCAGTACAAGATACTGAGAAGTCCTTGACTTATAATAAACACTGCTTAGCAAGAATGAAGACATCAGTGTGTTGTCAACATTTCTCTCTCTACAGTGTACCAGTGCTAACTAAGCAATAGTTCCAACTAGATTTGTTCTTATCTGAAATATAAAACACACAACATTGTGCCAGGTACCAAAGGGAAATAAAGTGTATTCCAGCTGAGGTGAGGACAATTTTCACTTTCTATGTAAAGATAGCAATTTTTATTTGTATTATGCTTTATTTCATAATGTTGTGGTTTTTTAATGATTCTTGAAGTTTTTATTCCTCCCTGGCTCTGTTTGTGCGTGTGAAATGATGACATTGACAAGTCACTGGATCACAGGATGTTAGGGGTTGGAAAGGACCTCTGGAGATTGTCAAGTCCAACCCCCTGCCAGAGCAGGACCAGGGAGAGTCAGCATCACTGGAATTGTTTAAGAAGAGACTGGATGAGGCACTTGGTGCCATGGTTTAGTTGATGAGATGGTGTTGAGTGACAGGTTGGACTTGATGATCTCAAAGGTCTTTTCCAACCTGGTTAATTCTATTCTATTCTATTCTATTCTATTCTATTCTATTCTATTCTATTCTATTCTATTCTAGTCTAGTCTAGTCTAGTCTAGTCTAGTCTAGTCTAGTCTAGTCTAGTCTATTCTATTCTATTCTATTCTATTCTATTCTATTCTATTCTAGTCCAGTCCAGTCTATTCCTATTCTATTCTATTCTATTCTATTCTATTCTATTCTATTCTATTCTATTCTATTCTATTCTATTCTATTCTATTCCCACTGGTGTTCTTTTAAGTGAAACTTCCATTCAGCTCTTATCAAGGACATTACTAAGCCATATCTTATCCTGTTCTTATTAGCTCTTGTCATAAACTGCTGCCTCTCATGAGAAGGACCAAATGATAAAGCTGAGGCTATCCATTTCCACTTGGCATTTAGTACAAAGTGGTTTAATTCCAGAGCTGGCTTAGATAGAAACCAACAGGAACAAAGTTATGTGGTGATGGAGTGCTAGCAATGCTATGAAACAAGGGAAAGTAATGCCAGAGTTTGGATCTTGATCAATTTAAACCTTCATCAAGGGTTCTGGAAGCACTGCATTCACACCTTTCCAATTTTTCATATTTGGCACAGAATGCACTGAGCAATG
Organism: Picus viridis; assembly: GCA_033816785.1. Classification (NCBI taxonomy): domain Eukaryota; kingdom Metazoa; phylum Chordata; class Aves; order Piciformes; family Picidae; genus Picus; species Picus viridis. Next base: position 32,066,878 of record CM066570.1, on the reverse strand, counting down.
CTGCAACGGGGTTGGTATAAAACACTCCTGCCTCTCTAAGAAGCACAAGATGTGCTTCCACTACAGTCTATTACCACAGCACTCCAGTTATAAATTATCTGAATTCTGCACTTTAGGGGAATTTGACTCCTTTTGTGCAGAGATGAATATTTTTCTTTCAATGAGGTCTTGCCAAGAACCTATGCTCTTTCAATAATCTCCAAGTGTTTTAAGTCTCACAGACTGTAAGCAACTGGTGAGCCATTATTACCTTCCTGATTTTCAGCTGTTGCTTGAGCTCCAGGCATTCCTTTCTCCTTTTTGAGCTTTCACAACTTCCACTGACCCTGATATGTTTAGTTTGCTTTGTGAATTGCTTGTAACAAGAAACATCTTGCACACTGCACAGGGAGTAGCCTTTGCTGTGAACTGTGGTGCTCGTCTGCTGCATGTGGTATTAAGCTTAGCCATGGATACTCCTAGAAATCTGTGCAGAACAAAAAAACCCCAACCAAACAACCAAAACCAAACCAACAAAACAACATAAACCAAAAAAGAAACCACAAAACCCCACAACCCAAACCCCACCAAACCACCACCCAAAATAAACCCAACCCAACAACAAACCAAACCAACACCCCACCCCAAGCAAAAATAAACCAACAAAACCTGGGGAGTAGAATATACCTGAATAATGAAATGGAATTGAAGTGTTCAGAAGTTCAGCAATATGACAAGTTATTTTGTTTTCTCTTATTCAGTCATTAGGTTTTACAGCTAAAAGTCCCTGGCCCTGGCCTGGCCTGGTCTCTATTGTCTGTGAGACATCAATACATTACAAACAAGCTTCCTGTTGATTGTGGATGCAGTGAAGAAACTTAAGGAGAGGCTGAGGGAGCTGGGGTTGCCTAGCCTAGAGAAGAGGAGACTCAGAGGAGACCTTAGTGCTGTCTACAACTACCTGAAGGGAGGTTGTAGCCAGGTGGGGGTTGGTCTCTTCTCCCAGGCAACCAGCACCAGAACAAGAGGACACAGTCTCAGACTGCACCAGGGGAGGTTCAGGCTGGAGGTGAGGAAGAAGTTGTTCCCAGCAAGAGAGATTGGCCATTGGAATGTGCTGCCCAGGGAGGTGGTGGAGTCACCATCCCTGGAGGTGTTTAGGAAGAGCCTGGATGAGGCACTTGGAGCCATGGTTTAGTTGATTAGATGGTGTTGGATGATAGGTTGGACTTGATGATCTCCAAGGTCTTTTCCAACCTGGTTAATTCTATTCTATTCTATTCTATTCTATTCTATTCTATTCTATTCTATTCTATTCTATTCTATTCTATTCTATTCTATTCTATTCTACCCTACCCTACCCTCCCATCCCATCCCATCCCATCCCATCCCATCCCATCCCATCCCATCCCATCCCATCCCATCCCCCATCCCATCCCATCCTATCCTATCCTATCCTATCCTATCCTATCCTATCCTATCCTATCCTATCCTATCCTATCCTATCCTATCCTATCCTATCCTATCCTATTCTTTCTACTCTGACCACTGCTATAGATCTCAGCCTGAAGGCTTTGGGATGGAAAATATTTATCTTTTATCTTTTATTTATATAAATATTAGTATTATATAATATATATTTATTATTTATATAATAATATTATTATATGATATTATTATATAAATATTTATAAAATATTTATCTTATGCTATGCTACGTTATCACAGAGTCACAGAATGACCAAGGTTGGAAGAGACCTCAAAGATCATCAAGTCCAACCTGTCACCACAGACCTCATGACTTGACCATGGCACCAAGTGCCACGTCCAGTCCCCTCTTGAACACCTCCAGGGATGGTGACTCCACCACCTCCCTGGGCAGCACATTCCAATGGTGAATGACTCTCTCTGTGAAGAACTTTCTCCTCACCTCGAGCCTAAACTTCTCCTGATGCAGTTTGAGACTGTGTCCTCTTGTTCTGGTGCTGGTTGCTTGACAGAAGAGGTCATAGTATCATAGTGTCATAGTATCAGTCAGGGTTGGAAGGGACCACAAGGATCATCTAGTTCAATTCCTTCCTGGCTACAACCACCCTTCATGTAGTTGTAGAGAGCAAGGAGGTCTCCCTGAGCCTCCTCTTCTCCAGGCTAAACAACCCCAGCTCCCTCAGCCTCTCCTTGTAGGGCTTGTGCTCAAGGCCTCTCCCCAGCCTTGTTGCCCTTCTCTGGACACGTTCCAGTGTCTCAATGTCCTTGTTAAACTGAGGGGCCCAGAACCGGACACAGGACTCAAGGTTAGGTTATGTTACGTTGTGTTGTGTTATGCTATGATCTTTTGTTTTATGTTATCTTATGTTATTATTTGTTATTTTATTGTATTTTATTTCTTAAGGGTCACATTTTCCTTTGGCAAGTAATTGGTGCTTGCGAATTTGCTCGGGGAGCTAATCCAGTTGGCACTCCTACCCGTCAGGCTTTAAAGAAAATCGATAGTGCTGCATGACAAGTACACATGCTCCTCCTGTGGTATACATGCTCAAAACACTCTGGAAGATGATATTTGGCTCTAAAATTGCTTTCCAATTTTCATTTAGTTAGTAATAAATGACTAAGCAAAACGTTCATCTCAGTGAATTTTTACGCTAAGCCAACCGAGCTGTCCGATTTGGGGGACCTTGGAGAGGTTTGGTGATGTTCCAAAGTAAGTTACATCATGTCTGGAACAACAAATGCTTTACTTCTTTACTTGCCATCAGTGTATTGTTTCTCCTCATGTTGAGGTGAAAACTTCTATCTTCAAGTTTGTCTCCGTTGTTCCTCGTCTTATCACTGCACACCACCCAAAAGAGATTGGCCCCCTCCACTTGACACCTACCCCTCAGATATTTAGAATAGAGAGTAGAGTAGAGTAGAGTAGAGTAGAGTAGAGTAGAGTAGAGTAGAGTAGAATAGAATAGAATAGAATAGAATAGAATAGAATAGAATAGAATAGAATAGAATAGAATAGAATAGACCAGACCAGGTTGGAAGAGACCTTCAAGATCATCGTGTCCAACCTATCGTCCAACACCACCTAATGGCTTATGGCCTTGGACCAAGCCTTATGGCTTGGACAGCAGCACACTGCGTTGGGTTAGAAACTGGCTGGAGGGCTGAGCCCAGAGAGTTGTGGTGAATGGTGCCACATCCAGCTGGCAGCCAGGCACTAGTGGTGTCCTCCAGGGATCAGTGATGGGCCCCATGCTCTTTAACATCTTTATTGATGATCTGGATGAGGGAATTGAGTCCATCATCAGTAAATTTGCAGATAACACCAAGCTGGGGGCAGGAGTTGATCTGCTGGAGGGTAGAGAGGCTTTGCAGAGTGACCTTGCCAGGCTGGACAGATGGGCAGAGTCCAAGGGCAGGAGATTGAACAAATCCAAGTGCCAGGTTCTGCACATTGGCCACAGCAACCCCATGCAGTGCTACAGGCTGGCTTGCACATGTGCAGATGAATTTAGTTCCAGCTCAGTAAAAGAAAAGAGTGGAAAAAATTCTTTCTCTCCAATTAACCATTGGGCAATTTCCATGTATTGCTTTTCAAAATAACCAAAAAATATGGTATATCTAATCAAACTGTCCCCTCTGCTATTGCATTCTACATGCAATATTTTGCTTGAAAGTGTCACATTTTCATAGAATCAACAAGGTTGGAAAAGGCCTCAAAGATCATTAAGTCCAACCTATCACCCAACACCTCATGACTACTAAACCATGGCACCAAGTGCCACATCCAGTCCCTTCTTGAACACCTCCAGGGATGGTGAATCCACCACCTCCCTGGGCAGCACATTCCAATGGCTAACAATGCTCCCAGTGAAGAACCTTCTCCTCACCTCCAGCCTAAACCTCCCCTGGTGCAGCTTGATACTGTGTCCTCTTGTTCTGGTGCTGGTTATTTGGGAGAAGAGACCAAGTCCCTCCTGGCTACAACCTCCCTTCAGGGAGTTGTAGACAGCAGAAGGACTCCCTGAGCCTCCTCTTCTCCAGGCTAAGCTGCACCAGCTTACATGCTCAGCATCTCCTCACAGGGCTTGTGCTTGAGGCCTCTCCCCAGCCTCCTTGCCCTTCTCTGGACATGTTCAAGAATCTCAATGTCCTTCTTAAATTGAAGGTCCCAGAACTGGACACAGGACTCAAGGTGTGGCCTAACAGATGCTGAGTACAGGGGCACAATGACTTCTACATTTGTCAACAGCAAATGCCCCAGTCTGTACTTTTCAGTCTCAAGTTGTCAAATTCATTGGCTTGATTACACTATATGCTATCAGATTAATAATGCATATGCTTTTCTATATCCAGATCCCACTGAAGTGAGTGGGAGTTTAGCAATCACAGAATGTTAGAGGTTGGAAGGCACCCCCAGAGATCACTGAGTCCAACCATCCCTGCCTAAAGCAGGATCACCCAGAGTAGTCTGCATATAAATGCATCCAGGTGAGTTTTGAAAGTCTGCAGAGAAGGAGACTCCACAACCTCCCTGGGCAGCCTGTTCCAGTGCTCTGTCACCCTCACTGTAAAGAAGTTTCTCCTCATGTTGAGGTGAAACCTTCTATCTTCAAGTTTGTATCCATTGTTCCTTGTCTTATCACTGCACAGCACCAAAAAGAGCTTGGTCCCCTCCACTTAACACCCACCCCTCAGATATTTATACACATTGATCAGATTCCCAGTCTTCTTTTCTCAAGACTAAAAAGACCCAGGTGTATCAGCCTCTTATTGTAGCAGAGATGCTCAAGTGCCCTAGTCATCCTCATGGCTCTTCTTTAGACTCTCTAGCAGATCCCTGTCTTTCTTGAACTAGGGAGCCCAAAGTGGACATAGTATTCCAGGTGTGGTCTCACCAGGGTAGAGTAGAGGGGGAGAAGAACCTGCTGGACACACTTTTCTTGGTGCACCACAGGATGACTTTAGCCCTCTTGGCCACAAGGACATATCAGTTTAGGTGGAAATGTGTTTATATTTTATATTCATAGCATCATAGTATCAGTCAGGGTTGGAAGGGACCACAAGGATCATCTAGCTCCAACCCCTGCCATGGGCAGGGACACCCACACTAGATAAGGCTGGCCAGAACCTCCTCCAGCCTGGGCTTAAACACCTCCAGGGACGGGGCCTCAACCACCTCCCTGGATAACCCATTCCATGGCTTCACCACTCTCATGGGGAAGAACTTCCTCCTCACCTCCAGCCTGAATCTTCCCACCTCCAGCTTCATTCCATTCTATTCCCCCTAGTCCTATCACTACCTGATGTCCTGAGAAGTCCCTCCCCAGCCTTCCTGTAGGCCCCCTTCAGATACTGGAAGGCCACAATCATAGAATCATAGAATCAGTCAGGGTTGGAAGGGACCACAAGGATCATCTAGTTCCAACCCCTGCCATGGGCAGGGACACCCTACACTAGATCAGCCTGGCCAGAGCCTCGTCCAGCCTGGGCTTAAACACCTCCAGGGACGGGGCCTCAACCACCTCCCTGGATAACCCATTCCAGGGCTTCACCACTCTCATGGGGAAGAACTTTTTTCCTCACATCTAGCCTGAATCTCCCCACCTCCAGCTTCATTCCGTTCCCCCTAGTCCTATCACTACCTGATGTCCTGAGCAGTCCCTCCCCAGCCTTCCTGTAGGCCCCCTTCAGATACTGGAAGGCCACAATGAGGTCACCTTGGAGCCTTCTCTTCTCCAGACTGAACAGCCCCAACTCCTTCAGTCTGTCCTCACAGGAGAGGTGCTCCAGCCCTCTGCTCATCCTCGTGGCCCTTCTCTGGACACGCTCCAGCACCTCCACATCCCTCCTGTAATATGGGCTCCAGAACTGGAGGCAGTACTCCAGGTGGGGTCTCACCAGAGCTGAGCAGAGGGGGAGAAGCACCTCCCTTGCCCTGCTGGTCACACTTCTCCTGATGCAGCCCAGGAGCTGATTGGCTTTCCGGGCTGCAAGTGCACATTGAGAGCTCCTGTTGAGCTTCTCCTCCCCCAGCACCCCCAAGTCTCTCTCCTCAGGGCTGCTCTCCAGCCAGTCACTGCCCAGCCTGGATTTGTGCCTGGGATTGCCTCGACCCAGATGCAGGACCCTGCACTTGGTCTTGTTGAAGCTCCTGAGGTTGGCTTGTGCCCACCTCTCCAGCCTGTCCAGGTCCCTCTGGATGGCATCCCTTCCCTCCAGCGTGTCCACTGCACCACACAGCTTGGTGTCATCAGCAACCTTGCTGAGGGTGCACTCGATGCCACTGTCCATGGCACCCACAAAGATGTTGAACAAGACAGGTCCCAGGACTGATCCCTGAGGGACTCTGCTTGTCCCTGGCCTCCCTGGGACATGGACCCGTTGACAGCCACTCTTTGGGTGCGGCCATCAAGCCAGTTCCGTATCCATCTAGTGGTCCATCCATCAAACCCATGTGTCACCAGCTTGGAGACCAGGAGGTGGTGCGGGACAGTGCCGAAGGCTTTGCTCAAGTCCAGGTAAACGACATCAGTTGCTCACCCCTCATCTATTAATGCTGTCACCTGCTCATAGAAGGCCACCAGGTTTGTCAGGCAGGATTTGCCCTTGGCAAAGCCATGCTGACTGTTCCCAATCACCTCTTCACTATTCTTCTGGGTCAGTAGTGCCTCCAGGAGGATCTGCTCCATGATCTTTCTGGGCATAGAGGTGAGACTGACTGGCCTGGAGTTCCCTGGTTCCTCCTTCTTCACAACATTTTATATTGTGGAAGAATATTTTACCTGTTGAATTTACAATAATCACTGAAAAAAATGAAGATTTTAAATGATGGGAAAAGGATCTAAAAGTTGAGATGTTAATCTCAACATCTGCTGTCTGGAAGTCTGTCTGTCTCAAGCTGCACCAGGGGAGGTTTAGGCTGGATGTTAGGAAGAAGTTCTTCCAAGAGAGAGAGATTGGCCATTGGAATATGCTGCCCAGGGAGGTGGTGGAGTCACCATCCCTGGACGTGTTTAGGAAGAGCCTGGATGAGGCACTTGGTGCCATGGTTTAGTTGATGAGATGGTGTTGGGTGATAGGTTGGACTTGATGATCTCCAAGGTGTTTTCCGACCTGGTCTATTCTATTCTATTCTATTCTATTCTATTCTATTCTATTCTATTCTATTCTATTCTATTCTATTATTCTATTCCATTCCATTCCATTCCATTCCATTCCATTCCATTCCATTCCATTCCATTCCATTCCATTCTAATTTGTTCAGATAACAAACAAAAAGAATATGGTCTTTCTAATTACAAAAGGGGCTGTTATTAAACATGGGAAAATTCCCCTGTATTTCAAATATTTGAAGCTGCTGTGACACTTGAAGGATGAGAAGAGGTAGATGTGGTTTATCCATAGGAATAATATAAAGCAAGTGTACATGAGTACTGTATCCAGTTCTGGGCCCCTCAATTTAAGAAGGACATTGAGAATCTTGAATGTGTCCAGAGAAGGGCAACGAGGCTGGGGAGAGGCCTCAAGCACAAGCCCTAGGAGGAGAGGCTGAGGGAGCTGGGGTTGCTTAGCCTGGAGAAGAGGAGGCTCAGGGGAGACCTTCTTGCTGTCTACAACTCCCTGAAGGGAGGTTGTAGCCAGGTGGGGGTTGGTCTCTTCTGCCAGGCAACCAGCAGCAGAACAAGAGGACACAGTCTCAAGCTGTGCCAGGGGAGGTTTAGGCTGGAGGTGAGGAGGCAGTTCTTTACAGGGAGTTGGAATGGGCTGTCCAGGGAGGTGGTGGAGTCACCATCCCTGGAGGTGTTCAAGAGGGGATTGGACATGGCACTTGGTGCCATGGTTTAGCAGTCATGAGGTGTTGGGTGACAGGTTGGACTTAATGATTTCTGAGGCCTTTTCCAACCTTGTTGATTCTATGATTTGCATTCAAGTGAGCAGCTCTTAGATATTTGTCAACTCAGTTTATTAGAGATACAGGACTGAAAAGATTCTTACATTCCCCTTCCTCCTATTCCTGATGAGGTTCCCTTTGCACAGACTCACCATGCTTTCAGGAAGGGAGAAAATAAACCCAGAAGACAATACTGGGCGGAAATTCCGTGTGATCACAGACATGTGGCATGAGTTGTTGCAAGCTGTTGCTCTGACGCAAGTGCTAGGAGAGATGGTACCATCTTCCCTCTTACTTAAGCAACCACAGGAACTGTTTTACAGAAGAGAAGCCTGAATTAAGAGAAGGGGAAAAAAAAGACTAATCACTTTAAACCACCCACCAAAGCTCTTCAAAGCACAGACAATAAGAATTGATATTTATTTTCTTGCCTCTTACTTGCTCTCTAGGAAATTATCTGGTCACGTAGTGGCCTGTGTTTGCTGATTAAAGTGGTGATGGTAACTTAGCTTCAAGTGGAGAGATCCTTTGTTTCTTCTAGTTTTGCTCTGCCAAATGCAGCTGTCTCTTCTAGGGGGGGGAAACTGAGGAGCTGATGTGTCGATTTCTGCTTACAAATCTGGGATACTGCTGTGTTAGAAGACCAAGCAAAGTGAGAGGCAATGCATGTGAATGCTTTAGAGCACTGTGGAAATTCCACCAGACTTATTGGTGTCTTTCTCATGCAGGTCTGCACTTCTTTTCCACATAAAAATCATGACTGAAGCTGGGATTTCACCAATACTATGAATGTCCTGTGTGCCTATCTGATACTGAACGCAGGAAAAGTGTGGTGGCTCGTTCACATTAACAGTTGAAGTTTTGAAAGCTCTTGTGGTGGAGGGGTGAAATACTGCAGTTTTGCAACAGTACATGGGGCAGGCTTCACCCCATGTACAACCCTCTGGCCTGTGATGGTCTATTTCTGGGCATAATATATATCATAACATGACCTGCTGCTCCTCCTAGGTAAATCTAGCAGCACAGAGAGTGTAGTCTAGTACTGCTAATTCTCCTAGTATGGACAGTATTGTCTGATAGTGGTTTGTTGTCTTGGCCCAGAGAGGGAAAGAGGCTCAATTATTTGGGATACTCCTGTGTCATGAAATTAGAGGCACAAACGAGGCCAAAATCTCAACAGCCCTTGAGGCTATTTATTAACAGAACAAAGTGGATGGATCACGAGAGAGAGAGCGAGTAGAAAGGAGAGAGAGAGAGAATAGAGAGTGAGAGAAGAGGGAGAGAGAAGAGGAAAAGAATTATAGTACCACTCCCCTCACCCCCAAGAGAGTTTTGGTCTGTTCAGGAAGGTTGCTGCAGCTTTGGTGTGGAGGAGTGGTCATCCTTGTTGGCTGTGCTGTCCTCTGAGCAGCCTCTTCAGCTCCATGAGTTGCAGCAGGTGGAACTTAGGGCATGGTTCCTCTTGGTCTGCTTCTTCCAGGCTACATGCTGATGTCTCTGTCATTTTTGTCTCCTGGTATCCTCTCTGTGTTTCTTCAGAGCAGCATTGCCCCAGGCTTTTCCTTCTCTCAAGTTTTCCTTCCCAGCTGCACTGTCCAGGTCTTTTCATTCTCCTGAGCCAGTAGTTGCTCGGATCTTTTATACAGTTTTTAGGTATGAGTCCAGGTGGTGAATATGCATATTCCAGAGATTATCCATAGCAGTGGCCTCTGCCCATTATTGCAGGGCATCTGCAATCTTTATCTATGCACCTTCCAGAGAGTCCTTCCACTGGCACCTGCCTAATACACATCAGCTATCGTCTGGGCAAGCAGCAAAGGTGATTTTATCTTTGCTGAGTCACATCAAGAGAGACAAGATTCAGTCTCTCACATTTGTCCTCTGATCATTCACCAGCTTCTACAGGGTTAGCTGGAGACCTCTGTGGGAAGCATCACTGAGAGCAGTGCAGAGCCAGCAGCTATTTCTCTTTTCTGCTCTCTTGTCACTACCAGGTCTCTGTCTTTGTCAGTTTCATCCTGAGACTGCGGAGCAGGCTCTTTGAAGAAGATAAATGGGCTCTCACTTTCCAGTGCAGCCATTCTGCTGTACAGAATTCTGTTCTCTTCTCAGAGAGGCTGATTCTGAGATCTGTGTATTCAGACACAGCACCCAGAGCTGGCTAGCTCTAGGCTCTTTGTCCCAGAATTTATTACTGATAACAAACCTCCTGAAAACATTGGTTTGCCTTAATTAGTCTGAACTTTTCTTAGTGCATCTTAAAGAGCACACGGCTGCTCATCTTCTAAATGATCATTTGTGCTGCCCTGAGAGAAACAACACAGGAAATTCCTGAGGGAAAAAGACCTGCCTTCCCCTAGTGAAGAGTGGGGAACCCTCTAGCCAGGTCCCATTTTATGAAACTAACTTAGGGATAGAACAGAACAGAACAGAACAGAACAGGTTGGAAGAGACCTTCAAGATCATCGTGTCCAACTTATCATCCAACACCACCTAATCAACTAAACCATGGCACCAAGCACCCCACCAAGTCTCCTCCTCAACACCTCCAGTGATGGTGACTCCACCACCTCCCTGGGCATTCCATTCCAATGGCCAATCACTCTCTGTGTAGAACTTCCTCCTAACCTCCAGCCTACACCTCCCCTGGCACAGCCTGAGAATGTGTCCTCTTGTTCTGGTGCTGGTTGCCTGGGAAAAGAGACCAACCTCTGCCTGGCTACAACCTCCCTTCAGGTAGTTGTAGAGAGCAAGAAGGTCACCCCTGAGCCTCCTCTTCTCCAGGCTAAGCAACCCCAGCTCCCTCAGCCTCTCCTCACAGGGCTGCGCTCCAAACCGCTCGCCAACCTTGTTGCCCTTCTCTGGACACGTTCCAGCAAGTCAACATCCTTCCTAAACTGAGGGGCCCAGAACTGGACACAGGACTCAAGGTGTGGCCTAACCAGTGCAGTGTACAGGGGCAGAATGACTTCCCTGCTCCTGCTGGACACACTGTTCCTGATGCAGGCCAGGATGCCATTGGCCTTCTTGGCTGCCTGGGCACACTGCAGGCTCATGTTCAGCCTACCATCAACCAGCACCCCCAAGTCCCTCTCTGCCTGGCCCCTCTCCCAGCCACTCTGACCCCAGCCTGTAGCACTGCATGGGGTTGTTGTGTTGGGACTCTGCCTGGGTACTGCCTTGCTTTGCCTTGCCAGGTGGTTAATTTATGTGTGATTTCTAAGTTAATGTAATAATTCTTAGTTTGTGTCTGCATCTGTTGAGCCAGAGGCTTATGTGACACAGCTCAGGCTCATCTCCTCTTTAGCACAGGGCATACAGTATATTGTGTGTGTAATATCCAGCATGTGGGAGGGGGTTACTACTGAATGGGAAGGCTTTCAAACTGCAAGATACATCTTGCTTCCTAGAAAAGTGAGATAACAGCATTTGAGTTGAGCAAGAAGGAGACAGTTTTCAAGTCTTAACACCATCCTCCCAGCTCCCTTTAACCCAAACCTACATCTTGGGGATTTACTGATCCTGCCAATAAAGCCATGATGAATATATTTAAGCTGTAAAGCAAGCTGTCCTCCTTGCCCAGAACTCCCCTTTGTGGCAGGAGCTACTTTGCAGGAAGCTGTTGTGCTCTGGAAAATAACTCACTGAGGAAAGGCAAAACCTCAGCACTATTTGTGGAGAATTTACATTCAGAGAACAAGAGCAGAAACAGAGATCATAGATCTAGATCATAATGACAGAGCACAGGCTAAGTATGCTGACTTGGAAAGAAAGGGCTAAAACTCCCAACTGTAGTCCATGCTGTTCTACACAGAGCTTACCAGAGTATCTGTATGACTGTTGGAAGGATGTTTTTTTTTTCCTCCCCATGTGCAGTGAATCTACCTTCCTAAATCTTGTTTACCTTCAAAAGTGAGATAATTCCTCACTCTCCTGAGAGCTGGGGGATATGGGTTTTTGACAGAATGTTTTGATACCATCAGCTTTTAACTGGAAAATCAAGTTCCAAACTAAATGGTTTCACCCAAAACTAACACCAGGATACCCCAGGTGAGCTGTAGATGCTCTGTATTCTGATTTTTTAAAGACTGGATTGCGGTGTAGTCACACCTGGAATGCACAGTTAGGGAGAAAATAGGGCTCTGGTGACCTCAAAGCTACAAGGTGATAAACAAGATGGGTTGTATGAGGAGCCTGTGTAAGGACAAGAATGAAAGAGCCTGACTTCAACGATAGTTCTCAGGACACGATGGTCAGTCATCTGTATGGAAGGAAATACTCTCAGCTCAGGCTGGAAATGCTTTTCATAGAATCATAGAATCAATAAGGTAGGAAAAGACCTCAGAGATCGTCAAGTCCAACCTGTCACCCAACACCTCATGACTAATTAAACCATGGCTTCAAGTGCCATGTCCAATCCCCCTTTGAACACCACCAGGCACAGTGACTACACCACCTCCCTCAGCAGCACATTCCAATGGCTTTCTGAGAAGAACTTCTTCCTAAGATCCAGCCTAAACCTCCCCTGGCACAGCTTGAGACTGTGTCCTCTTGTTCTGGTGCTGCTTGTCTAGGAGAAGAGACCAACTCCCACCTGGCTAAAACCTCCCTTCAGGGAGTGGTAGAGAGCAAGAAGGTCCCCCCTGAGCCTCCTCTTCTCCAGGCTAAGCAACCCCAGCTCCCTCAGCCTCTCCTCACAGGGCTGTGCTCCAGACCCCCCCCCCAGCCCCGCTGCCCTTCTCTGGACATGTTCAAGTATCTCAGTGCCCTTCTGAAACTGAGGGGCCCAGATCTGGACACGGGACTCAAAGTGTGGCCTAACCAATGATGAGCACAGGGCACAATGACTTCCCTGCTCCTGCTGGCCACACTGTTCCTGATGCAGGCCAGGAAGCCATTGGGCTTCTTGGCCCCCTGGGCACACTGCTGGCTTATGGTCAGCCATCTGTCAATCAGTACCCCCAGGTCCCTTTGTGCCTGGCTGCTCTCTTTTTTCCCCCTTTAATTATATTCTTCTTGTTGGTGGCCTATTATTTTTTTTTTCTGGACATTTTCTGATTTCTATTTGCTCCTCCTGAAATCCCAGAATTTTTGACAGTAGAGAGTCCTTGAAATAGCACAGTTGGAAAGATCTGATCATGCAGGCTAAGTGCTGAAACAGAGTGATTGTGATTTCTAACAGCTTTATGAACATCAACTACTGCACTTTTAAAGAAAATATTAAACTTTTCTCTTTGAAGTTGAAGTATGACCTCCAGATTTTAGTCTATCTGCATAAGGAAAAATCTTATCTGTGACTTTGTCTTCTGCTTTTAGCATCGACAGTTTTAGTAACTGCCCTTGTCTGTGTTGCCATGGACAGATAATGTACAGTCATTTGTGTGATCTTATTTTGGGTTCCTTGGTTAAGCAATGTATTGCTAGGTCTGAGTATGATCTCATGCTGTAACTGTCATTATAGAGAGGCACAAATACAAATAAGGCTTTCTGAATTTCTTCCACCCCCACCTATACTACAATGCTGGGGAGAGGTCTGGAGCACAGCCCTGTGAGGAGAGGCTGAGGGAGCTGGGGTTGCTTAGCCTGGAGAAGAGGATGCTCAGGGCAGACCTTCTTGCTCTCTCCAACTCCCTGAAGGGAGGTTGTAGCCAGGTGGGGGTTGGTCTCTTCTCCCAGGCAAGCAGAACCAGAACAAAAGGACACAGTCTCAAGCTGCACCAGGGGAGATTTAGGCTGGATGTTAGGAAGAAATTCTTCCCAGAAAGAGTGATTCTTCACAGATAAATTCTTCCCAGCAAGAGAGATTGGCCATTGGAATGTGCTGCCCAGGGAGGTGGTGGAGTCACCATCACTGGAGGAGTTTAAGAGGAGACTGGATGAGGCCCTTGGTGCCATGGTTTAGTTGATTAGATGGTGTTGGGTAATAGATTGGACTTGATGATTTCGAATGTCTTTTCCAACTTGGTCTATTCTACTCTACTCTACTCTACTCTACTCTACATAACAGGTCACAAGGCCATCATATAAAGATTACTCCTGAAACAAATCTTTGTAATCACTGGAGGTATGGCAAACTGCTTGGAATAGACTTGCTTTTAAACAGTGCATTTGAAAAGATTTCAAGGATTAATAAAGCTGAACTTGAAAATAATGACATACCAATGATGTTGTGATGTTTTGAAAGGCTGAATTAGTCATTGTAACGTCTGCAGGTTTATTCAGGGTTTTTTTAATAGCACAAAAGGCTAAATATCAGTCTCTCTTATTGCTGTGTTTTGCAGTGCTTTATCGGTAATGTAGAAGTAGTCTTTGTTTTGATACCTATATGACAGGTGCAGAAGAGACTGGTGAACAGCAAGAGGTTGGCTTCTTTTGCAGCACTTCCGGTATCAAAGAATTATACAATCAGAGATCATCAAGTCCACCCAACACCTCATGACTAACTAAACCATGGCACCAAGTGCCACATCCAAGCTCCCCTTGAACACCTCCAGGGATGAGGACGCCACCACCTCCCTGGGCAGCACATTCCAAAGGCTATCAACTCTCTCTGTGAAGAACTTCTTCCCAAACATCCAGCATAAACCTTGCATGGTACAGCTTGAGACTGTGTCCTCTTGTTCTGGTTCTGCTTGCCTGGGAGAAGAGACCAACCCCCACCTGGCTACAACCTCCCTTCAGGGAGTTGTAGAGAGCAAGAAGTTCTCCCCTGAGGCTCCTCTTCTCCAGGCTAAGCAACCCCAGCTCCCTCAGCCTCTCCTCACAGGGCTGTGCTCCAGACCCCTCCCCAGCTTTGTTGCCCTTCTCTGGACGTGTTCAACTGTCTCAATGTCCTTCTTAAACTGTGGGGGCCAAAACTGCAGGGCTCAAGCTATGGCCTAACCAGTGCTGAGTGCAGGGCATAATGACTTCCCTCCTCCTGTTGGCCACACTGTTCCTGATGCAGGCCAGGATGCCACTGGCTTTCTCAGTCACCAGGGCACACTGCTGGCTCATGTTCTCTGAAACATTGCAGTTTCTTGCATTTGCTAAAGACCTACCTTTATGAAATGTACATAAATTTTGTCTCTTTCTATAGAGGAGTGTTATTATAAAAGCACTTAATCCTAGCAACACTCTCTGTACTGTGATGTCATTAAGTTCATTTTTATCATCTTTATATCCACCAGTTATTCTGCTTAGAAGGTTGGTCATATTGCCTTCTCCCAAAGGAAGGGGCATGAGAGCTTCCTTTGTCTTCTCCTCTGCCTTCTCCCCCACTGCTAATAATAAATAAAGTTTTTAATGAAAGAGAGAAAAAGAAGCTTGGCTGTAATAGCTAATGAAGAAGAAAGAAAATATACACAAAGCACAAATTCCTGACTCTCACCCTGTTGGGATCAAAACAGGACAGCTAAAAGAGAAACATTTTTTACATAGTTTGGGCATAAATTAAATGTAGGTGAGGAAAAGAGGGAAAAGTGCCTTCTACAATCTGGTTCTTGTCTCATTAAAATTATGAATAAACTTTTGTATTTTCAGGATTCAATATGAATTAACAGGAAAATAGGAAGGCATTATTTAACCATGTCCTGGGTTAACACAGCCTGCTCTCACAAGTTTCCTCCTCCCACTCCCCCCACAGGCTTGGGAGCTGGGGAGGGCCCTGTAGGCAGAGATGTGAGTTGAGATAAGGACAATTTACTACTCTATTGCAGGGGGATGAGATTACAGGAAAGAAAACAGGAAAGAAACACAGGACTATGCAGCAGGAGGGGAAACCAGCAGCACTCAAACCTTGGGAACTGAAAAAAAAAAAACCAACCAGGAACAAAACAGCTGCACTGCTGTCCAGAAGCTGTGGAAAAAAACAAACTGAACCAAACACAACCCAAACCCAAACCCAATCCAAACCCAACCCAACCCAAACCCCAACCCCAGCCCCACCCAGAAAAGACAAAACAGCAAACATAAAACCCTGGCACAGGAAGCTTTACAAACTATAGAATATATATGTGGTGAATGGTGCCACAGCCAGCTGGCAGCCAGGCACCAGTGGTGTTCCCCAGGGATCAGTGCTGAGCCCCAGCCTGTTGAATATTTTTATTGATGATCTGGAGGAGGGGATTGAGTCCAGCATCAGTAGATTTGCAGATGATGCCAAGCTGGGGACAGGAGTTGACCTGTTAGAGGGTGGGAGAGCTCTGCAGAGGGACCTTGCCAGGCTGGACAGATGGGCAGAGTCCAAGGGCAGGAGATTGAACACATCCAAGTGCCAGGTTCTACACATTGGCCACAACAACCCCAGGCAGTGCCACAGGCTGGGGTCAGAGTGGCTGGAGAGTGGCTAGGCAGAAAGGGACTTGGGGGTATTGGTTGACAACAGGCTGAACATGAGGCAGCAGTGTGCCCAGGGGGCAAGAAGTTCAATGGCTTCCTGGCCTGCATCAGGAACAGTGTAGCCAGCAGGAGCAGGGAAGTCATTGTGCCCTGTGCTCAGCACTGCTGAGGCCACACCTTGAGTCCTGTGTCCAGTTCTGGGCCCCTCAGTTTAGGAAAGATGATGAGTTGCTGGAAGGTGTCCAGAGAAGAGCAACAAAGCTGGGGAGGGATCTGGAGCACAGCCCTGTGAGGAGAGGCTGAGGGAGCTGGGGTTGCTTAGCCTGGAGAAGAGGAGGCTGGAGCCTGGAGAAGAGGAGGCTCAGGGCAGACCTTCTTGCTCTCTCCAACCCCCTGAAGGGAGGTTGTAGCCAGGTGGGGGTTGGTCTCTTCTCCCAGGCCCCCAGCACCAGAACAAGAGGGGACAGTCTCAAGCTGTGCCAGGGGAGGTTTAGGCTGGATGTTAGGAAGAAGTTCTTCCCAGCAAGAGAGATTGGCCATTGGGATGTGCTGCCCAGGGAGATGGTGGAGTCACCATCCCTGGAGGTGTTCAAGAGGGGATTGGATGTGGCACTTGGAGCCATGGTTTAGTAGTCATGAGGTGCTGGGTGACAGGTTGGACTTGATGATCTTTGAGGTCACTTCCAACCTTATTGACTCTATGATTCAAGTCATACCTGTTTATCAAATATTATGTGAAGCAATGCAAAACAGGGAAGACATGAGTTGTCCCATCTGAGGAAGACTATGAAAGAAGAAAGATATTAAATTGTTTTTTCTCTGTTTTTCTGGCACTGTAAAGACAGAGCTCTGAGAGTGATGTTGGTCAGAGAAAGGATCTATAAAGATAAAAATTAATATATTACATCCTGCCTGAAGTGTCAGGGCTGAGTCACGCAATAAGTAGCTAAATTGTTCAGTTCTTGAGTGTAGAGGAGTATTTAAGCTTTCTCTGCTTTTGAACTGAAAATAGAGAAACGGTGATATGGCACTGCAATGATAAGAAGAGTGTGAAAAAAAAAATAAAAAGGAAAAGATGAGCATGGGGGGGGGGGGGGGACATGAAGCAATGAAAATTCTAGTTGCTCCTTAAGGTGAAAATCTCTTACTGTCAAGCAGTAATTCTTCAGCCACCTTAGCATGCAATCCCTGCTACAATGGGTACTACTGCATTGGAAGCAAAATATCTGAAACATCATACCACTGGGGAGGCTAATTAGAACAGAACAGAACAGAATAGAATAGAATTAACCAGGTTAGAAAAGACCTTGGAGATCATCAAGTCCAACTTAGTGCCCAACACCATCTAATCAACTAAACCATGGCACCAAGCACCCCATCCAGCCTCTTCCTAAACACCTCCAGGGATGGGGACTCCACCACCTCCCTGGGCAGCACATCCCAATGGCCAATCTCTCTTGCTGGGAAGAACTTCTTCCTAATATCCAGCCTAAACCTTCCCTGGCACAGCTTGAGACTGTGTCCTCTTGTTCTGGTGCTGGCTGCCTGGGAGAAGAGACCAACCCCCACCTGGCTACAACCTCCCTTCAGGGGGTTGGAGAGAGCAAGAAGGTCTGCCCTGAGCCTCCCCTTCTCCAGGCTAAACAACCCCAGCTCCCTCAGCCTCTCCTCACAGGGCTGTGCTCCAGACCCCTCCCCAGCTTTGTTGCCCTTCTCTGGACACCTTGCAGCAACTCAACATCTTTCCTAAACTGAGGGGCCCAGAACTGGACACTAGAGTCAAGGTGAGGCCTAATGATTCGGGCTCTAACAAGACTTGATTCCTGAAGAAAAGATCTGGAATCTTTCAGTATTGTTTGCAGTACTTTCTATGTGGTGAATAAATACATCCAGAGTACACTGTAGCTGATACACTGCTTAGGCATTGAAGCTGCCTGCTCTTTAAAAAGTCTGGCTGCAGAACAAGGTTTTTCTTGTATACAAAAGAGCTGAGGAAAAGAGGTAAAACACTCCAGGGCGAAATGGATAATCATTGTACTGGCTGAAGCATCAAGCTGAATAGTTCAATGCTTCCAGCATATCTTGCTGTACATGCCTGACACCTAAGATGCAGATTCCTGATAGCCATACAGACACTACACTTGCAACCCTGCAGTGCCTCTCTCTTCCTCAGATGGTGATTCTGAAAAGTGAAAGGCCTTTCCAAAACTGAATGACTGCACAATGAACCCAGGATCTGTCATTTGCCTATGCAAATCTCCACTGAAGCATTTCTTAATGTGTTGAAACTGACATTAAAATTTCTGCCTTAACTTAATCCAGTCTTCAGAAGAAAGCTCAACATGTATATAGTTTGCAGTTAGTCAGTGTCGGATCTGTCAGTTGCTGCTGCACCTTGGATAGTAGCATTGCAGTAATTGCTGGAACATTCTCTTTGAAAGGGAAGAGGGGAAAACACTTTTCCTCCTTTGCTCCACATCCAACAGTGTCAAAAATGAGAGGTGTCTTACTGAAGCTCCAGTTTTGTGGTTTCATAGAATCGTAGAATCAATAAGGTTAGAAAAGACCTCAGAGATCATCAAGTCCAACCTGTCACCCAACACCTCATGACTGACTAAACCACGGCACCAAGTGCCACGTCCAATCCCCTCTTGAACATCCAGGGATGGTGACTCCACCACCTCCCTGGGCAGCACGTTCCAATTCCTCTTTCTTTGAAGAACTTTCTCCTCACCTCCAGCCTAAAGTTCCCCTGGGACAGGTTGAGGCTGTGTCCTCTTGTTCTGGTTCTCATTGCCTGGGAGAAGAGACCAACCCCCGCGTAACTACAACCTCCCTTCAGGTAGTTGCAGAGAGCAAGAAGGCCTGCCCTGAGCCTCCTCTTCACCAGGTTAAACAACCCCAGCTCCTGCAGCCTCTTTTATTTATACTAGTCTCCTGCTCTTTATCTCATTTATTATCAACCTGAGTGGGTCTAGCTGTGGTAGGACAGCAAGCTAGTTTCACAACATCCAAACCCTTTTCTCTGCATGTGGGAGGCCTGGTGATATCTTTTTTGGTTTAATATGGGATCCCAGCAAGGGGAAAAAATAATCAAGATTCCATGAACTGTGAACTATTGTAAGAGTGAATTTTATAAACATTATTGTAAGTTTGAATCTTATACACATTAGCTATGGAGTGACCTGAGTATGAGGGTAGCTTTCTGGGTGGTTATTTTTCTGTATACATCATTGTCTGACAGTCAATTTCACTTGCCACAGTTCAACATTAATGCAATACATGTGGTCATTGACAGTGTGTCTTTTTGTCTTTCCCTACTGTGAAGTTGTCTTCTAGCAATTCTTACCACAGAACACAGAAGTCTGTGCAGTATTGTTACAGTCCTTCACAGCTTCTGCCCCTTGATATTTTCGGAGAGGCTCAGATTTCTCTTGGCATTCTGAAGTGTTTCACTGTGTTCTTCATGTCTGCCCAAGGTCCTGTGGTATCTTCCTCATCTTCTTCAACACGGGAAACCTCACCCGGCCCGGGCACGGACAGGATTGAGAGATTGAGAGCTCTTTCTCAGTTCCATGGGTGGTGGTGCATGGCCGTCCTTAGTTGGTGGAGGGATTTGTCTGGTTAATTCCCACAACGAACGAGACTCTGGCATGGTAACTAGTTACGCGACCCCTGAGCGGTCAGCGCCCAGCTTCTTAGAGGGACAAGTGGCGTTCAGCCACCCGAGATTGAGCAATAACACGTCTGTGATGCCCTCAGCTGTCTGGGGCCGCATGCGCGCTACACTGATTGGCTCAGCTTGTGCCTACCCTCCACCAGTATCACAGTAACACAGTATCGTTAAGGTTGGAATAGACCTCGAAGATCATCAAGTCCAACCGGTCACCACAGACCCCATGACTAGACCATGGCACCAAGTGCCATGTCCAATCCCCTCTTGAACACCTCCAGGGATGGTGACTCCACCACCTCCCCGGGCAGCACATTCCAATGACAAATCACTCTCTCAGCGAAGAACTTTCTCCTCACCTCGAGCCTAAACCTCGCCTGGCACAGCTTGAGACTGTGTCCCCTTGTTCTGGTGCAGGTTGCTAGAGAGAAGATGCCAACCCCTTCAGGTAGTTTTAGGGAGTAGGCGTGGGTAGCCTGTTGAGCCCCATTCATGATGGGGATGGGGGATTGCGATTGTTCCCTGTGAACAAGGAATACCCAGTAAGTGCGGGTCATAAGCTCGTGTTGATTAAGTCCCAGCCCTTTGTACACACCGCCCATCACTACTACCGATTGGATAGTTTAGTGAGGTCCTCAGATCCCCGGTGGGGTTGGCCATGGCCCTGCCAGAGTGTCAAGAAGACGGTCAAACTAGATTATCTAGAGGAAATAAAAGTCGTAACAAGGCTTCCGTAGGTGAA
Source organism: Picus viridis (assembly GCA_033816785.1). NCBI lineage: Eukaryota > Metazoa > Chordata > Aves > Piciformes > Picidae > Picus > Picus viridis. The sequence goes on along the minus strand of CM066570.1, from coordinate 32,046,283 downwards.
CCTGCAGAAGGATCATTATTTTTTGCCACAAAGGGGTTGGTCTCTTCTCCCAGGCAACCAGCACCAGAACAAGAGGACACAGTCTCAAGCTGCACCAGGAGAAGTTTAGGCTGGAGGTGAGGAGAAAGTTCCTCCCAGAGAGAGTCATTCATTGTTGGAATGTGCTGCCCAGGGAGGTGGTGGAGTCCCCATGCCTGAAGGTGTTCAAGAGGGGATTGGACGTGGCACTTGGTGCCATGGTCTAGTCATGAGGTCTGTGGTGACAGGTTGGACTTTGGTCTTTGAGGTCTCTTCCAACCATGGTGATTCTGTGATTCTTTTAAGCTGAGTTTCTCTTGAGTAGGTGAACTATTGAACTGACCTACTTAGCATAGAACCATAGAATCATTTTGTCTGGAAGAGACCTTTAAGGTCATCAAGACCAACTGCATGCTTGTTCTTGCTCTTGGATAGATTGGTGTATGTGTTGGCAGAGCCCAGCACTAACAGCCTTGGGTTAATTTGGTTTTACTTTGGTTTTACTATTTTCTGAATTTGGCTGTGGCCTTTTTTTCCCCCAGTGTAAGCCTACTTCCAATAAGATCAAGCAGTTAACATCTGCTAGATTTTTTCATGTCTGAGCAGGTGATGTGATGTAACTGTGCTTCACTCCTACATGCTCTTTTTGCATCCTATGGGATAAATCACTTTTCTAAACCCTATTGTGTTCTTTCTCCTAATCATAGTTTAAGATGCAAATCACGATTTTTCCTCAGGAGCTGATGCAAAAGCCTCAGCTAGACCACGGAAGGGATGTTTGTGGTAACTTGCCATCAAAGAGAGTAAACAGAGCAACTGAATTGGTCATTGATATTTTAGATTGCAAGTATTTTAAAAGTATTTGAAAGTTAGACTGGGTGCTTTGTACATAGGGTGACAATAGCTTCATCTGCAATACCTGGAATCTAATGTAAGCTTGGTTGCTGAAGAGGCTGGAAAGTTAAGACTCAGTCTACTTATGTACTGGACAGTGTAAATTCATACAATCATTATGTGAAAATGTCTGAAAAAATAGCAGGCACCACTGTGCCCCTCAATTTAAGAAGGGCATTGAGACACTTGAATGTGTCCAGAGAAGGGCAGCGAGGCTGGGGAGAGGTCTCGAGCACAAGCCCTATGAGGAGAGGCTGAGGGAGCTGGGGTTGTGTAGCCTGGAGAAAAGGAGGCTCAGGGGAGACCTTCTTTCTCTCTACAATTACCTGAAGGGAGGCTGTAGCCAGGTCGGGGTTGGTCTCATCTCCCAGGCAACCAGCACCAGAACAAGAGGACACAGTCTCAAGCTGTGCCAGGGGAGGTTTGGGCTGGAGGTGAGGAGAAAGTTCTTCTCAGAAAGAGTAATTTACCATTGGAATGTGCTGCCCAGGGAGGTGGGGGAGTCACCATCACTGGAGGTGTTCAAAAAAGGATTGGATGTGGCCATGGTTTAGTCATGAGGTGTTGGGTGACAGGTTGGACTTGATGATCTCTGAGGTCTTTCCCAACCTTATTAGTTATATGATTCTTTGACTGCATGAAATGAATGGCATGAACCCTGCTGCACAGCAGAATCGCTGTATTGCCTGAAGTAGCTGATTATATACGGCTGCTTATCTTGCTTATCTTGCACATTAACTCGCTTAACCAGGAGAACTCAGCCCCGTACGTGCAAGCCAAAACCAGTCCCCTATAAAAGCTTTTATAGGGAACTATTTTTAGTGCAAGTCCAACGTGTCTGTAGGTTCGGCTTTTGCAGGGTGTCGCTTTTGGTAGAATAGAATAAGGCTGGAAAAGACCTCAAAGATCATCAAGTCCAACCTATCACCCAGCACCATCTAATCAACTAAACCAAGGCACCAAGGGCCTCATCCAGCCTCTTCCTAAACTCCTCCAGGGATGGGGACTCCCTGGGCAGCATATTCCAGTGGCCAATCTCTCTTGCAGGGAAGAACTTCTTCCTAACTTCCAGCCTAAGCCTCCCCTGGCACAGCTTGAGACTGTGTCCTCTTGTTATGTTGGTGGTGGCCTTGGAGAAGAGACCAACCCCCACCTGGCTACAACCTCCCTTCAGGAAGGTCTCCCCTGAGCCTCCTCTTCTCCAGGCTAAGCAACCCCAGCTCCCTCAGCCTCTCCTCACAGGGCTGTGCTCCAGACCCCTCCCCAGCCTCGTTGCCCTTCTCTGGACACCTTCCAGCATCTCAACATCTTTCCTAAACTGAGGGTCCCAGAACTGGACACAGGACTCAAGGTGTGGCCTAACCAGTGCTGAGTACAGGGGTAGAATGACTTCCTTGTTCCTGCAGGCCACACTCTTCCTGATGCAGGCCAGGAAGCCATTGACCTTCTTGGCCCCCTCATGTTCAGCCTACTCTCAACCAGTCCCCCCAGGTCCCTCTCTGCCTGGCTGCTCTCCAGCCACTCTGACCCCAGCCTGCAGCACTGCCTGGGGTTGTTGCAAGGGGTACTCACACAAAGTTCTTGTTTTGTGCTTCATAAACAAGTTTGCAGCATGCAGTTCTTCAGGAAGGTTTTGCAATCTCCTGCCTTTTTCCTTAATCTTAGAAGGTTTTGCTGTTTGCAGAAAAGCAGCTGCCACACAGCTACTTTCCTCCAGTCAAGTCATTAGTACATTGTGTATTGTGGCTGTGACTTTTCTACCAGCTCCAGAGAAAACATACCTCTTTACCCAGGTATTTCCCAAGGTGTTCTGGCAAACCCCCAAATGGGGCATGAAAAACTTTGCTACTAGATTGGGATTTCTCAAGATGAAGCAGTGTCGTAACTGTAGAGAGAAGCAGAGGAGAGAAGCTGAGGGAGCTGGGGTTGCTTAGCCTGGGGAAGAGGAGGCTCAGGGCAGACCTCCTTGCTGTCTACAACTCCCTGAAGGGAGGTAGCCAGGTGGGGGTTGGTCTCTTCTCCCAAGCAACCAACACCAGAACAAGAGGACATAGTCTCAAGCTGTGCCAGGGGAGGTTTAGGCTGGAGGTTAGGAAGTTCTTCTCAGAAAGAGTGGCTGCCCATTGCAATGTGCTGCTCAGGGAGGTGGTGCAGTCACCATCCCTGGAGGTGTTCAAACAAGGACTGCATTTGGCACTTGAAGCCATGCTTTAGTTAGTCATGAGGTATTAGGTTGGACTTTATGATCTCTGAGGTCTTATCTAACCTGGTTGATTCTATGATTCTCTGACAACATCAGCTGCCCCTGGTAAGGCCCAACATTGTTCTTGGAAGTATCTAACCAGGGAAACATTCAAGCAGGTCCTCTTATGGTGCAATTTGTTAGTATAAGTTGTTGTAGTTCTTTTTTCCAAGTAAGGCAAACCCTTTCCAACCTGCCCCTCTTTCTGAGGGCTTCCTGTTCAGGGTTGACTGATAAGGGAATGCATTTTCCAGATATGCTTTATTGCCTTATTCCCTCCTTTCCTTCTTCAGTTCTGAAAAGCAGCACTGAGGGGGAAGAGAGGGTCTGGAAATGAGGCACAACAGCAGAGATTTATTGAATGATGAGAGCAGACCCAAGGGGCCTCCAAGTAGAAACAGTTTAATTAGCATAATATCATGTGACTAAACAGCTCCTGCTCCACCACCACCATTTTCACACCCATCCCAAAGCCAGGGGCAAGATCCTCACCAGCCAAGATACCACCCAGAGGAGCTCAGCCCCAGTAAGGAGGCCCAGCCAGCACCCATGGACATTGTTAGAGGAGTCATCAATCATTGCCCTACCTAACCAGGGGGCCACCAGGCCCCCTGGCCTTTGTTGTCACCACCACCATCACCCAGTGTGCACCATAGGCACTCACCAGCGATGAGAGGAGGATCCTCCAAGCCCAGATGGGCTCAGCTTAGGGCTGCTGCTTTTCCTAGGGGGAATTAAATAGTGGAGTGGGTGGGGAGGGCAAAGTGGCCACAGCTGGGGTGGGAGGAGACTCCAATAGAGCCCAGGTGCTCTGGGATCTGAGGGGAAAAGGGGGGGAAATGGGGCAGGTGAGGGACATTTTAGGACTAGGGGGAATGGAAAAACAAATAGAAATGGGAAGATTTAGATTGGATGTTAGGAAGAAATTCTTCACCATGAGCGTAGGGAGACCCTGGAATGGTTTGCCCAGGAGGTGGCAGAAGCCTCATTGCCTGGGGAAGTGGTTGAGTCGCCGTCCCTGGAGGCGTTCAAGAGGGGACTGGATGTGGCACTTGGTGCCATGGTCTAGTCGTGAGGTCTGTGGTGACAGGTTGGACTCGATGATCTTCGAGGTCTCTTCCAACCTTAATAATACTGTGTGATACTGTGTGATTCTGTGAGTTTTTAAGGCCACGCTGGATGTGGCTCTGAGCAACATGATCTAGTGTGAGGTGTCCCCACCCATGGCAGGGGGGGGATGGAACTGGATGCTCCTTGGGGTCCCACTCCAACCCCAGCAATTCTATGATTCCATAATTCTAAAACAATTGTGCAGTGTAGGCTGGTTGTTAGGAACAAATTCTTCACAGAAAGAGTGATTTGCCCTTGGAATGGGCTGCTCAGGGAGATGGTGGAGCCACACTCCCTGGGAGCCTTTAAAAGAGACCAGATGGGGCACGAAGTGCCAGGGTTTAGTTGAGTAGATGGTGCTAGGTTGGACTTGATGATCTTTTGATGGTCTTTTCCAACCTGGTTAATTCTGTGATTCTGTGAAGTAGTAACGACTTGGGCTGTAAAACACCACCACATTTTCTCTGCTGTTTCAGAAAGTCTTATTTGCAACAGGTATAGAATCTAATACAGTCTCAGCTAAAGGCTCAGGGGAGACCTGTACTTCTGTAGGCAGATACTAGCAGCCCTAACATAGAAAAGCATTTGAGAATCAACTTCCTCGTATTTTACCAGCTAATACATGCTGGATGCTCCCAGGCAGTTTGTTTGCTTTCCAGAAGCCTGGTTTGCTGTCCCTCCTTCACTTTCTGTTGGAGGGTTTATTTTTAATGTGTGGCCAAGGTGCTCACAATGGAACTTCCTCCAGACCTTGGACCTGTGTGAGGATGCTCCTTTTACTCCAGCCATTTGGAGCGCTGCTTATGTCTCTGTATACAGCACTGCTCATGGCAGCATTCTGATGTTTCCTTGCAGCTGTGTAATAGTTCAGCTAATTGTGTGGCTTTATGGTTTGTTTTTGTTTGTACTTTCTGAATTGCCTTCCAAACTGAAGCTTTTTTGGAGAGAGTGGCTCGTGCTTTAGGTGTCCCTGGGGTATTGCCAGTAATGCTTTTGGAAGGCTTCTGTCATGCTGAAAGGAGAATGAATGGGTTTGCAGTGAACCAGTTAGGCTGCAAAAGGGCAAACCTCAGATATGCCTCTCCCTGAGGGAGTTCCTAAGCTACTTGTTGCCTTTGGGGAAAAAAAGTCTCAGAAATAACAGCATGAGCAAACACTCAGAATTAATAGCCAGTATGTCTGTCTGTATTGAACCACCTGAACATGTCCAGAGATGGGCAGAGAGGCTGGTGAGAGGCCTCAAGCACAAGCCCTACAAGGAGAGGCTGAGGGAGCTGGGGTTGCTTAGCCTGAAGAAGAGGATGCTCAGGGGAGACCTTCTTGCTGTGTACAACTCCCTGAAGGGAGGCTGTAGCCAGGAGGGGCTTGGTCTCTTCTCTGAGGCACCCAGCACCAGAACAAGAGGACAAAGTCTCAAGCTGCACCAGAGGAAGTTTAGGCTGGAGGTGAGGAGAAAGTTCTTCCCAGAGAGAGTTGTTAGCCATTGGAATGTGCTGCCCAGGGAGGTGGTGGAGTCACCATCCCTGGAGGTATTCAAGAGGGGATTGGACATGGCTCTTGATGTCATGGTTTAGTCCTGAGGTCTGTGGTGACAGGTTGGACTTGATCTTTGAGTTCTCTTCCAACCTTGGTGATTCTGTGATTCTGAGACCCTGAACTCATAGCCTGTCAACATTACTAGCCATGAGCAATTGCTTAGAGAAGAGTGCTGTGCCTGTGCCCACCTCTGATTTTGGCTGCAAAGATCTTCTGAACAAGTAAGGGCATTTTTTTTTCATCACATAATCCTCGACAGTCTCTCCCTCACTATCCTTAATGCCTTCAGCTTTTAGTGTCTGTATGTTTCCATGCCAAGGAATCACACGGCTTAGTGGGCAGCCATCCACAGTACCACTCAAGTACCTCCTCTGCCTGCATTAATGTGGGAAAGGTGAGGGTTTTCAATGCTTCTCAGAAATCAGATTATCCCTTCAGATGAAATGTTCTTTCTAAAGTTCTCTTTATCAGATATTGACCGAATCATTAAGGTTGGAAATGATGTCTAAGATCATCAAGTCCAACTATCAACACCACCATGCCCAATAAACCATGTCCAAAAGTGCCATGCCATGCCTACACATTTTTTGTACAATACCAGGGATGGTGACTTCACCACCTCCTTGGGCAGCTCATTCTATTGTCTAACCATTCTTCCAGTAAAGAATTTTTAACTAATAGCTAATCTAAACTTTCCCTGGCATGACTTGAGGCCATTTGTCCTATTGCTTGCACTTTGGGAGAAAAGACCAACACCCTCCTCATTACAAACTCCTTTCAGGTAGTCGTAGAAAGCAGCAAGGCCTCCCCTCTCAGCTTCCTTTTCTGCAGACCAAACCATCCCATTTCCTTCAGCTGTTCCTTAGAATAGAATAGAATAGAATAGAATAGAATAGAATAGAATAGAATAGAATAGAATAGAATAGAATAGAATAGAATAGAATAGAATTAACCAGGTTGGAAAAGACCTTCCAAATCATCGAGTCCAACCTATCACCCAACACCACCTAATCAACTGAACTTGCTATCTCTATTACCACTCTGAATTTATGCAGTAAGAGCAGCTGTTTCACAGTTCTTAAAGGCATGTGCATTCTGCTGGTTCAGCTACTCTGGGCCTCCCCAAAATGTTCAAAGCACAAAATTCCAGCCTTGATTATCTGGAATTCACCTCCACAGCAACCTCATCCCAAATATCACCGGTATGCAGCACTGCAAGCACCACCATGAAAGAGCCATAACGTACACTACAGCAACACTCACCATTAAATGCCAGTGCAAAAGATCTCTCTGCCCTGGATCCAGAGGAAACACCACATAATATATTATTTAGTTTCCTTGGGTTTGAGGTGTTGCTGTTTTACTCCTGACACATTAAGTACTCGCTAGTGACATCTCTTCTGCTTCAGGCTTAAAATAATGAAAAGGGTTTTCCTTTGTGGCTACTGAGGTGACAGGTTACTAAAATAAACAAAATGTTTAATGGTGTTTCTGTTTCTCTGAGAAGTCTTGGCCATAGAATAGAATAGAATAGAATAGAATAGAATAGAATAGAATAGAATAGACCAGGTTGGAAAAGACCTGACCGAATGAATTTAGGGAGTAGAACCTCAAGCATGCTCAGCTGATAGAAGGAAATGTTTTAGCTCCTGTAGACCACAAACCTTGGGACTAAACTGCAGCTGTGTAAAGAGAAAAAAGTAGTTAGCTAATTACCAACGACCATTGTGACTCAGGGAAGCCACACAACGATCTGAGAATTAGAGCTGGTAAACATTGCAATAGAGTCTTTTGTCTTCTCTCTGAATTTAGATAAGAGATGATCGTTTGTCTTTTGTCTAACACCTGTCTGAGCCTTGCCAAGGGATGTGCGTTCCCTGGCATTTTCTCGGCAGCCAATCACGAATCTGTACCTGTCGCAGGGACACATCTAATTACCAATCCCGAGTTGCTTTTGATTATGTTAGCCTACAGAAAGAAAAGACTTTGTACAATAAAGTAGACACTTTGCTTGCGTCAAGCTTTATCTCCATCTCTCAATCGCGGTAGACCTCAGAGATCAAGTCCAACCTGTCACCCTGCACCATCTGATCAACTAAACCATGGCACCAAGTGCCTCATCCAGGCTCTTCCTAAACACCATCAGTGATGGTGACTCCACCACCTTCCTGGGCAGCACATTCCAATGGCCAGCAACTCTTTCTGTGAAGAACTACTTCCTGACATCCATCCCCATCTCCCCTGAGTCTCCTCCTCTGTATACAGCACTGCTCATGGCAGCATTCTGATGTTTCCTTGCAGCTGTGTAATAGTTCAGCTAATTGTGTGGCTTTATGGTTTGTTTTTGTTTGTACTTTCTGAATTGCCTTCCAAACTGAAGCTTTTTTGGAGAGAGTGGCTCGTGCTTTAGGTGTCCCTGGGGTATTGCCAGTAATGCTTTTGGAAGGCTTCTGTCATGCTGAAAGGAGAATGAATGGGTTTGCAGTGAACCAGTTAGGCTGCAAAAGGGCAAACCTCAGATATGCCTCTCCCTGAGGGAGTTCCTAAGCTACTTGTTGCCTTTGGGGAAAAAAAGTCTCAGAAATAACAGCATGAGCAAACACTCAGAATTAATAGCCAGTATGTCTGTCTGTATTGAACCACCTGAACATGTCCAGAGATGGGCAGAGAGGCTGGTGAGAGGCCTCAAGCACAAGCCCTACAAGGAGAGGCTGAGGGAGCTGGGGTTGCTTAGCCTGAAGAAGAGGATGCTCAGGGGAGACCTTCTTGCTGTGTACAACTCCCTGAAGGGAGGCTGTAGCCAGGAGGGGCTTGGTCTCTTCTCTGAGGCACCCAGCACCAGAACAAGAGGACAAAGTCTCAAGCTGCACCAGAGGAAGTTTAGGCTGGAGGTGAGGAGAAAGTTCCTCCCAGAGAGTTGTTAGCCATTGAAACGTGCTGCCCAGGGAGGTGGTGGAGTCTTTGTGCACTTTGCTACTTGGGGTTGTGCAGCAGGCATCTCTCAGTCCATGTTATTTCTTTGCTACTTCATACAATTAACAATTCCTTGGGCCAGCTCCCTGACAGATTTGTCTGCATATGCTGGCAAAAGTGTCCAAGGCTCCAGTTTTACATGGCATCCACACACACACAATCTGGTTTTCAGCTTCTCCTCTAGAGTAAGAGACCTGCAGGAGAAACAACTGGATCCATCCTGTTTCCTTCCTTTTACCAAGCAACTGAATTTCGCAGACGCCGCAAGGAGATGCTTCACAGCTGTAGAACAGATGCTCTGTGGGTTTATACTCTGGAATTTTTCTTCCTTAGAAATTTGATCTGACTGCTTATCCTAAAGTGTTTGCTCATTGCTTCTGCTTTAGGGGAAAAGAGAACTTCATTCTTCCTTGAACTGAGACAAAACCTCCTTCAGCGCTGGTCACAAACAGCAATTTGAGATATTGTGAATGCAGAAAACTAGGAGGAAGCGTCAGTGCAGATGCTAAACTGGATTAACTGATGTCTGAAGATAGACAAAATTCTGCTCTTCAGATGAGTGATAGTTGTTGCCAAGGAAATCATTGCATCAAACACTTCTCTTGATGTAGTTCAATGAAATGAAGTAACAAAGAACAGTGTTTCCAGAGTACTTTTTCTTTTGTTCCAATATCTTCTAGCCAGGAGGTGGTTGGTCTCTTCTCCCAGGCGACCAGCACCAGAACAAGAGGACACACTCTTGAGCTGTGCCAGGGGAAGTTTAGGCTGGAGGTGAGGAGAAAGTTCTTCCCAGAGAGAATGGGCTCCCCAGGGAGGTGGTGGAGTCAGCATCCCTGAAGGTGCTCAAGAGGGGATTGGATGTGACACTTGGTGCCATGGTTTAGTAGTCACGAGGTCTTGGGTGACAGGTTGGACTTGATGATCTCTGAGGTCTTTTCCAACCTTGCTGATTCTATGATTCTATGATCATAAAGGGATGGGAGGTAAAAAAGGAGACAACTCTTTCCTAGCAGAATATAACTGCAGCACAGATGAACCCTGGCTTGTATTCTCTTTCTGAAATACAAACATCATTGGGACTTTTATTCAAAGACTGGAAAACTGTTGGAAAAGAGAATCAATGCTGTATTTGATTGTCCTTACCGTAAATCTTTATGCTAGTAGTCATCTGATGCTGTCTGCAATGGTGTGGGGTTGAAAAACAGAACATGTTGCTGTTTGTTTTTCTGTCTCTGTCTCTGTCCCTTTATGTTTCTACCTCTCTCTGTCTCTCTCTAGCCTTTCTCACAGACCTAAGGTTTGTTGAATGAATTTGCAATAGACAGATTGATGGCAATCTTCTTGCAAGGTAACTCAAACCTTACACCCACAGCACTTTTAATAGCCCAGCTGCAGAAGCCAACCCTCTCTGCTGTACCTGCGGCGTTCAAGTAAGCCTTCGCTTTGGTGTAAGATCTTCCAATTGCAGTAAAGCTTTCCCCTTCTTCCTGTAACACCTGGTTCTAAATCACCTGTACAACTCTGAATCCTAGACCTCCATCTCATGATAGTCATGACCAAAGGATGTTTTGTCTTTTTTGATGCTCAGGTGTTGAAGAAAAAGATTTCAAAAGTTTTATGGTCATTACTTTTTCTGAGGCACTTTAAACCTCAATCGTTTTAAGGAATGGCCCCAGGCTTCTTCATGGTCTCTGGGGATTTATTTGTGTGGTTTTTCTTTTAGAATTTCCCTCCCTGCCTTCCTCCTGTTTTCAAATGACCTTCAGTAGAGCTGGAAATACACTTGGCTTCTGCAATCTGCTCGTTGTGCAACTGAGGCATTCGCAAAGTTCCTCTGAATTAAAATTCATTTCTCTCTCTGCCTGTTTCCTGCTGGCTGTTACTTCTGCTTGTTTCTCTCTTGGTAATTACAGTATTTTGCAGCTCTCCCACCTTTGCCTTTTTGTATTCCTTTTCAAGCATTTTCATGCACATTTTTACATTCCTGAGTCATCTTATGGATGTTTTGCCTTAGTTCTTGTTTTCTTTCTTGCAACACCCTCACTGTGCTGCTCTTTTACCTAAATTTGGCACTATGTGTTCTCACACTATTATTGCTATATAGATAGATGGAACATGCTAGTCTGAGAAGTTAGTTTTCTTGGAGAGATCTATCTTGGGTCTGGCCAGGCATATTTCTTATTGCTATTTCTGGTCATGCTTCCAAGTGATAAAACATGGGGATTGCTACAAAGAGCGGCCAATATCCAACTGTGGGACACCTTGACTCACATCAATGGTCACCTATGTTACAGAGAGCTTAAATACTTTCAGCAGTGTAGTCATCTACTGGCTACCTATGTTTGCAGTTGGATGCCATTTGGAGATGAGCTAGTGAATATGATGAAAGCTGTTGATCAAGGACTGACAGAATAGAATAGAATAGAATAGAATAGAATAGAATAGAATAGAATAGAATAGAATAGAATAGAATAGAATAGAATAGAATAGAATAGACCAGGTTGGAAAAGACCTTGGAGATCATCAACTCCAACCCATCATCCAGCACCATCTAATCAACTAAAGCATGGCATCAAGTGCCTCATCCAGTCTCTTCCTAAGCAGCTCCAGTGATGGTGACTCCACCACCTCCCTGGGCAGCACATTCCAATGGCCAATATCTCTCTCTGTGAAGAACTTTCTCCTCACCCCGAGCCTAAACCTCCCCTGGCACAGCTTGAGACTGTGTCCCCTTGTTCTGGTTCTGGTTGTCTGGGAGAAGAGACCAACCCCCTCCTGGCTACAACCTCCCTTCAGGTAGTTGTAGACAGCAGCAAGGTGTCCTCTGAGCCTCCTCTTCTCCAAGCTGAGCAACCCCAGCTCTCTCCTAAGGAACTAGATCCAGAGTCTGAATTTGTCGGAGTAAGTATCGGGAGAGGGACTTTGAGCTTTGCGAAAGAGGTAGATATCCTTAGAGCTGCATTCTTTCTGCATTCAAACTGAGCTCAGAAACTTTACAATGCTTTAGGCTGAAAGATTCCTCCTAGTTTTCCTGGGAGGGAGGCTGTACACACAAATGTGGTGAACTAGCAGACTTGAGTCCTACTGTTCAATTTTACTTTGTGTCTGCCTTCTGGTCACCATCCTCTGAAAAGTGCCAAAGAAATATGCCAATGAAACAGAGGGGACAGGTTCTGAAGGAGTATAGCAATCTATGGGAGCAAGAGGACCCCATCAGAGGCACAGCAAAGAAAATACTGTGTCCAGTTTCAGATAGTGCATATTTAAGTTAGATTCTTGAACTATGAGGCATCTTATTTGCCTATTAACAATACAAACACATGCTATACTAAGGAGCCTTGCAGGGATCTGACAAAATAAGGCAAGAGTGGAACACATGATAGGTCAAATTGAGTGTTGCATGGAAGTTAATGTATGACAGCAGGAATACTGCATGCTGTTTACATTCTGCTTTGCTAGCTTCAGAATTTACTGCAGTTCCACAAAGAAAGAATTGGTTTGGTGTCATAAAGGAATGAAATTACAAGCAGGCTGTGGATAGAACAGGGGAAATAATACTTTATGTCAGTCACCCTGACTGTGGTGTGCAGCCATCTGGAAAGCAGTGTATGCTCTTGGCCTGCTTTTGACAAAACAGCAGAGATGGAGGTGGAAGAAGCAAAAATAATTAGAGGTATGGAAAAAATCTTGCTAAGAGGAGGCGTGCAAAGGCTAGGAGCATTCTCCTGGAGACAAAATGAATAGTAAGAACCACCACAGAAAGCTTCAAAATGGATTAAGTCATATGTGAGTGGAATTGCTGGGCAAGAGAAGCATTAATATTCTTCTCTGCTTTCTCATGACTAGAGAATAGCCATCACAGTTACATGGTCAGTTGCCATACGTCGATTCAGGAAGTGCTACAGGCAGACATGAGAATCATGAGCAACAGATGAAGACAGTTGGAGGGGAGCACACTCATGGCATGCAGCGTGGAGTTTGAGGCAGCTGTGTAAAAATACATCTACTTATGTTAATGCAATCCAAAAACACAGCATTGAAGCAGCAGTGTTGTCTGTTGGAGCATTGGAGGTTGGAACAATTCTAGTGACTCTATGAAGCATCTGAGAAGTTTTCCTAGTGTCTGCAGTTTTGCTGTTTAAACCCTATAATCTTGTTTTTGCAACCTCCAGGCACCAACTGGCTGAATGCCACCCCTCTGGCACTTCACTCTCCTGACCTGGTGGGGACTCAGGGAGCTGCTTAAACCAGGTTGAAAGCTGCAGGTGATTTCTACCTTTCTTTTTAATTTGATTTAATGTGTAAGATAAATGTGACAGTTGAGGCTGTGCCTTTAAGCTAGGAGCTACAGTTGGTGTAAAAAGGAAAACAAGAAAGAGAGTTCTGAACGAATTTCATTGGTCAGATGAGTGGGATGTAGTTTCATGATCTTACATTCTTCTCTCACTCTTGTCCTCTGCTGGCACGTGTGCTGCTCCTGGACAGAGAGACATCTTATCATACAACAACCTTGAGATAAGTGATACTAACATCTTAACAACACCTTGAGCTAACTAAAAATCCCTCTAACATTTCTCCTGTTATCTTTTCACAGTATCACAGTATCACAGTATCACTAAGGTTGGAAGAGACCTCGAAGATCATTGAGTCCAACCTGTCACCACAGACCCCATGACTAGACCATGGCACCGAGTGCCACATCCAGTCCCTTCTTGAACACCTCCAGGGATGGTGACTCCACCACCTCCCTGGGCAGCACATTCCAATGATGAACGACTCTCTCAGTGAAGAACTTTCTCCTCACCTCAAGCCTAAACTTCCCCTGGCACAGCTTGAGACTGTGTCCTCTTGTTCTGGTGCTGGTTGCTAGAGAGAAGAGACCAACCTCTTCCTGGCTACAAATCCCTTTGAGGTGGTTGTAGAGAGCAATGAGGTCACCCCTGAGCCTCCTCTTCTCCAGGCTAAGCAACCCCAGCTCCCTCAGCCTCTCCTCACAGGGCTGTGCTCAAGGCCTCTCACCAGCCTTGTTGCCCTTCTCTGGACACGTTCAAGTGTCTCGATGTCCTTCTTAAACTGAGGGGCCCAGAACTGGACACAGGACTCAAGGTGTGGCCTAACCAATGCAGAGTACAGGGGCACAATGACCTCCCTGCTCCTGCTGGACACACCGTTCCTTTTCTTCTAATTAATTAGAGGGAAAAGGGAGGGAGAGGTTGGGGGAGGAAAAGAGGTGGAATCCTCCTGCCCAAGGAGGATTTCTGTGCTGTTTGCCTTTTGCAAATACCTGTAAAATATTGTAAATACTGTGTAATTTTGTGCATGTTGGTTACATTCCATAATTGCTTGTAAAGTACAGCACCTTCATTTGCTTCTCTGATTGACTTCAGCTGAGCTTTTGTTTGATGTGGGCGGGGTTAAACCAGCGCGCCAAACCAAGTTCCTTATCTGGCTAACAGTGTTCTCTACAGCTGAGACTTTTTCCACAGAAAACCATGAAATGCTACATTCTTTACTAATAGAGCAGTTGCAAATTTAGTTGTGACAGTAAGTGGCATCAAAAGTGGTGTGTGTGGGAGTTCCTCATCAGCATTTTCAGTCATTACGAGATGATGAACGATGTTCCTACAGGTATGTAAGTAGTTATAGGAAAGGTTAGCCTAGAAGTACTTAAGGAATTGCTGACTTTCAACTTGGTTTTAAACCAGAGAAGAGAGGCATCTTAGTATCATAATGTCATAGTATCAGTCAGGGTTGGAAGGGACCACAAGGATCATCTAGTTCCAACCCCTGCCATGGGCAGGGACACCCCACACTAGATCAAGCTGGCCAGAGCCTCATCCAGCCTGGGCTTAAACACCTCCAGGGACTGGGCCTCAACTACCTCCCTGGATAACCCATTCCAGGGCTTTACCACTCTCATGGGGAAGAACTTTTTCCTCACATCTAGCCTGAATCTCCCCACCTCCAGCTTCATTCCATTCCCCCTAGTCCTATCACTACCTGAGATCCTGAGAAGTCCCTCCCCAGCCTTCCTGTAGGCCCCCTTCAGATACTGGAAGGCCACAATGAGGTCACCTCGGAGCCTTCTCTTCTCCAGACTGAACAGCCCCAACTCCTTCAGTCTGTCCTCATAGGAGAGGTGCTCCAGCCCTCTGATCATCCTCGTGGCCCTTCTCTGGACACCTTCCAGCACCTCCACATCCCTCCTGTAATAGGGGCTCCAGAACTGGAGGCAGTACTCCAGGTGGGGTCTCCCCAGAGCTGAGTAGAGGGGGAGAAGCACCTCCCTTGCCCTGCTGGTCACACTTCTCCTAATGCAGCCCAGGATCTTGTTTTTTCAATTATTTAAAAAAAAAAAAAATTTTTTTTTTTTTTAGTGATAGGAGTAAATTTAGGCACACTTAAACAAAAGATTCAGTGTTTTATTCCAAAGAACATAAGACCTCATGAAAACCTCTGAATGTTGAAACTGCAATTACAGGGTCTCTTGCTCTGCATTTGTTTCCTAGGTATGCAAGAACGATGTCCATTTACACAACTCTGTTGCATAACAAATATTGTTTCCCTTGTTTCAGATACTTATGAACAATATTCTGGCAGCCTTGTCTTTTGGGGTCTATCAGCCTTGTTTTCAGTGTACCAAAGAGTTAATCAATCAAATTATTCAACAGCGTGGTAACATTTGTGTCTCATGGTGGTGAATGGTGCTACATCCAGCTGGCAGCCTCTCACTAGTGGTGCCCCCAGGGATCAGTGCTGGGCCCCATGCTGTTAAATATCTTTATTGATGATCTGGAGGAAGGGGTTGAGTCCATCATCAGTAAATTTGCAGATGACACCAAGCTGGGAGCAGGTGTTGAACTGTAAGAGGGTTGAAGGGCTCTGCAGAGGGACCTTGATAGGCTGGATGGATGGGCAGAGTCCAACATGACGGCATTCAACAAGTCCAAGTGCCAGATGCTGCACTTTGGTCACAACAACACTATGCAGCGCTACAGGCTGGGGTTAGAGTGGCTGGAGAGCGGCCAGGTAGAGAGGGACCTGGGGGGACTGGTTGAGAGTAGGCTGAACATGAGTCAGCAGTGTGCCCAGGTGGCCAAGAAGGCCAATGGCATCCTGGCCTGCACCAGAACAAGAGGACACAGTTTCAAGCTGTGCTAGGGTAGGCACCTCCAGCTAGTTCAGGCTAGAGGTGAGGAGAAAGTTCTTCCCAGAGAGAGTTGTTAGCCATTGGAATGTGTTGCCCAGGGAGGTGGTGGAGTCACCGTCCCTGAAGCTGTGCAAGAGGGGATTGGATGTGGCACTTGGAGCCATGGTTTAGTTAGTCATGAGGTGTTGGGTGACAGGTTGGACTTGATGATCTCTGAGGTTTTTTCCAACCTTATTGATTCTACGATTGTATAATTCTATATTGTGGAGGTGATAAAGTTAACTGCCTCTACATGAATAACAACATTGTCAGAGCTGCTGCATTGATTCACTTGATCTAGTTTTACCTATAAAACTACAATAATGTTTACTACTACTACATGAACACACTGACTTTCTATGATGAGCTAGTGCTAGCAATTCACTGAAGACATTTCTTCAGCATAAGCTGACTGTATATACTGCAAGACCAAACATCCACTTACAATCACTTGCATTTTATTATTGCTCAATGAAGAGCAGTGTAAAGAATATTTCAGCATGTGTATGGCTTGGACAGCCTACATAAGGTGTGTTTTTCTAGGCTAAGTATAAGGACAGGGAGCTGCTTGAAAGAGTCCAGTGCAGAGCCACAAAGATGATTAAGGGAGTGGAATATCTCCCTTATGAGGAAAGGCTGAGGGAGTTGGGTCCCTTTAGTTTGGAGAAGAGGACACAGAGGGGTGACCTCATGAATGTTCATAAATATGAGAAGGGTGAGTGTTGGGAGGACAGAGCCAGGCTCTTCTCAGTGATACCAAATGACGGGACAAGGGGCAACGGGTGCAATCTGGAGCGTAGGAGGTTCCGTGTGAACATAAGGAAAAACTTTTTCACTGTGAAGGTGACAGAACACTGGAGCAGGCTGCCCAGAAAGGTTGTGGAGTCTCCTTCTCTGAAAGCGTTCTGTGGCGGTTTAAGCCTTAACTGGGAGTTAAGAGGTCAGATGGGGGCAAGGCTGAGAATCTCTCCCCCACTCCCCCTCCTCCCTCCCAACAAAGAGGGGAAAAAAGGAAAAGGAAGGAGCAAATCCACCAAGCAATAATTTGGATTCAGCCCGGAAGTAGAGAGGTAAAGAATTGTCTTTAAAAAATATATATATGTATAACAATAACAGGTAAGGTTCACAAAGGCAAGGAACAAGGATGGATGGGAGGGGGCAAAGAAGAAGAATACAAAACCTCAGTCTCTCTCTGAAGAGGCACGGAGGCAGCAGGGAGAAGGATCAGGCCCGACCACGTGGCAGAGGAGCAGGAGGGCAGCCGCAGTAGCTCTCATCCGGGAGAGGAAGGAGCCAAAAGGAGGCCTAATGACTGCAATGTCCTGCTTTTTATACCCAGCTGGGCAGGGAGGGGGAGTGGAACAGACTCAGTTTCCCAGGGGAAAACACCCTGCAGGGAGGGCAAAGCACCCGCAAGCCTTCCCCCTGTTTTGTTGCTTTTCAGAATGGGCGTTAACCCACCACACATTCAACCCCCACCTGGGTGTCTTCCTGTGTGGCCTACTCTGGGTGATCCTGCTCTGGCAGAGGGGTTGGACTAGATGATTTTTCAAGGTCCCTAACATTCCATGATTCTATGTGATTACCTCTCCAACAGCAAGAGTTGGCCAACAGGCACCAGCTTTCACTGCAGTGTTAAATTTGCTGATCAGTTCTATTGGTTGTTCCAAGAGAGCCTAGGTCACCATAAAATGGTAGTAATTGAGTGGCAGCAGCACTGTCCTTATGCACCCTGGTGCTGACTCCCATGTAGTACATGTGCTGGGGAGCTGGGGTGGTCACTAGGCCTGCCACTCATAGAGAGAGGTAGAAGCTCTGGGCTATGTTAGAATAGAATAGAATAGAATAGAATAGAATAGAATAGAATAGAATAGAATAGAATAGAATAGAATAGAATAGAATAGAATAGAATAGAATAATCAGGTTGGAAAAGACCTCAGAGATCATCGAGTCCAACCTATCACCCAACACCATCTAATCAACTAAACCATGGCACCAAGCACCCCATCCAGGCTCTTCCTAAACACCTCCAGTGATGGTGACTCCACCACCTCCCTGGGCAGCACATTCCAGTGGCCAATCTCTTTCTGTGAAGAATTTCTTCCTAACATCCAGCCTAAACCTCCCCTGGCACAGCTTGAGACTGTGTCCTCTCGTTCTGGTGCTGGGTGCCTGGCAGAAGAGACCAACCCCACCTAGCTACAACCTCCCTTCAGGGAGTTGTAGACAGCAATAAGCAGAAGTTGTTAAGAGCCATCCTTCTTGCCAGAAGGCCTCCAGCCACAGTCAGAAAGCACTGGTGAGTAGGCAAGGATAGGGTGAGTGCCCTGGGGCACTCATAGTTGTACTTCTGAGGAAGTGTAGTTACCCCAGCGTGGTGGAAGTCAATGCTGGGGGGCTGAGCCAGGTGGTCCAGGGTAAACACTCTTCTCTAGTTCTTTATGCAGCTCATACTAGCAAAAGTGATATTTCTAAACTGTAGTCTCCTCCAGGGGAAGTAGGATCACTATAAAATGTGGGGGAGCAATTTTGTCTAGAAACCTTTTAAACTGCTAGAAAGCAGGCTCTCACTAGGGTACTGATGATAGATTTTCTTAGCCACAGTAGAGCTGTCTCAGAGGAGCACAGAAGCTGTTTAGTTATGTAATTTAAAACAGGTAAGGTGTAATAGAACTCTCACAGTCAGTGAGCACACTATGTATGCTGTGGCTCTACTGAGCTGAAATACTTCATTAATGTCAGTTGTAGTAGATAGTTCATAGTCATTTTTAAATTCATAAACGTGTCATGCTTTTGCCTGTAAAGTGCCTAAGTGCTTTACTAAGACCTGGACCTGGGACCTGGGTGTACTGGTCAATACTAGGCTGAACAAGAGACAGCAGTGTGCTCAGGTGGCCGAGAAGGCCAAGGGCATCCTGGCCAGCATCAGAAATAGTGTGGCCAGCAGGAACAGGGAGGTCATTCTGCCCCTGTACTCAGCACTGGTTAGGCCACACCTTGAGTCCTGTGTCCAGTTCTGGGCCACTCAGTTTAGGAAAGATGTTGAGTTGCTGGAAGGTGTCCAGAGAAGGGTAACAAAGCTGGGGAGGGGTTTGAAGCACAATCCCTATGAGGAGAGGCTGAGGGAGCTGGGGTTGCTTAGCCTGGAGAGGAGGAGACTCAGGGGAGATGGGGATGGATGTCAGGAAGTAGTTCTTCACAGAAAGAGTTGCTGGCCATTGGAATGTGCTGCCCAGGAAGGTGGTGGAGTCACCATCACTGATGGTGTTTAGGAAGAGCCTGGATGAGGCACTTGGTGCCATGGTTTAGTTGATCAGATGGTGCAGGGTGACAGGTTGGACTTGATCTCTGAGGTCTACCGCGATTGAGAGATGGAGATAAAGCTTGACGCAAGCAAAGTGTCTACTTTATTGTACAAAGTCTTTTCTTTCTGTAGGCTAACATAATCAAAAGCAACTCGGGATTGGTAATTAGATGTGTCCCTGCGACAGGTACAGATTCGTGATTGGCTGCCGAGAAAATGCCAGGGAACGCACATCCCTTGGCAAGGCTCAGACAGGTGTTAGACAAAAGACAAACGATCATCTCTTATCTAAATTCAGAGAGAAGACAAAAGACTCTATTGCAATGTTTACCAGCTCTAATTCTCAGATCGTTGTGTGGCTTCCTGAGTCACAATGGTCGTTGGTAATTAGCTAACTACTTTTTTCTCTTTACACAGCTGCAGTTTAGTCCCAAGGTTTGTGGTCTACAGGAGCTAAAACATTTCCTTCTATCAGCTGAGCATGCTTGAGGTTCTACTCCCTAAATTCATTCGGTCAGGTCTTTTCCAACCTGGTCTATTCTATTCTATTCTATTCTATTCTATTCTATTCTATTCTATTCTATGGCCAAGACTTCTCAGAGAAACAGAAACACCATTAAACATTTTGTTTATTTTAGTAACCTGTCACCTCAGTAGCCACAAAGGAAAACCCTTTTCATTATTTTAAGCCTGAAGCAGAAGAGATGTCACTAGCGAGTACTTAATGTGTCAGGAGTAAAACAGCAACACCTCAAACCCAAGGAAACTAAATAATATATTATGTGGTGTTTCCTCTGGATCCAGGGCAGAGAGATCTTTTGCACTGGCATTTAATGGTGAGTGTTGCTGTAGTGTACGTTATGGCTCTTTCATGGTGGTGCTTGCAGTGCTGCATACCGGTGATATTTGGGATGAGGTTGCTGTGGAGGTGAATTCCAGATAATCAAGGCTGGAATTTTGTGCTTTGAACATTTTGGGAGGCCCAGAGTAGCTGAACCAGCAGAATGCACATGCCTTTAAGAACTGTGAAACAGCTGCTCTTACTGCATAAATTCAGAGTGGTAATAGAGATAGCAAGTTCAGTTGATTAGGTGGTGTTGGGTGATAGGTTGGACTCGATGATTTGGAAGGTCTTTTCCAACCTGGTTAATTCTATTCTATTCTATTCTATTCTATTCTATTCTATTCTATTCTATTCTATTCTATTCTATTCTATTCTATTCTATTCTAAGGAACAGCTGAAGGAAATGGGATGGTTTGGTCTGCAGAAAAGGAAGCTGAGAGGGGAGGCCTTGCTGCTTTCTACGACTACCTGAAAGGAGTTTGTAATGAGGAGGGTGTTGGTCTTTTCTCCCAAAGTACAAGCAATAGGACAAATGGCCTCAAGTCATGCCAGGGAAAGTTTAGATTAGCTATTAGTTAAAAATTCTTTACTGGAAGAATGGTTAGACAATAGAATGAGCTGCCCAAGGAGGTGGTGAAGTCACCATCCCTGGTATTGTACAAAAAATGTGTAGGCATGGCATGGCACTTTTGGACATGGTTTATTGGGCATGGTGGTGTTGATAGTTGGACTTGATGATCTTAGACATCATTTCCAACCTTAATGATTCGGTCAATATCTGATAAAGAGAACTTTAGAAAGAACATTTCATCTGAAGGGATAATCTGATTTCTGAGAAGCATTGAAAACCCTCACCTTTCCCACATTAATGCAGGCAGAGGAGGTACTTGAGTGGTACTGTGGATGGCTGCCCACTAAGCCGTGTGATTCCTTGGCATGGAAACATACAGACACTAAAAGCTGAAGGCATTAAGGATAGTGAGGGAGAGACTGTCGAGGATTATGTGATGAAAAAAATGCCATTACTTGTTCAGAAGATCTTTGCAGCCAAAATCAGAGGTGGGCACAGGCACAGCACTCTTCCCTAAGCAATTGCTCATGGCTAGTAATGTTGACAGGCTATGAGTTCAGGGTCTCAGAATCACAGAATCACCAAGGTTGGAAGAGAACTCAAAGATCAAGTCCAACCTGTCACCACAGACCTCAGGACTAAACCATGACATCAAGAGCCATGTCCAATCCCCTCTTGAATACCTCCAGGGATGGTGACTCCACCACCTCCCTGGGCAGCACATTCCAATGGCTAACAACTCTCTCTGGGAAGAACTTTCTCCTCACCTCCAGCCTAAACTTCCTCTGGTGCAGCTTGAGACTTTGTCCTCTTGTTCTGGTGCTGGGTGCCTCAGAGAAGAGACCAAGCCCCTCCTGGCTACAGCCTCCCTTCAGGGAGTTGTACACAGCAAGAAGGTCTCCCCTGAGCATCCTCTTCTTCAGGCTAAGCAACCCCAGCTCCCTCAGCCTCTCCTTGTAGGGCTTGTGCTTGAGGCCTCTCACCAGCCTCTCTGCCCATCTCTGGACATGTTCAGGTGGTTCAATACAGACAGACATACTGGCTATTAATTCTGAGTGTTTGCTCATGCTGTTATTTCTGAGACTTTTTTTTCCCCAAAGGCAACAAGTAGCTTAGGAACTCCCTCAGGGAGAGGCATATCTGAGGTTTGCCCTTTTGCAGCCTAACTGGTTCACTGCAAACCCATTCATTCTCCTTTCAGCATGACAGAAGCCTTCCAAAAGCATTACTGGCAATACCCCAGGGACACCTAAAGCACGAGCCACTCTCTCCAAAAAAGCTTCAGTTTGGAAGGCAATTCAGAAAGTACAAACAAAAACAAACCATAAAGCCACACAATTAGCTGAACTATTACACAGCTGCAAGGAAACATCAGAATGCTGCCATGAGCAGTGCTGTATACAGAGACATAAGCAGCGCTCCAAATGGCTGGAGTAAAAGGAGCATCCTCACACAGGTCCAAGGTCTGGAGGAAGTTCCATTGTGAGCACCTTGGCCACACATTAAAAATAAACCCTCCAACAGAAAGTGAAGGAGGGACAGCAAACCAGGCTTCTGGAAAGCAAACAAACTGCCTGGGAGCATCCAGCATGTATTAGCTGGTAAAATACGAGGAAGTTGATTCTCAAATGCTTTTCTATGTTAGGGCTGCTAGTATCTGCCTACAGAAGTACAGGTCTCCCCTGAGCCTTTAGCTGAGACTGTATTAGATTCTATACCTGTTGCAAATAAGACTTTCTGAAACAGCAGAGAAAATGTGGTGGTGTTTTACAGCCCAAGTCGTTACTACTTCACAGAATCACAGAATTAACCAGGTTGGAAAAAGACCATCAAAAGATCATCAAGTCCAACCTAGCACCATCTACTCAACTAAACCCTGGCACTTCGTGCCCCATCTGGTCTCTTTTAAAGGCTCCCAGGGAGTGTGGCTCCACCATCTCCCTGAGCAGCCCATTCCAAGGGCAAATCACTCTTTCTGTGAAGAATTTGTTCCTAACAACCAGCCTACACTGCACAATTGTTTTAGAATTATGGAATCATAGAATTGCTGGGGTTGGAGTGGGACCCCAAGGAGCATCCAGTTCCATCCCCCCTGCCATGGGTGGGGACACCTCACACTAGATCATGTTGCTCAGAGCCACATCCAGCGTGGCCTTAAAAACTCACAGAATCACACAGTATCACACAGTATTATTAAGGTTGGAAGAGACCTCGAAGATCATCGAGTCCAACCTGTCACCACAGACCTCACGACTAGACCATGGCACCAAGTGCCACATCCAGTCCCCTCTTGAACGCCTCCAGGGACGGCGACTCAACCACCTCCCCAGGCAATGAGGCTTCTGCCACCTCCCTGGGCAAACCATTCCAGGGTCTCCCTACGCTCATGGTGAAGAATTTCTTCCTAACATCCAATCTAAATCTTCCCATTTCTATTTGTTTTTCCATTCCCCCTAGTCCTAAAATGTCCCTCACCTGCCCCATTTCCCCCCCTTTTCCCCTCAGATCCCAGAGCACCTGGGCTCTATTGGAGTCTCCTTCCACCCCAGCTGTGGCCACTTTGCCCTCCCCACCCACTCCACTATTTAATTCCCCCTAGGAAAAGCAGCAGCCCTAAGCTGAGCCCATCTGGGCTTGGAGGATCCTCCTCTCATCGCTGGTGAGTGCCTATGGTGCACACTGGGTGATGGTGGTGGTGACAACAAAGGCCAGGGGGCCTGGTGGCCCCCTGGTTAGGTAGGGCAATGATTGATGACTCCTCTAACAATGTCCATGGGTGCTGGCTGGGCCTCCTTACTGGGGCTGAGCTCCTCTGGGTGGTATCTTGGCTGGTGAGGATCTTGCCCCTGGCTTTGGGATGGGTGTGAAAATGGTGGTGGTGGAGCAGGAGCTGTTTAGTCACATGATATTATGCTAATTAAACTGTTTCTACTTGGAGGCCCCTTGGGTCTGCTCTCATCATTCAATAAATCTCTGCTGTTGTGCCTCATTTCCAGACCCTCTCTTCCCCCTCAGTGCTGCTTTTCAGAACTGAAGAAGGAAAGGAGGGAATAAGGCAATAAAGCATATCTGGAAAATGCATTCCCTTATCAGTCAACCCTGAACAGGAAGCCCTCAGAAAGAGGGGCAGGTTGGAAAGGGTTTGCCTTACTTGGAAAAAAGAACTACAACAACTTATACTAACAAATTGCACCATAAGAGGACCTGCTTGAATGTTTCCCTGGTTAGATACTTCCAAGAACAATGTTGGGCCTTACCAGGGGCAGCTGATGTTGTCAGAGAATCATAGAATCAACCAGGTTAGATAAGACCTCAGAGATCATAAAGTCCAACCTAATACCTCATGACTAACTAAAGCATGGCTTCAAGTGCCAAATGCAGTCCTTGTTTGAACACCTCCAGGGATGGTGACTGCACCACCTCCCTGAGCAGCACATTGCAATGGGCAGCCACTCTTTCTGAGAAGAACTTCCTAACCTCCAGCCTAAACCTCCCCTGGCACAGCTTGAGACTATGTCCTCTTGTTCTGGTGTTGGTTGCTTGGAAGAAGAGACCAACCCCCACCTGGCTACCTCCCTTCAGGGAGTTGTAGACAGCAAGGAGGTCTGCCCTGAGCCTCCTCTTCCCCAGGCTAAGCAACCCCAGCTCCCTCAGCTTCTCTCCTCTGCTTCTCTCTACAGTTATGACACTGCTTCATCTTGAGAAATCCCAATCTAGTAGCAAAGTTTTTCATGCCCCATTTGGGGGTTTGCCAGAACACCTTGGGAAATACCTGGGTAAAGAGGTATGTTTTCTCTGGAGCTGGTAGAAAAGTCACAGCCACAATACACAATGTACTAATGACTTGACTGGAGGAAAGTAGCTGTGTGGCAGCTGCTTTTCTGCAAACAGCAAAACCTTCTAAGATTAAGGAAAAAGGCAGGAGATTGCAAAACCTTCCTGAAGAACTGCATGCTGCAAACTTGTTTATGAAGCACAAAACAAGAACTTTGTGTGAGTACCCCTTGCAACAACCCCAGGCAGTGCTGCAGGCTGGGGTCAGAGTGGCTGGGAGCAGCCAGGCAGAAAGGGACCTGGGGGGACTGGTTGAAAGTAGGCTGAACATGAGCCAGCAGTGTGCCCAGGGACCCAAGAAGGTCAATGGCTTCCTGGCCTGCATCAGGAACAGTGTGGCCAGTAGGAGCAGGGAAGTCAGAAGTCATTCTACCCCTGTACTCAGCACTGGTTGGGACATGCATTGAGTCCTGTGTCCAGTTCTGGGTCCCTCAGGTTAGGAAAGATGTTGAGCTGCTGGAAGGTGTCCAGAGAAGGGCAACAAAGCTGGGGAGGGGTCTGGAGCACAAGCCCTGTGAGAAGAGGCTGAGGGAGCTGGGGGTGCTTAGCCTGGAGAAGAGGAGGCTCAGGGGAGACCTTCTTGCTGTCTACAACTCCCTGAAGGGAGGTTGTAGCCAGGTGGGGGTTGGTCCCTTCTCTCAGGCCCCCAGCACCAGAACAAGAGGACACAGTCTCAAGCTGTGCCAGCGGAGGTTTAGGCTGGACGTTAGGAAGAAGTTCTTCACAGAAAGTGAGATTGGCCATTGGAATGTGCTGCCCAGGGAGGTGGTGGGGTCACCATCCCTGGAGGTGTTTAGGAAGAGCCTGGATGAGGCCCTTGGTGCCATGGTTTAGGTGATTAGATGGCGTTGGGTGATAGGTTGGACTTGATGATCTTTGAGATATTTTCCGGTCTGGTCTGGTCTATTCTATCAAAAGCGACACCCTGCAAAAGCCGGACCTACAGACATGTTGGACTTGCTTTTGTAGGGAACTATTTTTAGTGCTTTTATAGGGGACTGGTTTTAGCTTGCACGTACGGGGCTGAGTTCTCCTGGTTAGGTGAGTTAATGTGCAAGATAAGCAGCAGTATATAATCGGCTACTTCAGGCAATACAGCGATTCTGCTGTGCAGCAGGGTTCATGCCATTCATTTCATGGAGTCAAAGAATCATGGAATTAATAAGGTTGGGAAAGACCTCAGAGATCATCAAGTCCAGCCTGTCACCCAAGAGCTCATGACTACACCATGGCCACATCCAATCCCCTCTTGAACACCTCCAGTGATGGTGACTCCCCCACCTCCCTGGGCAGCACATTCCAATGGCCAACAACTCTCTCTGGGAAGAACTTTCTCCTCACCTCCAGCCTAAACTTCCCCTGGTGCAGCTTGAGACTGTGTCCTCTTGTTCTGGTGCTGGTTGCCTGGGAGAAGAGACCAAGCCCCTCCTGGCTTCTCTGGACATGTTCAAGTGTTTCTATATCCTTCTTAAACTGAAGGGCCCTGAACTGGACACAGTACTCAAGTCACTTGATCTGATTTGGTGTGTATATCTCCCCCATGTAAGCAAAAACAAGGCAAAAAAAAAAAAGCCATATTTCACAATATGTTGTTTAGCTGACCACTTGATAACAGTTAGTTCTGCAGGTCTTTGACTCTGTCATGATAAAAAAGGTGATACTGTGTGAGAGACTAAAGTTGTCTCTCCTGGTGTGACTCAACAAAGATAAAATCACTTGCTGCTTGCCCAGACAATTGCTGATGTGCGTTGGGCAGAGCCACTGGAAGGACTCCTGGAAGGTGCAAAGATAACATTGCTCACGGGACTGCAGCTGGCCTACAGCAATGGCCCAAGGGCGCAGCCATCACGCCTTCAGGACAGGATCATTTCCAGCTATCAGATACCCCAGGGAGGGAGGATGGTGAGATGATGGACTCACCACCTGTTTCCTGATGTGTAATGAGTGTGTGGGTAGGTAGAAGGATCAGGAGGAGGCAGAGGCCTCCTCCCCCCCTCCATCCAGTCCCTGCCCAAACTCACCTGAGTACATAAAGATTTCCTGGGGAACAATGCCTGGACACTTGCCTATTGACTAAAAAAACTGTACAAAAGACTGGAGCAACTACTGGCTTAGAGGAAGAAAATTGGAGAAGAAACATGCAGAAGAAAGAAGACAGCACCACATGCTGGAAACATCATGGGGCAACACAATGGATCCTGGACTCTGAAAACCCTCTCTCCGTGCCCTATGTTCCGCCTGCTGCAACTCATGGAGCTGAAGAAGCTGCTCAGAGGACCACATCCCTTCTACAGCCAAAGCCTCAGCACCCTTCCTCTTCAGACCCAACATCTCCTGCAGCACCGTTTCTCTACAGACCCAACATCTCCTGCAGCACTTTTCCTCCACAGACTCAAACTGTCTGGGGGTGGTGAGGGGTGTGGTAATATAATTCCTTTCCTCTTCTCTATTTTTTTCTCTCTCCCCTTCTGATCCATCCACCTTATTTATGTAATCAATAGTCCAGCTGCTGATACTTTGGCCTCGTTTGTGCCTCTCATTTCACAACACGGGAATATTCAAAAGAATTGAGTCTCTTTCCCTCTCCGGACCGAGACACACTGAGATCCCATCATTGCAGTGGTCTATTGAGAGATGAAGTGTGTTAACTATTTAACCTCTACTCAGTGACTAGATTGACTCTTTTGACTTTGCATTACAAGAGCTGAGTTTCATCAGCTGAGGGTATGAAGTATGTAAATAGCTCTTGTTACTTCTTCAGTTCCTTGGCATGCATTGGCAGAATTGATTATTCACAAGGCCTTGTTTCAGTGTTTTTCTGACTCTGGTGGCTGTGGTGTTGCTTTCTCTCACGTGGCAGCAATAAATGATTCTTTTAATTTAACCAACCCAAAATGTTTAACATATCATTGTGCCAAAAATATCTGCTTTGTGGTCCATTTGAATAGTTGCAGGCCTGACTGACAAACGAGTTTGAATTAGGGCAGCTGTCTGGAGATTATGATACGTTGTGTAATGTGTCAATACATATGATCAGGATTGCCTGCAGCAGCTGTGCTGGATATTGAAATGAGCACTAGGTCTGTGAGAGCTTGGGAAATCTCTTGGTACAAAGGGAACAATGTGGGGTGTTACTTTTTCTTTGTTTTTGGGGTGTTTTTTCCTTTCTCATCTCCCAGTTTTCAAGACAGACAGTGCTAAACAGATGTATTTCCACACTGCTGCATTTCCACTCTTCAAATGTTAGGGATGTCTGTCATGTTTATTGTGACAACTAAAACAAGGTTCAATTAAGGGAGCTGTCAAGGGTTAGGCTGGGCTGGCCACTAAATGACTGACAGATGTTCTATATTAAGCTCTCTTCTTTCTTGAAGAGAAAAAAGAAAGGGATTAAGGGAGAGAGAATTATGAATTGGAAAAATAAAACTCCAACTACTTTAGTGGCAATAATAATATGATATTGTCATGGGTTGAACTGAAAATCTGCTGCTGTTATTCAAAACCATCATGCCAGCTTCAAAATGAAAGTGCTGGCTGGACCAAAGTATTATGGGGCTTGAAGTTCAGATTGTAATGTGTGAGATTTCCTGCTCCTGTTGCTGCTTTTGGTGTCTGGGTTTAGGGAGTGTTGGTCTCTTCCACTGCTATGGCAGTGAAGAAGAGAACTGGTGTCTCATGATCCCTTAGCTTGATACTGAAAATGATGTATCTGATCTAACTGATGATATTTGGGATGAGGTTGTTGGGGAGGTGAATTCCAAATAATCAAGGCTGGAATTTTGTGCTTTGAACACTTTTGGGAGGCCCAGAATAGCTGAACCAGCAGAATGCATGTGCCTTTAAGAACTGTGAAACAGTTCTGTATGTGGAACAGAATACCTCTCTGTTCAGTTTAGGTTCAGCTGAACTGTCCACTCCTCCCAGCAGAGGTCATCTTTTACTGCAGTGTGGTGGTTTGGCCCTGGCCTGGAGGTCAGATGCCCACCAAAGCCGCTCTATCACTCCCCCTCTTAAGTGAACAGGGGAAGAAGGGAATAAAAATACAACAGAAGCCAGGAATAGGATAGGAGCAATTTTAATGACACTACTAAGCAAACAGCAATTGACTGTGGGGAAGCAAAAAGCAGAGAGAGTGATGTTAGTCTTTACTGTCCATCAGCAGGACAATGGTGGGTCTCGGGCAGCAGGGCTCTCTAAGCTTGGTGGTTCCTTGGGAGGATAGACACCATGGACAAATCCCCACACATCCTTCTTTCACTTCATTCTTATACCTGAGCTGACCTCATATGGCAGGGAAGACCTCTTTGGCCAGTCTGAGTCAGCTGGCTCAGCCATGTCCCCTCCCAGGATTTTGCCCACTCCTCAAGGTACTCTTGGGGCAGGGAAATGTTGAAAGGAGACAGCCTGGATACTGAATTCAACAGTAGCCAAAGCACTGATATGTTATCAACTACTGCTGCAAAAATACCAGAGCACTAGAAAGGTAGTATAAGTCAGGGTTGGAAGGGACCACAAGGATCACCTAGTTCCAACCCCTCTGCCATGGGCAGGGGCACCCCACACTAGATCAGGCTGGCCAGAGCCTCATCCAGCCTGGGCTTAAACACCACCAGGGACGGGGCCTCAACCACCTCCCTGGATAACCCATTCCATGGCTTCACCACTCTCATGGGGAAGAACTTTTTCCTCACATCTAGCCTGAATCTCCCTACCTCCAGCTTCATTCCATTCCCCCTAGTCCTATCACTACCTGATGATAGCCTGAGCAGTCCCTCCCCAGCCTTCTTGTAGGCCCCTTCAGATACTGGAAGGCCACAATGAGGTCACCTGGGAGCCTTCTCTTCTCCAGACTGAACAGCCCCAACTCCTTCAGTCTGTCCTCACAGGAGAGGTGCTCCAGCCCTCTGCTCATCCTTGTGGCCCTTCTCTGGACACCTTCCAGCACCTCCAGATCCCTCTTGTAATAGGGGATCCAGAACTGGAGGCAGTTCTCCAGGTGGGGTCTCCCCAGGGCTGAGCAGAGGGGGAGAATCACCTCCCTTGACCTACTGTCCACACTTCTCTTGCTGCAGCCCAGGGTCTGATTGGCTTTCTGGGCTGCAAGTGCACACTGAGAGCTCCTGTTGAGCTTCTCGTCCACCAGCACCCCCAAGTCTCTCTCCTCAGGGCTGCTCTCCAGCCAGTCCCTGCCCATCGAGCCTTATCACTACTAGAACTGGATGCTCTCTGCAATAATATGCCTTTAACTCAGGAAGTGCAGATTCTTAGAGGAGCCTGATCTGAAAAGTAAAATCACTGCACATAATTAGTGCATCCTGCAGAACCTTCTGGCTCAGCTTCAACCGCGGGGAGATTTCACCTTGGAATACAAGCTCGCATCAAAGGAGGAAACTTTAGCCTTGAGAACTGTGATCACACCATCTTGCTTCGGCTGGTTTCACTGGGTTTTACTCCAAGTGAAAGAAAAAAAAAAGGACTGAAAGGGCTGACTTTTTTATTTTTTGGGGGGAGGAAGATAGGCTCAGAGGAACTAGCAACAAAACTTTGGCGCTCTGTTCTCCTGCTGGCTTTCTTCCGGATGCTACCTTGTTTGCCTGTTGTTGATAAGCTGCCATATCACACAGGAGATTCTCCTGATTCTTAAAAGGGAAAATAATCAGTTGTTACTGAGCAGATAAAGGTAGCACTTGAGATTACCTTTCCTCCACAGTCCCTGGGCTGGAGACCCAGGTAACAACTGTGTTTATGGCCCTGATCTCTTGGACGCGATGATCTTGAAGGTCTCTTTCAACCTGGTGTATTGTATTGTATTACTTTAAACCAGGGATGTTGGGAGTGGAAGTTGGGGAACCCTCGACAGTCTCCCAATTATTTTTTTTTTGATATTTAAATTCCTCAGAAAACTAATTCCTTTTTGCACAAAATGTTCCATGCTCTTCATTTTTCTCTTTTCCTTATCTTCAGTGATATTTCACGGGCAGAGTCAAACAGGATGGCATTCAACAAGTCCAAGTGCTGGGTGCTGCACTTTGGTCTCAACAACCCCATGTAGTGCTACGGGCTGGGGTCAGAGTGGCTGGAGAGCTGCCAGGCAGAGAGGGACCTGGAGGGACTGCTTGACAGCAGCTGAATGTGAGCCAGCAGTGTGCCCAGGTGGCCAAGAAGGCCAAGGGCATCCTGGCCTGCATCAGGAATAGTGTGGCCAGCAGGAGCAGGGAAGTCATTGTGCCCTGTACTCAACACTGCTGAGGCCACACCTTGAGTCATGTGTCCAGTTCTGGGCCCCTCAATTTAAGAAGAACATTGAGACTCTTGAACGCCTCATCCAGTCCCCTCTTAAACACCTTCAGTGATGGTGACTCCACCACCTCCTTGGGCAGCACATTCCACTGGCCAATCTCTCTTGCTGGGAAGAACTTCTTCCTAACATCCAGCCTAAACCTCCTCTGGTGCAGCCTGAGACTGTGTCCTCTTGTTCTCGTGCTGGCTGCCTGGGAGAAGAGACCAACCCCCACCTGGCTACAACCTCCCTTCAGGGAGTTGCAGAGAGCAAGAAGGTCTCCCCTGAGCCTCCTCTTCTCCAGGCTAAGCAACCCCAGCTCCCTCAGCCTCTCCTCACAGGGCTGTGCTCCAGACCCCTCCCCAGCTTTCTTGCCCTTCTCTGGACACCTTCCAGCAGCTCAACATCTTTCCTAAACTGAAGGACCCAGACCTGGACCCAGGACTCAAGGTGTGACCTAACCAGTGCAGTGTACAGGGGCTGAATGACCTCCCTGCTCCTGATGGCCATAGGATGCCCTTGGCCTTCTTGGCCCCCTGGGCACACTGCTGCCTCATCTTCAGCCAGCTGTCAATCAGTACCCCCAGGTCCCTTTCTGCCTGGCTGCTCTTCAGCCTGTCCCCGGCCTGTAGCGCTGCATGGGGCTGTTGTGGCCAATGTGTAGAACCCAGCACTTAGTTGTGTGATGTATGATATATGTATGTATGATTATGATGTATCTTTAACCCCGACTCTTGACCTTCTCGTATGTACTCCCTAAAAGGAACTGTATCCCTTGTAGTTATATCTCACAATGCGACTGCTAATGGCATTGGTGGGCAAATATTGACCCTGTGGGAGCGTCTGTGTTTGTGTCATTCACCTGAAGCAATCTGGGGGTTTGGAAATTCAGTAACTGAACTCTGAATTTGATTAGGGTAATTAGGGGTAATTTTGACTATATTTTTTTTTTAGATATTGTGATCATGCAGTGTGCCCAGGCAGTTGCAGTGTGCCCAGGCAGCCAAGAAGGCCAATGGCATCCTGGCTTGCATCAGGAACAGTGTGGCCAGCAGGAGCAGGGAGGTCATTGTGCCCCTGTACACTGCACTGGTTAGGCCGCACCTTGAGTACTGTGTCCAGTTCTGGGCCCCTCAGTTTAGGAAGGAGGTTGACTTGCTGGAACGTGTCCAGAGAAGGGCAACAAAGCTGGTGAGGGGTTTGGAACACAAGCCCTATGAGGAAAGGCTGAGGGAGCTGGGGTTGCTTAGCCTGGAGAAGAGGAGACTGAGGGGTGACCTTATTGCTCTCTACAACTACCTGAAGGGAGGTTGTAGCCAGGCAGAGGTTGGCCTCTTCTCCCAGGCAGCCAGCACCAGAACAAGAGGACACAGTCTCAGGCTGCGCCAGGGCAGGTTTAGGCTGGATGTTAGGAAGAAGTTCTACACGGAGAGAGTGATTGCCCATTGGAATCGGCTACCCGTGGAGGTGGTGGAGTCACCTTCACTGGAGGTGTTCAGGAGAAGACTTGATGGGGTGCTTGGCTGTATGGTCTAGTTGTTGGGTGGGTTGGATTGTTTGATGGGTTGGACGCAATGATCTTGAAGGTCTCTTCCAACCTGGTGTATTGTATTGTATTGTATTATTGTATTGTATCATAGGATTGGTAGCTGCTGTTTATTCTTGGTAGGGCATGAAGATGTTTGGAAGAGAGTAATTCCTTTTAGATGAATGCAACATCCCATGATACTGGAATGGAAACTGCTCAAAATTCAGGGCAAGAGAAAAATAACTTCAATAGGTAACTCCACAGAGACATGGACTTAACTTTTCATAAGAATATGCAGTGCTTCTAGTTGCAATTGCAGGACTGAGAGAAATGTATGGAAATGGAAGAAATACAGATTGTATTTATCCATAACATGAAGTTTATTGTCACTCTGACCGTCAAAGAGTAGTTAGAGATGGTGTGAAGATTAAGTTGCTGCTATAGTCATTATTACTGCAATTCCAGTACAAGTGCTGTGGATCATTTCAGTATGTGGTTGACCCCCTCAACTCACTCATCTAAACCATTTCAGAACAGCTGAAACAATACACAAAGCACTCTTCTTAATGCTCTTAGCCTGGAGAAGAGACTGTAGTAAGGGTGACCTTCTTGCTCTCTACAACTACCTGAAGGGAAGTTGTGGACAGGTGGAGGTTGGTCTCTTCTCCCAGGCACCCAGCACTAGAACAAGAGGACACAGTCTCAAGCTGTGCCAGGGCAGGTTTAGGCTGGCTGTTAGGAAGAATTTCTATACAGAGAGAGTGATTGGCCATTGGAATGGGATGCCCAGGAAGGTGGTGGAGTCACCATCATTGGAGGTGTTCAGGAGGAGACTTGATGGGGTGCTTGGCTGCATGGTTAAATTGATTAGGTGGGTTGGATTAGCTGATAGGTTGGACACGATGATCTTGAAGGTCTCCTTCAACCTGGTTTATTCTATTGTATTGTATTGTGTTACTGTAAAATAGGCTTTCAATTTAAGTAGTATATCAGAATCTAAACTCCTTTTCACACTTGGTCCTTAACAGTTTCCAAACCTTGTTCATAAACATAATCTATCTTAATGTATCCTTCACATTGAGTGTGTCCATCCCAGAAGTTGCATTTAGCATTGTTTTGTGTAAATTATGAATGTGAAGTTAAAAATCTGGAAATAAAGTAACATGTCTTATCATAGTAGTATCATAGTATCAGTCAGGGTTGGAAGGGACCACAAGGATCATCTAATTCCAACCCCTGCCATGGGCAGGGACACCCTGCACTAGATCAGGTTGGCCAAAGCCTCATCCAGCCTGGGCTTAAACACCTCCAGGGACAGGGCCTCAACCACCTCCCTGGAGAACCCATTCCAGGGCTTCACCACTCTCATGGGGAAGAACTCCCTCCTCACATCTAGCCTGAATCTTCCTACCTCCCTACCTTATTAGCCACTTCTACTTCTCATGGTCTCCAAGTAAATCCATTAATGAAGTATCATTAACACAGTTGTAAGATGTCAAACATCAATGGAAATACAAAGAATCTTTTTTTTTTCAGCAACAAGGAGCATCCAAGATTTCTACCATGTGTTAAAGATTTTGTTTGGGGGAAGGGGGGAATAGAATAGAATAGAATTGAATTAACCAAGTTGGAAGAGACCTCAGAGATCATCAAGTCCAACCTGCCACCCAACACCATCTGATCAACTAAACCAAGTGCCTCATCCAGTCTCCTCTTAAACACCTCCAGGGATGGCGACTCCACCACCTCCCTGTGCAGCACATTCCAATGGCCGATCACTCTTTCTTGGAAGAACTTCTTCCTAACATCCAGCCTGAACCTCCCCTGGCACAGCTTGAGACTGTGTCCTCTTGGGACCTGGGGGTACTGGATGACTGTAGGCTGAACATGAGCCAGCAGTATGCCCACATGGCCAGGAAGGCCCATGGCATCCTGGCCTGGATCAGGAACAGTGTGGCCAGCAGGAGCAGGGGAAGTCATTGTGCCCTGTGCTCAGCACTGGTTAGGGCACACCTTGAGTCCTGTGTCCAGTTCTGGGCCCCTCAGTTCAGGAAAGATGTTGAGATGCTGGAAGGTGTCCAGAGAAGGGCAACAAGGCTGGGGAGGGGTCTGGAGCACAGCCCTGTGCGGAGAGGCTGAGGGAGCTGGGGTTGCTTAGCCTGGAGAAGAGGAGGCTTGGGGGAGACCATTAATATTTTGGGGAACACCAGTTCATAGACTGGGGAGAGAAGGAAGTGTTGCTGATTTGGTACAAGCACCTTTTCTCATCAGGTATCATTTCACAGTATCACAGTATCACCACGGTTGGAAGAGACCTCAAAGATCATCAAGTCCAACCTGTCACCACAGACCCCATGACTTGACCATGGCACCAAGTGCCATGTCCAATCCCCTCTTGAACACGTCCAGGGATGGGGACTCCACCACCTCCCTGGGCAGCACATTTCAATGCCAAATGACTCTCTCAGTGAAGAACTTTCTCCTCACCTCCAGCCTAAACTTCCCCTGGCACAGCTTGAAACTGTGTCCTCTTGTTCTGGTGCTGGTTGCCTGGGAGAAGAGGCCAACCCCTTCCTGGCTACAACCACCCTTCAGGGAGTTGTAGAGAGCAATGAGGTGTCCCCTGAGGCTCCTCTTCTCCAGGCTAAGCAACCCCAGCTCCCTCAGCCTCTCCTCACAGGGCTGTGCTTAAGGCCTCTCCCCAGCCTTGTTGCCCTTCTCTGGACACCTTCAAGTGTCTCGATGTCCTTCCTAAACTGAGGGGCCCAGAACTGGACACAGGACTCAAGGTGTGGCCTAACCAAAGCAGAGTACAGGGGCAGAATGACCTCCTTGCTCCTGCTGGCCACACTATTCCTTTCACACCTGTAATGCCAGGGAAATGCTCTTTTGATCTATAGAAAACAGAAATATCAGAAGTCAGGTTTCATGGTGTCAGTGAATGGTAGAGTGCAATGTTTTTCAGGACCATTTTTGCTCCTTTAGAAGGAAGTCTCTGGATTTTATTTTTTAAAGTTTTATTTCTAACCCAGGCCCTTTATCACGATTCTTCCACCAATGACCACGAGATAATTGAGTTTTCGGTATTCAGCCAAGCCAAGAGGGGCAGCAAGAAGACCTCCACTCTGGACTTCGTGAGGGTGGACTTCAGGTTACTCAAGGAACTAACTCAGAAGGTTCCTTGGGAAACAGCCCTTAAAAACAAAGGTGTCCAGGAGAGCTGGAGCTGCTTCAAGGAAGAACTCTTGAAGGCGCAGGAACAGGCTGTGCCAGTGTGCTGGAAGACGAGCCCCAGGGCAGACGGCCAGCCTGGATGGGCAATGAGCTTCTAATAGAACTAAGGGAAAAAAAGAGGGTGTATCATCTCTGGAAGAAAGGGGAGGCAACCTATGGAGTGTTTAGGGATGTTGCTAGGACATGCAGGAAGAAAATTAGGGAGGCAAAAGCCCATTTAGAACTTAGACTGGCCTCTGCTGTGAAGGACAACAAAAAGTCCTTCTATAAATATATTAATAGCAAGAAGAAGGGCAAGGACAAGCTCCACTCCTTGGTTGACACGGAGGGGAACGTTGTAACAAAGGATGAGGAAAAGGCAGAGGTACTTAACACCTTCTTTGCCTCAATCTTCACTATCAGGACAGAATGTCTTCCAGACAGCTGGCCTGCAGAGCTGGCAGAAGGAGCCAGGGAGCAGCATAGTTTCCTGCTGCTCCAGGAGGCAATTAAAGATCTTCTGAGCCGCTTGGACCCCCACAAGGCCATGGGACCGGATGGGATCCATCCTAGGGTGCTGAGGGAGCTGGCAGATGAGCTGGCCAAGCCACTTTCCATCATTTTTTGAGCAGTCCTGGCTCACTGGAGAGGTCCCAAAAGGCTGAAAGCTGGCCAACGTGGTGCCCATCCATGAGAAGGGCCGGTTGGATCAGCCAGGGAATGATAGGCCTGTCAGCCTGACCTCAGTGCCAGGCAAGATTATGGAACAGGTCATCTCGAGTGCGATCACACAGCACTTACAGGATGACCAGGGGATCAGGCCCAGCCAGCATGGATTTAGGAAGGGCAGGTCCTGCCTGACCAACCTGATCTCCTTCTATGATCAGGTGACCTGCCTGGTGGATGTGGGGAGGCCTGTGGATCTAGTCTACCTGGACCTCAGCAAGACCTTTGACACCGTCCCCCACAGCAAACTCCTGGCCAAGCTGGCAGCCCATGGCTTGGACAGGATCACACTGTGTTGGGTTAGGAACTGGCTGGAGGGCAGAGCCCAGAGAGTGGTGGTGAATGGTGCCATAGCCAGCTGGCAGCCAGTCACTAGTGGTGTGCCCCAAGGATCAGTGCTGGGCCCCATGCTCTTCAACATCTTTATTGATGATCTGGATGAGGGCATCAAGTCCATCATCAGTAAATTTGCGGACGACACCAAGCTGGGGGCAGGAGTTGATCTGCTGGAGGGCAGAGAGGCTTTGCAGAGGGACCTCGACAGGCTGGACAGATGGGCAGAGTCCAATGACATGAGACTGAACACATCCAAGTGCCAGGTTCTGCACATTGGCCACAGCAACCCCAGGCAGTGCTACAGGCTGGGGTCAGAGTGGCTGGAGAGCGGCCAGGCAGAGAGGGACCTGGGGGGACTGGTTCATAAGAGGTTGAACATGAGCCAGCAGTGTGCCCGGACAGCCAAGAAGGCCAAGGGCATCCTGGCCTGCATCAAGAAGAGTGTGGCCAGCAGGAGCAGGGAGGTCATTGTGCCCCTGTACACTGCACTGGTTAGGCCACACCTTGAGTCCTGTGTCCAGTTCTGGGCCCCTCAGTTTAGGAAGGATGTTGACTTGCTGGAAGGTGTCCAGAGAAGGGTAACAAAGCTGGTGAGGGGTTTGGAACACAAGCCCTGTGAGGAAAGGCTGAGGGAGCTGGGGTTGCTTAGCCTGGAGAAGAGGAGACTCAGGGGTGACCTTATTGCTCTTTACAACTACCTGAAGGAGGTTGTAGCCAGGCAGAGGTTGGCCTCTTCTCCCAGACAGCCAGCACCAGAACAAGAGGACACAGTCACATGCTGCACCAGGGGAGGTTTAGGCTGGCGGTTAGGAGGAAGTTCTACACAGAGAGAGTGATTGCCCATTGGAATGTGCTGCCCTTGGAGGTGGTGGAGTCACCTTCATTGGAGGTGTTCAGGAGGAGACTTGATGGGGTGCTTGGTGCCATGGTTTAGTTGTTGAGTGGGTTGGATTGGTTGATGGGTTGGACGTGATGATCTTGAAGGTCTCTTCCAACCTGGTGTATTGTATTGTATTGTATTGAAATTTGGGGCAGTTTGACTTTAGGAGGTTCAGTGGTGACCTGATGACTGATACAGGAGGACTGGAGGGAAATGCTGTAGTTCTGTGAAACCACTGTTTCCCTTCTCATGGAGGCCTTTTGGCATTTCACCTCTAATTTTGCAGGTGTTTTCATGCAGTAATTTGTTCATCTTCCATTCTTCCTGAGCTATGTTTCTTGCTGTGTGCATAGTGTTACTGCACCACACAGAAGCAGCATGCACCTGCTGGGAATGTCACTCCTCAGGGATATTTTTGTGGCTGTTTGGTACAGAATATTTAGTAAGGCAATTATTATCTTCCTCCTAGATTAAAATTGACAGCTGACTGATGCTATGAAGGTTGCTTTGAAATATTTTAGCTTAAGATTCATATAGGACTGATCTAAGGATGAGGTTGTCCCAGAGGACGTCCATGAAAGTCTCATTGTAAATGTCCTGCAAGAGATACATGGAACACCTTTGAACAAGGCACTGCAGGAATTTCTCTCTTAAAATCTCCTAACTATTTAGAGGAGAGGGCAGGGCTGGGGGGAAGGGTGGTGTGACAGTTCAGGCTGTGCCTTTAAGAAAAGGATAGCTGCAGAATTCTTTAGCTGAATGTTTGGGTGTGAAAAGGAAACCAAAGATTAGTTCTGAACGAATTTCATTGGTCAGATGTGAGACGTACCATAGCAAGTATCTCTTACATTCTTTTCTCTCACTCACTCCAGCTTCAGTCTGTCTTTCGTTTCTTGGCCAGAATGCATGCTGCTGACCCTGGCCTGAAACTGATAAGATAAGAAAAAACCTAACTTCTTAACAAGGCTTTGAGCTAACAAGTTCCCTTAACATCCTTTTTCTCTCTTTCTCCTTTTTCATCTAATTAACCGGACAGAAAGGGAAGGGGGAGAGAGGTTGGGGGAACTCGAGGTGACATCCTCCTCGGGAGGGTTTCTGGGTTGTGTTCTTTCCTGTAAATTCTTGTATGATATTGTACAATACAATAAAATACAATACAATACAATACACCAGGTTGGAAGAGACCTTCAAGATCATCGTGTCCAACCCATCAGCCAA
Source organism: Picus viridis (assembly GCA_033816785.1). Classification (NCBI taxonomy): domain Eukaryota; kingdom Metazoa; phylum Chordata; class Aves; order Piciformes; family Picidae; genus Picus; species Picus viridis. Next base: position 32,007,587 of record CM066570.1, on the reverse strand, counting down.
TCCAACCCAACCCACCCAAACAACTAGATCATGGCACCAAGCACCCCATCAAGTCTTCTCCTGAACACCTCCAATGAAGGTGACTCCACCACCTCCACGGGTAGCCCATTCCAATGGGCAATCACTCTCTCCGTGTAGAACTTCTTCCTAACATCCAGCCTAAACCTGCCCTGGCGCAGCCTGAGACTGTGTCCCCTTGTTCTGGTGCTGGCTGCCTGGGAGAAGAGGCCAACCTCTGCCTGTCTACAACCTCCCTTCAGGTAGTTGTAGAGAGCAATAAAGTCACCCCTCCGTCTCCTCCTCTCCAGGCTAAGCAACCCCAGCTCCCTCAGCCTTTCCTCATAGGGCTTGTGTTCTAAACCCCTCACCAGCTTTGTTGCCCTTCTCAATACTGCATGTTTTGTATATATTCAATGCATTCCATTATTGCTTGTAAATTACAGCTTTTCATTCACTTCTCCAGCTGACTTTCGCTGTGCTTTATGTTGGTGGGTGGATTAAACCATCTAAACCACTACAGGTGGGAAACAAGGGAAAACTGCTACAGAGGGATTTCCCTTTCATCTTCACAAGCAAATGTTTGAAGACACTACTCATTGTTAAGAAACAAGCTTATGGGTAGTTATCTTCATCCAAATAAAGACTGTCAAGGATGTGATTAGGAGAGTCATACTGTGTTTATGTTTCTGGATTCACTGTCACTTAACAGACACAGCCTCTGGTGTGAAATTTCCTTAAGTCCATATGTCACCAGAAAGGTGAACACTAAAGCTAGAAGTCTCAGCTGGACTCAGTGGGAGGCTTTAACCATAGGTGTGTTTAAGGAAAATACATTCTGAATACTTGTTTCCCCACTTCCTCTTCTCTTACTTATGATTCTCATTAATTCAAATTGTCTAGAAGTGCAACATCACATCTGTTTCACTGTCAGGGTATCCTGGGACTGTGAACCAGAAGCAGAGGAAGATTTTATGACACTGCAATACAGATATTGCAGGATGCTATATTGTATGGACATAAAAGCCTGAACTAAATCACTTTTGAGGCTGGTGAGAGGTGTTGAGCACAAGCCCTGTGAGGAGAGGCTGAGGGAGCTGGGGTTGCTTAGCCTGGAGAAGAGGAGGCTCAGGGGAGACCTTCTTGCTGTCTAAAATTACCTGAAAGGAGGTTGTAGCCAGGTGGGGGTTGGTCTCTTTTCCCAAGCAACCATTACCAGAACAAGAGGACACAGTCTCAAGCTGCACCAGGGGAAGTTTAGGCTGGAGGTGAGGAGAAAGTTCTTTCCAAGAAGAGTAATTGGCCATTGGAATGTGCTGCCCAGGGAGGTGGTGGAGTCCCCGTCCCTGGAGGTATTCAAGAGGGGATTGGACGTGGCACTTGAAGCCATGGTTTAGTTAGTCACGGGGTGTTGGGTGACAGGTTGGACTTGATGATCTCTGAGGTCTTTTCCAACCTTATTGATTCTGATCCTGTGATTGTTCTGAATCATGCTCAACAGCAGAGGAAGTTTTCCTTGTTGTATTGCTTGGCTGTGTCCCTTTACTTTAGTTGAGAGATGGTATTCGGTTTGGACATCTCTGAACCTGCAAGATTTGCTGCTGGGTTTCGCACTACAGTCTGTGGGAGGCAAAAGCCTTTGCTCAACTTCCTTAAGTATTTGAGATGTTCACATTTTATTTATCCTGTAGTAGTACAGCAGGGTGAAGGTGGGAATTTTCCCCACAGTAACTAAACCGGATGATTACAATCTCTGATATCATATCCGAGACGAAAATTGAACTCAAAGATGTTTGCAGTCCCCAAATAGCTGCTGAGGTATAGATAAAAATTCATTTAAAATCTATCTCAATTTTTGTATCTTTGTTGCTGCAACACTAAATCAGGAGATTAATAAATCCCTGCGTCCACGTAGCACTGCTATCTCCTCCCTACCACACTCAGCTATTCCTGTGAAGGAGTATGACTACAACTGCTTCAGAATACATGCTGTTGAAACCTGAATTTGTAGCTAGCAAGCATTACTGGACAAGAAGGAGAATGATGCTATTCTTGACATCTGGGTAGAATGCCAGTTCTGTCAGGAGAAACAACCTTATGGCTCTGTACTTCTCTGCAATATCTCCAGTGGGTGTTTTGTCATCTCTTGGAAATAAAAATGAATGCTCAGGTCTGTAACTGACTTTGGAGAGCCTGAGCAAATAGATATGAATGATAGATATGGATGAAACAGTTTGTGCTTCTGACACTACATTGGCCACAACAACCTCAGGTAGTGCTACAAGCTGGCACCAGAGCGGCTGGAGAGCAGCCAGGCAGAAGGGGACCTGGGGGGACTGGTTGATAAGAGGTTGAACATGAGCCAGCAGTGTGCCCAGGTGGCCAAGAAGGCCAATGGCATCCTGGCCTGCATCCAGAACAGTGTGGCCAGCAGGAACAGGGAAGTCATTCTGCCCTGTACTCAGCACTGCTTAGGCCACACCTTGAGTCCTGTGTCCAGGTCTGGGCCCCTCAGTTTAGGAAGGATGTTGAGCTCCTGGAAGGTGTCCAGAGAAGGGCAAGAAAGCTGGGGAGGGGTCTGGAGCACAGCCCTGTGAGGAGAGGCTGAGGGAGCTGGGGTTGCTTAGCCTGGAGAAGAGGAGGCTCAGGGGAGACCTTCGTGCTCTCTGCAACTCCCTGAAGGGAGGTTGTAGCCAGGTGGGGGTTGGTCTCTTCTCCCAGGCACCCAGCACCAGAACAAGAGGACACAGTCTCAAGCTGTGCCAGGGCAGGTTTAGGCTGGATGTTAGGAAGAAGTTCTATACAGAGAGAATGATTGCCCATTGGAATGTGCTGCCCAGGGAGGTGGTGGAGTCCCTGGAGGTGTTTAGGAAGAGCCTGGATGAGGCCCTTGGTGCCATGGTTTAGTTGATTAGATGGTGTTGGGTGATAGGTTGGACTTGATGGTCACGAAGGTCTTTTCCAACCTGGTTAATGCTATTCTATTCTATTCTATTCTATTCTATTCTATTCTATTCTATTCTATTCTATTCTATTCTAAATGTAGACTTGTTAAGGAAATTGGTAGTGAGATATACTTTCAGTGCCATTGCATTGAGGGAAGACCACAGGTAGGTAAAACAAGGTACAGATATGTGCATTTCTCTGGTAAGGCGCTTCAGAGTGCGACATGCAAACTCTTACATCAACAGATGAAGCATCCCTTGAACTTGGACCTTACAAGAATGAGTAATGGTGTGTGACTTACTCGAGGTGATCTCTTATGTGGCAGGAAGCTTTGGTGAGATGACCTTTTGTGGTCCCTTCCAAACCCGAATATTCTGTGACCTTCTGTGATTCTGGGTGTTTTCATGATTATGGTGCCATGGGTTGTATGCTTCATTCTCGGTGGCTACCTGATTTAACAAAACTAGGTTAATCCTACCGGTACGGCTCAGCAGCTTGTGGGGCCTGCAGTCAAGTGTATACTCCGTGGAATGATAGTTGTGCTTTGCTCTTTTTCAGGGTTCTGCAGTAATTGTGTGTGTGGCTGTGTCATGTTTTAGCTTTGTAGCTGAAAGAATTGCTGATCATGTACATCCCTAAAATTATATCTGGCTTTGAAATCTGAAGGCTGTTTACAATCCCTGGTACTCGAATGCCTGGTTTCCCGTCTGTTCTGCCAAGGGGGGAGGAAGGGGGAGAGTGGTAGGGAGGGTTGTTTTGATTTTGCCTTGATGTATTAATGCAGATTGCTGTCGGATCGACTTCTTGAGCCTTTTAGGGGAAACGCAATGGATTTGCTTCGTGTTCAGCTCAATTTAGAAACAGCTTCTGCAAGATGGAGATTATTCCAGAACGCTGGGTGGCTGTGTTTTTCCTGCAAGTCTTGGGGAATGCTTCTGCTTGAGGCAGATGCTAAATCAAGCCACACTTGCTCAACATCATGTACTTATGGACTTTAAATCTGCCAGGTGTCTGTCCTCCAGAGACTGCATGCTTTTGTGAGCTGGGCAGAGAGCCAGCAGCTCTGAAGCTGTATTCCCACCTGTATTTGGTATAATATTGTTTTGCCCTTTTGTAAGACTTTATTTTTGCTGTCATCTTCCACTTTTCTTTCTCTTTCCCCTCCCTCACAACTAGTATATTACCTAATCTTGCCAGCAGGGAGGTGGTGGAGTCACCATCCCTGGAGGTGTTCAAGAAAGGATTAGATGTGGCACTTGAAACCATGGTATAGAATAGAATAGGATAGGATAGGATAGGATAGAATAGAATAGAATAGAATAGAATAGAATAGAATAGAATAGAATAGAATAGAATAGAATAGAATAGAATAGACCAAACCAGGTAAGAGACCTTCAAGATCATGGCATCCAGCCTATCATCCAACACCACCTGATCAACTAAACCATGGCACCAAGCACTCTATCAAGTCTCCACCTGAACACCAATAATACGATACAATAATACAATACACCAAGTTGAAAGAGACCTTCAAGATCATCGTGTCCAACCCATAAACCAACCCAACCCACCTAAACAACTCAACCATGGCACCAAGCACCCCATCAAACCTCCTCCTGAACACCTCCAGTGATGGTGACTCCACCACCTCCACGGGCAGCACATTCCAATGGGCAATCACTCTCTCTGTGTAGAACTTCCTCCTAACCACCAGCCTAAACCTCCCCTGGCGCAGCCTGTGACTGTGTCCTCTTGTTCTGGTGATGGCTGCCTGGGAGAAGAGGCCAACATCCGCCTGTCTACATTCTCCCTTCAGGTAGTTGTAGAGAGCAAGAAGCTCTCCCCTGAGTCTCCTCTTCTCCAGGCTAAGCAACCCCAGCTCCCTCAGTCTCTCCTCACAGGGCTTGTGTTCCAAACCCCTCACCAGCTTTGTTGCCCTTCTCTGGACATGCTCCAGCAAGTCATCCTTCCTAAACTGAGGGCCCCAGAACTGGACACAGTACTCGAGGTGTGGCCTAACCAGTGCAGTGTACAGGGGCCAAATGACCTGCCTGTTCCTGCTGGCCATACTGTTTAGTTCTCATGAGGTGTTAGGTCTTAGGTAATAGGTTGGACTTGATGCTCTCTGAGGTCTTTTCCCACCTGGTTGATTCTGTGTGTGATTCTAATGTAAGCATATTATTACTCTGTTGATATTTTGTGGTTGGTTCAGATCCACAACATTGTCAGTGCTACCATGCTGCTAAGTACAGCCACCTTCCTCTAGTGTTTTCATTTTCTTCCTAGAGTGGGACATTAGAATAGAATAGACTAGACTAGACTAGACTAGACTAGACTAGAATAGAATAGAATAGAATAGAATAGAATAGAATAGAATAGAATAGAATAGAATTGAATTAACCAGGTTGGAAGAGACCTTGGAGATCATTGAGTCCAACTTGTCATCCAACACCATCTAATCAACTAAACCACGGCACTGAGCACCCCACCCAGTCTCTTCCTAATCACTTCCAGTGATGGTGACTCCACCACCTCCCTGGGCAGCACATTCCCATGGCCAATACCTCTTTCTATGAAGAACTTCTTCCTAACATCCAGCCTAAACCTCCCCTGGCACAGCTTGAGACTATGTCCTCATGTCCTTAGGTATCTTGTGCTCTGCTGCTAATGCTTTGGACTTCATATAGAAATTGCTGGGCAAATCAGGTGGTTTCTTCTTAGTCAGCTTCTTTTTACACAATACAAGTTGATTTTAGCAGTGAGCTTGTAGTGAAATAGAAAGGAAAAAAATATCCCACATATATTCATTAACTAATTTGAAAAGAGCTACTAGGAAGGGAAAGAAACAGTTAATTGGGAGAATTCCACAGCTCACAAACCCAAAACTGGCAAATGCATCTGACAATCTTATTATGGAAGTCCCTTAGACATGGGTATTTATGCTCTAAATGGCATTGACTATTTGGATAATGATTTCTATTGGCACACAACAAATTTCAGTGCTGAGTCATCTGAGATTTGTGTCAATTACAGAATGTTCTTATGGAGTAGAGTGTATATGTTCCTTTAGCAGGCTATGGGGTAATTTGGGATAGCCTTGACCTTGATGAAAGAGAGCTATGCTTCCAGTAAGACCTCAGAGGTGAGGATCCAGGCATTACTTGCAAAGTTGTTGTGCTCTAAACCCCTGGATTTTTCTCCATGATAAGCTGATGGTGGTGTGTTTAAACAACAAACATTAAAAAGTAGCTGTAGTCTTGTCCCAGTTTGGAGGCCGGGCAGATCCTCTCTTGCCTCCCACCGGGGCAGAAAATACGGGACTCGTCACACAAATGGATTGCGGAAGTGATGGAAAGTTTAAATGGAAAAGCAGAGAGTGTTTTACAAAAGCTACAAGCACCGTGACAAAAGAGATCCCAAAGCATACAGAGTCCCTTATAGCATACCCAGAAGCCTCCCAACACTCCCCTTCTCCCTACCTGAGGGTATACCTAAAACCCCCAGGGCTCTTTCTTTCCCCTCCTCCACTGTTAGGCTAATCGCAGATGGCCAGATCTGAGATTGCCCTTCCCCCTTCTCCTGACATTAGGCCTAGTGTGACAGGTTAGGCTGTGCCTTTAAGGAAAGGATAGCTGCAGAATTCGCTAGCTGAATGTTTGGGTGTAAAAAGGAAACCAAAGATTAATTCTAAACGAATGTCACTGGTCAGATGTGAGATGTACCACAGCAAATATCACTAATATTCTTTCTCTCACTCACTCCAATCTGTTCTGAGTTTTGTCTGCATGACCAGACTGCCTGCATGTTAACCCTGAACTGCAAACTGATAAGATAAAAATAACTGCCTTTTTTAACAACTGCTTTGAGCTAATGAATTTCCCTTAATATCCCTTTCTCTCTCTTTCTCCTTTTTCACCTAATTAACTACTAGGGGAAAGGGGAGGAGGGGAAGAGATTTGTGGGGAACCCAAGGGGGAATTCTCCTCAGGAGGATCTGTGTTTGTGTTCTTTCCTGCAAGTTCTTATATGTTATTGTAACTACTGTATATTTTGTACATATTCTTTGCATTTACAATACAATACAACACACCAGGTTGGAAGAGACCTTCAAGATCATCGCATCCAACCTATCAACTAATCCAACCCACCTAAACAACTAACCCATGGCACCAAGCAACACATCAAGCCTCCTCCCGAACACCTCCAATGATGGTGACTCCACCACCTCCACGGGCAGCCCATTCCAATGGGCAATCACTCTCTCTGTATAGAACTTCTTCCTAACATCCAGCCTAAACCTGCCTTGGTGCAGCCTGAGACTGTGTCCTCTTGTTCTGGTGCTGGCTGCCTGGGAGAAGAGACCAACCCCCACCTGTCCACAACCTCCCTTCAGGTAGTTGTAGAGAGCAAGAAGGTCACCCCGAGTCTCCTCTTCTCCAGGCTAAGCAACCCCAGCTCCCTCAGCCTCTCCTCATAGGTCTTGTGTTCCAAACCCCTCACCAACTTTGTCGCTCTTCTCTGGACATGTTCCAGCAAGTCAACATCCTTCCTAAACTGAGGGGCCCAGAACTGGACACAGTACAAATACAGCTTTCCATTTGCATCTCCAGCTGAGTTTAGCTGTGCTTTATGTTGGTGCATGTGGGCTAAAGCATCACACCACTACACCTAGCCAAGCCTAAGAGGCCTTGAGATAACTCCCCTTCCATTACCAGATAGGGAGCATCTCCCACGGGAGCACAGATAGAAGAAAGAAGAAGAGGAAGTCTTTGCAGCTAGATGTTAGGAAGAAGTTCTATACAGAGAGAGTGATTGCCCATTGGAATGGGCTGCCCAAGGAGGTGGTGGAGTCACCTTCATTGGAGGTGTTCAGGAGGAGACTTGATGGGGTGCTTGGTGCCATGGTTTAGTTGTTTAGGTGGGTTGGATTGGTTGATGGGTTGGACGCGATGATCTCGAAGGTCTCTTCCAACCTGGTCTATTCTATTCTATTCTATTCTATTCTATTCTATTCTATTCTATTCTATTCTATTCTATTCTATTCTATTCTATTCTATTCTATTCATAGGGTGCAGGACACTATGAGTATGAAATATGCAGCTTCCTGTGCCCACCTACTGAGCTGGAGCCTTGGGACCCTGGAGGTGTAGCTTGTGTGGCAGGAACAGGAGGCACCCAGCCTGAACTGCCACAAGTCTTTAACAGGGATGTTTGGGGGAAGCTTCAGCAGTGTCCACTTTGGGTGCTAGAACTTCAGAGAGTAGCCTTTAGGTGTTTGGGAAAAAAATAATGAAGTGAATCTCATCTTTGAACAACAGAAAGAATATTGCTTTGTTGAGCAGTCCCAAGAACAGCTGATAACATCATATGGAGGAGAAAACTCTTTGCTTATTTTTAGTTAAAGGGGGACATTGAAGATAGAAACACCTGGGTTGTTTTCATCATACAGTCTTCATAGGCTTCTTCATAGGCTTTTTGGGTTTGGGTGGTTGTGTTGGTTGTTGCTTTGTTTGATTTTGTTTTCTTTCTTTGTTTGGAAGGGGTTGGTGGTTTTATTTGTTTTCTTTGATTTTTTTTTTCCCCATTTAATGTAGATACTTAAACAATATGGTTGGTTTTCTGCCTTCAATAAGCTGTAGGCACTTCTCAGGCAATTCCTGCAATAGGCTCACCTTCTACAGGATGTCTAATGTTGGCTTAAAACTGTTACGGAGTGAAAACTGTGTCCCTAAACCAGATGTCTCGTTAATTGTCTTCACTTTTTAAGGGAAGCACCTTCTCTGTGATATTAACTGGTTGGCCTTGGTTTCTAGCCTCTGGAAAGTAGACTGATGAATCCTTTTTTGACAGAATTCTTTCCCTTAGGTAGACAGACCAAGCAATAAAATCTGCTTTCATCTGTCTTTTGGTCAAACTACATAGATAGGTCTTTAGTCTGCACCTATTATTTTGCTAATGACTCACCTCCTCTCTATTTTGAATCCCAAGGAATAGCCAAAAGAATTCAGTTTTCTTCTTAATTATAGAGGGGTTCTGTCCAGTTTCTTTTCCATTTGCTCTCTCATACGCACTTCAACGAGGGTAAAACTGGCTGCAGAGCGGCCAGGCAGAGAGGGACCTGGGGGTACAGGTAGATGGTAGGCTGAACATGAGCCCGCAGTGTGCCCAGGCAGCCAAGAGGGACAATGGCATCCTGGCCTGCATCAGGAACAGTGTGGCCAGCAGGAGCAGGGAGGTCATTGTGCCCCTGTATACTGCACTGGTTAGGCCACACCCTGAATCCTGTGTCCAGTTCTGGGCCCCTCAGTTTAGGAAAGATGTTGAGTTGCTGGAAGGTGTCCAGAGAAGGGCAACAAAGCTGGGGAGGGGTTGGGAACACAAGCCCTGTGAGGAGAGGCTGAGGGAGCTGGGATTGCTTAGCCTGGAGAAGAAGAGGCTCAGGGGAGACCTTCTTGCTCTCTGCAACTCCCCGAAGGGAGGTTGTAGCCAGGTGGGGGTTGGTCTCTTCTCCCAGGCAGCCAGCACCAGAACAAGAGGACACAGCCTCAGGCTGCACCAGGGCAGGTTTAGGCTGGATGTTAGGAAGAAGTTCTATACAGAGAGAGTGATTGCCCATTGGAATGGGCTGCCTCAGGAGGTGGTGGAGTCACCATCACTGGAGGTGTTCAGGAGGAGACTTGATGGGGTGCTTGGTGCCATGGTTGAGTTGTTTAGGTGGGTTGGATTGGTTGATGGGTTTGACGTGATGATCTTGAAGGTCTCTTCCAACCTGGTCTATTCTATTCTATTCTATTCTATTCCATTCCATTCTATTCTATTCTATTCTATTCTATTCTATTCTATTCTATTCTATTCCTATTCTATTCTATCCTATCCTATCCTATCCTATCCCTATTCTATCCTATCCTATTCTATTCTATTCTATTCTATTCTATTCTATTCTATTCTATTCTATTCTATTCTATTCTATTCTATTCCACCAGGATGAAAAGCTATAACTGCTGTAAGAATTCAAAAAAGTGCAATATAATCCAAATTATCTCAATTTATCTTCCTTCCCCCCCCCCCCACTTCCTTGATACTGAGATGCACTTTGAAGCCTGGAAGAAGTAATGTTAGTGTCACAAAAGCTGATAGGTGAGGTATAGTTCCAAGGCTTTAGATAGAAGTTGCTGCTCCTGTTGATTATGTCAACCAAGTCATGCAAGTCTGGCATTCCCAGAGCACAGCTTGTGCAAAAACTTCCCCAAGCATAAAGGTGAAAGTCATGATAGTTGTAAACTTTCAACAGTCCCCTTCCACAAGCTTGGAAAAAGCAAAGGAGGTGTACAGCTTGAGAATATGGAGCGTGGGAAAAGCATTTAACTAGAAGACAAGAGGGCTTTCTGAGCTTAACAGTATGATGTTCTCATGCTCATGGAATGGAAGGCAGGTGTGTGGTAAGCTAATGAATGTCTTACTGACCTCAGTTAACATTCATTCTGTTTGTACCAGGCCTGAATTTAGTTCTTCAAGCCTGCTAGGTGAATGCTAGGAGCATACTACATGAATAGCTGTCAAATGTAAATGACCTCATTTTGTCACTTGGAATGGCATGAATACCTGTGGTGGTTTCAGGCTATGCCTGCAAAATTTAGTTACAGATTTCAAGCAGAAAAGTAGGAAAGTATAAATAGATCACTATTGGGTGTAAAAAGGAAGCCAAAAGATTATTCTAAACAACTGCATTGGGTAAACATCTAGAATAAGAGGAGCTGTACCATAACGATTCTTCCCTCTTCCTCTCCTCTTCTCTCTCCTCTCCTCTCTTCTCTTCTCTTCTCTCTCTTCTCTTCTCTTCTCTTCTCTCTCCTCTCCTCTCCTCTCTCTTCTCTCCTCTCTTCTCCCTCTCCTCTTCTCTCTCTCCTCTCTCTCTCCTCTCTTCTCTCTTCTCCTCTCTTCTCTTCTCTTCTCCTCTCCTCTCTCTCTCCTCTCCTCTCCTCTCCTCTCCTCTCTTCTCTCCTCTCCTCTCCTCTTCTCTCTCTTCTCTCCTCTCCTCTCCCTCTCCTCTCCTCTCCTCTCCTCTCCTCTCTCCTCTCCTCTCCTCTCCTCTCCTCTCCTCTCCTCTCCTCTCCTCTCCTCTCCTCTCCTCTCCTCTCCTCTCTCTCTCCTCTCCTCTCCTCTCCTCTCCTCTCCTCTCCTCTCCTCTCCCTCCTCTCCTCTCCTCTCCTCTCCTCTCCTCTCCTCTCCTCTCCTCTCCTCTCTTCTCTCTCTCTCTTCTCTCCCTCTTCCTCTCCTCTCCTCTCTCCTCTCCTCTCTCTCCTCTCTCTCTCTCTCCTCTCTCCTCTCCTCTCCTCTCTCTCCTCTCCTCTCCTCTCCTCTCCCCTCTCCTCTCCTCTCCTCTCCTCTCCTCCTCTCCTCTCTCTCCTCTCCTCCTCTCCTCTCCTCTCCTCTCCTCTCCTCTCCCTCTCCTCTCCTCTCCTCTCCCTCTCCTCTCTCTCCTCTCCCTCCTCTCCTCTCCTCTCCTCTCCCTCTCCCTCTCCCTCTCCTCTCCTTCCCTTCCCTTCCCTCCCTTCCCTTCCCTTCCTTCCCTTCCCAAACCTTCCCAAACCTTCCCAAACCTTCCCAAACCTTCCCAAACCTTCCTTCCCAAACCTTCCCTTCCCAAACCTTCCTTCCCAAACCTTCCCTTCCCAAACCTTCCCTTCCCAAACCTTCCCTTCCCAAACCTTCCCTTCCCTTCCCTTCCTTCCCTCCTTCCTTCCCTTCCCTCCTTCCTCCTTCCTCCTTCCTTCCTCCTCTTCCCTTCCTTCCTTCCCTTCCCTTCCCTTCCTTCCCTCCCTCCTTCCCTTCCTTCCCTCCTCCCTCCTCTCCTTCCTCCTCTTCCTCTTCCCTCTTCCTTCCCTCCCTTCCCCCTCCCTTCCCTTCCCTTCCCTCCCCTCCCCTCCTCCCCCTCCCCCCCTCCCCCCCTCCCCTCCCCTCCCCCTCCCCTTCCCTCCCCCTCCCCTCCCCTCTTCTCTGGTTTTGCTTCACTTGGGAGAGATAATCTGCATGCTTTTGGCTGTCCTTGGATAAGTCTAACTTCTCTGCTCCTTTCTCTTGTCCCTTTTGTACAGGTGCACAAGGGGAGAGGCAGGGAGTGAGAACCTGGTAGCTTCCCCTCGTCCTTGTGCTGTTTATTAATTGTAAATATCTATATAATATTGTAACTCCTGTCTATTTTGTACACATCCATTGCATTCCATGTAGAGTGTAGATTAGCTTGTAAATACAGCTTCATTTGCCTTTGAGTTGGTCTGGCAAAGTTAATGGTGGTGGTGGGGAAACTTCAATCCACCACATTACAATGCTTCAAAGTCCATTGTAGACTAAATCACAATCCTGGAATGAAGAGTTATAGTTTTCTGTGTGATCCATGGAGAGAGCTATATTCCTGGGGTGAATTGCCCTCTGTGTGCTCCACTGATTGCATAAGAACATAGTTGGAGCTCAGCCCAATACTAATGTGAATACACTTTTTATCATAGGATCTTAGAATCAGTCTCAAGCTGTGCCAGGGGAGGATTAGACTGAACGTTAGGAAGAAGTTCTTCCCAGACAGAGAGACTGGCCATGGGAATGTGCTGCCCAGGGAGGTGGATGGAATCCCCATCCCTGGAGGTGTTTAGGAAGAGCCTGGATGAGGCACTGGGTGCCATGGTTTAGTTGATGAGATGGTGTTGGATGATAGGTTGGACTTGATGATCTTGAAGGTCTTTCCAACCTGGTTAATTCTGTTCTGTTCTGTTCTATTCTATTCTATTCTATTCTATTCTATTCTATTCTATTCTATTCTATTCTATTCTATCATATCATATCATTCAGGTTGGAAAAGACCTCTGTGATCAAGTCCAACTATTGACCCTACTCTACAAAATTCACTCCTAGACTGTATGCTCAAGCACCACATCCAGGGGTGGTGACTTAACCACCTCCCTGTGCAGCCTGTTCACCACTCTTTCTGTGAACATTTGTTTTCATAATGTCCACATGCATCTAATCTTAGTATGCCAAGCACTGAATTTGCCTCTTCCTTTTGTTTGTTCCTTTTAAAAGAAATAAATAAATTTGATTTCTGCTCTTGTTTCACAGAAGAAAGATTTCTCTTACTGTGAGACAGCACATGAAATTACAGAAACCACAAGCTGGGTAATTCGTGAGAGATGCAACTATAAATCACAAAGATCCAACAGCTGCCACTGCAGCCAAATAACCTACTGCCACAAGAGCAGCTGAGAAACAATGACAGACAGACGAGGCTGACTTTTTTTGGTCAACTGGCCTCACTCTCCTGGAGAATATTTGGAGCCAAGCTGTCAGTTTACCTGACTCCAGAATGAACAAACAGTAAGCTGATAAAACAGCCTGAGTCCCACCACCTTTTTTCTTGGGAAAGTTTAGAGAGGCTTAATTCATGAGATGTTCTGCCTTTTGCTCATTGCCTGGTAACTTTGGGGTTTTTTGTCCCTGATTTGTGTCAGCTTGTGACCTTAAACTATCATCTGTGGTGGTCCACATTTCTGGTTAAATATAGAATCATAGAATCAACAAGGTTGGAAAAGACCTCAAAGATCATCAAGTCCAACCTGTCACCCAACACCTCATGACTACTAGACCGTGGCACCAAGTGCCACATCCAATCCCCTCTTGAACACCTCCAGGGATGGTGACTCCACCACCTCCCTGGGCAGCACATTCCAATGGCCAACAACTCTTTCTGGGAAGAACTTTCTCCTCACCTCCAGCCTACACTTCCCCTGGCACAGCTCGAGACTGTGTCCCCTTGTTCTGGTGCTGGTTGCCTGGGAGAAGAGACCAACCCCCACCTGGCTACAACCTCCCTGCAGGGAATTGTAGACAGCAAGAAGGTCTCCCCTGAGCCTCCTCTTCTCCAGACTAAGCAACCCCAGCTCCCTCAGCCTCTCCTCATAGACCTTGTGCCTATTCACTATGATATTAAAAGACCATCTAGGACGATAAAAAAGAGTTAGTGCAAATGCAGAAGGTCTTGAATCAACCCTTAATCTGCTTCTGTCTGGGTAAATCTTCTAGCTGAAATACCAAGTGTTTCAAAGTATTGCTGAAGAGTCATCACAGACCCCTTAGCCTAAGGTCTGCTGTAGGTCTCCTTCACATGTGGAGGGCCACAGGTCTAGGCTGCTCACACATCACCCAGAAGGATGCCTTAGGTGCCAGGTGTGGCACAGCACTGGTGTCTCTCTGCAAAGGACTGGTGTCTGTTATCTCTGCAGGGATTTTCAGAGGTGGAAATGTTTAACATGGAAACTAGTTCAGTTTTGATGTGACCATAAACCATTACCTCAGTAATATTTAGAATATCAATAGTAGTACCAAGTGTGTGAAGAGTTCTAAAACTCCTGGCCAAGCTGTCAGCCCCTGGCTTGGACAGCAGCACTCTGTGCCGGGCTAGGAACTGGCTGGAGGCTGAGCCCAGAGAGTGGCGGTGAATGCTGCCACAGGCAGCTGGCAGCCAGGCACTAGTCCCCCAGGGATCAGTGTTGGGCCTCATCCTGTTCAATATCTTTTTTGGTGTTCTGGATGAGGGGATTGAGTCCATCACAAATAAATTTGCATATGACACCAAGCTGGGGGCAGGAGTTGATCTGTTAGAGGGTAGGAGAGCTCTGCTTGGTGCTATGGCTTAGTTGATTAGATGGTGTTGGGTGATAGGTTGGACTGGATTGGTTTTCCAATCTGGTTAATTCTGTTCTATTCTATTCTATTCTATTCTATTCTATTCTATTCTATTCTATTCTATTCTATTCTATTCTATTCTGTTCTATTCTATTCTATTCTATTCTATTCTATTCTATTCGACTCTACTCTATTCTATTCTACTCTATTCTAAAAGGTCATACAAAAGAACAATCCATTTGAAGGATATTATCTAGCATGCAAGCTAATAGAGAATAACAGTTGTTTTCATTGTTTGGGGGTTTTCAAGCATATATATATGCAATGGATAAGCAGCAAACAAAGACACAAGATTGTTTATCTCCCTCTGAGGACGAATGCATTCAGAATACCTTTGAAGACCTCAGCATTCTGCTTAATGAATAAAAGGAGTATTCAACCATATCTGATAATGAAAATGAGGCATGCTTAACTGACTTAGCACCCAACTAATCAGCAGTTAATGCAGTCCTGAAAATTGCTAAGTTAATTCATCTTGGGTTAGTACACACGTGTAGAGAAGGAAGAATCAGGCTTTACATCTCAAGCATGAAGCCATTATAAGTGGCAACCAGTAAATGATGTAACCCAGAAGTTTCAGTCAGAAGCATGGCCTTGATCCATACACCCCTCAGACATCTGCACAATGTTTATAATTCTAGTATGAAATAGAATAGAATAGAATAGAATAGAATAGAATAGAATAGAATAGAATAGAATAGAATAGAATAGGTAGAATAGAATAGAATAGAATAGAATAGAATAGAATAGAATAGAATAGAATAGAATAGAATAGAATAGAATTAACCAGGTTGGAAAAGACCTTCAAGATCACCAAGTCCAACCTGTCACCCAACACCATCTAATCAACTAAACCATGGCACCAAGTGCCTCATCCAGGCTCTGCCTAAACACCTCCAGGGATGGTGACACCACCACCTCCCTGGGCAGCACATTCCCATGGCCAATCTCTCTTTCTGTGAAGAACTTCTTCCTAACATCCAGCCTGAACCTCCCCTGGCACAGCTTGAGACTGTGTCCTCTTGTTCTGGGGCTGGCTGCCTGGGGAGAAGAGACCAACCCTCTCCTGGCTACAACCTCCCTTCAGGGAGCTGGAGAGAGCAAGAATCTCCCCTGAGCCTCCTCTTCTCCAGGCTAAGTAACCCCAGCTCCCTCAGCCTCTCCTCACAGGGCTGTGCTCAAGGCCTCTCACCAGCTTTCTTGCCCTTCTCTGGACACCTTCCAGCAGCTCAACATCTTTCCTAACCTGAGGGGCCCAGAACTGGACACAGGACTCAAGGTGTGGCCTCAGCAGTGCTGAGCACAGGGCACAGTGAATTCCCTGCTCCTGCTGGCCACATTCTTCCTGATGCAGGCCGGGATGCCCTTGGCCTTCTTGGCCGCCTGGGCACACTGCAGGCTCATGTTCAGCCTACTCTCAACCTGTCCCCCCAGGTCCCTCTCTGCCTGGCCACTCTCAGTCACTCTGACCCCAGCCTGTAGCACTGCCTGGGGCTGTTGTGGCCAATGTGTAGAACCCAGCTCGTGGAAGTGTTCAATTTCATGCCCTTGGTCTCTGCCCATCTGTCCAGCCTGGCAAGGTCCCTCTGCAGAGCTCTCCTTACCCTCTAACAGATCAACTCCTGCCCCCAGCTTGGTGTCATCCGCGAACTTGACAGGTTGGACTTGATGATCCTTGAGGTCTTTTCCAACCTTATTGATTCTGTGATTCTATCTTTGAACTCTGCAATGACCAAGGGCTGCTTGGAAGTACGGTTAATCCGGCAGCCTCTAAAGCCACCTGATGATCAAATCAGGGACAAGAAGCACCACAACGAGTGTGGAATGAACATCCAGATGCTCCTGGCACTTCTGTTAACTCAGGGCATATACCTTTTTCATTTATCACCCTTAAACCTCTGCTCTTCTGAGCAAATGAAGAAAAAAAAATGTTCCTCATAGTCACTTCTTCCAGATTAAGATGTTTCATGAAAACCCTTTAATATCTTTTAAACTAAGAAAAGGCCAATTCAAAGAAAATGGATAAAAAAACACCACAAAAATAAGAGGCAGGATATTCCTGCTGTGTTAAGTCTTTGGTTTACCTGAGAATTTGGAACACAAACAATGAAAACAATGGTGAATCACAGCAGTGATAATGCCATGTGCAGGGAACAAAATTGATGGCCTCTCCCTCAAGCATCACTCTTTTGGGTCTGAACACTAAGTCATTCCTGTGAGCAATAGCAAACTCCCTGCTGCCAGGGAAATTATCTCATGTGGTTTTGAATCAATGTCTGTAGCCAAGTAAAATTGGGGCAGAGATATTTGCAGGTGTCAAGTCAGGCACGGTAACTCAATATGTACTTTGAGTAAAATCCCAGTAGGTTATTCTGGGATATTCTTCACACAGTGGTGACTAAAAAAACATGCTTTTTTCCCCCTTTCTTTCTTTTTTTTTTTTGTCTTTCCTTTTTTTGTTTTTCTCTTCTTAAAAAAAAATGAAACTTTTCCCAGCCTAACTTGATAGTTCACTAAGAGGAGACTCAGGGGTGACCTTCTCTTTCTGTAGGTTCTAAACCTCAAGCTCCTTAGTGTGCAAAGCAATGTCAAGGTGACACTTTGATTTTATGCAGTAAGATGTTTCCAAAGTCAACTTCTGTGATACAACTCCCTGAAGGGAGGTTGTGGACAGGTGGGAGTTGGTCTCTTCTCCCAGGCAGCCAGCACCAGAACAAGAGGACACAGTCTCAGGCTGCGCCAGGGCAGGTTTATGCTGGATGTTAGGAAGAAGTTCTATACAGAGAGAGGAAGAAGTTCTATACAGAGAGAGTGATTGGCCATTGGAATGGGATGCCCAGGGAGGTGGTGGAGTCACCGTCATTGGAGGTGTTCAGGAGGAGACTTGATGGGGTGCTTGGTGCCATGGGTTATTTGTTTGGGTGGGTTGGATTGGTTGATGGGTTGGACGCGATGATCTGTTAGGTCTCTTCCAACCTGGGTGTATTGTATTGTATTGTATTGTATTGTATTGTATTGTATTGTATTATGGCAGAGTTGGTTTGCTCACAATCTAAGAGAGCCTCTAATGCAATTGTCTGTGGGATATCAACTAACAGTAAATTTGCAGATGACACCAAGCTGGGGGCAGGAGTTGATCTGTTAGAGGGTGGGAGAGCTCTGCAGAGGGACCTCAACAGGCTGGACAGATGGGCAGAGGCCAAGGGCAGGAGATTGAACACATCCAAGTGCCAGGTGCTGCACATTGGCCACAACAACCCCAGGCAGTGCTACAGGCTGGGGTCAGAGTGGCTGGAGAGCAGCCAGGCAGAAAGGGACCTGGGGGGACTGGTTGAGAGTAGGCTGAACATGAGCCTGCAGTGTGCCCAGGTGGCCAAGAAGCTCAATGACACCCTGGCCTGCATCAGGAACAGTGTGGCCAGCAGGAGCAAGGAAGTCATTGGGCCCTGTATGCAGCACTGCTTAGGCCCAGAAAGAGAGACTGGCCATTGAAATCTGCTGCCCAGGGAGGTGGTGGAGTCACCATCCCTGGAGGTGTTCAAGAAGGGATTGGACATGGCACTTGGTGCCATGGTCTAGTAGGCATGAGGTGTTGGGTGACAGGTTGGACTTGATGATCTCTGAGGTCTTTTCCAACCTCATTGATTCTATGATTCTATTTTTTTTAATGGATGTTCCAGAATACTCCCTTTGGCTTTTGACTTATTTCAGTGTCAGTATTCAGACACTTAATAATTTGTGAGCTGGGGCTTTGCAGACCTACCCTGAATATATTCTGAACAGCTTGTTCAAAATCCAAATCCTCAAACTGGTGTCAGCAAACTTCATTCACACTGATTTTTAAGCCTGATCTTTATATTTAATCCCATGCATCAGCTGTTAGGTGTCAGCTCATCAGTTGTGGTGAATCTTTGCAAACTTCAGGAGTTCTGGAACTTGTTTGTGGAACAAAGGGAAAGTCTTGCCAAACTCCCACTGCAAAGTATTTCATAGCCTTTGGAATAACACATTTTACTTGGCAGTGTCAGATTTCAGTGCAATCAAGAATGTACCCCAAAGGTATTGACAAAACGTCTTGTCTTCAAAGATTTATGGTTTTTATAATGGTGCCAAAGGATATTTCAGCTCTTTCTTAGTCAGACCAATAGGGCAAAGTGTACACAGACATTAAATGGACTGTTAGCAGGGTTTGCAAAGAATAATACAATAATACAATACAATAAACCAGGTTGGAAGAGACCTTCAAGATCATCACATCCAACCCATCAACCAATCCAACCCACCTAAACAACTAAACCATGGCACCAAGCACCCCATCAAGTCTCCTCCTGAACACCTCCAATGATGGTGACTCCACCACCTCCCCCAGCAGTCCACTCCAATGGGCAATCACTCTCTCTCTATAGAACTTCTTCCTAACATCCAGCCTAAACCTGCCTTGGTGCAGCCTGAGACTGTGTCCTCTTGTTCTGGTGCTGGCTGCCGGGGAGAAGAGAACAACCTCCACTTGTCCACAACTACCCTTCAGGGAGTTGGAGAGAGTAATCAGGTCACCCCTGAGTCTCCTCTTCTCCAGGCTAAGCAACCCCAGCTCCCTCAGCCTCTCCTCATAGGGCTTGTGTTCCATCCCCCTCCCCAACTTCATTGCCCTTCTCTGGACACCTTCCAGCAACTCAACATCCTTCCTAAACTGAGGAGCCCAGAACTGGACACAGGACTCAAGGTGTGGCCTAACCAGTGGTACTATAACAGTGGTGATCTAAGAATAAATGTGAGGTGAAGTTCACATGCAGGCTAGTTCTGGAATTGGAATGTGCTGCCCAGGGAGGTGGTGGAGTCACTATCCCTGGAGGTGTTTAGGAAGAGCCTGGATGAGGCACTTGGTGCCCATCCTGAAAGCAGTGGAGGGAGAGCTTGTGAGAGCCTTGCTCTCCCAGAGAGGGGGTTTTCCCCCTGGGAATCTTAGTGTGTTCCACTCCCCCTCCCTGTCCAGCAAGCCTATAAAAAAGAGGGCACTGCAGCCATTTGCTGTCTCTTTTACTTCTGCCTTGTGGGGACTAAGAGAGTTGCTGCTGGCTTCCTGGTTCCACGTGGTCAGGCCTGGTCCTCCTCCTCCCTGCTACATCCAGTCCTCTTCAAAGGACTTCAGAGAACTGGTTTTGTATACATGTTTTCCCCATCCATTCTTGTTCCTTACCCTTGTGAACCCTTCCTGTTATATATATATACTTTTATATATAGTTTAAAGACATTTTTACCTTCCTACTTCCAAACCCACTCCAAATTATTTCTTGGTGGATTTGCTCCTTCCCTTTCTCTTTTTTCCCCTCAATCAGGAAAGAGGAGGGGGGGAGCAGGGGAAGGATTCTCAGCCTTGCCCCCCATTTGAGCTCTTAAATCCCAGTTAAGGCTCAAACCCCCACAGGCACACATGGGAATACTATGCTATGCTTCAGGTTTTTTGACTCCCCGTGTGGCTTTAATTGAAACTCCATGCTGGAGAATAGCAAAGGAGAATGTCAAGAGAACAGTGCTTCCTACAGGGAGCAAGAATTTAGAGAGTAAATTCTTTTCTATGCCCTCAGCATGATGTGGTCTTCTGCAGCAGGGGTTGATTTGAGATCACAAGTCAGCTCTTTAACAGGAAAAATCACAATATGAGAATAGTTGTTCTTGTCTCTATGAGGACTTCCTCCTCTGCAGGTGAAGGGAAAAGCCCAAATAGGCAACAACTACAAAATATGAAGGAGGGGTGGGTGGTTCTTTGCATTAGCATGTCAGCAAGACTTAGGTGAGCACCTACTCCTGAAATGAGACAGCTCAGTGGTCACAGAGGTCTGAGAAGAATTGAGTTACAATATAAGGCTGAATGTTTTGTGGGTGATTGGAGAGCACATATTCTGTCCTGGTGTCCTATATGCTTTGCTCCTGGTATGTGGTATGCTCCTGGTATGCTTTGCATGTTTACTTCACACAGCTAAATGAGCAAGTCACAGCCTTGCAGCACAAACCACCTGAACTTTTCAGAGGCAGCACAATTGCAGAGAGAAAACTGTTATTCTCTGCAGATCAGAGAAGAAATCTCACTTGGAAAAACTCTCCTACACTCAGTATAGATATATATAGCACATATATATATATATATATTCTCTTGTTCTCCTAATACCATTTCCATAATAAAGGGGTGATTCCCCTGTGTCTGCTCCTTTCTGAATTAATTCAAACTGAACATCAGTGACTAAGGAGTGTAATTTTAAAGAGATCTCTTCAGTGCTTAGTTCCCCAGACAGCAGTCTTTCTGATTGCCTGATGTGTTTCTGAGACAGGCTTTTCCTAGGCCTGATCACAATTCTGTGACTGCGCTCTTATTCTGATCCTATTCAGACACTTTCAGCTGATGAGGATTGCAACCTGAAGACCTGATATTGGTTTGTAAATGCAGCAGTTAGGATTTTGTGAGGGGTGTGGGTGGTATTTAGTTGATTGGATGGGTGAGGCAGAGAAGAAGTTCTTTTCTGCTTAATATTTCCCATTAGCTTGTTGTCTCAAAGATCAATTTTTGGCATAGCACGCAGGAATTTGCCTACAGAATGTGTCCTGTTAATGTAGAGGAACTACATATGCAAGAGTGTCCCACTTCCATTGTCTCTTTTCTTCTGAAGCTGAACTTCTAATGAATGATTTCCTCCAGCTGTCAAGAAAGTTTATATTATGGTGATAACTTTTTGTTTCCTAGAAACTATGCATCCTCCTTGTTTACCCTGAAGATAAGGAGGCTCAGGGGAGACCTTCTTGCTCTCTACAACTCCCCGAAGGGAGGTTGTAGCCAGGTGGGGGTTGGTCTCTTCTCCCAGGCAACCTGCACCAGAACAACAGGACACAGTCTCAAGCTGTGCCAGGGGAGGTTCAGGCTGGAGGTTAGCAAGAAATTCCTCTCGGCAAGAGAGATTGGCCATTGGGATGTGCTGCCCAGGGAGGTGGTGGAGTCACCATCACTGGAGGTGTTTAGGAAGAGCCTGGATGAGGCACTTGGTGCCATGGTTTAGTTGATTAGATGGTGTTGAGTGATAGGTTGGACTTGATGATCTCTGAGGTCTCTTCCAACCTGGTTAATTCTATTCTATTCTATTCTATTCTATTCTATTCTATTCTATTCTATTCTATTCTAGTCTAGTCTAGTCTAGTCTAGTCTAGTCTAGTCTATTCTACTCTATTCTATTCTATTCTATTCTACTTCTATTCTATTCTATTCTATTCTATTCTATTCTATTCTATTCTATTCTATTCTACAAGGTTTACTATCATTCATGAATCTATTTTCAAGGCACTCTGTGATGAAAAGTGATATCATCCTATTTTACTTAAGGAAAAGGAAGAGGCAGAACTGTTAGGGTGGAAAACCCCTCCTTTGAAGTGCTTAAAACACTAAAGGCTTGATCTTTCTGTATCTACAACACAGAGCACTGCAGAAATCTAAAGCACATACTGAGTTCAGAGCTTGATTCCATTCAGCTGCAGCTGCTGCAGAGCTTCTACTTGAAAGACGACTTCTGTTGAATGACTCTGCTCCATCCCTGAGCAGCCCCATCCTGTGCATTGGCTCATCCCTCAAAAAAATTCAGAGGACCAACAGAAACTGCTGATCCCACTATCAAGTCTTCTTCAGTGGAAATGAATAAAGCTAACCTGTAGTAGCCAAAGGCTTTCACTGAGTGAGCATTAATTAGGGAGGACACGCACCTTGCCAGGGTGTTTCACCAGGGTTGGTACACTGTAGAAACTGTGGGCTGCAGTTAATGCCGTGGGGAGAAACATAGGCTTGCTACAGCACAGCTGCCTTGGTAATAGCAGAGTCTAAACCACTCACAATTAACACATTTATCTATGCAAAACCTGGATAAAGAAAGGCTGTTATTTCAGCTGTGCAGGTAGGGATCGATGTGAGATGGATGTTGTAGATGTGAGGTTGTAGCCAGGCAGAGGTTGGTCTCTTCTCCCAGGCAGCCAGCACCAGAACAAGAGGACACAGTCTCAGGCTGCACCAGGGGAGGTTTAAGCTGGATGTTAGGAAGAAGTTCTATAGAGAGAGAGTGATTGCCCATTGGAATGGGCTGCCCGTGGAGGTGGTGGAGTCACCTTCACTGGAGGTGTTCAGGAGGAGACTTGATGGGGTGCTTGGTGCCATGGTTTAGTTGTTTAGGTGGGTTGGATTGGTTGATGGGTTGGACACGATGATCTGTTAGGTCTCTTCCAACCTGGTGTATTGTATTTAATGGAGAAATGCAGCAGTTGTTTACAGCTGTGGAAGAAATCTGCCATGTGACAGAGAAATGGTATGAGCTCCAGAATAATATCTTAATTGCCATTACTAGAGTGTCCCTTTGTTTCTGGTAGCCATGGCTTTTCCTTTCCATCCTTCCCTTCTTCCTCCCTGTGCCCCAACTCTGTCCTTTAATTCCCTTCATCATTGCTCTTGCTCCTGTCCTAGCTCAGTCTCCCCAGCCTGTGTGCTGGCTCCCTCTCACTTCTGGCTCCAAATTGGCCTGAGTTCAACCTTGCCCAGGTGCTGCAGTTCCCTGCCTTTAGCTGGTTACTGTGGTGCACACCATAGTTCCAACGTTTAGCTTTCTTCAGCATGTTTCTGACATCAAGCAGCACTTTCACTCACCATTCAAACGTTTTGACCTTAATATTTCATCTCCTGAAGAGACAGGAAGACTTGGTCTTGTGCCTACTATCATTCTGCCCTTTGTATTGCTGGTATTTTATAGGCAGGATAGGGCCATAAAGGGAAGCTCACTTAATGTGCAGCACTTAATCAGAAGCACAGTCACGAGAGGTAGACTTGTTGAAACTCTAAGTGCTAAACTATAATTTTTGAAGACAGGAGGATGAAAATTTCTCTCCAAAGTAGGAAAGTCTTCGTGTTTCTGGCTCTATTTTGCTGCAATATCTTCCCCACCTCCTTTGGCTGAATGAGGTTTTAAAACATGACTGCTCATCGAAATGTGAACAAGATGATATTGCAGGGAAGTAAAAAGGGATAATATCACTGCAACTGCTGTGCTTAAGATGATGAAAGACAAGCTTTTAGAAACTCTTTAAATAGGTGATGTAGGCATTTCTCCTGTCACTTTCATTCTGCTGTGTGGAAAGTTGGATGCAAATATCCCCCATAACCCCCATGCCTCTTTTATAAACCTTACACATTATTGCCTTAATACAGAGCTAAAGACATTGAACCATCCCACAGTTTCGGAAGCTTTTGAAAGTGGAAAATTTATAGGGTAATATCGACTTTACTACTGTCTCAGTGCTTGGGACTTCCCATTTACATGAACTTTCACAGTCCCTTACAAGAGATCTGCATGTTTATATTTGCTTTCTACCTGAAATGCCTTGCAAGACTTCTGAGCTAATGAGAAATAAGATGGCATGTTCCAAAAAGGACTTTGAAAGCTCCTTCAAAATGTTCTCAGGAGATAGAATAGAATAGAATAGAATAGAATAGAATAGAATAGAATAGAATAGAATAGAATAGAATAGAATAGAATAGAATAGAAGTGGAGAGAGCATAATAGCATAGCATAGCATAGCATAGCATAGCATAGCATAGCATAGCATAGAATAGAATAGAATAGAATAGAATAGAATAGAATAGAATAGAATAGAATAGACCAGGATGGAAAAGGCCTCAGAGGTCATCAAGTCCAACCTATCACCAAACACCACCTAATCAACTAAACCATGTGTGATGGGTCAACGCCCATCCTGTAAACAAGGTGGGGAAGGACTTGCGGGTGCTTTGCCCTCCCTGCCCTCCTCATGTCTAGCCTGAATCTCCCCACCTCCAGCTTCATTCCATTCCCCCTAGTCCTATCACTACCTGAGATCCTGAGAAGTCCCTCCCCAGCTTTCTTGTAGGCCCCTTCAGATACTGGAAGGCCACAATGAGGTCACCTGGGAGCCTTCTCTTCTCCAGACTGAACAGCCCCAACTTCTTCAGTCTGTCCTCATAGGAGAGGTGCTCCAGCCCTCTGCTCATCCTCGTGGCCCTTCTCTGGACACCTTCCAGCACCTCCACATCCCTCTTGCAATAGGGGCTCCAGAACTGGAGGCAGTACTCCAGCTGGGGTCTCACCAGAGCTGAGTAGAGGGGGAGAATCACCTCCCTTGACCTGCTGGCCACACTTCTCTTGATGCAGCCCAGGGTCTGATTGGCCTTCTGGGCTGCAAGTGCACACTGAGAGCTCCTGTTGAGCTTCTCGTCCACCAGCACCCCCAAGTCTCTCTCCTCAGGGCTGCTTTCCAGCCAGTCACTGCCCAGCAGGCTTTTCCTAAACACCTCCAGGGATGGTGACTCCACCACCTCCCTGGGCAGCACATTCCAATGGCAAATCTCTCTTGCTGGGAAGAACTTCTTCCTAACATCCAGCCTAAACCTCCCCTGGCACAGCTTGAGACTGTGTCCTCTTGTTCTGGTGCTGGCTGCCTGGGAGAAGAGACCAACCCCCACCTGGCTACAGCCTCCCTTCAGGGAGTTGGAGAGAGCAAGAAGGTCTCCCCTGAGCCTCCTCTTCTCCAGGCTAAGCAACCCCAGCTCCCTCAGCCTCTCCTCACAGGGCTGTGCTCCAGATTCCTTCCCGGCTTTGTTGCCCTTCTCTGGATACATTCCAGCAACTCAAGGCAGACAGCATTTAATCATAGACAAAATATTCTGTCTAAATGCTATATCACCATCTCAATTTGCACTAGGCAGACAGATGGATAAATGGCCTTTCTGCCTTTTTTTTTCAGTGACAGAACATTCCAAGTACTTTTCTTACATTTGTGCTGTATTTGCTCTGCTTTGTAGCCAGAGGTTTGGAAACACTATACACTTTCTGGGGCTTCTGATTTTGTGACTGCTAAATCAGGCAAACATTTCTGGGCCTGCTTTTTTTTTTCTTTCTTTTGTTTCTTTTCCCTGAAAGTGTAGAGCACTTGTTGTAATAATCTTATTTATTTATTTATTTACAGCTTCTCAGTCTGATCTCCAATGAGACAGGGTCTTAAATCATGTAGACTCAGATATGTCACCCAAAAGATGAACAGTGAAGGAAGAAGGCAGGTGGCTGGGGGCAGGTGTTGATCTGTTAGAGGGTAGGAGAGCTCTGCAGAGGGACCTCAACAGGCTGGACAGATGGGCAGAGGCCAAGGGCAGGAGATTGAACACATCCAAGTGCCAGGTGCTGCACATTGGCCACAACAACCCCAGGCAGTGCTACAGGCTGGGGTCAGAGGGGCTGAAGAGCAGCCAGGCAGAAAGGGACCTGGGGGTACTGATTGACAACAGGGTGAACATGAGGCAGCAGTGTGCCCAGGGGGCCAAGAAGGCCAATGGCATCCTAGCCTGCATCAGGAACGGTGTGGCCAGCAGGAGCAGGGAAGTCATTGTGCCCTGTGCTCAGCACTGCTGAGGCCACACCTTGAGTCCTGTGTCCAGTTCTGGGCTCCTCAGTTTAAGAAAGATGCTGAGCTGCTGGAAAGTGTCCAGAGAAGGGCAAGAAAGCTGGGGAGGGGTCTGGAGCACAGCCCTGCGAGGAGAGGCTGAGGGAGCTGGAGTTGCTTAGCCTGGAGAAGAGGAGGCTCAGGGGAGACCTCATTGCTGTCTAGAACTCCCTGCAGGGAGGTTGTAGCCAGGTGGGGGTTGGTCTCTTCTCCCAGGGAACCGGCAGCAGAACAAGAGGACACAGTCTCAGGCTGCACCAGAGGAGTTTTAGGCTGGAGGTTAAGAAGAATTTCTTCCCAGCAAGAGAGATTGGCCATTGGGATGTGCTGCCCAGGGAGGTGGTGGAGTCACCATCACTGGAGGTGTTTAGGAGGAGCCTGGATGAGGCACTTGGTGCCATGGTTTAGTTAATGAGATGGTGCTGGGTGATAGGTTGGACTTGATGATCTTGAAGGTCTTTTCCAACCTGGTCTATTCTTTTCTTTTCTTTTCTTTTCTTTTCTTTTCTTTTTCTTTTCTTTTCTTTTCTTTTCTTTTCTTTTCTTTTCTTTTCTTTTCTTTTCTTTTCTTTTCTTTTCTTTTCTTTTCTTTTCTTTTCTTTTCTTTTCTTTTCTTTTCTTTTCTTTTCTTTTCTTTTCTTTTCTTTTTTTTTTCTTTTCTTTTCTTTTCTTTTCTTTTCTTTTCTTTTCTTTTCTTTTCTTTTCTTTCTTTTCTTTTCTTTTCTTTTCTTTTCTTTTCTTTTATTTTCTTTTCTTTTTTCTTTTCTTTTCTATTCCTTTTCTTTTCCATTCTTTTCTTTTCTTTTCTTTTCTTTTCTTTTCCTTTCCTTTCCATTCCATTCCATTCCATTCCATTCCATTCCATTCCATTCCATTCCATTCCATTCCATTCCATGAGGTTTGTATGAAAAACACCAAGGTAATAGTCCTACCTTGTACTGTGCTTCAGTCACAATGGGCAGGATCCATCCCACTGCCCATTATATTTCCACTTCATTGGTATCTTTATCTGAGCTCTAGCCAATGGAGACACTTAACAGTTGGGGAAGAGGCAGAGGTGTTTTTAGGTCATGATTTTTTTTTCTGGCTTGTTTGAGATGTTGTAGATGCCAGGAGGGGATGACTCATGCCTTGTGAATGCCCGTTTTTCTCCACTGACTGGAAGGGGAACCTGAGGTCGCTGCTGTACCTGGCGCCATTGGAATTTGTTCTGATTCTTCCCAATCCCTGTAAGCTGGTCCTTGTTAATTCAGCAGCTTTGTCCTTCTAAAAAATGAAGCACCCTGTATCCGTGCACGTTGTGACACATTTTTGCATCTTCATAAAAGCATGGGCAAAAAAAAAGTTTGTGATTTGTGGCACTCACAGGAAAGTGAAAAAGGGAACTAAAACATTGCGATGAAATAAGCAAACATGGAACAATTTTTCTTCATTTCCTGCCTAACATCCTTTCAGCGTGCCATGCATACTCACACTGCTGTTCTTTTCTTTACTGGAGGTGACTGAATGTGTTTGCTTTAGCCAAAAGCACTTTGAGAGATCCAGCAAGTTCTTTCACACTTCTCGTTTAGAAAGTACATTCAGGAGATCAAGTGAAACAGAGAGGCATGGGAGGAAGTGAGGGATGTTACAGGTTACTGCAGAAACACATCTTTGTGTCCTGCTTGATTTTCTGGTCTGTTTCTGGTCTGTTTACTGGGTACTGGGTACTGTTTACTGGTCTGTTTACTGGGGTCAGAGTGGCTGGAGAGCGGCCAGGCAGAGAGGGACCTGGGGGTGCTGGTTGATGGGAGGCTGAACATGAGCCAGCAGTGTGCCCAGACAGCCAAGAGGGCCAACGGCATCCTGGCCTGCATTAGGAATAGTGTGGCCAGCAGGAGCAGGGAGGTCATTGTGCCCCTGTACTCTGCTTTGGTTAGGCCACACCTTGTGTACTGTGTCCAGTTCTGGGCCCCTCAGTTTAAGAAGGACATCGAGACACTTGAACATGTCCAGAGAAGGGCAACCAGGCTGGGGAGAGGCCTTGAGCACAGCCCTGTGAGGAGAGACTGAGGGAGCTGGAGCTGTTTAGCCTGGAGAAGAGGAGGCTCAGGGGTGACCTCATTGCTCTCTACAACTCCCTGAAGGGTGGTTGTAGCCAGGAAGGGGTTGGCCTCTTCTCCCTAGCAACCAGCACCAGAACAAGGGGACACAGTCTCAAGCTGCACCAGGGGAAGTTTAGGCTGGAGGTGAGGAGAAAGTTCTTCACCAAGAGAGTCATTCGCCATTGGAATGTGCTGCCTGAGGAGGTGGTGGAGTCACCGTCCCTGGAGGCGTTCAAGAGGGGACTGGATGTGGCACTTGGTGCCATGGTCTAGTCGTGAGGTTTGTGGTTACAGGTTGGACTCGATGATCTTCAAGGTCTCTTCCAATCTTGGTAATACTGTAATACTGTAAAAATACTTATGGTCTAGGGAGAAATCTGTTTCTGTAGGTGGAATGTGATCCATAGGTGGTTGAGAAGGGGATTTTTTTTTTTCACCCTCTTAAGAATGTAGGATACTATCAGAGGAGGGAGAGGGTTTGAAAATTACTCAGTAAAAATGGTATGAGAAGATTAAAGAAGGCAAAGGAGTTTATTCTTAATGTATCTGAGCCAAGAGACAGTGCTCTGCGGTAACAAAAACTGTTGATGAACATGAAAGGGCAAAAAAAAGGACTGAGTGGAAGGGAATAATTTGTTGAGAAAATGTTTGATACTGGCAAAGTAGAAAATGTTTTACAGTATCACCAAGGTTGGAAGAGACCTCAAAGATCATCGACTCCAACCTGTCACCACAGACCCCATGACTAGACCATGGCACCAAGTGCCACATCCAGTCCCCTCTTGAACACCTCCAGGGATGGTGACTCCACCACCTCCCCGGGCAGCACATTCCAATGACGAATGACTCTCTCAGTGAAGAACTTTCTCCTCACCTCCAGCCTAAACTTCCCCTGATGCAGCTTGAGACTGTGTCCTCTTGTTCTGCTGCTGGTTGCTAGAGAGAAGAGACCAACCCCTTCCTGGCTACAACCACCCTTCAGGGAGTTGGAGAGAGCAATGAGGTCTCCCCTGAGCCTCCTCTTCTCCAGGCTAAACAACCCCAGCTCCCTCAGCCTCTCCTCATAGGGCTTGTGCTCAAGGCCTCTCCCCAGCCTTGTTGCCCCCTTGCTTTCAGGATGGGTGTAACCCATCACATGTCTGCACATTATGGGGTGAGTACATCCTAGATGTGCGAGGTGGGAGTTCATGGCTCAAGAGGTGTTTCGCCCAGTAATAGCTTGGAGGGATTTATGTGACACAGTTTTGGAGCAGCAGAAATACAGGAAGCACCTGGTGAAACATCACACCCCCTACCAGGTTTTGTTATTTCTATGTTTGGTTTTGGTCCCAGGGGTTAAGAGAAGAGAGAGCATCGTAGTGGTCTCTAGGAGCTCTTGTGAAAGCGTGCTCCCTCCTGTTCACAGCCTGAGGACTGTTTTGGATGACTAAACTTGACTCTTGTTTACTCTTGCCAATATTTTCAGGGACAGATCTGGTGTGTGCTGGGTTGTGAAAACCATCCAGACATTGAAGCCACCTGCTGAGAGAATAATGGGACAGATGTCCCTGTCACTTTGGAATGCCCTGGCCACCACAGGTTCTGATCTGTGCTCACCACGAGACAGAAGGCCTTTCACAGACAATTACTCTCAGCTTTTATTTTAGCCAGAAAACTGGACATGGATGGTAGGCTTGATCTCACTCTCAGTTTTAGCCTCTTCTTTTTTTGGACTGACTCAGGAGTCAGGCTGTGGGTGAAAGCCTACTTTCTGAGGTAAGCATAAGCAGGGATGAATACAATAGAACTAACCAGTTGGAAAAGACCTTTGAGATCATCGAGTCCAACCTATCACCAAACACCACCTAATCAACTAAACCATGGCACCAAGCACCCCATCCAGTCTCTTCCTGAACACCTCCAGTGATAGTGACTCCACCACCTCCCTGGGCAGCACATCCCAATGGCCAATCCCTCTTTCTGGGAAGAACTTCTTCCTAACATGTAGCCTAAACCTCCCCTGGCACAGCTTGAGACTGTGTCCTCTTGTTCTGGTGCTGGGTGCCTGGGAGAAGAGACCAACCCCCACCTGCCCCCAGCTTTGGGTCATCTGCAAATTTACTGATAATGGACTCGATTCCCTCATCCAGATCATCAATAAAGATATTAAAGAGCATGGAGCCCACCACTGATCCCTGGGGGACACCACTGGTGCCTGGCTGCCAGCTGGCTGTGGCACCATTCACCACCACTCTCTGGGCTCAGCCTCCAGCCAGTTCCTACCCCAGCACAGAGTGCAGCTGTCCAAGCCAGGGCTGACAGCTGACTCTCCTCAAATAGTGAGCTGGGCAGGATTGCAGCCAAGAGAGGGAAATGATGTGGCCCCTGTGGATTTTGTATGGCTGTTACTGCATGGGTGCATGCTGGGCCCAGTGAGGTGGCTGGAAGTCCCATGTAAGGGCAAGAACCAGTGTTGAGGCTGCTCATATAGATGACAGTGTGCATGGGAATGAGGACATGTTTGCCTATATACCCCCATAATACTGTTGGTTTTGTTGATAAAATGTACTGGGTTTAGTTAAAGCTTTTCAGCAGCTTGAT
Organism: Picus viridis; assembly: GCA_033816785.1. Taxonomy (NCBI): domain Eukaryota; kingdom Metazoa; phylum Chordata; class Aves; order Piciformes; family Picidae; genus Picus; species Picus viridis. The sequence continues at coordinate 31,976,757 of CM066570.1, read as the reverse complement.
TATTTGGAGTGATTTGACACTGCTTTTTACTCACATCCACACTTCCTGTAAACCTTTATTCTATTACAAATATGTCTTTATTTATCCTCTTACTCTTTCACAAACAGATTTTTGAGCCAAGACTCTGGCCAATCTCACAGGAGAGCAATTGCATGGAATTACCTAGAAGATCCTGCTGGGTTGATCTCACCTCTTTTCACTAGGTGGAAGGTGAATTTTGTGATCAGCCTCTTTTATTCTGATAAGCCATTGAGGTGGGTTAATGCCCAGCCTGAAAACAAAGGGGGAGGGGCTTGCGGGTGCTTTGCCCTCCCTGCAGGAAGCTTTCCCCCTGGGAAACTGAGTCTGTTCCACTGCCCCCTCCCTGCCCAGCTAGGGTATAAAAAGCAGGACATTGCAACCATTAGGTTTCCTTTTGGCTCCTGCCTCTCCTGGATGAGAGCTACAGCAGCTGACCTCCTGCTCCTCTGCCACATGGTCAGGCCTGATCCTTCTCCCTGCTGCCTCTGTGCCTCTTCAGAGGGAGACTGGTTTTGTACTCTTCTTTGTCTCCTCCCATCCATTCTTGTTCCTTGCCCTTGTGAACCTTACCTGTTATTGTTATATATATTTGTTTGTTTGTTTGTTTGTTTGTTTAAAGAAAACTCTTTACCTCTCTACTTCCAGGCCAGCTCCAAATTATTTCTTGGTGGATTTGCTCCTCTCCTGTTTTTTCCCCTCTCTGTTGGGAGGGAGGAGGGAGGAGTGGGGGAGAGATTCTCAGCCTTGCCCCCATCTGAGCTCTTATCTCCCAGTTAAGGCTTAAACCACCACAGCCATGCAGACAGTTAAAACTTGTCACCTACTTCTATGCATTTTATGATGAGAAAACCTGGCAGGTTGCTCACATAGCTAAGGGGGCACCCCTGGGTGGATACCACCAGTCCAACTTGTTTTACTTTTGTCTTTGAAGCTGGTAGTGCTATATCTAGGTAAGAAGTGATTGAAGTCTGAGGCTAACCTCAGCTTTGATTTTGAAAAACTGCAATTAGAGTCTTCTGTGGGCTGCTGTGCAAAGTTTTTTACTTGGCAAAGTGAACTCTTTTGTAAGCTACACCTTACAAATGCTGTAGCAATGTTTGAATCATAGAAACAATGAGGTTGGAAAAGACCTCAGAGATCAAAAAGTCCAACCTGTCACCACAGACCTCATGACTGACTAAACCATGGCACCAAGTGCCATGTCCAATCCCTCTTGAACACCTCCAGGGATGGTGACTCCACCACCTCCCTGGGCAGCACATCCCAATGGCTAACAACTCTCTTGCTGGGAAGAACTTTCTCCTCACCTCAAGTCTAAATTTCCCCTGGAGCAGCTTGAGACTGTGTCCTCTTGTTCTGGGGCTGGGGGCCTGGCAGAAGAGACCAACCCCTTCCTGGCTACAACCTCCCTGCAGGGAGTTGTAGACAGCAAGAAGGTCTCCCCTGAGTCTCCTCTGCTCCAGGCTAAGCAACCCCAGCTCCCTCAGCCTCTCCTCACAGGGCTGTGCTCCAGACCCCTCAACAGCTTTCTTGCCCTTCTCTGGACACCTTCCAGCAGCTCAACATCTTTCCTAACCTGAGGGGCCCAGAACTGGACACAGGACTCAAGGTGTGGCCTCACCAGTGCTGAGCACAGGGCACGATGACTTCCCTGCTCCTGCTGGCCACACTCTTCCTGATGCAGGCCAGGATGCCCTTGGCCCTCTTGGCCCCCTGGGCACACTGCTGGCTCATGTTCAGCCTACTCTCAACCAGTACCCCCAGGTCCCTTCCTGCCTGCCTGCTCTCCAGCCACTCTGCCCCCAGCCTGTAGCACTGCCTGGGGTTGCTGTGGCCAATGTGCAGCACCTGGTACTTGGATGTGTTCAGTCTCCTGCCCTTGGCCTCTGCCCATCTGTCCAGCCTGTTGAGGTCCCTCTGCAGAGCTCTCCCACCCTCTAACAGATCAACTCCATCATCTCCATCCCAGATAGACCTAGTGCAATCAAGTGGTCTAATGGTGTCTCTGTTTTACTGTCTGTTCATTGCAGCCTTACCTGGTAATCTGGCTGTTCTGCACTTCCTTGGTATTCAAAGCTCTAACACTCTTTCATGTCCCTGAAGACTCCTTGTCTGTTTTCTTGGAATCTGTGCCTTAACCTGGGGTTCTTCTTGCCAGTTGCTGCTTGTCTGATTAAGCCACACCCGCTAAGTAAAGGGAGGCTGGCTGATAACTCTGGACAGATGGAGTGGTCTCGCCACAGAGGCTATGGAGAGTGGCAGCTAAACAGATTCAGTTTGATGAAGACATTGACAGGGTTGCATAATTAGCATACCAAAGCATATCTTTCTTGCTTCTATCTGTCAGCAAGGGTAATTCACTTCACTACGTGAGTCTCACTTGACATTTGGGGCTGATTCCTAAAATAATTCCCCTGCCGTGCTGCTTGCACTCTTCTTGACACAAACCTTTAGAATCAAAGCGATCTGAGTAGTGTGCTGTGATCCTTTCATCCTTAAAAGTGGTGTTGCAAGTTTTAGTACCTCAGCAGCAATGAGCTCAAAATTATAGTAGAATAGAAGTAACCAGGCTGGAAAAGACCTTTGAGATCATCCAGTCCAACCTATCACCCAGCACCATCTAAGCAACTCAACCATGGCACCAAGTGTCTCATCCAGGCTCTTCCTAAACACCTCCAGGGGTGGGGACTCCACCATCTCCCAGGGCAGCACATTCCAATGGTCAGTCTCTCTTTCTGGGAAGAACTTCTTCCTAACATCCAGCCTAAACCTCCCCTGGTGCAGCTTGAGACTGTGTCCTCTTGTTCTGCTGCTGGTTGCCTGGGAGAAGAGACCAACCCCCACCTGGCTACAACCTCCCTTCAGGGAGCTGGAGAGAGCAAGAAGGTCTCCCCTGAGCCTCCTCTTCTCCAGGCTAAACAACCCCAGCTCCCTCAGCCTCTCCTCACAGGGCTGTGCTCAAGGCCTCTCCCCAGCCTTGTTGCCCTTCTCCTGACACGTTCAAGTGTCTCAATGTCCTTCTTAAACTGAGGGGCCCAGAACTGGACACGGGACTCAAGGTGTGGCCTCAGCAGTGCTGAGCACAGGGCACAATGACTTCCCTGCTCCTGCTGGCCACACTGTTCCTGACGCAGGCCAGGATGCCCTTGGCCTTCTTGGCCACCTGTGCACACTGCTGGCTCCTGTTCAGCCTCCTCTCAACCAGTCCCCCCAGGTCCCTTTCTGCCTGGCAGCTCTCCAGCCACTGTGACCCCAGCTCAGTCAGAGATTTAAAGGTACTTAAGTCCTGTCAGGTATTCATCATTATAGATGTGGCTATTATTCTTATGGATGACTCTAAGGTCTTTCATCTGTTGGTTATGAAACCATTCAAGTAACAGCACTGTGAAGGCTTGACCCTGCCTGTGGAACACTGTCTGCTGGAAGAATCCTCTGAGAAGGGCACTGTGACCACCACATGACGAAGCAACCCTGTAGCAACTTCGTATTCATACACTGGGTGAACCAGGGTCACAGTTGCTCAGGGGACCTCTCATGAACTCTGAAGTTATTCCTGTGCATCAAGTGCAGGGAAATCCAGAACTGCAGTAACTCAAAGTAAATTGCTTTATTGAACAGGTTTTTGGGTTTGTTTTTTTTTGTCATGTGAAAAAATACTTCCAGCTACTAGCTAGGGTGGTTTGGGAATGGAAATGCTTAGGGCTTAAAAATCCACATCCCTGTTCTGATGTTGTTGACTAATAAAATATGAACACATGTGGATGCAGCTGTAAAATTATAGTCACTGTAACCATTGGAATGTGCTGCCCAGGGAGGTGGTGGAGTCATCATCACTGGAGGTATTCAAGAGGGGATTGGATGTGGCACTTGGTGCCATGGCTTAGTCATGAGGTCTGTGGTGACAGGTTGTGAGGTCTCTTCCAACCTTGATGATTCTGTGATTCTGTGAAAATGTCCAGAGAAGGGCAACAAAGCTGGGGAGAGGCCTCAAGCACAGCCCTGTGAGGAGAGGCTGAGGGAGCTGGGGTTGCTTAGCCTGGAGAAGAGGAGGCTCAAGGCAGACCTTATTGCTCTCTGCAACTCCCTGAAGGGAGGTTGTAGCCGGGTGGGGGTTGGTCTCTTCTCCCAGACAACCAGCACCAGAACAAGAGGACATAGTCTCAAGCTGTGCCAGGGGAGGTTTAGGCTGGAGGTGAGGAGAAAGTTCTTCCTAGCAAGAGAGATTGGCCATTGGAATGTGCTGCCCAGGGAGGTGGTGGAGTCACTGTCCCTGGAGGTTTTCAAAAAAGGATTGGACCTGGCACTTGGAGCCATGGTTTAGTAGTCATGAGGTGGGACTTGATGATCTCTGAGGTCTTTTCCAGCCTTACTGATTCTATGATTCTGTGATCACATGCAAAAACAGTTGGCAGAAGCTGTTGTGTTCTCTGTGTCTTTATGAGGTCCACTGCAAAAGAAACACCTTTCATTTGCAAGAGGAAATCTGATATTCTCTAACGGTGAGACAGAGAATCTACGGTGTTGATATCAGCTTTCGAGTATCACAGAGGCTGTATATGCTGTGAGACTTGCAGAGCCATGTACACAGTGTGTGGCTAGCTCCTGGATTTGGAAGACTTTGGAAGGACAGATCTGATGCTGTTTCCAAGCTGCATGTCAGTATGGGTACCTTAAATTTCCCTTCTCTGTATTTACACAAAGAGGTGATGCAGGTGACAGCATTAATAGATGAGGGGTGAGCAACTGATGTCATTTACCTGGACTTGAGCAAAGCCTTCGACACTGTCCCGCAGCACCTCCTGGTCTCCAAGCTGGTGACACATGGGTTTGATGGATGGACCACTAGATGGATAAAGAATTGGCTTGATGGCCGCACCCAAAGAGTGGCTGTCAACGGGTCCATGTCCCAGTGGAGGCCAGTGACAAGCAGAGTCCCTCAGGGATCAGTCCTGGGACCTGTCTTGTTCAACATCTTTGTGGGTGCCATGGACAGTGGCATCGAGTGCACCCTCAGCAAGTTTGCTGATGACACCAAGCTGTGTGGTGCAGTGGACACGCTGGAGGGAAGGGATGTCATCCAGAGGGACCTGGACAGGCTGGAGAGGTGGGCACAAGCCAACCTCAGGAGCTTCAACAAGACCAAGTGCAGGGTCCTGCATCTGGGTTGAGGCAATCCCAGGCACAAATCCAGGCTGGGCAGTGACTGGCTGGAGAGCAGCCCTGAGGAGAGAGACTTGGGGGTGCTGGGGGAGGAGAAGCTCAACAGGAGCTCTCAGTGTGCACTTGCAGCCCGGAAAGCCAATCAGCTCCTGGGCTGCATCAGGAGAAGTGTGACCAGCAGGTCAAGGGAGGTGCTTCTCCCCCTCTGCTCAGCTCTGGTGAGACCCCACCTGGAGTACTGCGTCCAGTTCTGGAGCCCATATTACAGGAGGGATGTGGACGTGCTGGAGCGTGTCCAGAGAAGGGCCACGAGGATGATCAGAGGGCTGGAGCACCTCTCCTGTGAGGACAGACTGAAGGAGTTGGGGCTGTTCAGTCTGGAGAAGAGAAGGCTCCCAGGTGACCTCATTGTGGCCTTCCAGTGTCTGAAGGGGGCCTACAGGAAGGCTGGGGAGGGACTTCTCAGGATCTCAGGTAGTGATAGGACTAGGGGGAATGGAATGAAGCTGGAAATGGGGAGATTCAGGCTGGATGTGAGGAAGAGGTTCTTTACCATGAGAGTGGTGAAGCCCTGGAATGGGTTGTCCAGGGAGGTGGTTGAGGCCCCATCCCTGGAGGTGTTTAAGACCAGGCTGGACGAGGCTCTGGCCAGGCTGATCTAGTGTAGGGTGTCCCTGCCCATGGCAGGGGGGTTGGAACTAGATGATCCTTGTGGTCCCTTCCAACCCTGACTGATTCTATGATTCTATGATTCTATCTTTAATTGCTGCATCCCCTTTAATTGCTGCATTGTTGGTTAATAAAACACATTGACTAATAAAGTCTGTTGATCAATACATGCTGGCTCTTTTGGGAAAGCTTTTGTCATATCACTGCTTGGTGACTCCTCAGGGAGCAGTGCAGCCACCAGTGATGTCTCAGTGGGAGCACACTTTCACCTGAAGCTGAAGACCTGTAGAGAAAAAGGCCAAGCCTCTGGGAAATGTTTATTTTTACTACACCATTGCCTCTCTTTGGAGCTGAGCTGAGGGAAATATCTATTGTCTTACTCCACCTACAGGGGTTTTTCTGTTCTTGAAATGTCTCCCCAGTCATACTAGTTTCTTTTGTAGGTCCAGTTCACAGGCACAAAGGGTGACAAGGTTTTTTGGGGGTGGGGCAGCCTATTGCTGTGCTGCTCAAGGTCCTTGCTAGGCTCAGGATCTCATCAAAAGGAGAGGAAGCCTCTTACATGACTCTTCCCTCTTCTTCTATTGCACTGCTGCACCCCACCTGGAGTACTGCCTCCAGTTCTGGAGCCCCTATTACAGGAGGGATCTGGAGGTGCTGGAAGGTGCTCAGAGAAGGGCCACGAGGATGAGCAGAGGGCTGGAGCACCTCTCCTGTGAGGACAGACTGAAGGAGTTGGGGCTGTTCAGTCTGGAGAAGAGAATGCTCCCAGGTGACCTCATTGTGGCCTTCCAGTATCTGAAGGGGGCCTACAGGAAGGCTGGGGAGGGACTTCTCAGGATCTCAGGTAGTGATAGGACTAGGGGGAATGGAATGAAGTTGGGGGTGGGGAGATTCAGGCTGGATGTGAGGAGGAAGTTCTTCCCCATGAGAGTGGTGAAGCCCTGGAATGGGTTATCCAGGGAGGTGGTTGAGGCCCCGTCCCTGGAGGTGTTTAAACCCAGGCTGGACGAGGCTCTGGCCAGCCTGATCTAGTGTGGGGTGTCCCTGCCCATGGCAGGGGGTTGGAACTAGATGATCCTTGTGGTCCCTTCCAACCCTGACTGATTCTATGATTCTATGAGTCTATGATTCTGTCTTGTAAAAGACAGAATTATAGACCTGCTGAATTTCATGTCCAGAGAGATGCTAGGAGAAGCCTGTAGGTGTGGTACACTTCTATAAGCAGGCAAAGGTTTCAGCCACGCTATGTGACCCGATGCTTTGGGTGCCTTAGAGCTGATGCTCATGCTGGCTGCTGACTCACCTGGAGCCATTATTCCCACAGACACTAAAATAATTGATCCTACTGACTGCAGCACTAACATCTGGATTACCTGGATTCCTCCACTGTGGTACATGTCCCTTAAGAAGCAGTGTGAGAGAGATGATGTCAGAATGAAAAGTGTGAAGGGTGAAATTCTCACTTCTACTAAAACACACACCTGGCATAACCTTCTCTTTCCTTGTGTGTTACTAAATGAATGAATCATAGAATCATAGACTCAATGAGGTTGGAAAAGACATCAAAGATCATCAGGTCCAACCTGTCACCCAACACCTCATGACTACTAGACCATGGCACAAAGTGCCACATCCAATCCCCTCTTGAATACCTCCAGGGACAGTGACTCCACCACCTCCCTGGGCAGCACATTCCAATGGCCAACAACTCTCTCTGTGTAGAACTTCTTCCTAACATCCAGCTTAAATCTCCCCTGGCACAACTTGAGACTGTGTCCTCTTGTTCTGGTGCAGATTGCCTGGGAGAAGAGACCAACCCCGACATGGCTACAACCTCCCTTTAGGTAGTTGTAGACAGCAATAAGGTCTCCCCTGAGGGAGTTGTAGACAGCTATTTTATTTATGTATTTATTTTTGTTCAAACATTAACTTTATGCAAACTACTTTCTTGGTCCTGGTGTTGTCTATAGAGGACAAAATAAGAAATGTGGGACTGAGCCTCCTACACCCAGGAGCTACTATGATAATATCCTGAAATTAGGTCCAATTTTTTTATTCCCCCTCCCCCAGTGCTAGAGTTTATGGAAATTGTACTTGGGGGTGCTGGTGGACGAGAGGCTCAACAGGAGCTGTCAATGTACACTTGCAGCCCAGAAAGCCAATCAGATCCTGGGCTGCATCAGGAGAAGTGTGGCCAGCAGGTCAAGGGAGGTGATTTTCCCCCTCTACTCAGCCCTGCTGAGACCCCACCTGGAGTACTGCTTCAGTTCTGGAGCCCCTATTACAAGAGGGATCTGGAGGTGCTGGAAGGTGTCCAGAGAAGGGCCACGAGGATGATCAGAGGGCTGGAGCACCTCTCCTGTGAGGACAGACTGAAGGAGTTGGGGCTGTTCAGTCTGGAGAAGAGAAAGCTCCCAGGTGACCTCATTGTGGCCTTCCAGTATCTGAAGGGGGCTACAAGAAGGCTGGGGAGGGACTGCTCAGGATCTCAGGTAGTGGGGGGGAATGGAATGAAGCTGGAGGTGGGGAGATTCAGGCTAGATGTGGTGAAGCCCTGGAATGGGTTATCCAGGGAGGTGGTTGAGGCCCCATCCCTGGAGGTGTTTAAGGCCAGGCTGGATGAGGCTGTGGCCAGCCTGATCTAGTGTGGGGTGCCCTGCCCATGGCAGGGGTTGGAACTAGATGATCCTTGTGGTCCCTTCCAACCCTGACTGATACGATGATACGATGACACTCTGATACTAAACCAGCCATGTATAGCTTTACATGCTGGTGGTTTTGAATAATCAACTTCTCCTTTGTCCATATCAGAGCAGATCTGCTTAAAGTGTCTTGACGAGAGCATGAGAATTAAAGCTTGTTCAAGTAGTGGGTGTCTTTGTACATGAAAAAAAAAAAGAAGATGGTGATATGGCTCTGTTGAGGTTTACAAGAGCCCTTTGAACTGTATAGGATTGCAATAAACTATTATTCTTTCTGACCCTACTTCTTTTTCTGATCCTACTTCTTAGATGTTTAGCACGTCTAAGTGCAGGGTTTTACACACTGGCCACATCAACCCCAGGCAGTGCTATAGACTGGGGTCAGAGTGGCTGAGAGCAGCCAGGCAGAGAGGGACCTAGGAGTATCTGGTTGATAGTAGGCTGAACATAAGCCAGCAGTGTGCCCAAGTGGCCAAGAAGGCCAACGGCATCCTGGCCTTTATCAGGGACAGTGTGGCCAGCAGGAGCAGGGAAGTCATTGTGACCTGTACTCAGCACTGGTTAGGCCACACCTTGAGTCCTGTGTCTAGTTCTGGGCTTCTCAGTTTAGGGATGATGTTGAGTCGCTGTTGAGGTGTCCAGAGAAGGGCAACGAGGCTGTGGAGATGCTTTGAGTACAGCCCTGTGAGGAGAGGCTGAGGGAGCTGGGGTTGCTTAGCCTGGAAAAGAGGAGGCTCAGGGGAGACCTTCTTGCTCTCTACAGCTCCCTGAAGGGAGGTTGTAGCCAGGTGGGGTTTGGTCTCTTCTCCCAGGCCCCCAGCACCAGAACAAGAGGACACAGTCTCAAGATGCACCAGGGGAGGTTCAGGCTGGATGTTAGGAAGAAATTCTTCTCAGCAAGAGAGACTGGCCATTGGAATGTGCTGCCCAGGGAGGTGGTGGAGTCACCATCCCTGGAGGTGTTTAGGAAGAGCCTGGATGAGGCACTTGGTGCCATGGTTTAGTTGCTTAGATGGTGCTGGGTGATGGGTTGGACTGGATGATCTCAAAGGTCTTTTCCATCCTGGCTAATTCTGTTTCTGTTTCTATTCTATCTATTCTATTCTATTCTATTCTATTCTATTCTATTCTATTCTATTCTATTCTATTCTATTCTATTCTATTCCATTCCATTCCATTCCATTCATTCCATTCCATTCCATTCCATTCCATTCTATTTTCTATTCTATGCTATTCTGCCCTTCAGAGCTGCCTTTACTCTGCATGAATGAGAATGCATAATTACACATATAGAATTTTATTAAACTTGGACTCATAAAATATAAAAAGTCTTGAGGTGAATGCCATAAATAATTCTTAGATAATTGCACTTTTTTAGGCTCCAGACAGGATATCTAAAATAGCTACATATCTTGTTACTCAACATACCAAGCCCTGCAGAAGCTGCATAAAGCTGTATATAGGAAGAGAGAAAGCACAGAAGACTTAGCACAGATGGTGAATAAATTTGAGTAGTTATCCCAAGACAAGAGTATTATGGCTTGCATAATCTTAGTATCTCTTATGTTTTGCCTTTCAATTCATAATCAGGGGACATTCAGGCCAGCCTATGTGTTAGATGCATTTCTAATGAGGAGGAAGAGCAGCATTTGGAGGCTGCTGAAGCCATTAATATTGTCTTCTTGCTTTCTACTGTACAAGATAGCTGGATGGCAGGACTCAAAAGGTACACTTACATAGCATGAAATTGAGCATCTATAAGAGAGACCTTGGTCTCTTCTCTCAAGCAGCCAGCACCAGAACAAGGGGACACAGTCTCAAGCTGTGCCAGGGGAAGTTTAGGCTGGAGGTGAGGAGAAAGTTCTTCACTGAGAGAGTGATTCGTCATTGGAATGTGCTGCCCAGGGAGGTGGTGGAGTCACCATCCCTGGAGGTGTTCAAGAGGGGCTTGGACGTGGCACTTGGTGCCATGGTCCAGTCATGGGATCTGTGGTTACAGGTTGGACTCAATGATCTTCGAGGTCTCTTCCAACCTTGGTGACACTGTGATACTGTGATATAACGTATTCAAATGTCCTTTCAAATATGCATCATCATTAGCAAGCTGTTTTTTGCTTTGGTCTGTAGGCTCATAAACTCTCTCACAGATGTGCCGAGATGGTAGGTTGAACTCTCTTCTTACCAACAGTCTCATGCAGTAAGCCAGGTGCTGACCTTCCCCTGCCTAAACACAGAGACAGAGGGTAAGTACTTGTGAGTGGTCACTAAACAGACTTGAAGAAAAAACTTGTATGAGAAGATTAGTTGTTAGAACTGTTTCAGAACTTGTTTTTCACTTCTGCACCTTATATTTGAGGAAAGAAAAAAACATCTTAGATTGATCAAGTTGATTAGTTGCCAAGATTCTGGGAGTCCTAATGTTCTTCCAAATCACAGGATGGGAAGAGTTCCTCTTCTTTTAGCACTAGTTGCCTGTTGAAATATTTTAGTTCCTAATATCCTTCTTTATCTTTTCCAAAGGTTCTGCTTGAATTTTACCTTGCTTAGTCTGTTTTGACTCCATCCCCTCAATTTAAGAAGGATATTGAGACTCTTGAACGTGTCCAGAGAAGGGCAAAGAAGCTGGGGAGGGGTCTGGAGCACAGCCCTGTGAGGAGAGGCTGAGGGAGCTGGGGTTGCTTAGCCTGGAGAAGAGGAGGCTCAGGGGAGACCTCATTGCCGTCTACAACTCCCTGAAGGGAGGTTGTAGCCAGGTGGCGGTTGGTCTCTTCTCTCTAGCAACCAGCACCAGAACAAGAGGACACAGTCACAAGCTGTGCCAGGGGAAGTTTAGGCTGGAGGTGAGGAGAAAGTTCTTCCCAGCAAGAGAGATTGGCCATTGGAATGTGCTGCCCAGGGAGGTGGTGGAGTCCTCATCCCTGGAGGTGTTCAAAAATCTCTAAAGACCATATTCTGTCCATTGACTTGCTCTGATATAAGTGGAAATTATTTTAGATATGTATTGTCCAGTTTGGTCAAAGGTGGCAAAATCTGGACACAAAACACTGTCAGATTTAACTCTGCATGCATATGTCCTTTGAAGTGGTTTATTAAATGAATATTTTTTGTGAATATATTATTGTAAGAATATAATAGAATAGAATCAAATTAGAGTAGGAATAGAATAGGAATGGAATGGAATGGAATGGAATGGAATGGAATGGAATGGAATGGAATGGAATGGAATGGAATGGAATGGAATAGAATAGAATAGAATAGAATAGAATAGAATAGAATAGAATAGAATAGAATAGAATAGACCAGACCAGACCAGGTTGGACGAGACCTTTGAGATCATCGCGTCCAACATATCAACCAATCCAACCCACCTAAACAACTAAACCATGGCACCAAGTGCCTCATCCAGGCTCTTCTTAAACACCTCAAGATGCATCAGTGGAGGTTTAGGGAGGATGTTAGGAAGAAATTCTTCATAGAGAGAGTGATTGCCCATTGGAATGGGCTGACTGGGGAGGTGGCAGAGTGGCCATCACTGGAGGTGTTTAGGAGGACACTTGATGGGGTGCTTGGTGCCCCGGTTTAGTTGATTAGATGGTTTAAGATCATGAGTTGGACACTATGATCTTGAAGGTCTCTTCCAATCTGGTCTGGTCTATTCTATTCTATTCTATTCTATTCTATTCTATTCTATTCTATTCTATTCTATTCTATTCTATTCTACTCTACCTGTATAACCTCCAGTGATGGTGACTCCACCACCTCTCTGGGCAGCACATTCCAATGGACAATTACTCTTTCTGTGAAGAACTTCTTCCTAACATCCAGCCTTCCTTGGTGCAGCTTGAGACAACATCCACTTGGCAAATATTAGAAGGTATAACACTTAGAAACTATTTCTAAACACACACAATCACATTTTGTCTGTTAACACTTACTCAAAGCAAATTTGAACAAGACACTAATAGCTTAGAAGCTTTACAGTCTTCAAATTGAAAGATAAAGAGATGCCATGTATTATGTTAGATTAGATTAGTCTCTGAGACACAGTCATGCTACCAGAATGAAAGCAAAACACAGCTGCTAATGATATCACAAATTTCATTCATCAAAAGCTTTCTCGTGTCCTAATGTTAATGCTCCTTATGAGCTGAATTACTTCTGCTGTATCAACTGTCTCTGTTCTGAACTAAAAGTTAACAATATTACTACATTACAATTTCTTTTCTATAGCTGCTCTCCAAAACCAAAAAAGCAAGCCTTTGGGGATATTTATAGGAGTACAGGCTAATGAAGCATTCTCTCCTCTCCAGTAAACACTGCTTAGGATTCTATCTAATCTGAGAGACTAAACATTTCCAAGGCTTTTCTCTGAACATTTGATCTCAGTGACTGGAGCAGTTCTGTTTAATTTGTTATAGAATAGAATAGAATAGAATAGAATAGAATAGAATAGAATAGAATAGAATAGAATAGAATAGAATAGGATAGGATAGGATAGGATAGGATAGGATAGGATAGGATAGGATAGGATAGATGGAATGGAATGGAATGGAATGGAATGGAATGGAATGGAATGGAATGGAATGGAATGGAATGGAATGGAATGGAATGGAATGGAATGGAATGGAATGGAATGGAATGGAATAGACCAGGTTGGAAGAGACCTTCAAGATCATCGTGTCCAACCTATCATCCAACACCAACTAATCAACTAAACCATGGCACCAAGCACCCCATCAAGTCTCCTCCTGAACACTTCCAGTGACGGCAACTCCACCACCTCCACAGGCAGCCCATTCCAATCAGCAATCACTCTCTCTGTATAGAACTTCTTCCTAACATCCAGCCTAAACCTCCCCTGTTGCAGCCTGTGACTGTGTCCTCTTGTTCTGGTACTGGCTGCCTGGGAGAAGAGACCAACCTCTGCCTGGCTACAACCTCCCTTCAGGTAGTTGTAGAGAGCAATTAGGTCACCCCTGAGTCTCCTCTTCTCCAGGCTAAGCAACCCCAGCTCCCTCAGCCTTTCCTCATAGGGCTTGTGTTCCAAGCCCCTCATCAACTTTGTCGCCCTTCTCTGGACACATTCCAGCAAGTCAACATCCTTCCTAAACTGAGGGGCCCAGAACTGGACACAGGACTCAAGGTGTGGCCTAACCAGTGCAGTGTACCAGGGCAGAATGACTTCCCTGCTCCTGCTGGCCACACTGTTCCTGATGCAGGCCAGGATGCCATTGGCCGTCTTGGCTGCCTGGGCACATTGCAGGCTCATGTTCAGCCTACCATCAACCAGCACCCCCAAGTCCCTCTCTGTCTGGCCGCTCTCCAGCCACTCTGACCCCAGCCTGTAGCACTGCTTGGGGTTGCTGTGGCCAATGTGTGTTGTTGTTGTTTTTGATTATCCCTCCCTGCTCTTCCATGGACTGTTGCCACACTCTCAGCTTTGACATCTTGCACCCCAAGATAAAACTGGAAAACTGAATCCCGGGGTCTTTACTCAGACAAAATCCTACAGACTTCAAAAAGGATATGGGCTTCGAGAACCTGCAAGACTTGGCTTGTCAGTTGTAGTGGTTTTGGAATTCACCACCACAGTAACAAAAGCTCGTCTCACTCAGTTGGGAAAGCACATGGAAGCTGTATTTGCAAGCCATAACTACACTCTACAATGGAAGGCAATGAATATGTACAAATATACAGGAGTTACACTCTTCTACAGGTATTTGCAATCAGAAAACAGCAATGAACCCCCCTGAACCCTTAATGGGATTCCAAAAGGAGCAGGGGTAACTGCTCCAGCTCTCCCCTAACCTCCTCCCCCTCCTTTTCTATGTTTAATTAGAAGGAAAGAGAAAGAAGTTAGGAGTGCTGTCAGCTCAAAGCATCGTTAGTGTTCTTATCTCATGCTCAGTGGCGGACAGATTCTTCCAGCTGAGCACAGCAGAAGCAGCCACCAGCGAAGGAAGAAAGGAATGAAGGTGGGAAACAAGACTGCTAAGGGTCCCCTTTCACACATCTGGCCAATAAAATTCATTTAGAATATTCTTTTGCATTCCTTTTTACACTCAACTGTGAATTGTTTATACTTCTTCACTCTTCTGCTTGAACTCTGCAGCTAACTTTTAAAGTCATAGCCGGAAACTGTCACATCAGTGTAGCTGCTCCTCAGTTGGCAATAGTGGGAAGAGTTAAAGAACCTATAACTAAGGTGAACAAGGGTTGTATGAGTTTGAACCTACCTTGAGCTAAATTCCTCCCAAGGCAGCTTGAATTGATGGGGTTTTATAACCCCTCTGTCAGAAATGACTACATAATGCACTGGCACAAAAAATGCCTACCTCAGCACTGGTTAGGCCACACCTTGAGTCCTGTGTCCAGTTCTGGGCCCCTCAGGTTGGGAAAGATGTTGAGATGCTGGAAGGTGTCCAGGGAAGGACAACAAAGCTGGGGAGGGGTCTGGAGCACAGCCCTGTGAGGAGAGGCTGAGGGAGCTGGGGTTGCTCAGCCTGGAGAAGAGGAGGCTCAGGGGAGACCTTCTTGCTCTCTCCAACTCCCTGAAGGGAGGTTGTAGCCAGGTGGGGGTTGGTCTCTTCTCCCAGGCAACCAGCACCAGAACAAGAGGACACAGTCTCAAGCTGTGCCAGGGGAGGTTCAGGCTGGATGTTAGGAAGAAATTCTTCTCAGCAAGAGAGATTGGCCATTGGGATGTGCTGCCCAGGGAGGTGGTGGAGTCCCCATCCCTGGAGGTGTTTAGTAAGAGCCTGGATGAGGCCCTTGGTGCCACGGTTTAGTTGATTAAATGGTGTTGGGTGATAGGTTGGACTCCATGATATTGAAAGTCTTTTCCAATGTGGTTAATTCTATATTCTATATTCTATATTCTATATTCTATATTCTATATTCCATATTCTATATTCTATATTCTATATTCCATATTCTATATTCCAAATTCTATATTCTATATTCTATATTCTATATTCTATATTATTCTATATTCTATATTCCAAATTCTATATTCTATATTCTATATTCCATATTCTATATTCCAAATTCTATATTCTATATTCTATATTCCATATTCTATATTATTCTATATTCTATATTCCAAATTCTATATTCTATATTCTATATTCCATATTCTATATTCTATATTCCAAATTATATATTCTATATTCTATATCCTATATCCTATATTCTATATTCTATATTCTATATTCTATATTCTATATTCTATATTATTCTATATTCTATATTCCAAATTCTATATTCTATATTCCATATTCTATATTCTATATTCTATATTCCAAATTCTATAATCTATATTCTATATTCTATATTCCATATTCTATATTCTATATTCCAAATTATATATTCTATATTCTATATTCTATATCCTATATCCTATATTCTATATTCTATATTCTATATTCTATATTCTATATTATTCTATATTCTATATTCCAAATTCTATATTCTATATTCTATATTCCATATTCTATATTCTATATTCTATATTCCAAATTCTATATTCTATATTCTATATTCCATATTCTATATTCTATATTCTATATTCCATATTCTATATTCCAAATTCTATATTCTATATTCTATATTCTATATTCTATATTATTCTATATTCTATATTCCAAATTCTATATTCTATATTCTATATTCCATATTCTATATTCTATATTCCAAATTATATATTCTATATTCTATATTCTATATTCTATATCCTATATCCTATATTCTATATTCTATATTCTATATTCTATATTCTATATTCTATATTATTCTATATTCTATATTCCAAATTCTATATTCTATATTCTATATTCCATATTCTATATTCTATATTCTATATTCCAAATTCTATAATCTATATTCTATATTCTATATTCCATATTCTATATTCTATATTCCAAATTATATATTCTATATTCTATATTCTATATTCTATATTCTATATCCTATATTCTATATTCTATATTCTATATTCTATATTCTATATTCTATCTCAGGCAGAGTTCAAGCAGAAGAGTGAAGATGTGTCTGCCTAACTTCAATTTGAAATGCAAGGAATGGGTTTATGGTCTCCTTTAGAAGCTTTTGTAAGGTGACTGCCTGCTCTTCAGCATCACAAAACCCACATTTGGGGGACGTAGTGGGAACTCTTTTTATGGGCTGAAGGTTTAGCAGGTTTGGCGTTCTCTGTTTAGTGCTCACCCCCCACAAAGATGCACAGCCCACCTGTCCCCTGCTTGCCCACCTCTGTGGTGGCTTCACCACCCACCGTGGCCTGCACAACATCTCTTTGGTTTTTCCATCACTAATGTCAAGTTCCTGGGTGCATTCCTGTGCGGAGTACCCTCGTTGATCCTGCTTTGGCAGGGGGTTGGACCTGATGATCTCTGGAGGTCACTTCCAACCTCTAACGTCCTGTGATGCTGTGATATTTTGGGCAAGGCTAAGGCTAGGGTTCCTGCATGCAACCTTTATTTATTTTTTGTTTCTTGTTGTGGCTTTCTGACAGTCATTCCACTTGCAATGATTAGCAGTTGTTTGAACAGGACTAGGCATAATGGTTCTATAAATATCGTGGATCATGCCTTGAATCCTACAGAGCAGCTGTTCGTGGCTGCATGAATAATTTACTACTTAATTACACATAGTCCCTGAAACTACTAATTCCTATCAGTTTGGTGTAAAGCTTAAGATTCTAATACCACATGATACTGACTCAGAGATCATAGGACTTTCTAAGGCTGTTTTTTTCCCCTTTTTTGTTGTTGTTGGGGTTTTTTTGTTGTTGTTGTTGCTGGTGTCCTTATTTAGGAAAAAGTGACCCAGGTTTTATTTTCAATCTTTCAGTAACCCTGAGACCTGACTTCTATGCCACTGGAATGTGCTGTAGCCAGGCAGAGGTTGGTCTCTTCTCCCAGGTAGCCAGTACCAGAAGAAGAGGACACAGTCTCAGGTTGTGCCAGGGCAGGTTTAGGCTGGATGTTAGGAAGAAGTTCTACACAGAGAGAGTGATTGCCCATTGGAATGGGCTGCCCGTGGAGGTGGTGGAGACACCTTCATTGGAGGTGCTCAGGAAGAGGCTTGATAGGGTGCTTGGTGCCATGGTTTAGTTGTTTAGGTGAGTTGGATTGGTTGATGGGTTGGACGCCATGATCTTGAAGGTCTCTTTCACCCTGGTGTATTGTATTGTATTGCCCAGGGAGGTGGTGGAGAGTCACCGACCCTGGAGGTGTTCAAAAAGGGATTTGATGTGGCACTTGGAGCCATGGTTTAGTTGCCAGGAAGTGTTGGGTGATAGGTTGGACTTGATGATCTCTGAGGTCTTTTCCAACCTTATTGATTCTCTGATTCTGTGACTCCTTCCTACCTTTTTTACTCCAGCTGTGACCTATGTATCACAGTATCACCAAGGATGGAAGAGACCTCAAAGATCATCAAGTCAAACCTGTCACCACAGACCTCATGACTAGACCATGGCACCAAGTGCCACGTCCAATCCCCTCTTGAACACCTCCAGGGATGGGGACTCCACCACCTCCCTGGGCAATACAATACAATACAATACAATACAATACAATACAATACAATACAATACACCAGGTTGGAAGAGACCTTCAAGATCATCGTGTCCAACCCATCAACCAATCCAACCCACCCAAACAACTAAACCATGGCACCAAGCACCCCATCAAGTCTCCTCCTGAACACTTCCAGTGACGGCAACTCCACCACCTCCCCGGGCAGCCCATTCCAATGGGCAATCACTCTCTCTGTATAGAACTTCTTCCTAACATCCAGCCTAAACTTGCCCTGGCACAGCCTGTGACTGTGTCCTCTTGTTCTGGTACTGGCTGCCTGGGAGAAGAGACCAACCTCTGCCTGGCTACAACCTCCCTTCAGGTAGTTGGAGAGAGCAATCAGGTCACCCCTGAGTCTCCTCTTCTCCAGGCTAAGCAACCCCAGCTCCCTCAGCCTCTCCTCATAGGGCTTGTGTAACCCAAGAAAAGCAAACTGAGATAGAAGTTCTGGCAGCTGAGGTGGAGTCACCTGAGGGCTATTGTTGTTGTTGTTATTTCATAGACTCAACAAGGTTGGAAAAGACCTCAGAGATCATCAAGTCCAACCTGTCACCCAACACCTCATGACTAACTAAACCATGGCTTCACGTGCCACATCCAAGCCCTTTTTGAACACTTCCAGGGACAGGGGCTCCATCACCTCTCTGGGGAGCACATTCCAATGACCAATCTCTCTTTCTGGGAAGATCTTTCTCCTCATCTCCAGCCTAAATCTCCCCTGGTGCACTCAGCAGCAGGAGAAGGAGCAGCTGCAGGAAGCTCCACAGTCCAGTGAGTTAAACTCCATGATATTCAGATCACCTCCTGTGCTCTGCCGGGACCACCTGTGAGTGTCTCGGCCATTTCCCACCTGAGCAAGGGGAAAAGCTGCGTCACTCTGCGCCCCTGCCACGCTCTCAAGCAGCCTGGGAAGGGCAACTACCTCTCCCTAGTGTCCTGACTCCGCAGGACTGCAGCACCGAGGGAGCCACTCGAGAGAGCCCATCCAGTTGAACCTGCCTGATTGGCAGAAGGCTATGCAGCACCCCCACAGCCGCAGGAGAAAGCTGCCTCCAAGTGTCCAGAAGGGACCACTCCTGGGAGCAGGTGCTGCGTCACCACAAGCCCCGAGACTCGGCAGTGACCAGCTACGGCGCCATCAGATCCCCGTGAGCCTTGGAGCCAGCCGCAGCCCCACCGGGTCCTCATGAATCCCTTAGCCCCGGCAGCCACCTCAGTAGCAGTAACCTGCTTGGCAATGTGCTTAATACCAGATTTGGCTCTCTTTAAAATCCCTGTGCTTTGGCCCACGTGGTATTGCAACCTATGGTTTATAAGCAGCCCTCCCCAGCTGTGTCTGGAGCCACAATCCCTGATCATAGATTGGTTTAAGTCTCTGAAAGGTTCCTTTAAAATTGTATGTGCATCACATCTCATCTCTCCTAGCGATTTAGCGATCACCAAGCATCTTGTCGAGTCGCCGTCTGGTGGACAAGCGGCGGAATTGCAGCCTTGGTTCTATTACTGCAGAGCTTTTTTTGTATTTTCCCAATTTGGTTCAAAATTGCTACACCACATTAGTTTGTGGGATATATTTCACAGCCATGCACTAGAATCTGAATATAGATATTGATAAAAGGTGCCATGGTTTAGTTGATCAGATAGTGTTGGATGATGGTTTGGACTCGATGATCTCAAAGGTCTTTTCCAACCTGGTTAATTCTATTCTATTCTGATAAAAAATAAATTCTGTACTTAATATTGTCATAAATAATAATGAATGACTTAATAATAGGATAGGATAGGATAGGATAGGATAGGATAGGATAGGATAGGATAGGATAGGATAGGATAGGATAGGATAGGGTAGGGTAGGGATAGGATAGGATAGGTAGGGTAGTAGGATAGGATAGGGTAGGGTAGGATAGGAGGGTAGAATAGAATAGAATAGAATAGAATAGAATAGAATAGAATAGAATAGAATAGAACAGGATAGGACAGGATAGGGTAGAATAGAATAGAATAGAATAGAATAGAATAGAATAGAATAGAATAGAATAGAATAGAATAGAATAGAATAGAATAGGGTAGGGTAGGGTAGGGTAGGGTAGGGTAGGGTAGGGTAGGGTAGGGTAGGGTAGGGTAAGGTAGGGTGGGGTAAGGTAGGGTAGGATAGAATAGAATAGAATAGAATGGAATAGAATAGAATAGAATAGAATAGAATAGAATAGAATAGAATAGAATAGGGAATAGGATAGGATAGGATAGAATAGAATAGAATAGAATAGAATAGAATAGAATAGAATAGAATAGAATAGAATAGAATAGAATAGAATAGAATAGAATAGGAGTAGTGTAGGGTAGGGTAGGGTAGGGTAGGGTAGGGTAGGATAGGGTAGGGTAGGGTAGGGTAGGGTAGGGTAGGATAGGATAGGATAGGATAGGATAGGATAGGATAGGATAGGATAGGATAATGACCTAGACTAGACTAGACTAGACTAGACTAGACTAGACTAGACTAGAATAGAATAGAATAGAATAGAATAGAATAGAATAGAATAGAATAGAATAGAATTAACCAGGTTGGAAAAGACCTTCGAGATCATCAAGTCCAACCTATCATCCAACACCATCTAATCCACATTGCCAGATTACACTAACACACTATTAAAAGCTGGAGGGTTTTTCTGAGATGGAAAAATTGGTTTGCATGGAGATTTGTTGAGCTGAAAAGAGATGTGCTCACGTCTACCACTGCACCACTTTTTGTGCCAGGAAAATAATTGTGAAGGAGCTTTACTCATGAGGAATACAAAAGCCTGAGAAATCACCTGTGTTATGCAACTATCTTTCCAATAGCCTTCTTGCAATCCCAGTGACATCCGTATTTGGGAAACAATATTGATCTCTACTCTCACAGAAAATTTCCCCAAAGGAAAGCAAAATTAGAAAACTATAGACTCATAGAATCGTAGAATCAGTAAGATTGGAAAAGACCTCAGAGATCATCCAGTCCAAGCTGTCACCCAACACCTCATGACTAACTAAACCATGGCACCAAGTGCCACGTCCAACCCCTCTTGAACACCTCCAGGGATGGGGACTCCACCACCTCCCTGGGCTGCACATTCCAATGACTAACAACTCTCTCTGTCAAGAATTTTCTCCTCACCTCCAGCCTGAACCTCCCCTGGCACAGCTTGAGACTGTGTCCTCTTGTTGTGGTGCTGATTGCCTGGGAGAAGAGACCAACGCCCTAAAGGCTACAACCTCCCTTCGGATAGTTGGAGAGAGCAATAAGGTCTTCCCTGAGCCTCCTCTTCTCCAGGCTAAGCAACCCCAGCTCCCTCAGCCTCTCCTCACAGGGTTGTGCTTGAGGCCTCTCCCCAGCTTTGTTGCCCTTCTCTGGACAGCTTCAAGTGTCTCAATGTCCTTCCTAAACTGAGGGGCCCAGACCTGGACACAGGACTCAAGGTGTGGCATAACCAGTGCTGAGCACAGGGCACAATGACTTCCCTGCTCCTGCTGGCCACACTGTTCCTGATGCAGGCCAGGATGCCCTTGGCCTTCTTGGCCCCCTGGGCACACTGCTGGTACATGTTCAGCTGCTGTCAACCAGACCCCCCAGGTCCCTTTCTGCCTGGCTGCTTTCCAGCCACTCCAATCCCAGCCTGGAGCACTGCCTGGGGTTGTTGTGACCAAAGTGCAGCACCCAGAACTCAGACTTGTTGAATGCCATCATGTCTGTAATACTTTCAGTGCCACAGAATGGTACTCTCCCCTTTTTACTGTGATATTCATATTCAAAATCTGAGGAATATGTTTTACTGGAAAGCATACTATATGCAACTTTGTCATTCAAGGCTTATAATAGAGTTTAGTTTCCAAATCTGGTTGCTGCTTTCAGGGCCTTGGCTTCAAAAGCACAATTGTGAAATGAGATATGAACCTGCTTCATTTCCTATTCCAAAGTGAAAATAAAAAGGTTAATTCCTAGCTGAAACTCTTGCAGGTGCTCAAATTTTTGTCTCAATGCCCATGAGTTTTTTTATTGCTGTGCCAACTTGGCAATGCCTCCAGTCAATTAATGTAAAATATAATAGCTCCCACAGGTGCACAAAGAAATGAGTAGATTTGTTAAAATGGTGAGTAATAAAATGATATAATGGGTTATGGCAGTCTGGAACTATCTTTGTATATGTATCTCCTCCCATTTTGTTTCCATTTACTCATGTCCAATAGTTGTGACAGATCTTGCCTGAAGGCTGTAGCAAGAGTATCACAGTATCACAGTATCACTAAGGTTGGAAGAGACCTCAAAGATCATCAAGTCCAACCTGTAACCACAGACCTCATGACTAGACCATGGCACCAAGTGCCACGTCCAATCCCTCTTGAACACCTCCAGGGACGGTGACTCCACCACCTCCCTGGGCAGCACATTCCAATGACGAATCACTCTCTCAGTGAAGAACTTTCTCCTCACCTCCAGCCTAAACTTCCCCTGTTGCAGCTTGAGACTGTGTCCTCTTGTTCTGGTGCTGCTTGCTAGACAGAAGAGCCATTCCTGGCTACAACCACCCTTCAGGTAGTTGTAGAGAGCAATGAGGTGTCCCCGGAGCCTCCTCTTCTCCAGGCTAAACAACCCCAGCTCCCTCAGCCTCTCCTCACAGGGCTGTGCTCAAGGCCTCTCCCCAGCCTTGTTGCCCTTCTCTGGACACGTTCAAGTGTCTCAATGTCCTTCCTAAACTGAGGGGCCCAGAACTGGACACAGGACTCAAGGTGTGGCCTAACCAGTGCAGTATACAGGGGCACAATGACTTCCCTGCTCCTGCTGGCCACACTATTCCTAATGCAGGCCAGGATGCCGTTGGCCTTCTTGGCCACCTGGGCACACTGCTGGCTCATGTTCAGGCAGCTGTCAATCAGCACCCCCAGGTCCCTTTCTGTTTGGGAGCTCTCCAGCCACTCCGACCCCAGCCTGTAGCTCTGCATGGGGTTGCTGTGGCCAACAGTCTTGAGGACTGCTTGATGTGCATGTCGAGTTTTCTGTAATCAGAGTCACAAAGCACAAAGTCACAAGCTGGAAGTTCCACTGTTTGAAATCCTTTCATTCTCAAACTGAAATTAAAAATCTCCCCTTCACCAGGTGGAAATGTCAATTGATTTTCTTCTTACAGAAAAGACAACCAACTTTGGTTTCCTGAAATTCAATCTAAATGCTTTGAGTATGGTTTCTTTTGACTTCACTGTGGCACTGGTGTGATGGGTTGAAGGGCTGATCCTTCCACCAAAGGCAAAAAATGAAACTCAGGCAAACAGTATCACAGTATCACAGTATCACTAAGGTTGGAAGGGACCTCAAAGATCATCAAGTCCAACATGTCACCACAGACCTCATGACTAGACCATGGCACCAAGTGCCACGTCCAATCCCCTCTTGAACACCTCCAGGGACGGTGACTCCACCATCTCCCTGGGCAGCACATTCCAATGGCAAATGACTCTCTCGGTGAAGAACTTTCTCCTCACCTCCAGCCTAAACTTCCCCTGGTGCAGCTTGAGACTGTGTCCTCTTGTTCTGCTTCTGGTTGCTAGAGAGAAGAAGCCAACCCCTTCCTGGCTACAACCACCCTTCAGGTAGTTGTAGAGAGCAATGAGGTCGCCCCTGAACCTCCTCTTCTCCAGGCTAAACAACCCCAGCTCCCTCAGCCTCTCCTCACAGGGCTGTGCTCGAGGCCTCTCCCCAGCCTTGTTGCCCTTCTCTGGACACGTTCAAGTGTCTCGATGTCCTTCTTAAACTGAGGGGCCCAGAACTAGACACAGGACTCAAGGTGTGGCCTAACCAATGCAGAGTACAGGGGCACAATGACTTCCCTGCTCCTGCTGGCCACACTATTCCTGATGCAGGCCAGGATGCCCTTGGCCTTCTTGGCCACCTGGGCACACTGCAGGCTCATGTTTAGGCAGCTGTCAATCAGCACCCCCAGGTCCCTCTCTGTTTGGCAGCTCTCCAGCCACTCCGACCCCAGCCTGTAGCTCTTCATCGGGTTGCTGTGGCCAAAGTGCAGCACCTGGCACTTGGACTTGTTGAATGTCATCCTGTTGGACTCTGCCCATCTGCCCAGTCAGTCGAGGTCCCTCTGCAGAGCCCTCCAACAGATTGCAGAAATGGTGGCAAAAGTTTAAAGGGAAAAGCAGTGAATATTTTACAGACAACCACAAGCACGATGACAAAAGAGAGATCCCAGAGCATACCCATAAACATCCCAACATTTCCCTCTCCCCACCCGTGGGTACACCCAAAATGCCCAAGGCTCTTTATTCCCCACCCCACCCCCAAGCTAATCTCAGCTGGCCAGATCTGAGATTGCCCTTCCCCCAGCCTTGGGCCCAGCCAAGCCCAAGAGGCCATGAGATGGCTCACCGCATTGAGAGGTAGCAGTAAGGGAAAAAGAGGAAGTGCAGGACCTCTGCTGGTTGTTTTATAAGGGAGCAGGGCACTGTGGGGTGAAATACATAGCTTCCTGTGTCCACCCACTGGGCTGGACCCTTTGGGACACTGCAGGTGTGGCTTGTGTGGTGGCAACAGCAGGCACTCAGCCTGAACCACCACAACTGGTTAGGCCATACTTTGATTCCTGTGTCCAGTTCTGGGCCCCTCAGTTCAGGAAAGATGTTGAGCTGCTGGAAGGTGTCCAGAGAAGGGCAACAAAGCTGGGGAGGGGTCTGGAGCACAGCCCTGTGAGGAGAGGCTGAGGGAGCTGGGATTGCTTAGCCTGGAGAAGAGGAGACTTAGGGGAGACCTTCTTGCTGTCTCCAACTCCCTGAAGGGAGGTTTAGGTTGGAGGTGAGGAGGAAGTTCTTCCCAGCAAGAGAGATTGGCCATTGGAATGTACTGCCCAGGGAGGTGGTGGAGTCACCATCCCTGGAAGTGTTCGAAAAGGGCTTGGATGTGGCACTTGAAGCCATGGTTTAGTTAGTCATGAGGTGCTGGGTGACAGGTTGGACTTGATGATCTTTGAGGTCTTTTCCAACCTTATTGATTCTGTGATTCTATGATACTTTGCATACAACTTCCTGGCACCTCCTGTGCACTGCAGATACTGCACACTGATTTTCTACTGTTTTATTCCCTCATTTTCCCTGTTGCTGCATTCTGTCACGTCAGCTAGATCGAATTTCTACCAGTGTGCATTGATTGTGTGCTTATTGACACACACTGATATTCAGTTTAAAAGGGTACTATGTAAGGACTATCATTCTGTGGGAAACTGCAGTTTCCCTGGACTTCCCAACGACTCCTGTTGTCTGGCAGCAAGTACCATTTGGTTTGGATGACCCAACCAAACGGCAAAAGCTTTGTCTTGGAGATGCATTCAGGACAAATCATTCATCTATCAGAGTAGAGAGCTGTGGAGCAGCTCAGCATTTTTCAAAGATAAATACAGGACTCATTAGGAATTTGGAAAAAAATTGTGCTCAGAGTGATTTCTAAGCCTCAAAACTTCCTCCTTTGAAGATACAGCAGAAATGGGGAAAGGCCTAAAAACTTCATTTCTTTACTAAAGCCCTTTCTAAGTCACTGATTCATCATAATCTATTACGGAAGGCTTGAGCCAATGAATGTCTAATTGGTCACTTAAATGTTACTTCCATGTGATTTCAGTTGGATCCACATCTTAATCCACATCTTTCTTTCTGGCTCCGTGAGATAAACCCATAAGAAGAGTGTCTTACTAATCTGAAACTTAAGAACTGAACTTTCCACCAGTCATAGGAGATGGCAATCCTTATAGTGATCATATGCTGAGCAATATAAGCACAGGAAATCTGGACAAGCTATCCTTCAGCTGCATTTTCAGAAGTGATCAGAACTACATTATAGAAAGTGAGATTGGCCATTGGAATGTGCTGCCCAGGGAGGTGGTGGAGTCACCATCACTGGAAGTGTTTAGGAAGAGCCTGGATGAGGCACTTGGTGCCATGGTTGAGTTGATTAGATGGTGTTGTGTGATAGGTCGGACATAGTATCATAGTATCAGTCAGGGGTGGAAGGGACCACAAGGATCATCTAGTTCCAACCCCCCTGCCATGGGCAGGGACACCCCACACTAGATCAAGCTGGCCAGAGCCTTATCCAGCCGGGTCCTAAGCACCTCCAGGTATGGGGCCTCAACCACCTCCCTGGACAACCCATTCCAGGGCTTCACCACTCTCATGGGGAAGAACTTCCTCCTCATGTCCAGCCTGAATCTCCCCACCTCCAGCTTCATTCCATTCCCCCTAGTCCTATCACTACCTGACATCCTGAGAAGTCCCTCCCCAGCTCTCTTGTAGGCCCCTTCAGATACTGGAAGGCCACAATGAGGTCACCTGGGAGCCTTCTCTTCTCCAGACTGAACAGCCCCAACTCCTTCAGTCTGTCCTCATAGGAGAGGTGCTCCAGCCCTCTGATCATCCTCGTGGCCCTTCTCTGGACACGCTCCAGCACGTCCACATCCCTCCTGTAATAGGGGCTCCAGAACTGGAGGCAGTGCTCCAGGTGGGGTCTCACCAGGGCTGAGCAGAGAGGGAAAATCCCCTCCCTTGCCCTGCTGGCCACACTTCTCCTGATGCAGCCCAGGATCTGATTGGCTTTCCGGGCTGCAAGTGCACACTGAGAGCTCCTGTTGAGCTTCTCGTCCACCAGCACCCCCAAGTCTCTCTCCTCAGGGCTGCTCCCCAGCCAGTCACTGCCCAATGGACATGATGGTCTCAAAGGTCTTTTCCAACCTGGTTAATTCTATTCTATTCTATTCTATTCTATTCTATTCTATTCTATTCTATTCTATTCTATTCTATTCTAGTCTAGTCTACTCTACTCTACTCTACTCTACTCTACTCTACTCTACTCTACTCTACTCTACTCTACTCAGTTCTGCTCTATTCTATAGTGTGGTAATATACACAGTAAAATGGAGAAGAAAAAAAGTAGCGTATTTTAAAACTAAGGAATTCACTTTGATTTTGAGATAGGATGTACCTGAAAAAATATTCTCATGAAAATTTTATTTCAGTTTTTCATTCTTCAGACTCAATGGCTACTTCTAACACCCTGTAGTATTGAGAGATTTTACTACGAGGTCTTTTTGGGTTTGGTGCTATTAGGAAGCCTCCTGAATATTTGCTGGTGGTTTTGTGTGGCTTACAACCAGACTTTTAAAGTTGTTTTTATGTTCCTCATGACTTCTATAGAATAGAATAGAATATAGAATAGAATAGAATAGAATAGAATAGAATAGAATAGAATAGAATAGAATAGAATAGAATAGAATAGAATAGAATAGAAATGGAATAGAATTAACCACATTGGAAGAGACCTTTGAGATCACCAAGTCCAACCTATCACCCAACACCATCTCATCAGCTAAACCATGGCACAAAGTGCCTCATCCAGTCTCTTCCCAAACACTTCCAGGGATCTTGACTCCACCACCTCCCTGGGCAGCACATTCCAATGGCCAATCTCTCTCTATGTGAAGAACTTCTTCCCTACATCCAGCCTAAACCTCCCCTGGCACAGCTTGAGACTGTGTCCTCTTGTTTTGGTGCTGGCTGCCTGGGAGAAGAGACCAACCCCCACCTGCTACAACCTCCTTTTAAGTAGTTGTAGAGAGCAATAAGGTCTCTCCCTGAGCCTCCTCTTCTCCAGGCTGAGCAACCCCAGCTCCCTCAGCCTCTCCTCACAGGGCTGTGCTCCAGACCCCTCCCCAGCTTTCTTGCCCTTCTCTGGACACCTTCCAGCAGCTCAACATCTTTCCTAAACTGAGGAGCCCAGAACTGGACACAGGACTCAAGGTGATACAGTGCTACAAGTCAGTGCTACACCATTAGTGCAATTTCTCAAGCTGTTCTGATTACTTGGGCTCAAAAAAGAAACTGCTTTTGTAAAGAAATCCTTGTGAAGAAGTACTTTTAAGGATGCTTATGTGATATTAATGATATCCATATTAAAGCCATTTGGAACTGAGCATTTCAACTGAAGCCCAAGGAATTTAGGCTTACAAGAGATTTAGCTATTTTTAGCTGCAATGGCATGGGCTGGAAGTTCTGTATTTTTAAAGTTCTCAGAGGATGTTCAGGTCACTCTTTATTAAGGAGTTAATTACACAGAGTAAGTGTACGCTAGGGGGTCAGAATGGATCTCTGGAGATAATAGAGTCCATCCCCCCTGCTAAAGAAGTTTGCTAGATCAGGTTGTACAGGACCATGTTCAGCTGGGGATTAAAAGTTTCCAGAATAGACTCCACAGCTTCCCTGGCCAACCTCTTCCAGTGTTCTATCAACCTTACAGGATGTAAGTTTCTCCTCATTTCTAGGTGGAACTTCCTTTGTTCCTGTTTTCTGTCCATTGCCTGCCACCCTATCACTGGGCCGTTACCACTGTAACGATCCTGACCTGTCCTCTTGATACCTGCCCTTTAGGTGGTTAAAAGTGTTAGCAAGATCACCTTTGAGTCTTTGCTCCTACAGGCTAACAAGCCCCAGATTCCTCAGTTTCTTCCTGTAAGACAGGTGGTCCCTTTCCATAATCATCCTTGTACTTCTCTGCTAGACTCTCCAGTAAATATTTTGTGCCTCTTGAGCTGGAGAGCCCAGAACTTACACAAATCTCCAGACAAAGCCTCATTAGGACAGAGTAGAGGAGGAGGAGAACCTCCCTTGCCCTGCTGGACACACTCTTCTTAATGCACCTCAGAATACTCTTGGCCTTCTTGGCCACAAAAACAAACTGCTGGCTCATGGTGAACCTGTTGCCCACCAGGACTCCCTGCCCCATCCTCCACAGAGCTGCTTTCCAGCAGGACAGTCCCCAACCTGTACTGATGCATTGGGTTATTCCTTTCCAGGTGCAGGACTCCACATGCGCCCTTCCTTGCTGGACTTCAGGAGATTCCCCTCTGCCCAGCTCTCTAGTCTGCCCAGGTCTTGCTGAATTGCAGCACAACCTTCTGGTGTGTCAGCCACTCCTCACAGCTTTGGATTATCAGAAAATTTACTGAGAAGACACTCTGTCCCTTCATCCAGGTGGTTGATGAATATGTTGAAGAAGACAGGTCCCAGTACTGACCCCTGGGGACCACCACCAGCCACAGGCCTTCATCTACACTCTGCACTGCCCATAACAACCCTCTGAGCTCTGTCATTCAGCCACTTCTCAATCTACCTTCCTGGCTACTGTCTCTTTAATGAGGAGCTGGGGAAACAGCTGTGTGACAGTAATGAGGAAAATGTGTTAAAGCACAAAAGTATAAAAGTACTGCACATGAAATGAGACAGTTTTAAGAAGTTTGTACAACTTCAAGTTCAGGGGCTCTAAAGAGCTACGTGGGATAAACATAGCTCAGAGGTGAAAGAGTTTATAAAAGGTGTGAAGCTTAAGTTTCAGTATTGGCAGGGGTTTTAATCTCCTAATTAATAATTATTCAACTTCTGTGCAAGGAATTCAACTTCTGTGCAAGGAAGCTACCATCTTCTCAGCCTCAGAATGATCCTCTAGCTTGGGTTGTTGTGACACAAGTGCAGGACCCAGCATGCGGCCTTGCTAAATCTCATGCAATTGACCTTGGCCCACTGAACCAGCCTACAGAACCTTTCTACCCTCAAGCAGAATAGAATCGAATCAATAAAGTTGGAAAAGACCTCAGAGATCATCAAATCCAACTTATCATCCAACACCTCATGACTACTAAACCATGGCACCAAGTGCCACGTCCAATCCCCTCTTGAACACCTCCAGGGATGGGGACTCCACCACCTCCCTGGGCAGCACATTCCAATGGTCAATCTCTCTTGCTGGGAAGAACTTCTTCTTAACATCCAGCCTGAACCTCCCCTGGGGCAGCTTGAGACTGTGTCTATTGGAGAGCGGCGAGGGAAGACAGCAGCAATCAATGTGATTGATAAGCACGCTTCAACTTTATTGCCCGGATACACAGCTTATATAGCATCTCAGCTAAATATGCACAAGCGTCACTGTTCTATTGGTCTCTGACTGAAGGCAACATTATAATATCCAGCCCACTTGCAATTAGGTCTGTGTACAACATCAAAGGCTCTGTGTACATTCTCAGAAAACTCCCTTCTCACTAGCTCTTCCTTTCCCATCCGATTATTTTACCTAGCTCTTCCTTTCCCATCCAGTTATCTTGCAAACACACAGCTATGAGAGCAGCTGCAAGGCCATAGTGACCTCACTGCCTCAGCATGCCAGCTAACTATGGGCAGTAAACAACAAGATGGAGTAAGGCCTACGCACTTTCCTCAAGTAGCTGTTCCACAGAGTCATGTCCCTTAGATTTAAGCCATTCTCCAACATGTGTCCTCTTGTTCTGGTGCTGGGTGCCTGGGAGAAGAGACCAACCCCCACCTGGTTACAACCTCCCTTCAGGGAGTTGGAGACAGCAAGAAGGTCTCCCCTGAGCCTCCTCTTCTCCAGGCTAAGACACCTGTAGTGGGTTGAGGCAGCCCCCTCCCCACCACAGGCAAAACGACGACTCTGACAAACGGATTGCAGAAGTGATGGAAAAGTTTAAATAGGAAAAAGGTGAAGGTGCACAAAAGAACCAGAAACAGTGACGGAAGAAACCCCAAAACAGACCCGGATACATCCCATCCCCACCTGAGGGTGGGCCCAAGACCCCAGGGCTCGTTCTTCCCCCCCCACTGCTAGGCTAGTCTCAGCTGGCCAGGCCCAAGGCCGGGAGACGTCTCCCCAGTTACCAGGTGCCGGCGTGGGAAGAAAGAGCAAGAGGCAGACCCCACGCAAGATCTCATAGCGGTGCAGGGGGTGTGGTAGGAGATACCTGGTTTCCTGTGTCCACCCACTGGGCTGAACTTCTGGACACAGGAAGCACTCCATGCGGCAGGGGCACCCAGCCCAAACCACCACAACACCCCAGCTCCCTCAGCCTCTCTGCATAGGGCTTATGCTCCAGATAGCCATGGAAAGGCTGAGGAAGAGATTGCTTTCTTTGCCAGGTGTTGCTGGGGAAGGTCTTATGTAAAAACAAGACTGTCACAGTGTCTGTTTCTTGCTAGCTGGTGCTTATCCAGGCTTTAATTGTAAAATGTGAGTGCCTCAGGCTAGGCATATGATACCGTAAAGTGTTTGTTTTTAAGAACAGAGAAGGAAACTTCCCTTTCTTTGTGGTCCAGGAAGCACTAAATCCATTTTGGCTGATGTCAAGATCACAAAACTCTCACTGATATAAGTTAATCTGTTTTCAGAAAGATGGAAATGGAATGTATTCAATATTTTCAGATGGTGGGCACACTCCACTGGAAATAATTGCTGTTTCACTGTAAAATGAAAGAGTAATTGCATTGAAATGCTAGGTAGTTGCTTGGGAAAACAGCATATGCTCCATATTTATATCTCATTCCAGCGACTGGGTATGCAGGATGGTTTGCTGTTTGACTTATGTTGTTTTAACCCCAGCAAAGAATAGTGTATGCTGAGGGTTTGATTAGCTGCACTCCAAATGTTTTCAGAGCAAAGCTTTGTGCGCTCTCTACATTTGCATGAGCTCAGTTTCTGAAGCTATTTCATAGAATCATAGTATCAATGAGGTTGGAAAATACCTCAGAGATCATCAAGTCC
The DNA here is from genome assembly GCA_033816785.1 of Picus viridis. Taxonomy (NCBI): domain Eukaryota; kingdom Metazoa; phylum Chordata; class Aves; order Piciformes; family Picidae; genus Picus; species Picus viridis. Next base: position 31,944,979 of record CM066570.1, on the reverse strand, counting down.
CTGCCCATGGCAGGGGTTGGAACTAGATGATCCTTGTGGTCCCTTCCAACCCTGACTGATACTATGATACTATGATACTAAGTCCAACCTGTCACTTAAGACCTCATGACAACTATACCATGGCTTCAGGTGCCACGTCCAATCCCCTCTTGAACACCTCCAGGGATGGGGACTCCACCACCTCCCTGGGCAGCACATTCCAATGGCCGATCTCTCTTGCTGGGAAGAACTTTCTCCTCACCCCCAGCCTAAACCTCCCCTGGCACAGCTTGAGACTCTGTCCTCTTGTTCCGGTGCTGGGGTCCTGGCAGAAGAAACCAACCCCCACCTGGCCGCAACCTCCCTTCAGGTAGTTGTAGACAGCAATAAGGTCTCCCTGAGCCTCCTCTTCTCCAGGCTAAGCAACCCCAGCTCCCTCAGCCTCTCCTCACAGGGCTGTGCTCCAGACCCCTCCCCAGCTTTGTTGCCCTTCTCTGGACACCTTGTTTTCTCTGGACACCTTCTTGGTTCTTCACTGCAGCTCATACTGAAGAGCAATGTGTGTTACACTGGTTAGATTTGGCCACCTCTGTTGCTGCTGGGCACGAGTGTGATAAAGGTTTTGTCATTGTCACGCTCTCATGACAAATTTTGTGCTGTTGATTCTACAGAAGGTTATTTTTTGTTAGTCTTTACAAAAGCTTTCTGGGGAAAAAGAAAAAGACCTTTTTTTAGCATGCAAATAACCATTAACAGTAGTTATCAGTGGAATTAGATCCCCTTTGGTAGCTTTGCCTTGTCAGCCAGAACACCTAGATTGCACACCATGTTTAGCAGCTGGAATAGTTTCTTCCTCTGCCGTCTTGAGCTGTGTCAGGGGAAATCTTGAAAACAAGCATCTTCTTATACCCATTTTTGCAGAAAAATGAATGGCAGCATAGGCTAAACTTTATCAGATTAAGTTTCTCATTTGTTAGGCACATGAGAGGGTTATTTTCCATCAGATGTTACTTTTTGTTGCTTTTTAAGGGTCTTATTTTCCTTTTGTGGCATTCTTTGAAGCAGTCAGTGCATCAATGACTTGGGTTTTTTATGTATTTCCTTCACAAGCTGCATAGTGGCTGTCGCCTCTGAACAAGTTTGATTGGGGTAGTGCTGAAACATAAAATATTCTGTTCGCCCCTGATACCTCTCTTATGATAATTATGTAATGCAAATGGTATCACAGTATCACTAAGGTTGGAAGGGACCTCAAAGATCATCGAGTCCAACCTGTCACCATAGACCTCATGACTAGACCATGCACCAAGTGCCATGTCCAAGCCCCTCTTAAACACCTCCAGGGATGGTGACTCCACCACCTCCCTGGGCAGCACATTCCAATGCTGAACTACTCTCTCAGTGAAGAACTTCCTCCTCACCTCCAGCCCAAACTTCCCCCGGTGCAGCTTAAGACTGTGTCCTCTTGTTCTGCTGCTGGTTGCTAGAGAGAAGAGGCCAACCCCTTCCTGGCTACAACCTCCCTTCAGGTAGTTGTAGAGAGCAATGTGGTCACCCCTGAGCCTCCTCTTCTCCAGGCTAAACACCCCCAGCTCCCTCAGCCTCTCCTCACAGGGCTGTGCTCGAGGCCTCTCCCCAGCCTTGTTGCCCTTCTCTGGACACGTTCAAGTGTCTCGATGTCCTTCTTAAACTGAGGGGCCCAGAACTGGACACAGGACTCAAGGTGTGGCCTCAGCAGTGCTGAGCACAGGGCACAATGACTTCCCTGCTCCTGCTGGCCACACTCTTCCTGCTGCAGGCCAGGATGCCGTTGGCCTTCTTGGCCCCCTGGGCACACTGCTGGCTCACGTTCAGGTGGCTGTCGACCAGCACCCCGAGGTCCCTCTCTGTTTGGCAGCTCTCAGCCACTCTGACCCCAGCCTGTATTTATTTCTATTTTTATTAATTCTGTCCCACAGAAATATTTATTCCGTTTGATCAGTAAATTGTAGGACTTCTCAATGCTGAGAACTTGTACTTAGTACAACAACATCTTAATATTGATGACGACCATTTTGCCTTTTGTCAACATACGGCGTGAAAGACGGATTAACTTGCTCACAATAAATTACAGTGCAATAGATGAAAAGAGCTCAATGCCATCAGTAACTTAGGAAGTGGGTACAGTTAGCTTCACTCACAGGAGTTTTAAAAATGGTTTTCCATAATAAAATCACAGTATCACAGTATCACCAAGGTTGGAAGAGACCTCCAAGATCATCCAGTCCAACCTGTCACCACAGACCCCATGACTAGACCGTGGCACCAAGTCCAATCCCCTCTTGAGGAGGGAGGACATTGCTGCCCAGAGAGAACTCTCCTGCTCACTGCAGGCTTGAACTCACGACCTTCCCAGTTAGAGTCTTATGTGCTACCAACTCAAGATCTCCACATCCAGTGAATCTGTTTTTTAAATAATTGCAGCCAAATGCATATTAAAAAAAAACCCAAATCCATGTACAGTGAGAGCAAGGAAATGCATTTTTTGGAGCAACAGTGAGCTGCCAGTAAACACTTCATACAGTGATACAATACAATACAATACAATACAATACAATACAATACAATACAATACACCAGGTTGGAAGAGACCTTCAAGATCATTGTGTCCAACCCATCAACCAATCTTCAAGGCACAAAGCAAAAAAACTAGGTAGGGGTTTTTTTTTTGCAGGTTGATGAGTCAGGGCAGGTGAATTACTTTTATTTTTAATATAAAATAAATACATTTTAAAAAGACACATACAAAAGTCAGTAAGTCAGTCTGTTGCAGTTTGGGCTGGGTGCCCCCCTGCTTCCTGTGTCCAGAGGTCCAGCCCAGTGGGTGGACACAGGAAATTGGGTATTTCTACCATAATTCTCTGCACCACTATAAGATCCAGTGCGAGGTCTAAGCACCTCCTCTTTCTTCCTCGCCGTCGCCCGGTAATGGGGGAGTTGTTGTCTCCTGGCCATGGGCCTGGCTAGGCCCAAGGCCACGGGGGGATGGGCAGTCTCAGATCTGGCCAGCTGAGACTAGCCTAGCAGTGGGGAGGGGGGGAAGAAGGAGCCCTGGGGGTCTTGGATGTACCCCCAGGTGGGGATGGGATTGTCTTGGGACTGTTTGGGATTTCTTTTGTCACTCTGCTTTTGGCTTTCTGTAAAGATTCACCGCTTTTCCTTTAAACTTTCCATCACTTTTGCAATCCGTTTTGTTTTGAGTTGTTTTATTCTGCCCGTGGTGGGGAGGGTTTGGAGGGGGGCTGCCTAACCCATCACATTATTGGTAGCAGACGATGGTTGTGGTGGGGAGAGGGGTCTGCCCTCAACCCCTTTGCATTCCTGGCGAGGCAGGCAGGAGTAGGAGTTTGTTATTGTGGCCACTTTGCAGATCGGATTGCAAAAAACGGAGAGTTTAAATTCAGTTCTGGGCATCGGTTTGGGTTTTGGAAGTTGGGGTCAAGTTTTGTTGTTGGGGCGATTGTGTGAGTTCTTGTGGATTGCAGGGGGACACCTGGTGCGTGGCCGATGGCACGGAGCCCCCTCCTGCTCTTCCATGCAGGGGTGGTTCCTGACCATCGGAATTGGGGTACCGCTTAAGAACGCGGGACCTGCCCTTCCTCCACCCTTTGCTCTCTGCGGGCGGTAGAAGCGGCGGGGAGTGAAGCGGGGGGAGGGGCAGCGGCGAGCAGATCAGGATCGGGCCCGTTTTCGCTGCGGGAAAGAGCCAGCCGTGGCGAGCGGGCGAGCCCAGCTCCCGAAACTCAGGAGGGCGAACGGGGACCCCAGCTGCAAAGCCGTCCTCAAGGGCTCTGGGAACGCGTTTATGGCTTTCGCTGGAGGAGCCGTTTGCATGCCCGAGGGGTGGAGGCAGTTTTGATTCTGTACCGCGGCGATAGAGGCAGCCGGAGCTCTGCTGTATGCTCGGGCTGCGGCGGCGGTGGCCTCGGCCGTGCGCTCGGAGTAGCGACGGCGGCGCCCGGCCGGCCGCGCGGGCTGCGGTGGCGGCGGGCCTGGCCGTGCCCTCGGAGCGCCGGCCCCGGCCCCGGCCCCAGCCGTGCGCTCGGGCTGTAGTGGGGCCGGTCCTAGTCTCTTCCCTGATTACTTTTCGGACCAGTTCTGAAAATGGCGCCGAGCACCTGGCTCCACCTCCCTTCTTCTCAGTAGGTTGTGGTGCAGACCCTCCCCCTTCCGGGGGGGAGTTGTGTAGCTGAATGCTTGTCACGGCTTGGTACGCGAACGCCCCAGTGGGGGGCGGTGTACTGTGACATGCATTTGTGTAGCCTCGGGCCGCGGCTGGAAGCGGTCAGCACTGGGCTTGGGATAGGTCCGTGCAGGGTTGAGGAAGGCTCAGTGTGCTATTTTCCTGGAGGGGCGGAGAAGGAGTTAGAGCCAGATTGTTCTGACTGGCTTGCCCCAGGGGTGGAAATATGCCACTGAGTAAATGGAGATGGAAATAGAAGCTGGTTGAGAAGTTGTGAGGTCTTTTCCAGGTGGCCAGGATGTCCACCGGATCCATGAAGAACTTGCACCGCAGAAGAGTGAACTCTGCATCGCTGGGTGGTTCCATTAGATGAGAGAAGAAGAACTGGAATGGACTGACACTTGACCCTGACTGAGAGAGACTGTTTGGGTGGACGCCCAGATGAAGATAAGGACTTCGCCGGACATGTCATCGGAAGAGTTCTGATTTGATGATATGTTTGGGGTGCAGAGATTATGGTATGAAATAAGGGGTGGCATGTTGCAGTTTGGGCTGGGTGCCCCCTGCTTCCTGTGTCCAGAGGTCCAGCCCAGTGGGTGGACACAGGAAATTGGGTATTTCTACCATAATTCTCTGCACCACTATAAGATCTAGTGCGAGGTCTAAGCACCTCCTCTTTCTTCCTCGCCGTCGCCCGGTAATGGGGGAGTTGTTGTCTCCTGGCCATGGGCCTGGCTAGGCCCAAGGCCACGGGGGGATGGGCAGTCTCAGATCTGGCCAGCTGAGACTAGCCTAGCAGTGGGGAGGGGGAAGAAGGAGCCCTGGGGGTCTTGGATGTCCCCCCAGGTGGGGATGGGATTGTCTTGGGACTGTTTCGGGATTTCTTTGTCACTCTGCTTTTGGCTTTCTGTAAAGATTCACTGCTTTTCCTTAAACTTTCCATCACTTTTGCAATCCGTTCTGTTTTGAGTTGTTTTATTCTGCCCGTGGTGGGGAGGGTTTGGAGGGGGCTGCCTAACCCATCACACAGTCAAAGAGCGAGGCCTTCACAGAATGCCACCCTGACAGAGCATTTGTGAATCCCTTTCATTCATGAAATCACGTTCGCAGCTTGAATGACACAACCGCTGAGGCAAGGGAACCATCACTTCAACGTAATTGTGGTCCCCATCCACAAGAAGGGTCGGACGGAGGAACCCGGAAACTCCAGGCCTGGCAGCCTGACCTCAGTGCCAGGGAAAGTGATGGAGCAGATTATCCTGGCGGCAATAACTGCGCACCTGCAGGATGGCCAAGGGCTCAGGTCCAGCCAACATGGATTTAGGAAGGGCAGGTCCTGCCTCTCCAACCTGATCTCCTTCTACGATCAGGTGACCCGTCTGGTGGATGTGGGGAGGCCTGTGGATATGGTCTGCCTGGACTTCAGCAAGGCCTTTGACACCGTCCCCCACAGCAAACTGCTGGCTAAGCTGTCAGCTCGTGGCTTGGGCAGCAGGACTCTGTGCTGGGTTGGGAACTGGCTGGAGGGCCGGGCCCAGAGAGTGGTGGTGAATGGTGCCACATCCAGCTGGAGGCCAGGCACCAGTGGTGTGCCCCAGGGATCAGTGCTGGGCCCCATCCTCTTCAATGTCTTCATTGACAATCTGGATGAGGGGATTGAGACAGTCATCAGCAAATTTGCAGATGACACCAAGTTAGGAGCAGATGTTGGTCAGTTAGAGGGTGGAAGGGCTCTGCAGAGGGACTTTGACCAACTGGACAGATGGGTGGAGTCCAATGGGATGGCATTCAACAAGTCCAAGTGCCAGGTGCTGCACTTTGGCCACAGCAAACCCATGCAGAGCTACAGGCTGGGGTCGGAGTGGCTGGAGGGCGGCCAAACAGAGAGGGACCTGGGGGTGCTGGTCGACAGCTGCCTGAACATGAGCCAGGAGGGTGCCCAGGTGGCCAAGAAGGTCAATGGCATCTTGGCCTGCATCAGGAATAACGTGGCCAGCAGGAGCAGGGAGGTCATTGTGCCCCTGGACTCTGCTTTGGTTAGGCTTCACCTTGAGTCCTGTGTCTAGTTCTGGGCCCTCAGTTTAAGAAGGACATCGAGACACTTGAACGTGTCCAGAGAAGGGCAACAAGGATGGGGAGAGGCCTCGAGCACAGCCCTGTGAGGAGAGGCTGAGGGAGCTGGGGTTGCTTTGCCCGGAGAAGAGAAGGCTCAGGGGAAGTTTAGGCTGGAGGTGAGGAGAAAGTTCTTCACCGAGAGAGTCATTTGCCATTGGAATGGGCTGCCTGGGGAGGTGGTGGAGTCACCATCCCTGGAGGTGTTCAAGAGGGGACTGGATGTGGCACTTGGTGCCATGGTCTAGTCGTGGGGTCTGTGGTGACAGGTTGGACTCGATTATCTTTGAGGTCTCTTCCAACCTTAACAATACTGTGATACAGTGATACTGTGATAATTAATGGGGAAGAAACCGGACTCTCCATTTAACATCCCCTCATACCAATTCTCATCAATCTGCTTGGTCTCAGTTACGATGTCCCCTTCCTTGAAACCAAGCTCGCCTTCTTTTCTGGCTCAAAGCCATAGAGAGCTTGACAGCACGGCTGATCCACGTGCACTGAAGAACCTGATGGTTTTATGGAAGAACTATAAGCAATCCCATTGTGCTGCTGATTATCACCCATTTCCAGAGTTGCAGTTACTACAGGCTTTGGCTTCAATTCACGCTTAGGCCGACTAGATGCTGTGTTTCTTCGGTTTTGCAGCTTGCTCTGCAGAGCCTCCAAAATTTCTGTGGATTGTTTGTGCTAATCTAGTGCTGCTTCTACAAACACAGCCAACTGGCTGACTTGTTCTACATCATTTTCTAAGAAACTGAACATGTGCGTCATTAAAGGGCTACTTCTAAATGTGAAGGGGTAACTGAAGCTCAGTAAGGTCTCTCCAGCCCCAGAGTACTACCCTGTTTCTGTCAGCAGCAGTTGATTAATGACACTTGCAATAGTTCCCATGTATGATGTGTGCATTGAAATTCTGGGCTACCACTCTCCTGTGGGGAGTTGCCTGCAGTCCTACGCAGTTGGAAACAGCTCCCTTCTGAGAAGAATAGAACCTAATCAAAACATTGTTGGGGGGTAAAACCTAAAGGGAAAAGCCTAGCACCAAATTGCTTTTTCCATTTGATCTCCCTTCTGGACAGAGTCAAAATGAAGCTTGAAATTCTGGCCTGCCTCTTTGCTGTATTAAGATACATGCTGTTCTATGCAGTTGCAAACAGCTCAAGTCTGAGACGAATAGAAAGTAATCAAAACTTTGTTGCTGTCTACAACTCCCTGAAGGGAGGTTGTAGCCAGGTGGGGGTTGGTCTCTTCTCCCAGGCAACCAGCACCAGAACAAGAGGACACAGTCTTAAGCTGTGCCGGGAGGTTTAGGCTGGAAGTTAGGAAGAAGTTCTATACAGAGAGAGTGATTGCCCATTGGAATGGGCTGCCTGGGGAGGTGGTGGAGTCCCCATCCCTGGAAGTGTTCAAAAAGGGCTTGGATGTGGCACTTGAAGCCATGGTTCAGACTGGATGTTAGGAAGAAATTCTACACAGAGAGTGTGATTACCTTTTCACCCTTCTAGGTTTTATGGCAATAATTTTACTGCTGCAATTTGAAAGCAGTTGGCTGATCTTCATGTGAAGCAGGACATGGAGGTTTGTGAAAGTAATGCAGCTGGAGTCCTGCACCATCTAAAGAATATGAAATATCCCATGAAGGTTTATTTTATGACTTGTTCCACAATAGGAAGGCACCAGACAACATAAGTCAAATGACATCCCCCAAGGATTTAGTCTGTGTCCACACTCCTAATTATTCAGAACTACTTAAGTTGTTGGGGGATTTGGTTTGTTTGCTTTGGTTTAGTTTGTTGGGTTTGTTCATTTGTTTAATAAAGTTATCATAATGTAAAGAAAAGCTGGTATGCTGTCCTATTCTTGCATTCACATGAAAAACTCTGTCAGGCACATCCTTGTTATTTCAACCACATTTTGAAGATTTCCTCACTTTCTGAACTTTCCCCTTACCAGCTGGTCACAAAAAGCAGTCCCAAGAACGTGGTAAAAGGGAGTGCGACAGTTTTAGGCTGTGCCTTTAAGAAAAGACAGATACTGAATTCTCTAGCTGAATGTTTTGGTGTAAAAAAGGAAAACACAGATAATTCTAAACGAATTTCATTGGTAGATCAGTGGGAATGTAACTTTAGGATATTTAGTTTTAGCTCAGTCTGTTTCAGTCTCGGTCTGGGCAGCTGTTTTCTTTCTTCTGTGCTTGCTGCAGTTCTGACCTTGGGCTAATGAGATAAGAAACTAAATTTTTGTTTCTTCCCTTAACAACTGCTTTGAACTAACAGAATTTCCCTGAATATCCATTTCTCTCTCTTTAATCCATTCTGGGAAAAAAGGAGAAAGGGAGGGAAAGGGGTTTTGGGGGAAACCCTCCTCTATCAAGGGGGGGGGGAGTTTTCTGTGTTACATTCTTTTCTGTATATCACAGTATCACAGTGTTGATAAGGTTGGAAGAGACCTCGAAGATCATTGAGTCCAACCTGTCACCACAGACCCCATGACTAGACCATGGCACCAAGTGCCACGTCCAGTCCCCTCTTAAACACCTCCAGGGATGGTGACTCCACCACCTCCCTGGGCAGCGCATTCAAAGGCGAATCACTCTCTCGGTGAAGAACTTTCTCCTCACCTCCAGCCTAAACACAGCTTGAGACTGTGTCCTCTTGTTCTGGTGCTGGTAGCTAGAGAGAAGAGGCCAACCCCTTCCTGGCTACAACCACCCTTCAGGTAGTTGTAGAGAGCAATGAGGTCTCCCTGAGCCTCCTCTTCTCCAGGCTAAACAATCCCAGCTCCCTCAGCCTCTCTTCATGGGGCTTGTGTTCCAAACCCCTCACCATCTTTGTTGGCCTTCTCTGGACATGTGACAGAGCAGTTTATGTTATAATGGGGCAATGGAGGAGGTTTGTGATAAGCCAAGTGTGGTGGATTGAGCCTTAACTGCGATTTAGGTGCTCAGAGCGGGGGACAAGACTGAGAATCCCTCCCCCACTACTCCTCCTCTTTCCTGATAGAGGAAATAAAAGGGAAGGGGAAAGAACAGGTAGACATAAGGGAAGGAGGGGGGAAGGAAAGAAAGGGGGGTAAGGAAAAAAGGGAGGAGGCAAATCTACTGAGAAATAATTTGGAATCAGTTTGGAAGCAGAGAGGTAAAATTTTCTTCAAACTATATATATATATGTATGCACACACACACACACACACACACACACATATATATATAACAACAACAGGAAGGGTTCACAAGGGTAAGGAACAAGGATGGATGGGGAAAATATATACAAAACCAACATTCCTTTGAAGAAGTGTGGATGCAGTAGGGAGGAGGACAAGGCAGGAGTGAAAGAGAGATCAAATGGCTGCAGTGTCTTCCTTTTTATAGGCTTGGTGGACTGGGAGGGGGTGGAACAGATTAACTCCATTTCCCAGGGGAAAAACCTCTCTCCAGGGAGAGCAGGGCTCTCACAACCCCCCCCCCCCTGCTTTCAGGATGGGCATAACCCATCACACCAAGCCATATGTGTCATAAACTTGGCTGGAGAGCAGCCCTGAGGAGAGAGACTTGGGGGTGCTGAGGGAGGAGAAGCTCAACAGGAGCTCTCAATGTGCACTTGCAGCCCAGAAAACCAATCAGGTCCTGGGCTGCATCAGGAGAAGTGTGGCCAGGAGGTCAAGGGAGGGGGTTCTCCCCTCTACTCAGCTCTGAGGAGACCCCACCTGGAGTACTGCCTCCAGTTCTGGAGCCCCTATTACAGGAGGGATGTGGAGGTGCCGGAAGGTGTCCAGAGAAGGGCCACGAGGAGGAGCAGAGGGCTGGAGCACCTCTCCTGTGAGGACAGACTGAAGGAGTTGGGGCTGTTCAGTCTGGAGAAGAGAAGGCTCCCAGGTGACCTCATTGTGGCCTTCCAGTATCTGAAGGGGGCTACAGGAAGGCTGGGGAGGGACTGCTCAGGATCTCAGGTAGTGATAGGACTAGGGGGAATGGAATGAAGCTGGAGGTGGGGAGATTCAGGCTGGACATGAGGAGGAAGTTCTTCCCCATGAGAGTGGTGAAGCCCTGGAATGGGTTGTCCAGGGAGGTGGTTGAGGCCCCGTCCCTGGAGGTGTCTAAGCCCAGGCTGGCTGAGGCTCTGGCCAGCCTGATGTATTGTGGGGTGTCCCTGCCCATGGCAGGGGGCTGGAACTAGATGATCCTTGTGGTCCCTTCCAACCCTGACTGATACTGTGATACTATGATACTAATGTATTGTCTAAATAGCATCCATAGAGATAACATCCACATCTTTTTTGAAAGGGTTAACATAACGTAATGGTGCCTGATGGATCTTCTCTGAGAGCCTGTTTTCAGTGGCAGAAAGAGGAAGACTTTTTTTTTTTTTTTCACAGGCTTCTGGAGCAGAGTTATTTTGAGTCTTGATCTTCAATATCTGAAGCACAGATTCAGCGGCATTTTACTGTGTCAAGAGGGGTTGCACAAAGGGTGTTGCTTTTGCTGTGTAAGCATGATTAGATTGGAAGATTAGAGAGTGATTATGTGGCTTTTCTGGGTGTCAAAAGCTGTTGGGCATGTGTGTTTATTGTGCATGTGATAAAGGCCTTCTGTTCTCTGTAACTATTTAAATTTGACCATGACATGGGTCCTGGGATAAAACAGTGAGAGAAAGAGACTGACAACAATAAGGGAAGACCCTGTAAACATTCTGTGACACTATGTACCTACTGTCAGCATAATGTGACATTGCAGGGCTCTTGCAGAGGAAATCATTTGAGAGGAGGAAGCAAGAGTCCAGCAGCTCAAATGCTGGGATTTGGGGCTAAGTAGGCTAGTGATGCATTGTCAGATTGATCACCAATCTTTAGGAGCCTGCTTACCTTAATATCTTTTCAAGCTTGATTGATTAATAACTGTGAAGAAATTTTATGGACCGGTGTGCAGAACATATATTTATTTAAATCATTGAATGCAACTTCTGGGTCGAGGCAATCCCAGGCACAAATCCAGGCTGGGCAGGGACTGGCTGGAGAGCAGCCCTGAGGAGAGAGACTTGGGGGTGCTGGGGGAGGAGAAGCTCAACAGGAGCTCTCAGTGTGCACTTGCAGCCCAGAAAGCCAATCAGACCCTGGGCTGCATCAGCAGAAGTGTGACCAGCAGGGCAAGGGAGGGGATTCTCCCCCTCTACTCAGCTCTGGGGAGACCCCACCTGGAGTACTGCCTCCAGTTCTGGAGCCCCTATTACAGGAGGGATGTGGAGGTGCTGGAAGGTGTCCAGAGAAGGGCCACGAGGAGGAGCAGAGGGCTGGAGCACCTCTCCTATGAGGACAGACTGAAGGAGTTGGGGCTGTTCAGTCTGGAGAAGAGAAGGCTCCCAGGTGACCTCATTGTGGCCTTCCAGTATCTGAAGGGGGCCTACAGAAAGGCTGGGGAGGGACTGCTCAGGATGTCAGGTAATGATAGGACTAGGGGGAATGGAATGAAGCTGGAGGTGGGGAGATTCAGGCTAGACGTGAGGAGGAAGTTCTTCCCCATGATAGTGGTGAAGCCCTGGAATGGGTTGTCCAGGGAGGTGGTTGAGGCCCCGTCCCTGGAGGTGTTTAAGCCCAGGCTGGACGAGGCTCTGGCCAGCGTGATCTAGTGTAGGGTGTCCCTGCCCATGGCAGGGGTTGGAACTAGATGATCCTTGTGGTCCCTTCCAACCCTGACTGATACTATGATTCTATGATTCTATGAACTTAGGTTACACTAGTTTGATCTGAATTGTATGTCACATACAACAGCTTGTTCTGATCTTGGATGCTTGTGGTGGGTTGAAGAGAGCTGCCAAACAGAAAGGGACCTGGGGGTACTGATTGATAGTAGGCTGAACATGAGCCAGCAGTGTGCCCAGGTGGCCAAGAAGGCCAAGGGCATCCTGGCCTGCATCAGGAAGAGTGTGGCCAGCAGGAGCAGGGAAGTCACTGTGCCTTGTGCTCAGCCACACCTTGAGTCCTGTGTCCAGTTCTGGGCCCCTCAGGTTAGGAAAGATGTTGAGCTGCTGGAAGATGTCCAGAGAAAGGCAAGAAAGCTGGGGAGGGGTCTGGAGCACAACCCTGTGAGGAGAGGCTAAGGGAGCTGGGGTTGCTTAGCCTGGAGAAGGAGAGGCTCAGGAGAGACCTTGCTGTCTACAACTCCCTGAAGGGAGGTTATAGACAGGTGGGGATTGGTCTCTTCTCCCAGGCACCCAGCAGCAGAACAAGAGGACACAGTCTCAAGCTGCACCAGGGGAAGTTTAGGCTGGAGGTGAGGAGAAAGTTCTTCACCGAGAGAGTCATTCGCCATTGGAATGGGCTGCCCAGGGAGGTGGTGGAGTCACTGTCCCTGGAGGTGTTCAAGAGGGGATTGGACGTGGCACTTGGTGCCATGGGTTAGTTAGTTATGAGGTGTTGGGTGACAGATTGGACTTGATGATCTCTGAGGTCTTTTCCAACCTTATTGATTCTATGATTCTAAGTTTCCCCTCCCCCCAGCATTAACTTTGCCAGACCAACTCAGTTAGAAGGAAACAAAGCTGTATTTGCAAGCAAGAGCTCCACTCTACAATGGAATGCAATGACTATGTACAAAATGCACAGGAGTTACAATATTATACAGATATATGCAATTAACAACACAAAAACTCCCCTGGTCAGAGACCACTGGCTTTGTCAAACCAATGCTGTTATAGGCTGCCTGCAAACTGTGGTAAAGACACTGCAGGGACAATTGGAAAGCAATCACTTACTGCTAAGGACCTTGCAGGAGCAATTAGAGGGAAATAAACAGTTGTTAAAGGAGGAAAGGGGAAAAAGGCTATTTGAAAGGAGGTATTCAGGAATCAGCTTTTGAGGGAAACAGATGCACAAAGGGAGGTGAAGCCTTCAGAGGAAGGAATAAGGCAGATGTATCCACAAGCAGGCTTGCAGAAGGTGAAAGAAACTGTGAAGAATATCCCCTGGATAAAACAGGGTATTTGCACAAAGACAGTGCCGATGTACATCCTCAGGTTGTCACCTACAACAAGCTGTCTATGGCAACGGAATTAGCAAAGTTAAAAAAGGACACTGAAGGAAATGGAGATGGGTGGCTGTCCCTAACAGGAGCAGATGGAATTCTGCTGTCAGACTTCCAAGAAAGAGAGAATGCCCATTGAAATGTGCTGCCCAGGGAGGTGGTGGAGTCACCATCACTGGAGGTGTTTAAGAAGAGACTGCATGGGGAACTTGGTGCCATGGTTTAATTGATTACATGATGTTGAGTGATAGGTTGGACTTGATGATCTCAAAGGTCTTTTCCATCCTGGTTAATTCTATTCTATTCAATGTCTATTGTGGGTGCCATGGACAGTGGCATCGAGTGCACCCTCAGCAAGTTTGCTGATGACACCAAGCTGTGTGGTGCAGCAGACACGCTGGAGGGAAGGGATGCCATCCAGAGGGACCTGGACAGGCTGGAGAGGTGGGCACAAGCCAACCTCAGGAGCTTCAACAAGACCAAGTGCAGGGTCCTGCATCTGGGTCGAGGCAATCCCAGGCACAAATTGCAGAGAGCATCCAGTTCTAGTAGTGATAAGGCTCGATGGGCAGTGACTGGCTGGAGAGCAGCCCTGAGGACAGAGACTTGGGGGTGCTGGTGGAGGAGAAGCTCAACAGGAGCTCTCAGTGTGCACTTGCAGCCTGGAAAGCCAATCAGACCCTGGGCTGCATCAGCAGAAGTGTGGCCAGCAGGGCAAGGGAGGGGATTCTCCCCCTCTGCTCAGCTCTGGGGAAACCCCACCTGGAGTACTGCCTCCAGTTCTGGAGCTCCTATTACAGGAGGGATGTGGAGGTGCTGGAAGGTGTCCAGAGAAGGGCCACGAGGATGATCAGAGGGCTGGAGCACCTCTCCTGTGAGGACAGACTGAAGGAGTTGGGGCTGTTCAGTCTGGAGAAGAGAAGGCTCCGAGGTGACCTCATTCTGGCCTTCCAGTATCTGAAGGGGCTACAAGAGAGCTGGGGAGGGACTGCTCAGGATCTCAGGTAGTGATAGGACTAGGGGGATGGAATGAAGCTGGAGGTGGGGAGATTCAGGCTGGACGTGAGGAGGAAGTTCTTCCCCATGAGAGTGGTGAAGCCCTGGAATGGGTTGTCCAGGGAGGTGGTTGAGGCCCCGTCCCTGGAGGTGTTTAAGCCCAGGCTGGATGAGGCTCTGTCCAGCCTGATCTAATGTGGTGTGTCCCTGCCCATGGCAGGGGGGTTGGAGCTAGATGATCCTTGTGGTCCCTTCCAACATTGACTGATTCTATGATTCTATTCTATTCTATTCTATTCTATTCTATTCTATTCTATTCTATTCTATTCTATTCTATTCTATTCTATTCTGCCCTATTCTATTCTAAAAGGAGGTAGAGGGGTATTGGGGTCTGGCAGTCTTTCTAACTACTGGTAATCACCATGCACCCTGGTAACTGACGCTGAGGGCTTCATATTGGGCTGAGGGCTGAACCCCTTGGAAAGAGGAGATCCCCTTGCCATAACAGGTGCAGTGGATCAGCTGGTGGAAAGCGTGCAGAAGGCAGCTGGCTTGTAAATGATGCATTATTGGGAACTCAAGCCCAACCTGAGCTCCCTGATGATGATGCCTGTAGACCTGGAGAGGATGACTCCTTAATCCAGGGACTTCCCAATTCTCTACAACCCATAGGGATCCAATTACAGGGAAAGATTATAAACCCCCCTGAAGGGGAAAGGCTAGAGGGAATGGTTGCCTCTGACCATCAGAGGTTGGGAAGAAAGGTGTGGACATAGAAAGAGGTAGCCCAGGAATTGATTAATTTCTGGAGGAAACATGGTCCTGTTGGTAGTCTGCCCCAAAGAATTGAAACCCAGGCTGTACAGGCTATAGAGGAGGCTAGCAACCAGCAACCATCAATTGGAAGGGGCCAGGACATGGGGCTGTGCAATGACAGGTTCAGCAGAGAGGTCCCTAACCTGAAAGGGATGGTGTCATCTAGTGCTTCAGAAAGGCATTCCCCAGGACCTCATGGACAGGCTCCCAACCCAGAAACTGGAAAGCCTCATACAGACATGACCAGTGCAGGAAATTACCCCTAAAACAGGCCCAAATGCCTCACCCTTGAGAGACCTTGAGGAGAAGTCAGTTAGAGCAAAGAAGGTGGTGGGAAACTAATCCTTCCCTCCTCCAGGGGTGAGGGGAGGAAACAGTTGGATGTTTATCAGACAACTCACCATGAATACCAAAGGAGACTTGTTAATTACAGTAGCTGTAGGACGATGGAAAAGACCAGTAACCTTTTTAATTGATACTGGAGCACACATCACCACACTAATGCAGACTGAAGTGGAATGGTACAAAATCTTGATTCTGTCCAAAAATCTCATAGGGAAAACCACAGACCATGCCTACGGCCTCGGTAACACTGTGGCTATGGGGGTAGGATAGCCCCATTAGTACTATGGTGGCCATAGGGACTTTTCAGATGAACCTGTTGGGTATAGACATAGTGTCATAGTGTCATAGTATCAGTCAGGGTTGGAAGAGACCACAAGGATCATCTAGTTCCAACCCCCCTGCCATGGGCAGGGACACCCTACACTAGATCAGGCTGGCCAGAGCCTCATCCAGCCTGGGCTTAAACACCTCCAGGGATGGGGCCTCAACCACCTCCCAGGATAACCCATTCCAGGGCTTCACCACTCTCATGGTGAAGAACCTCCTCCTCACATCTAGCCCGAATCTCCCCACCTCCAGCTTCATTCCATTCCCCCTAGTCCTATCACTACCTGACATCCTGAGCAGTCCCTCCCCAGCCTTCCTGTAGCCCCCTTCAGATACTGGAAGGCCACAATGAGGTCACCTGGGAGCCTTCTCTTCTCCAGACTGAACAGCCCCAACTCCTTCAGTCTGTCCTCATGTTGACATGTTGGCATGTTGAAAGACAGGCAGTGGTGTGATACCCATGGGAATTTGTGGTCTGTCAGTATTGCCCAGATCAGGCAAAACTGACTGAGACACCTCTGGCAGAAGTGTGACAGGTTGGACTTGATGATCTGTGAGGTCTTTTCCAACCTTGTTGATTCTATGATTCTATGAAATGGTACACTAAGATGGAGCATTATTGTAGTGTGCTTACTGTCACTGAGGGTAGCCCCAAAATGCTAAGCATATGGGAATAAATAATAAACCTTCCAGAGGAAGACACCCTCCCCACCTCTGTCATTAAAACTGCCTCACCTTTTTCAGAGGAGCTGAGGAACAGACGGTTCACAGATGCCTCCACAAAGCCAGAGGGCAAACAATGGAAGTTCTGGACCATAGCTGTTCACACAGATACTAATAAGGACATAATTACTGAGAGTGGGGATAGTGCCCAAGAGGGAGAGTTGGTGGTGGTATGGAGTGTGTTTAAGAGTGAGGTAAAAGCAGGAACCATGGTATATGTTTATACTGATTCTATTCACAGTATTTAAAGGGAATGGCTTCAGTTCTGGGAACAAAACTGCTGGGAGTCTTAATTCTGCTCCCAAGAGCGTAAAGTTAGTCACATTAAAGGTCCAACTGGGCATACACACCATTGGACCGTGACAGCAACTCGTCCTTTCACTGGCCAGCACTGAGGAGAGCCCAGCCTCATCCCTTAGGATCCCCATCCTTTAGGTATTTATATGATTTATATTTATATGAGAAGGAATCTATATGATTCCTTCTCAAGTCTTCCCTTCTCCAGGCTAAACAGCCCCAGGCCTCTCAGCCTCTCCTTGTAAGACAGATGCTCCAGTTCCCCAGTCAGCTTCATGCCCCTCCATCAGACTCTCTCTAGTAGTTGCTAGTTTCTCTTGAACTCTGGAGGCCAATCTGGACACAGCACTCCAGGTGCCACCTCAGCAGGGCAGAGTAGGAGGGGAGGAGAATCTCCTTCAATCTGCTGTTCACACTCATCTTAAAGCACCCCTGAATACTGCTGGCCACCTTGGCCATGAGGGCACAGTGTTGGCTCATAGTGAACTTGTCCAGCAGCACTCCCAGGTTCTTGTCCTCAGAGCTGCCCTATTTCAGTGTCAGAGGCCCTGGAATACAAAAGTTCTGCTAGTCCCCTCGCCTCAGCATACGAAGAGGGTATTTAATGCCATGCTTGATCACGTCAGCTGACAGCAGCACACCAGAACTGGCTGTTCTAAATATGTGGGCTGTTTGCACTGTGAGAACAAAGCCCTGGTTACATTTAACTGGAGAATAATAATTATGCCATCTTTCCATGAAATCCAAAATTACAGTGCATTCCCAGAAACTTTCTTTGGGGGCATCAGAAGGTGGGACTTTATACTCAGCATTAGGCCCGATTTTAGCTTCATGTATAGTATGAAACACTCTATGCTGCCATGCCTGAATGCATCAGTAAGATTAAAAGAGGGGATTCTCCTTGCAGCTTTCACTGGATATCAGGTAGTGATAGGACTAGGGGGAATGGAATGAAGCTGGAGGTGGGGAGATTCAGGCTGGACATGAGGAGGAAGTTCTTCCCCATGAGAGTGGTGAAGCCCTGGAATGGGTTGTCCAGGGAGGTGGTTGAGGCCCCATCCCTGGAGGTGTTTAAGCCCAGGCTGGCTGAGGCTCTGGCCAGCCTGATGTAGTGTGGGGTGTCCCTGCCTGTGGCAGAGGGGTTGGAACTAGATGATCCTTGTGGTCCCTTCCAACCCTGACTGATTCTATGATTCTGTGATTGCCTGAAGGTGCAAATTTCTGTCCCATCCAGGATGCTTTGGATTGACCAGTCTTTGAAAATATATAGTATAACATTCCTCTTCGTGTTTGGTCTTCAACTCAAAACACAAATATGTGGGCAGGTTCCATCCGTGTTGGCAGAGAGTGGTGAAGCCCTGGAATGGGGTGTCCAGGGAGGTGGTGGAGGCACCATCCCTGGAGGTGTTTAAGCCCAGGCTGGATGGGGCTCTGGCCAGCTTCACGTATAGTATGAAAGACTCTATTCTACCATGTCTGAATGCACTCTGTGGGGTGTCCCTGCCTGTGGCAGAGGGGTTGGAACTAGATGATGATCCTTGTGGTCCCTTCCAACCCTGACTGATACTATGATGATACTAGAATTTGTTTTGGCTAAGACCAGACTGGCCCAGCACAAGCAAGGAGCACGTCTCTGAGGTCCTGGGGGAGCGTCACAAAATGTTGTTGGCAGTTCAGCAGACACTTGGTTAGTTCTGTCTTGCTTTAGGTTGAATGCAGGATGTTGTTTGTATATACCTTATGCCTACAGGAAAGCCATTTTTCAAAAGGGCTATAAAACTGAAGGCTTTAGTACCTATGATTTTTTTCATAGCTATCTTTAACACTGTCAACAGAAGCAAGATTTTCCTTTAATGCAATACCTTTGTGGTTTGAGCAGCTGCTTTCTTCCTATCTGTGTTTGGAAACATTTCGCATCGTTTTATTTCTCCGCCTCAAATCAAGTTGTGGTGATACAATACAATAGAATAAACCAGGTTGGAAGAGACCTTCAAGATCATCACGTCCAACCCATCAACCAATCCAACCCACCTAAACAACTAACCCATGGCACCAAGCACCCCATCAAGTCTCCTCCTGAACACCTCCAATGATGGTGACTCCACCACCTCCCGGGCAGCCCATTCCAATGGGCAATCACTCTCTCTGTATAGAACTTCTTCCTAACATCCAGCCTAAACCTGCCCTGGTGCAGCTTGAGACTGTGTCCTCATGTTCTGGTGCTGGGCTGCCTGGGAGAAGAGACCAACCTCCGCCTGTCCACAACCTCCCTTCAGGGTGTTGTAGACAGCAAGAAGGTCTCCCCTGAGCCTCCTCTTCTCCAGGCTAAGCAAGCCCAGCTCCCTCAGCCTCTCCTCACAGGGCTTGTGTTCCAAACCCCTCCCCAGCTTTGTTGCCCTTCTCTGGACACCTTCCAGCACCTCAACATCTTTCCTAAACTGAGGGGCCCAGAACTGGACACAGGACTCAAGGTGTGGCCTAACCAGTGCAGTGTACAGGGGCAGAATGACCTCCCTGCTCCTGCTGGCCACACTCTTCCTGATGCAGGCCAGGAGGCCCTTGGCCTTCTTGGCTGCCTGGGCACACTGCAGGCTCATGTTCAGCCTACCATCAACCAGCACCCCCAGGTGCCTCTCTGCCTGGCCGCTCTCCAGCCACTCTGACCCCAGCCTGTAGCACTGCATGGGGTTGCTGTGGCCAATGTGCAGAACCCGGCACTTGGATGTGTTAATAGGTTGCACATTTTGCTGTGTGCCACTTGTTGCTAGCACTTCACTGCAATCAAAGAGCTTCTCAGAACGGAGAAGCAAACAACAAATAGCCCCTAAGACGAGCACAAAGAACAAAAACTACAGGGAAAGTAAATAATTCTGGGATGATTTAAGTTGGAGACTCCAGGATTGATTTCATGTGTATTGTACTTTTGTTTCTAACAGTTGCCCTGTCTGAGGTTCCTTTCTCTTGCTTTGCCCAATTTCTGTATACATGTCAGTAGTGGATTTTTTTCCTTGACAAAAAGGCTTGCTGCTTTTAAATAGTCAGAGTAATATCCTAATAGAACAGTGGCATGACTACCCTGAAGTCCTCTGATTGTTACCTGCTACTGGTCATGCAGATTGGCAATGATGACGTTGAGGAGGGAAGACTGGAAGTGATGAAAAGGCACTTCAAGGCATTGGGGCAGATGCTCCAAGGATCAGGTGCACAGGTGATGTTTGCCTCAATCCCTGTAGTAGCAAGTAGAAATACTGAGGTGTTCAGAAGAAAACCCATATGATAAATACCTAGCTCAAAGGATGGTGTCATTAACCCAGTTTTGTGTTCTTCAGCCACGGGGAGGTCTGCACAGCACCTGGACTGCTGAGGCCAGATGGGGTTCAGATGACTGTGAGAGGGAAGAGGATTCTGGATCATGAACTGGCAAGGCTCGTTGAGAGGGCTTAAAACTGGATAGGAAGTGGGAAAGGGACAAAACCATATTGACTACCCTAGCGATTGCACAGCAGCATGGGGGTGAAACCATTAGCCCAGCTGAAGTGTCTGTACTTCATCAGGGACCCTCAGTACCGCATCAGGGCCCATCCCAAGTGTCTTTATGTGAATACACACAATAAGCAGGAGGAGCTGGAGATGCTGGCATGCCTGCAGTGCTACAGTCTAATTGGCATCACAGAAATGTGATGGAATGAATCCTGTGATTGGTGTGTTGGACTAGAAGTGTACAAGCTCTTCAGGAAGGACAGGCAGGGGAGATGAGGGGTGGGGCTTGCTCTCTATGTCCATGACCAGATAGAAAGCAGGGAGCTTCACCTGGGGAGACAGAATGTGAAAACCAAGTGCCTGTAATGCAGAGTGAAGGGACGACATTACAGTGAAAGGAGACATTACAGTGGTGGTCTGCTATAGACTACCAAACCAGGAAGACCAAACAGATGAAGCACTTCACAGACAGATAGGAGTCTCTGGTTCTTCACAAGCCCTGATCTTCGTGGTATGCTTTAATCACCCTGACATCAGTTGGAAAGAGAACACTAGAAGGCATAAACAATCCAGGAGAATCCTGGAATGCATTGATAGTAACTTCCTCCTTCAAGCAATGCGAGGAACCAACAAGGGGAGGTGCCACGTTGGCATTGTCCTCACCCACAGGAAGGGGCTTGTGGTGAATGTGAAGTTCATGGGCAGCCTTGGCTGCAGTGAGCATGAGATGGTGGAGCTTACAATCCTCAGGGCAGTGAAGAAGAGGGCACTCAGCAAGCTTGAAACCTTTGAATTCAGAAGAGGGTCCACCACCTCCCTGGGCAGCACATTCCAATGGCGAACGACTCTCTCAGTGAAGAACTTTCTCCTCACCTCCAGCCTAAACTTCCCCTGGCGCAGCTTGAGACTGTGTCCTCTTGTTCTGGTGCTGGTTGCTAGAGAGAAAAGGCCAACCTTCCTTCAGGTAGTTGGAGAGAGCAATAAGGTCACCCCTGAGCTTCCTCTTCTCCAGGCTAAGCAACCCCAGCTCCCTCAGCCTCTCCTCACAGGGCTTGTGTTCCAAACCCTCACCAACTTTGTTGCCTTTCTCTGCATATGCTCCAGCAAGACAACATCCTTCCTAAACTGAGGGGCCCAGAACTGGACACAGGACTCAAGGTGTGGCCTAACCAGTGCAGTGTACAGGGGCACAATGACCTCCCTGCTCCTGCTGGCCACACTGTTCCTGATCCAGGCCAGGATGCCCTTGGCCTTCTTGGCTGTCTGGGCACACTGCTGGTTCATGTTCAGCCTACAATCAACCAGTACCCCCAGGTGCCTCTCTGCCTGGCTGCTCTCAGCCACTCTGCCCCCAGCCTGTTTCATCACAATCAATTAGTGCTGGATCCATAAATGTCCATGGCTAATCATATCAGCTTCCTGAAAGAATAGTTCCACTCATATCTAACTTTAGGTAGCTTAAAAGAAAACCCAACTGCCTCCCTCTTTTCTCCCTCTCTTCTTTGCCCAGGCAGTTGTTATACAGGCTGTGCAAAGCCTTTATGTAGCACCTCAAGTATTATGCAACAGCTAATTCAGAACTGAAGTTGGGAGCCATGGCTTGCTTTGAGGATGGCTTTGGAAAGTTCATTTCAACCTTCAAAGAGGAAGAATGCAACAACATTTTCTTGCACTTCTTTATTGTTTGACTGACCACTACAAAGAAATTTGGAGAGTTAAATACCAGAGTAAGTAGTAGGTGCTCAGAGAAATGGAGCATTGCTGTCTCGGTATAAGCATTACTATGCAGACACTTTATAAGCATTATCTAAATCCAGACACAGAATAATCCTTCTTGTGAAGAGTATTGGCATTTATAACTGCATGCAAAAGCACTTATTAGTTGTGGAGTTATTTACTGTGCCTCCTGGCAAAAATGAAGCTACAGTACCTTTGTGGTGTCTTAAAATACCACTGCTCACATTTTCATCTCTGATGTTTCATACACTTAAAAACTTAGAGATCTGAGAGCGATTCCATTGTGCTGTAATGCTGTCAACTTGGATAGATGAGATGAAGTGCATAGACAGGGAAAATTTCAGGTCCTAATCCCTGTAGCATATACATACATACATACTTCAGTCTGATTCTATAGAGGAGAGGAGAGGTTTGGAGAAGAGAAGAGAAGAGAAGAGAAGAGAAGAGAAGAGAAGAGAAGAGAAGAGAAGAGAAGAGAAGAGAAGAGAAGAGAAGAGAAGAGAAGAGAAGAGAAGAGAAGAGAAGAGAAGAGAAGAGAAGAGAAGAGAAGAGAAGAGAAGAGAAGAGAAGAGAAGAGAAGAGAGAAGAGAAGAGAAGAGAAGAGAAGAGAAGAGAAGAGAAGAGAAGAGAAGAGAAGAGAAGAGAAGAGAAGAGAAGAGAAGAGAAGAGAAGAGAAGAGAAGAGAAGAGAAGAGAAGAGAAGAGAAGAGAAGAGAAGAGAAGAGAAGAGAAGAGAAGAGAAGAGAAGAGAAGAGAAGAGAAGAGAAGAGAAGAGAAGAGAAGAGAAGAGAAGAGAAGAGAAGAGAAGAGAAGAGAAGAGAAGAGAGAAGAAGGAAGGGAAGGGAAGGGAAGGAAGGAAGGGAAGGGAAGGGAAGGGAAGGGAAGGAAGGAAGGGAAGGAAGGAAGGGAAGGGAAGGGAAGGGAAGGAAGGGAAGGGAAGGGAAGGAAGGGAAGGGAAGGGAAGGGAAGGGAAGGAAGGGAAGGGAAGGGAAGGGGAAGGGAAGGGAAGGGAAGGGAAGGGAAGGGAAGGGAAGGGAAGGGGAAGGGAAGGGAAGGGAAGGGAAGGGAAGGGAAGGGAAGGGAAGGGAAGGGGAAGGGAAGGGAAGGGAAGGGAAGGGAAGGAAGGAAGGGAAGGGAAGGGAAGGGAAGGGAAGGGAAGGGAAGGGAAGGAAGGTTTGGGAAGGGAAGGGAAGGGAAGGAAAGGAAGGGAAGGGAAGGGAAGGGAAGGGAAGGGAAGGAAGGGGAAGGGAAGGAAGGGAAGGAAGGGAAGGGAAGGGAAGGAAGGGAAGGGAAGGGAAGGGAAGGGAAGGAAGGGAAGGGAAGGTTTGGGAAGGAAGGGAAGGTTTGGGAAGGTTTGGGAAGGGGAAGGTTTGGGAAGGGAAGGGAAGGTTTGGGAAGGGGAAGGGAAGGTTTGGGAAGGGAAGGGAAGGTTTGGGAAAGGTTTGGGAAGGGAAGGGAAGGGAAGGTTTGGGAAGGTTTGGGAAGGTTTGGGAAGGTTTGGGAAGGTTTGGGAAGGTTTGGGAAGGGAAGGTTTGGGAAGGGAAGGTTTGGGAAGGAAAGGTTTGGGAAGGGAAGGTTTGGGAAGGGAAGGGAAGGAATGGGAATGGAATGGGAAGGGAAGGTTTGGGAAGGGAAGGAAGGTTTGGGAAGGGAATGGAAAGGAAGGGAAGGGAAAGGAAGGGAATGGTTTGGGAATGGAATGGAATGGAATGGAAAGGAAGGAATGGAATGGAATGGTTTGGGAAGGTTTGGGAAGGGTTTGGGAAGGTTTGGGAAGGGAAGGTTTGGGAAGGGAAGGTTTGGGAAGGTTTGGGAAGGGGAAGGGAATGGAAAGGGAATGGAATGGAATGGAATGGAAGGAAGGAATGAAGGGAATGGAATGGAATGGAATGGAATGGAATGGAAAGGGAAGGAATGGAAGGGAAGGAATGGAAGGGAAGGAAGGGAAGGGAATGGAAGGAAGGGAAGGAAGGGGAAGGGAAGGGAAGGAAGGGAAGGAAGGGAAGGAAAGGGAAAGGGAAGGAAGGAAAGGTTTGGGAAGGGAAGGGAAGGGAAGGGAAGGTTTGGGAAGGAAGGAAGGGAAGGAAGGAAGGGAAGGGAAGGGAAGGGAAGGGAAGGGAAGGGAAGGAAGGGAAGGGAAGGAAGGAAGGGAAGGGAGGGAAGGAAGGGAAGGGAAGGTTTGGGAAGGGAAGGGAAGTTTGGGAAGGGAAGGGAAGGAAGGAAGGAAGGGAAGGAAGGGAAGGAAGGGAAGGGAAGGGAAGGAAGGAAGGAAGGGAAGGAAGGGAAGGAAGGGAAGGGAAGGGGGAAGGGGGAAGGGAAGGAAGGAAGGGAAGGGAAGGAAGGGAAGGGAAGGGAAGGGAAGGGAAGGAAGGAAGGGAAGGGAAGGAAGGGAAGGGAAGGGAAGGGAAGGGAAGGAAGGGAAGGAAGGAAGGGAAGGGAAGGAAGGGAAGGAAGGGAAGGGAAGGGAAGGGAAGCAGAAGGGCAGCAAGCAGCAGAAGGGCAGCAAAGGCAGCAGAAGGGCAGCAAAGCAGCAGAAGGGCAGCAAAGGCAGCAGAAGGGCAGCAAAGGCAGCAGAAGGGCAGCAAAGGCAGCAGAAGGGCAGCAAGCAGCAGAAGGGCAGCAAAGGCAGCAGAAGGGCAGCAAAGGCAGCAGAAGGGCAGCAAGCAGCAGAAGGGCAGCAAAGGCAGCAGAAGGGCAGCAAAGGCAGCAGAAGGGCAGCAAAGGCAGCAGAAGGGCAGCAAAGGCAGCAGAAGGGCAGCAAAGGCAGCAGAAGGGCAGCAAGCAGCAGAAGGGCAGCAAAGGCAGCAGGCAGCAGAAGGGCAGCAAAGGCAGCAGAAGGGCAGCAAAGGCAGCAGAAGGGCTGCAGGCAGCAGAAGGGCAGCAAAGGCAGCAGAAGGGGCAGCAAAGGCAGCAGAAGGGCTGGGCAGCAGAAGGGCAGGCAGCAGAAGGGCAGCAAAGGCAGCAGAAGGGCAGCAAAGGCAGCAGAAGGGCAGCAAAAGCAGCAGAAGGGCAGCAGCAGGGCAGCAAAGGCAGCAGAAGGGCAGCAAAGGCAGCAGAAGGGCAGCAAAGGCAGCAGAAGGGCAGCAGGCAGCAGAAGGGCAGCAAGCAGCAGAAGGGCAGCAAAGCAGCAGAAGGGCAGCAAAGGCAGCAGAAGGGCAGCAAAGGCAGGGCAGCAGGCAGCAGAAGGGCAGGGCAGCAAGCAGCAGAAGGGCAGCAAAGGCAGCAGAAGGGCAGCAAGCAGCAGAAGGGCAGCAAAGCAGCAGAAGGGCAGCAAGCAGCAGAAGGGCAGCAAAGGCAGCAGAAGGGCAGCAAAGGCAGCAGAAGGGCAGCAAGCAGCAGAAGGGCAGCAAAGCAGCAGAAGGGGGCAGCAAGCAGCAGAAGGGCAGCAAAGGCAGCAGGGCAGGGCAGCAAAGGCAGCAGAAGGGCAGCAAAGGCAGCAGAAGGGCAGGCAGCAGAAAGCAAAGGCAGAAGGGCAGCAAAGGCAGCAGAAGGGCAGCAAGCAGCAGAAAGGGCAGCAGAAGGGCAGCAGAAAGGGCAGCAAGGCAGCAGAAGGGCAGGGCAGCAAAGGCAGCAGAAGGGCAGCAAAGGCAGCAGAAGGGCAGCAAGCAGCAGAAGGGCAGCAAAGCAGCAGAAGGGCAGCAAAGGCAGCAGAAGGGCAGCAAAGGCAGCAGAAGGGCAGCAAAGGCAGCAGAAGGGCAGCAAGCAGCAGAGGGCAGCAAAGGCAGCAGAAGGGCAGCAAGCAGCAGAAGGGCAGCAAAGGCAGCAGAAGGGCAGCAAAGGCAGCAGAAGGGCAGCAAAGGCAGCAGAAGGGCAGCAAAGGCAGCAGAAGGGCTGCAGGCAGCAGAAGGGCAGCAAAGCAGCAGAAGGGCAGCAAGCAGCAGAAGGGCAGCAAAGGCAGCAGAAGGGCAGCAAAGGCAGCAGAAGGGCAGCAAGCAGCAGAAGGGCAGCAAAGCAGCAGAAGGGCAGCAAAGGCAGCAGCAAAGGCAGCAGAAGGGCTGCAGGCAGCAGAAGGGCAGCAAAGGCAGCAGAAGGGCAGCAAGCAGCAGAAGGGCAGCAAGCAGCAGAAGGGCAGCAAAGGCAGCAGAAGGGCAGCAAAGGCAGCAGAAGGGCAGCAAAGGCAGCAGAAGGGGGCAGCAAAGGCAGCAGAAGGGCAGCAAGCAGCAGAAGGGCAGCAAAGGCAGCAGAAGGGCAGCAAAGGCAGCAGAAGGGCAGCAAGCAGCAGGCAGCAGAAGGGCAGCAAGCAGCAGAAGGGCAGCAAAGGCAGCAGAAGGGCAGCAAAGGCAGCAGAAGGGCTGCAGGCAGCAGAAGGGCAGCAAAGGCAGCAGAAGGGCAGCAAGCAGCAGAAGGGCAGCAAGCAGCAGCAGCAGCAGGGCAGCAAGCAGCAGAAGGGCAGCAAGCAGCAGAAGGGGGCAGCAAAGGCAGCAGAAGGGGGCAGCAAGCAGCAGAAGGGCAGCAAGCAGCAGAAGGGCAGCAAAGGCAGCAGAAGGGCAGCAAGCAGCAGAAGGGCAGCAAAGGCAGCAGAAGGGCAGCAAAGGCAGCAGAAGGGCAGCAAAGGCAGCAGAAGGGCAGCAAGCAGCAGAAGGGCAGCAAAGGCAGCAGAAGGGCTGCAGGCAGCAGAAGGGCAGCAAAGGCAGCAGAAGGGCAGCAAGCAGCAGAAGGGCAGCAAAGCAGCAGAAGGGCAGCAAAGGCAGCAGAAGGGCAGCAAGCAGCAGAAGGGCAGCAAAGGCAGCAGAAGGGCAGCAAAGCAGCAGAAGGGCAGCAAAGGCAGCAGAAGGGCAGCAAGCAGCAGAAGGGCAGCAAAGGCAGCAGAAGGGCAGCAGCAGCAGAAGGGCAGCAAAGGCAGCAGAAGGGCTGCAGGCAGCAGAAGGGCAGCAAGGCAGCAGAAGGGCAGCAAAAGCAGCAGAAGGGCAGCAAAGGCAGCAGAAGGGCAGCAAAGGGGCAGCAGAAGGGCAGCAAGCAGCAGAAGGGCAGCAAAGGCAGCAGAAGGGCAGCAAGCAGCAGAAGGGCAGCAAAGGCAGCAGAAGGGCAGCAAGCAGCAGAAGGGCAGCAAGCAGCAGAAGGGCAGCAAAGGCAGCAGAAGGGCAGCAAAGGCAGCAGAAGGGCAGCAAGCAGCAGAAGGGCAGCAAAGGCAGAAGGGCAGCAAAGGCAGCAGAAGGGCAGCAAGCAGCAGAAGGGCAGCAAGCAGCAGAAGGGCAGCAAAGGCAGCAGAAGGGCAGCAAAGGCAGCAGAAGGGCAGCAAAGGCAGCAGAAGGGCAGCAGAAGCAGCAGCAGAAGGGCAGCAAAGGCAGCAAGGGCAGCAAGCAGCAGAAGGGCAGCAAAGCAGCAGAAGGGCAGCAAGGCAGCAGAAGGGCAGCAAAGGCAGCAGAAGGGCAGCAAGGGCTGCAAGGCAGCAGAAGGGCAGCAAAGGCAGCAGAAGGGCAGCAAGCAGCAGAAGGGCAGGGCAGCAGAAGAAGGGCAGCAAAGGCAGCAGAAGGGCAGCAAAGGCAGCAGAAGGGCAGCAAAGGCAGCAGAAGGGCAGCAAGCAGCAGAAGGGCAGCAAAGGCAGCAGAAGGGCAGCAAGCAGCAGAAGGGCAGCAAAGGCAGCAGAAGGGCAGCAAGCAGCAGAAGGGCAGCAAAGGCAGCAGAAGGGCAGCAAGCAGCAGAAGGGCAGCAAGCAGCAGAAGGGCAGCAAAGGCAGCAGAAGGGCAGCAAAGGCAGCAGAAGGGCAGCAAGCAGCAGCAGCAGCAAAGGCAGGCAGCAAAGGCAGCAGAAGGGCAGCAAGCAGCAGCAGCAAGCAGCAGAAGGGCAGCAAAGGCAGCAGAAGGGCAGCAAGCAGCAGAAGGGCAGCAAAGGCAGCAGAAGGGCAGCAAGCAGCAGAAGGGCAGCAAAGGCAGCAAAGGGCAGCAAGCAGCAGAAGGGCAGCAAGCAGCAGAAGGGCAGCAAAGGCAGCAGAAGGGCAGCAAAGGCAGCAGAAGGGCAGCAAAGGCAGCAGAAGGGCAGCAAGCAGCAGAAGGGCAGCAAAGGCAGCAGAAGGGCAGCAAGCAGCAGAAGGGCTGCAGGCAGCAGAAGGGCAGCAAAGGCAGCAGAAGGGCAGCAAAGGCAGCAGAAGGGCAGCAAGCAGCAGAAGGGCTGCAAAGGCAGCAGAAGGGCAGCAAGCAGCAGAAGGGCAGCAAAGGCAGCAGAAGGGCAGCAAAGGCAGCAGAAGGGCAGCAGGCAGCAGAAGGGCAGCAAAGCAGGCAGCAAGCAGCAGAAGGGCAGCAAGCAGCAGAAGGGCAGCAGGCAGCAAAGGGCAGCAAAGGCAGCAGAAGGGCAGCAAGCAGCAGAAGGGCAGCAAAGGCAGCAGAAGGGCAGCAAGCAGCAGAAGGGCAGCAAAGGCAGCAGAAGGGCAGCAGGCAGCAGAAGGGCAGCAAGCAGCAGAAAGCAAAGGCAGCAGAAGGGCAGCAAGCAGCAGAAGGGCAGCAAAGGCAGCAGAAGGGCAGCAAGCAGCAGAAGGGCAGCAAAGGCAGCAGAAGGGCAGCAAGCAGCAGAAGGGCAGCAAAGGCAGCAGAAGGGCTGCAGGCAGCAGAAGGGCAGCAAAGGCAGCAGAAGGGCAGCAAGCAGCAGAAGGGCAGCAAAGGCAGCAGAAGGGCAGCAAAGGCAGCAGAAGGGCAGCAAAGGCAGCAGAAGGGCAGCAAGGCAGCAGAAGGGCAGCAAAGGCAGCAGAAGGCAAGCAGCAAGGGGCAAAGGCAGCAGAAGCAGCAAGGCAGCAGAAGGGCAGCAAGCAGCAGAAGGGCAGCAAAGGCAGCAGAAGGGCAGCAAAGGCAGCAGAAGGGCAGCAAGCAGCAGAAGGGCAGCAAAGGCAGCAGAAGGGCAGCAAAGGCAGCAGAAGGGCAGCAAGCAGCAGAAGGGCAGCAAGCAGCAGAAGGGCAGCAAAGGCAGCAGAAGGGCAGCAAAGGCAGCAGAAGGGCAGCAAAGGCAGCAGAAGGGCAGCAAGCAGCAGAAGGGCAGCAAAGCAGCAGAAGGGCAGCAAAGGCAGCAGAAGGGCAGCAAGCAGCAGAAGGGCAGCAAGCAGCAGAAGGGCTGCAGGCAGCAGAAGGGCAGCAAAGGCAGCAGAAGGGCAGCAAGCAGCAGAAGGGCTGCAGGCAGCAGAAGGGCAGCAAAGGCAGCAGAAGGGCAGCAAGCAGCAGAAGGGCAGCAAAAGCAGCAGAAGGGCAGCAAAGGCAGCAGAAGGGCAGCAGGCAGCAGAAGGGCAGCAAAGGCAGCAGAAGGGCAGCAAGCAGCAGAAGGGCAGCAAAGGCAGCAGAAGGGCAGCAAGCAGCAGAAGGGCAGCAAAGGCAGAAGGGCAGCAAGCAGCAGAAGGGCAGCAAGCAGCAGAAGGGCAGCAAAGGCAGCAGAAGGGCAGCAAGCAGCAGAAGGGCAGCAAAGCAGCAGAAGGGCAGCAAAGGCAGCAGAAGGGCAGCAAAGGCAGCAGAAGGGCAGCAAAGCAGCAGAAGGGCAGCAAAGGCAGAAGGGCAGCAAAGGCAGCAGAAGGGCAGCAAGCAGCAGAAGGGCAGCAAGCAGCAGAAGGGCAGCAAAGGCAGCAGAAGGGCAGCAAAGGCAGCAGAAGGGCAGCAAAGGCAGCAGAAGGGCAGCAAGCAGCAGAAGGGCAGCAAAGGCAGAAGGGCAGCAAAGGCAGCAGAAGGGGCAAGCAGCAGAAGGGCAGCAAGCAGCAGAAGGGCTGCAAGCAGCAGAAGGGCAGCAAAGGCAGCAGAAGGGCAGCAAGCAGCAGAAGGGCAGCAAGGCAGCAGAAGGGCAGCAAAGGCAGCAGAAGGGCTGCAAGCAGCAGAAGGGCAGCAAAGGCAGCAGAAGGGCAGCAAGCAGCAGAAGGGCTGCAGGCAGCAGAAGGGCAGCAAAGGCAGCAGGGCAGCAAGCAGCAGAAGGGCAGCAAGCAGCAGAAGGGCAGCAAAGGCAGCAGAAGGGCTGCAGGCAGCAGAAGGGCAGCAAAGGCAGCAGAAGGGCAGCAAGCAGCAGAAGGGCAGCAAAGGCAGCAGAAGGGCAGCAAAGGCAGCAGAAGGGCAGCAAGCAGCAGAAGGGCAGCAAAGGCAGCAGAAGGGCAGCAAGCAGCAGAAGGGCAGCAAAGGCAGCAGAAGGGCAGCAAGCAGCAGAAGGGCAGCAAGCAGCAGAAGGGCAGCAAAGGCAGCAGAAGGGCTGCAGGCAGCAGAAAGGGCAGCAAAGGCAGCAGAAGGGCAGGCAGCAGAAGGGGCAAAGCAGCAGGGCAGCAAAGGCAGCAGAAGGGCAGCAAGCAGCAGAAGGGCAGCAAAGGCAGCAGAAGGGCAGCAGGCAGCAGAAGGGCAGCAAGCAGCAGAAGGGCAGCAAGCAGCAGAAGGGCAGCAAAGGCAGCAGGGCAGCAAAGGCAGCAGAAGGGCAGCAAAGGCAGCAGAAGGGCAGCAAGCAGCAGAAGGGCAGCAAAGGCAGCAGAAGGGCAGCAAAGGCAGCAGAAGGGCAGCAAAGGCAGCAGAAGGGCAGCAAGCAGCAGAAGGGCAGCAAAGGCAGCAGCAGCAGAAGGGCAGCAAGCAGCAGAAGGGCAGCAAAGGCAGCAGAAGGGCTGCAAAGGCAGCAGAAGGGCAGCAAAGGCAGCAGAAGGGCAGCAAGCAGCAGAAGGGCAGCAAAGGCAGCAGAAGGGCAGCAGGCAGCAGAAGGGCAGCAAAGGCAGCAGAAGGGCAGCAAAGGCAGCAGAAGCAAGGCAGCAGCAAAGGCAGCAGAAGGGCAGCAAAGGCAGCAGAAGAGGGCAGCAAGCAGCAGAAGGGCAGCAAAGGCAGCAGAAGGGCAGCAAAGCAGCAGAAGGGCAGCAAAGGCAGCAGAAGGGCAGCAAGCAGCAGAAGGGCAGCAAAGGCAGCAGAAGGGCAGCAAGCAGCAGAAGGGCAGCAAAGGGCAGCAAAGAAGGGCAGCAAGCAGCAGAAGGGCAGCAAAGGCAGCAGAAGGGCAGCAAGCAGCAGAAGGGCAGCAAGCAGCAGAAGGGCAGCAAAGGCAGCAGAAGGGCAGCAAGCAGCAGAAGGGCAGCAAGCAGCAGAAGGGCAGCAAAGGCAGCTGCAGGCAGCAGAAAGGGCAGCAAAGGCAGCAGAAAGCAGCAGAAGGGCAATAGCAGCAGAAGGGCAGCAAGCAGCAGAAGAGCAGCAAAGGCAGCAGAAGGGCAGCAAGCAGCAGAAGGGCAGCAAGCAGCAGAAGGGCAGCAAAGGCAGCAGAAGGGCAGCAAAGGCAGCAGAAGGGCTGCAGGCAGCAGAAGGGCAAAGGCAGCAGAAGGGCAGCAAAGGCAGCAGAAGGGCTGCAGGCAGCAGAGGGCAGGGCAGCAAAGGCAGCAGAAGGGCAGCAAGCAGCAGAAGGGCAGCAAAGGCAGCAGAAGCAAAGGGCAGCAAGCAGCAGAAGGGCAGCAAGCAGCAGAAGGGCAGCAAAGGCAGCAGCAGAAGGGCAGCAAAGGCAGCAGAAGGGCAGCAAGCAAAGGCAGCAGAAGGGCAGCAGGCAGCAGGCAGCAGAAGAAGGGCAGCAAAGGCAGCAGAAGGGCAGCAAGCAGCAGAAGGGCAGCAAAGGCAGCAGAAGGGCAGCAAAGGCAGCAGAAGGGCAGCAAAGGCAGCAGAAGGGCAGCAAGCAGCAGCAACAGGGGCAGCAAGCAGCAGAAGCCAGCAAACAGCAAAGGCAGGCAGCAGAAGCAGGCAGCAAGAAGGGGCAGCAAGAAGGGCAGCAAAGGCAGCAGAAGGGCAGCAAGCAGCAGAAGGGCAGCAAAGGCAGCAGAAGGGCAGCAAGCAGCAGAAGGGCAGCAAAGGCAGCAGAAGGGCAGCAAGCAGCAGAAGGGCAGCAAGAGGGCTGCAGCAGAGGGCAGCAAAGGCAGCAGAGGCAGCAAAGGCAGCAGAAGGGCAGCAAAGGCAGCAGAAGGGCAGCAAGCAAAGGCAGCAGAAGGGCAGCAAAGGCAGCAGAAGGGCAGCAAGGCAGCAGAAGGGCTGCAGGCAGGCAGCAGAAGGGCAGCAAAGGCAGCAAAGGCAGCAGAAGGGCAGCAAGCAGCAGAAGGGCAGCAAGCAGCAGAAAGCAAAGGCAGCAGAAGGGCAGCAAGCAGCAGAAGGGCAGCAAAGCAGCAAGGGCAGCAAAGGCAGCAGAAGGGCAGCAAGCAGCAGAAGGGCAGCAAAGGCAGCAGAAGGGCAGCAGGCAGCAGAAGGGCAGCAAAGGCAGCAGAAGGGCAGCAAGCAGCAGAAGGGCAGCAAGCAGCAGAAGGGCAGCAAAGGCAGCAGAAGGGCTGCAGGCAGCAGAAGGGCAGCAAAGGCAGCAGAAGGGCAGCAAAGGCAGCAGAAGGGCAGCAAGGCAGCAGAAGGGCAGCAAAGGCAGCAGAAGGGCAGCAAAGGCAGCAGAAGGGCAGCAGGCAGCAGAAGGGCAGCAAAGGCAGCAGAAGGGCAGCAAAGGCAGCAGAAGGGCAGCAAAGGCAGCAGAAGGGCAGCAGGCAGCAGAAGGGCAGCAAAGGCAGCAGAAGGGCAGCAAAGGCAGCAGAAGGGCAGCAAGCAGCAGAAGGGCAGCAAGCAGCAGAAGGGCAGCAAAGGCAGCAGAAGGGCAGCAAGCAGCAGGGCAGAAGGGCAGCAAAGGCAGCAGAAGGGCAGCAAGCAGCAGAAGGGCAGCAAGGCAGCAGAAAAGGGCTGAAGACGACAGAAGGGCAGCAAAGGCAGCAGAAGGGCAGCAAGCAGCAGAAGGGCAGCAAAGGCAGCAGAAGGGCAGCAAAGGCAGGGCAGCAAAAGGGCAGCAAAGGCAGCAGAAGGCAGCAGCAGGGCAGCAAGCAGCAGAAGGGCAGCAGGCAGGGCTGCAGGCAGCAGAAGGGCAGCAAAGGCAGCAGAAGGGCTGCAGGCAGCAGAGGGCAGCAAGGCAGCTGTGCTCTTCATGGGGCCGGGGCAGAGCCTTTCACACAGGGCAGTTCCGAGGTGTGCTCATCTGCCCCTGGTTCAACCAAACGCCTTTGGTTGTGATTTTTACCCTCCCCCGCCTGAGCTGGGCTGCAGCCTGGCGCGGCCGGGAGCTGGCCCGGGAGCAGCAGGCTGCGTGCTCGCTAAAGCCGTGAGCGTGCCTGCCCTGCAGCCGGGGTGTGGCTGCGCAGACCTCCCAAGCCAGCGCTCAGCTAGCTGGATCCAGCTGTGGATAGCAGCTCAGCCCCCACAGCCTGCAGCACAGCCCCGCTGGCAGCACCCAGCTGGCTCCCCAGGCAGCTCCTGCAGCCCTGCACTCAGCTCTCCCTGCCGCAGCGAGCTGGCAGCTGCCTGATTGTACCCTAAAGTGTAACCTCATGAGGTGAAGTTCTTCGGTGTGAGGCTGGTGAGAGCCTGGCACAGGCTGCCCAGGAGGCTGTGGCTGCCTCCTGGCTGGGGGTGCTGAAGGCCAGGCTGGCTGAGGCCTTGAGCAGCTGAGTGGAGCTGAGAGGTGTCCCTGGGCATGGAGGGGAGCTTGGAGGGGATGAGCTCTGAGGTGCCACGCTAGGATTGTGTGAGATGAAGCAGCTGGCATGAGGGCTGGCTGTGGGGTGTGTGGCTGGTACTGCCCCATCCCTCCAGCAGCAGGCTGCAGCAGAGTCTGCCCTGCACCTGTGCTTCTGCAGATTGGGTGTAGCAGGTTCCTCTAGCTCCCAGTGGCACCTTTCAAGCATTCTGCCCTGTGACAGACATTTCAGATGCCTGTAGCCACTGCACCAGACACTTCCTCGAGTTCAGAACAGATTTTAATTAAACTGGTAACTAATTGAATGTGCACTAAAGCCTTCTCAGATACAATGGAATAGAATTAACCAGCTTGGAAAAGACCTCAAAGACATCGTCCTACCGGCCAACAACTCTCTCCTGTGCATTTAAAAACTCCAACCCAAACCCTAAGAGCTAGAAATGATCCCTTAGAGGGTGAAGATGGGGCACAAGGTTACAGAGATGGTGAGGGCCTGGAACATTGTGGCCAAGAGGGCAAAGAGTATCTTGAGGCGGGCCAGCAGGGCTGGGGAGGTTCTGCTGCCCTCTGAACACAGCTCCTGCTGAGGCCACTCCTGGTGCTGTGTCAGCAAATTTTGAATGCCTCATGGAGTTCAACAAGGACAAGTGCAGGGTCCTGCATCTGGGGATCAGCCAGTCCTCAACCCTGACAGGGACACCTCACGCTGCAGCAGGTTGCTCACAGCCACATCCAGCCTGGCTGCAACACCCTCCAGGCAGGAGGCTTCCACCACCTCCCTGGGCAACCTCTGCCAGGCTCACACCACCCTCATGGGGCATCACAGAACTGACCAGGATGGAAAGGACCCTCTGCGACCCTTAAGTCCAACCTACCACCCACCATCTAACCAACTAACCCATGGCACTGAGGGCCTCATCCAGGCTCTTCCACCTCCAGGATGGGGACTCCACCACCTCCCTGGGCAGCACATCCCAAGGGCCACCCTCTTGCTGGGAAGAACTTCCTCACCTGCAGCCCAAATCTTCCCCTGGCACAGCCTGAGGCTGTGTCCTCGCCTCCTGCCACCGGTTGCCTGAGGAACTTCTTCCTCCCACCGCCAGCCCCTGTCTGAGGTGAGGCCCCAAAGCAGCTTGCAGCTGGGGTTTGTTTTGCCTTGTGTGTTTGTTTCTTTGCTCTCAGCTCCCATTATTCTGGACAAACCCATCCTGGGCTGGGCTGTTGGGAGGCACAAGCTTGCTAGTTGTCAGTCCAAGGCACTTATGTTCTGCTGATCAAGACTGATGTTGCTGTGCCCCAGTGCCATTTCCAAGTAAGGCAGGCTGAATAATGTCTGATGTCTCTTCTGCCTGAGTAAGTTATTCCCTTTTGCCTTCCTTCCTCTTGTGGAGGGCAAGTTTTCTTGGGGATGTGTGTGTGGGGGCTGTGTAACTCCCACTTAAAGCCCCAGAGTGACCAGGTTGGAAGGGACTCCTGGGCAAACCTGTGACAGACTCACCAGCCTCACACTCAGCAGCTTCTTCCTCAGCTCCACCCCGACCCTGCTCTGCCTCAGCTCCAAAACCATTCCCTCTTTGTCCTACTGACCTGCTGATCTTCAGTCCCATCTGCCCTGCTTCAATCCATTTCTATCATCCTGTCACTCCCAGCCCTTGTTTAAAGCCCTCCCCAGCACTTCTGGAGCCTTTCAGGTCCTGCTCTGAGGTTCCCTGGAGCCTCCTTCTCTCCAGGCTGAACAGCCTCAACTCTCTCAGCCTGTCCCCACAGGGGAGGTTCTGCAGCCCCCTGATCACCTCTGTGGCCTCCTCTGGAGCTCCAGCAGCTCCAGGTCCCTTGTGCTGGGGGCCCCAGAGCTGAGGCAGTGCTGCAGGTGGGGTCTGAGCAGAGCAGAGCAGAGGGGCAGCATCCCCGCCTGTGCTGGGAGGCAGATTTGGCTCTGTCCTCCACTGAAGCGAAGATCAGGGCAGGCTGCCTGCTGCAGATGCAGCTCAGCTCACCTGCCCCACTTCTCCTGGGTGGCTCAGCTTGGGCCCTGTGCAGTCTGCTGCACCTGGCAGGTATTTGCCCTGGAAGCTTAACCACCTCCTCCCACAGACCATGGATATCTCTGTTATTAGGTCTCAATTTGGCTGCTGTCTGGCTGTATCCCAACAGATGATTTATGTCCCAGCAGTGCTATTACCCTTGCTGAGAACTGGCATTTTGTGCTGTTCAGCAAGGCAGCTCATCATCATCATCATCATCCCTCAGCCTGAGCCAAACAGCAGAGAGGGCAGGAGCTCCACTGCTTCCGGAGACACCATAGCAGGGCCACCTCCAGTCCCCTGGCTTTAGGACCCGTTTCTCCAGGCTGCTCCATCCCTCCTGCATCCTTGGGCTCAGCTGAAGGGCTTTGAGTAACAGCTGGGAGCCACAGAGAGAGCCCTGCCTGGCCTGGAATTGCTCTGCAAGAGTTCAGAGGCTGATCCCGTGCCAAGAGGTAGCTACCAAAAGCTTCTGGTGGTGCAGTGTACAGCAGGAGGGGAATTTATGGAGGAGCACTGCTTCATAAGCATGTCTTGGGGGTTGGGAAGCAAAGAAACCTCTCCTCTCTGTTTGAGGCAATGAGCAGCTCAAAAGCAATGACTCCCTGCAGAGCCTTTGCAGCCCTCACCGTGGCTATGGCAGGGTAAGAGCCCCATGGCTAAGGAGGCCAGCATGGCTGTGCAGACCACTCCTTCAGTGGAGACAGGTGAGAGAAAGCCCTGCAGAGCAGGATCTGGGGTGCTGGGGGGGGAGAAGCTGGGCAGGAGGCAGCAATGGGCACTGGCAGCACAGAAGGCCAAGGGCGCCTGGGCTGCAGCCAGCGCAGTGTGGCCAGAGGCCAGGAGAGAGAGAGGGCTCTGGGGGAGACCTGCAGGGCTGTGGCCAGCCCTGAGCCTCAGCACAGGAAGGACATGGACCCGATGGAGAGGCCCAGAGGAGGCCACAAAGATGATCAGGCACTGGAGAACCTGCTGTGAGGCCAGGCTGTGGAGTTAGCAGCCCAGAAGAGAACTCTGCTGTGAGATCTGCCTGGGCCTCTCTGCAGGCTGCACACCCTCAGCTCCCCAGCCTGGCCTCACAGCAGAGGTTCTCCAGTGCCTGATCATCTTTGTGGCCTCCTCTGGAGCCTCTCCATCAGGTCCATGTCCTTCCCTCCTGCATCCTTGGGATCCTCTCTCTCCAGCTCTGGCCACACTGCTTTGGCTGAAGTGCCCATTTTGCCCAGTAGCTGCAGGGGCTTTCTCACCTCTTGGCCATGCGGGATCAGCCATAGCCACGGTGAGGCTGCAAGGCTCTGCAGGGAGTCATTTTGCAGCTGAGCCTCAAACAGATCCCAACCCCCAAGACATGCTTATGAAGCAGGCTGAGCAGGGCTCTCTGTGGCAATTCTGAGCAGCTCCCAGCTGTTACTCAAAGCCCTTCAGCTGAGCCCAAGGATGCAGGAGGGATGGAGCAGCCTGGGAGAGCAGGTCCCTGCAGCCAGGGACTGGAGGTGGCCCTGCTATGGTGTCTCCAGGCTTGATGGAGCTCTCTGCCCTCTCTGCTGTTTGGCTCAGGCTGAGGGATGATGATGATGATGATGATGAGCTGCTGCTGAACAGCACAAAATGCCAGTTCTCAGCAAGGGTAATAGCACTGCTGGGACATAAATCATCTGTTGGGATACAGCCAGACAGCAGCAAATTGCAGGCCTAATAACAGAGATATCCATGGTCTGTGGAGGGGTGGTTAAGCTTCAGGGCAAATACCTGCCAGGTGCAGCAGACTGCACAGGGCCCAAGCTGAGCCACCCAGGAGAAGTGGGGCAGGTGAAGTTGAGCTGCATCTGCAGCAGGCAGCCTGCCCTGATCTTCGCTTCAGTGGAGGACAGAGCCAAATCTGCCTCCCAGCACAGGCAGGGGATGCTGCCCCTCTGCTCTGCTCTGCTCAGACCCCACCTGCAGCACTGCCTCCAGCTCTGGGGCCCCCAGCACAAGAGGGACCTGGAGCTGCTGGAGAGGCTCCAGAGGAGGCCACAGAGGTGATCAGAGGGCTGCAGAACCTCCCCTGTGGGGACAGGCTGAGAGAGTTGAGGCTGTTCAGCCTGGAGAGAGAGAAGGCTCCAGGGAGACCTCAGAGCAGCCTCCCAGGACCTGAAGGGGCTCCAGAAGTGCTGGGGAGGGGCTTTAAACAAGGGCTGGAGTGACAGGATGATAGGGAATGGATTGAAGCTTGGGGAGGGCAGATTGGGACTGAAGATCAGCAGGTCAGTAGGACAAGAGGGAATGGTTTGGAGCTGAGGCAGAGCAGGGTCAGGGTGGAGCTGAGGAAGAAGCTGCTGAGTGTGAGGCTGGTGAGAGTCTGTCACAGGCTGCCCAGGGAGGTCCCTTCCAACCTGAGTCACTCTGGGGCTTTAAGTGGGAGTTAACACACAGCCCCCACACACACACACACATCCCCCAAGAAAACTTTGCCCTCCACAAGAGGAAGGAAGGCAAAAGGGAATAACTTACTCAGGCAGAAGAGACATCAGACATTATTCAGCCTGCCTTACTTGGAAATGGCACTGGGGGCACAGCAACATCAGTCTTGATCAGCAGAACATAAGTGCCTTGGACTGACAGCTAGCAAGCTTGTGCCTCCCAACAGCCCAGCCCAGG
Source organism: Picus viridis (assembly GCA_033816785.1). Taxonomy (NCBI): domain Eukaryota; kingdom Metazoa; phylum Chordata; class Aves; order Piciformes; family Picidae; genus Picus; species Picus viridis. The sequence continues at coordinate 31,906,867 of CM066570.1, read as the reverse complement.
ATGGGTTTGTCCAGGAATAATGGGAGCTGAAACCAAAGAAACAAACACACAAGGCAAAAACAAACCCCAGCTGCAAGCTGCTTGCAGGGCCTCACCTCAGACAGGGGCTGACGGTGGGGAGGAAGAAGTTCCTCAGGCAACCGGTGGCAGGAGGCGAGGACACAGCCTCAGGCTGTGCCAGGGGAGGTTTGGGCTGCAGGTGAGGAAGAAGTTCTTCCCAGCAAGAGAGATTGGCCCTTGGGATGTGCTGCCCAGGGAGGTGGTGGAGTCCCCATCCCTGGAGGTGTTTAGGAAGAGCCTGGATGAGGCCCTCAGTGCCATGGGTTAGTTGGTTAGATGGTGTTGGGTGGTAGGTTGGACTTAAGGGTCGCAGAGGTCCTTTCCATCCTGGTCAGTTCTGTGATACCCCATGAGGGTGGTGAGAGCCTGGCAGAGGTTGCCCAGGGAGGTGGTGGAAGCCTCCTGCCTGGAGGTGTTTGCAGCCAGGCTGGATGTGGCTGTGAGCAACCTGCTGCAGCGTGAGGTGTCCCCTGGCCGTGGCAGGGGTTGGGACTGGCTGATCCCCAGATGCAGGACCCTGCACTTGTCCTTGCTGAACTCCATGAGGCATTCAAAATTTGCTGACACAGCACTGCAGGAGTGGCCTCAGCAGGGCAGAGCAGAGGGGCAGCAGAACTCCCCAGCCCTGCTGGCCACCCTCCAAGATACTCTTTGCCCTCTTGGCCACAATGTTCCAGGCCCCTCACCATCTCTGTAGCCCTTGGCTGTTGCATCTTCACCCTCTGAAGGATCATTTCTAGCTCATTAGGGTTTGGGTTGGAGTTTTAAATGCACAGAGAGAGTTGTTGGCCATTGGGATGTGCTGCCCAGGGAGGTGGTGGAGTCCCCATCCCTGGAGGTGTTCAAAAGGGGACTGGATGTGGCACTTGGAGCCATGGTTTAGTAGTCATGAGGTGTTGGGTGCCAGGTTGGACTTGATGATCTCTGAGGCCTCTTCCAACCTTATGGAATCACCTTTGAAGGAGAGGGAAGTTCCCAAACACTGAGGAGGAAATTCTTTCTGTTCTTCATCCTCTGTAATATTCCTTTAGGAGTATTGCTTGCTGCACCCCAGCACCCCATTGGCCTTCTTGGCCCCCAGAGCACATTGCTGTCCCGTGCAGAACTTGCTGCCCAGCAGCACTCCAAGGTCTTTCTCCATGGAGCTGCTCTCCAGCAGGCAGCTCCCAACCTGTCCTGGTGCCTGCTGTTAATCCTCCCCAGATGCAGGACCCTGCACTTGTCCTTGTAGGAGGTTTTCAACACTCACTGGGGTTTTAACTCACAACTCCTCCTCTCTGCTCCTTTCCTCACTCTGCTGCTTTCCTCTCTGCTGCTGCTTTCCTCTCTGCTCCTTTCCCTCTCTGCTCCCTTTCCTCTGCTGCTTTCCTCTCTCTCCCTTTCCTCTCTCCTCCTTTCCCTCTCTCCTCCTTTCCTCTCTCTCCTTTCCTCTCTGCTCCTTTCCTCTGCTGCTTTCTCTCTCCTCCTTTCCTCTCTCATCCTTTCCTCTCTGCTTTCCTCTCTGCTGCTTTCCTCTCTCTGCTCCTTTCCTTTCTCTGCTGTTGCTTTCCTCTCCTCCTTTCCTTTCCTCTTTCCTCCTCTCCTCCCTTCCTCTCCTTTCCTCTCTGCTGCTTTCCTCTCTGCTCCTTTCCTCTCTGCTCCTCCTTTCCTCTCTGCTGCTTTCCTCTCTCCTCCTTTCCCTCTCTCCTCCCTTTCTTCTCTCCTGCTCCTTTCCTCTCTCCTCCTCCTTCCTCTCTGCTGCTTTCCTCTCTCTCCTCCTTTCCTCTCTCCTCCCTTCCTCTCTGCTGCTTTCCTCTCTGCTCCTTTCCTCTCTCCTCCCTTCCTCTCTGCTGCTTTCCTCTCCTGCTCCTTTCCTTTCCTCTTTCTGCTCCTTTCCTCTCTGCTGCTTTCCCTCTCTCCTCCCTTTCCTCTTTCTCCTCCTCCTTCCTCTCTGCTGCTTTCTCTCTCCCTCCTTTCCTCTCTCCTCTCTGCTGCTTTTCCTCTCTCCTCCTTTCCTCTCTCCTGCTTTCCTCTCTCCTGCTTTCCTCTCTGCTCCTTTCCTCTCTCCTCCCTTCCTCTCTGCTGCTTTCCTCTCTCCTCCTTTCCTCTCTCCTCCTTTCCTCTCTCCTCCTTTCCCTCTGCTCTGCTCTCTTCCTTTCTGTTGCTTTCCTCTCTCTCCTTCCTTTCCTCTTTTCCTCCCTTTCCTCTCTCCTCCCTTCCTCTCTGCTGCTTTCCTCTCTGCTCCTTTCCTCTCTGCTCCTTTCCTCTCTGCTGCTTTCCTCTCTGCTGCTTCCTCTCTCCTCCTTTCCTCTCTCCTCCTTTTCCTCTCTCCTGCTTTCCTCTCTCCTGCTTTCCTCTCTCCTCCCTTTCTTCTCTGCTGCTTTCCTCTCTCCTCCTTTCCTCTCTCCTCCCTTCCTCTCTGCTCCTTTCCTCTCTCCTTTCCTCCCTTCCTCTCTGCTGCTTTCCTCTCTGCTCCTTTCCTCTCTGCTCCTTTCCTCTCTGCTGCTTTCCTCTCTCTGCTCCTTTCCCTCTCTGCTCCCTTTTCTCTCTCCTCCTTTCCTCTCTCCTCCTTTCCTCTCTGCTGCTTTCCTCTGCTCCTCCTCTCTGCTCCTCTCTCTCCTGCTTTCCTCTCTCCTCCCTTTCCTCTCTCCTCCCTTTCCTTTCTCTCTGCTGCTTTCCTCTCTCCTGCTTTCCTCTCCTCCTCCTTTCCCTCTCTCCTCCTTTCCTCTCTGCTGCCTTTCTCTCTCCCTCCCTTTCTTCCTCTCTCTCCCTTCCTCTCTGCTGCCTCCTTTCCTCTCTCCTCCTTTTCTCTCTCCCTGCTTTCCTCTCTCCTGCTCTTCCCCTGCTTTCCTCTCTCCCTCCTTTCTCTCCTCCTTTCCTCTCTCCTCCTTTCCTCTCTGCTCCCTTCCTCTCTGCTGCTTTCCTCTCCCTCCCTTTCCTCTCTCCTCCTTTCCTCTCTCCCTGTTTTCCTCTCTCCTGCTTTCCTCTCTCCTCCTTTCTTCTCTCCTGCTTTCCTCTCTCCTCCTTTCCTCTCTCCTCCCTTCCTCTCTCTGCTGCTTTCCTCTCTGCTCCTTTCCTCTCTGCTCCCTTCCTCTCTGCTGCTTTCTCTCTCCTCCTTTCCTCTCTGCTCCCTTTCTCTCTCCTCCTTTCCTCTCTCCTCCTTTCCTCTCTGCTCCCTTCCTCTCTGCTGCTTTCCTCTCTCCTCCTTTCCTCTCTCCTCCCCTTTCCTCTCCTCCTTTCCTCTCTCTCCTCCTTTCCTCTCTCCTGCTTTCCTCTCTCCTCCTTTCCTCTCTCCTCCTTTCTTCTCTCCTGCTTTCCTCTCTCCTCCTTTCCTCTCTCCTCCTTTCCTCTCTGCTCCTTTCCTCTCTGCTCTGGGTTGCTCCCCAGAAGCAGGACTCTCCCCTTGCCCTTACTGAACCTCCTGAGGTTCTCCTTCCCCCCCCTCCAGCCCTCCAGCCAGGTACACCCAAGCCTGAAACTGCTCAAAGAACTTTGACTTGTAAACCATGGCAGGCACAGGCCACTTAATTTTCTCCCCCTGGTTCTTTTCTTCTCCCTCTTGTCCAAACAAGTCAACCTTGCTCTGCTCTGAAGAAATCCATGGCTGGTTCCCTTCCACCTTTCAGTGACAGCATCAAGTGGATCTGTCTGTTCTGGCTGCCAGATAATCCCTTCAGCAAGCATGTCACGCTGCAGATGAGATTTGTGGAGCAAGAAAATCCAGGCTTTATGTAAATCCTAACTGCTGGGACTTGTTTCATTCCCTCTTGGCCTTTGTGTTGGCCTTTCCCCCCGTGACAGCCGGCCAAGCGGTGCCCGGGACCGGAGACCAGCTTTGTGTCCAGGGGAGGCGAAGGGAGCAGGGAGAACACAAACGAGCACTGACCCATCCCTGCCCCAGGTTTATTGGCCCCAGGTTTGAAGGACTTGCAAGAGGGGTTGGGTTTCAGAGGGAAAATTGGCCCTCGGGAGGGGCTGAAGTACTTCATCTCCCACAGCAGTGCTGAGCTCTGCCTCCCGGCTGGCAGGGGCCCGGCAGCTGCTGGGCTGCCAACACTCGGTTGGAAGGTGCAAGACCTGCTCTGGGAGCAGCAGAGTGAGCAGGCTCCTCTGCAGACACAGAAGGAAGCAGTTGTGGCAGGGAGCTGTGAGGCCACAGGATGTGGAATGGAAGCTCTGAAGTGCATTTAATGTCCCTCCTGCACCTGCGCCCTTCTCCCCACCACCACCAAGCACTCCTCTGAGCAGTGCTGCTCCCCCAGCCCTGCAGGGACACTGTGGGTTCAGAGGCATGCAGGCTGGTTTGCTTCTTCCCTCTCATCCTACCTTTACAAGCCCTTGGAAAGTCCCTGCCCAGCTTTCTTGTAGCCAAGGGCAGCCTGGGCTGCACCCAAAGCAGTGTGGCCAGAGCTGGAGAGAGAGGATCCTGCCCCCTCTGCTCTGCTCTGGGGAGACCTCACCTGCAGGGCTGTGGCCAGCTCTGGAGCCCTCAGCACAGGAAGGACAGGGACCTGGTGGAGAGGCTCCAGAGGAAGGCCACAAAGATGATCAGGGAGCTGGAGAACCTCTGCTCTGAGGGCAGGCTGAGGGGGCTGGAGCTGTCCCTCTGCAGCCTTCCTGCAGGATCCCTTCAGCTGCTGGCAGGCAGCTCTGAGCTGCCCCTGGAGCCTTCTCCTCTGCAGGCTGAGCACCCCCAGCTCCCTCAGCCTGTGCTCCCAGCAGAGCTGCTCCAGCCCTGGGAACATCTCTGGGGCCTCCTCTGGCCTCCCTCCAGCAGCTCTGTGTCCTTCTCCTGCTGGGGACAATAGAGCTGGAGGCAGGATTGGAGGGGAGGTCTGAGCAGAGCAGGGCCCAGGGTCAGAATCCCCTCTCCTGCCCTGCTGCCCACACTCCTCTGGCTGCAGCTTGGCACACAGCTGCCTGCTGGGCTGCAGGAGGGCACTGCTGGCTCCTGGGGAGCTGCTCAGCACCCAACACTGCCATGACTCTTTCATCTGAGGTCTGCCTGGAGCCTTCTCTTGTCCAGGCTGAACACCCCCAGCTCCCTCAGCCTGTCCCCATAGCAGAGGTGCTGCAGCATCATATGGGCAGGAAGGGCTGAGGCAGAAGATCCCAGAGTCAAATGTTGCTGAGCTGGGGTGGGAAGCAGGGTGGGAAGCAGGGTGGATCCCCACTGAGAGCTGTATGAAGAAGAGCTCCACATGCCAGGTGTGTGCATGCAGCTGGTACTCAGGGGGGATGAGCCACTCTATCAGGCAGCAGTGGGGGGTGGACAGGCTCAGTGGAGCTCAGGCTCCTCCTGCTCTCAGGGATAAATCAGTTGCTGATTTATAACCAAACAGAGGGTTCAGCTCAGGAGAAAAAACTCTGGCTGCTTTGGTCAGGAGTGTGAGTCCCTGAGAGCACTCTCATGGTCCATGTGGGCAACAGGCAAGGCTTTGCCTGAGTTTTCATAGCAGCACAGAGTCACCAGGGCTGGGAAACACCTTTGAGAGCTCTAAGGCTGCAGAGAGACTTTGGCTGAGGGGTCTGGAGCCAGGCCAAGGGGCAATGGTTTGGAGCTGAGGCAGAGCAGGGGCAGAGTGGAGCTGAGGCAGAAGTTGTTGAGTGTGAGGCTGGTGAGAGCCTGGCACAGGCTGCCCAGGGAGGCTGTGGCTGCCTCCTTGCTGGGGGTGCTGAAGGCCAGGCTGGCTGAGGCCTTGAGCAGCTGAGTGGAGCTGAGAGGTGTCCCTGGGCATGGAGGAGCTGAGCTCTGAGCTCCCTTCCATCCTGAGCCATTGCAGGACTCTATGAACTGCTTCTCTCTGTCACAGGCTTTATGGAAGGCAATCCCTGTGTGTGTCTTTAAGCCATTTTGCAGTGCATGGGATGTTGCTGGCTCACCAGGCTTCCTGGGCTGATCCTTGGCTGGCTCTGGACTGAGAGCAGCTCTTGCTGGATGCAGGTTTGGTTGGCTTTTTCCCCCTCCAGAGGTAACCAAGTGAGCTGGAAGTGTCCTTCTGAAGGTCGGTGCTCACCTAGCATTGGTGGGGCCATAACTCAATTCCCATGGCCACTAACCCATGTCCTGGAGCAGCACAGCTGCAGCCTCCTGAGCAGCTCCAGGCATGGGGACTCCACCACCTCCCTGGGCAGCCTGTTCCAGCCCCTCACCACTCTCTCCCTCAAGGAGTTTCTCCTCATGCCCAACCTCACCCTCCCCTGGCACAGCTTCACCTCACTGCCTCTCCTCCTGTCCCTGGCTGCCTGGGAGAAGAGACCAGCCCCAGCCTCACTCCAGCCTCCTTGCAGGGAGCTGCAGGGAGCAATGAGCTCTGCCCTCAGCCTTCTCCACACTGAACCCCCAGCTCCCTCAGCTGCTCCTCCTGTGATGCCTCCAGCCCCCTCCCCAGCCTGGTTGCTCTTCTCTGACACTCTCCAGCCCCTCAATGCCTTTCCTGTGCTGTGGTGCCCAGAACTGAACCCAGTGCTCAAGCTGTGGCCTCCCCGGGGCTGAGTGCAGAGGCACCAGCAGTGCCCTGCTCCTGCTGCCCACTCTGGTTTGATGCAGGCCAGGGGATGCCCTTGGCCTTCCTGCCCGCCTGGGCACACTGCTGGCTCGTGTTCAGCCGCCTGTCCACCAGCCTCATTCCAGCCTCCTTTCAGAGAGCTGTAGGGAGCAATGAGATCTCCTCTCAGCCTCCTCTTCTCCAGGCTAAAGAACCTCCTTCCAGGAGCTGCAGAGAGCACTCTGTGGAGCTCCTTGCCAAAGGATGTTTCAGGCAGCAGAAGGCTGTGTGGGCCCAGGAGGCAGCTGGGCAAGAATTTGGAAGCAGGATGTAGTGAGAATTAGTCAGCAAATGCCCCCTCCCTGACCTGTGCTGGCCAGCCCAATGAGCACTTAATTGGGAGCAGGGCTGTGAATGTAATGCTTTGATTCAGCCTGGCAGGGGCTGATTGTGCTCAGGCTGCAGGAGCATCTCTGATCCAGAGTCTGAGGGCAGCTCTCCAGGGCACTGCAGCAGTCAGGTCTCCTCTCTCTGCAGTCAGGCCATGCTCAGTGCCCAAGTTCCCCATGCACAAACTGAGCTGCAGGCAGCAGTGATGCTGCTGCTCCTTCCCCAGGTGTGCTTGCTCTCTTAACTTTCCCCGTGGAGAGCAGGCTGGGAGCCTGGAAGCCCTGGGATCACAGGCACGAGGCTCACAGCTGCCCACCAGCAGCAATGCTGCCCTGGCCAAAAGCAAAGGGTTGCAAGCCAAGAGGCTTTGGCAGGAGCTGAGGAGAGCCCCAGGGCTGTGCCAGTCATAGCAACACCCCTGGCAAGCTGGCACCAGCAGAGGCAGGTCCTCAGCAGAGCCCATTCCTCAATCACCCCTAGGGGAAGAGCAGGAGCAGGCTGAGGGGGAAAAGGGAGCAGCCCCCACAGCTGGGCAGGGAGGGCAGAGCAGGTTGTGTGCCTTGCATCCAGGGGCAGGGACTGCCAGCAAAGGAGGAGAGCAGCCAGGAGCATGGCACAGAGGAGGCACTGAGGGGCTGGGCAGGTTAACCCCTGGAGAGGATGAGGAACTGTCTTGCAGAGCTGAAGTGTGGGTGAGAAGGAGCAGATGAGGGCAAATTGGCAGAGCATCCTCATTCAGAGGCTGGAGGAGAGCTGAACATCCTGAGCCTGGAGGGATGACCCAGAACTCACCCATGACACACCGGCAGGAAATGACCCTGCAAAGGACACCACTCTCCTGGCAACAGGGTAAGAAACAGCTCAGAAATCACTGAAGAGACTCCTGAGAGAGGGACACTGAGTTTGGTGCTCTGGTCCCCAGGGTATCATCTGGGCACCTGTCTGCTGTCCCCAGCATGAGAACACAGCCCAAAGTCACAGGAGAACACATTGCTTTGGGGAGGAACATTGACTTTCAGGGAGAGGAAAGGAGATGCATCCTGTGTAACACCAGGGCTGCTCTGTTCTGTTCTGCAGGGGGAATGACTAAAGAGAAGCTCTGGGGGCATTTAAAGAACACCACAGCCTAGGTGGGGCCAATCCCAGGCACAAATCCAGCCTGGGTGCAGAGTGGGTTGAGAGCAGCTCTCTGAAGAAGGAGCCTTGGAGGTGCTGGGTGCTGAGCAGCTCCCCAGGAGCCAGCAGTGCCCTCCTGCAGCCCAGCAGGCAGCTGTGTGCCAAGCTGCAGCCAGAGGAGTGTGGGCAGCAGGGCAGGAGAGGGATGCTGCCCCTGGGCTCTGCTCTGCTCAGACCTCCCCCTCCAATCCTGCCTCCAGCTCTGTTGTCCCCAGCAGGAGAAGGACACAGAGCTGCTGGAGGGAGGCCAGAGGAGGCCCCAGAGATGCTGCCAGGGCTGGAGCAGCTCTGCTGGGAGCACAGGCTGAGGGAGCTGGGGGTGTGCAGCCTGCAGAGGAGAAGGCTCCAGGGGCAGCTCAGAGCTGCTGCCAGCAGCTGAAGGGATCCTGCAGGAAGGCTGCAGAGAGACTTTGGCTGAGGGGGTCTGGAGCCAGGCCAAGGGGCAATGGTTTGGAGCTGAGGCAGAGCAGGGGCAGAGTGGAGCTGAGGAAGAAGTTGTTCAGTAGGAAATAGGGAGGGAAAAATGAAGGAGGGAGGGAAAAGAAGGGAGAGAGAAGAAAGGAGGGAGGGAAAAGAAGGGAGGGAGGGAAAGAAGGGAGGGAGGGAAAAGAAGGGAGGGAGAAAAAGGAGGGAGGGGGAAAGGAGGGAGGGGGAAAGGAGGGAGGGAGAAGAAAGGAGGGAGGGAGAAGAAAGGAGGGAGGGAGAAGGAAAGGAGAGAGGGAGAAGGAAGAGGGAGGGAGAAGAAGGGAGGGAGGGAAAAGAAAGGAGGGAGGGAGAAGGAAGGGAGGGAGGGAGAAGAAGGGAGGGAGGGAGAAGAAAGGAGGGAGGAGAAGAAAGGAGGGAGGGAGAAGAAAGGAGAGGAGAAGAAAGGAGGGAGGGAGAAGAAGGAGGGAGGGAGAAGAAAGGAGGGAGGGAGAAGAAAGGAGGGAGGGAGAAGAAAGGAGGGAGGGAGGAAGAAGGGAGGGAGAAGGAAGGAGGGAGGGAGAAGGAAGAAAGGAGGGAGAAGGAAGGAGAGAGGGAGAAGGAAGGAGGGAGGGAGAAGGAAGGAGGGGGGAGAAGAAAGGAGGGAGGGAAAAGAAAGGAGGGAGGGAGAAGAAGGAGGGAGGGAGAAGAGGAGGGGGAGAAGGGAGGGAGAAGAGAAAGGAGGGAGAGAAAAGAAAGGAGGGAGGGGAGAAGGAGGGAGGGAAAAAAGGGAGGGAGAAGAAAGAAAGGAGGGAGAAGAAGGGAGGGAGGGAGAAGAAGGGAGGGAGGGAGAAGAAAGGAGGGGGAAAAAGGGAGGGAGAAGAAGGGAGGGAGGGAAAAGAAGGAAAAAGGACCCAAAGCCTCACCCAGGGCCGAAGCCCTGCTGCTCTCATCGCCCAGCTCCCTCCCTCCGTTGGGCCCTTTAAGGGTCCCGTGCAAGTCCGCCTGCCAGCCCCCCACCTCGGGGTCACTCTTTATGCCCAGAGCCTTCTCTCTGGGATCTGATGATCCAGGTGCCATCCTGGCTGCCCTGCCCTGGCTCCCCTCAGGGCCAGGCTGGCAGCTGCTCTACGGAGAGGTCCCGGAGTCCGCTCAGCCCTCGCTGCAAACTCCCAGCGTTAATCACATTTTCCCCCGCACCACTTGCCCTTCTTGCTGAAGGATTGATGACCTGTGTGGTTGTCCTCCTCCTGCCAGGCTCAAGCACTGAGAAGACAGAAGCCAAGGTGAAGCAGAGAGCACTGCAGGTCAATACTTCACAGGATCAGCCAGGCTGGAAAAGACCTCAGAGATCATCCAGTCCAACCTATTACCGAACACCTAACACCTCCTGACAGCTAAACCGTGGCTCCAAGCCTGCCTTGAACACCTCCAGGATGGGGACTCCACCACCTCCCTGGGCAGCACATCCCAATGGCCAACAACTCTCTTTGGGAAGAACTTTCTCCTCACCTCCAGCCTAAACCTTCCCCTGGCACAGCTGGAGACTGTGTCCTCTTGTTCTGGTGCTGGTTGCCTGGGAGAAGAGACCAGTGAAGAGCTCTCTTCCAGCGAATGCCATCAGTGCTGCTGCAGACAGGGAGTGACAGCAATGCTTTCACAGGCAATAAAGCCTGGGGCCCTGGCTGAGACAGATTGAGCCTCATGATCAGCTCTTAACTGCCAGGCCTTGCAATATATTACACTAACTGTGACACCTAGGAATCACCAGAGCTGCACTGGGTAATGAAACTGTGAGTGATGAGCAGCCCAGGATGGAACCTGGGAGTGATGAGCAGCCCAGGATGGAACCTGGGAGTGAGGACCAGCAGCCCAGGATGGAACCTGGGAGTGAGGAGCAGCAGCTCAGGATGGAACCTGGGAGTGATGAGCAGCCCAGGATGGAACCTGGGAGTGAGGACCAGCAGCCCAGGATGGAACCTGGGAGTGAGGAGCAGCAGCTCAGGATGGAACCTGGGAGTGAGGAGCAGCAGCTCAGGATGGAACCTGGGAGTGAGGAGCAGCAGCTCAGGATGGAACCTGGGAGTGAGGAGCAGCAGCTCAGGATGGAACCTGGGAGTGAGGAGCAGCAGCTCAGGATGGAACCTGGGAGTGAGGAGCAGCAGCTCAGGATGGAACCTGGGAGTGAGGAGCAGCAGCTCAGGATGGAACCTGGGAGTGAGGAGCAGCAGCTCAGGATGGAACCTGGGAGTGATGAGCAGCCCAGGATGGAACCTGGGAGTGAGGAGCAGCAGCTCAGGATGGAACCTGGGAGTGATGAGCAGCTCAGGATGGAACCTGGGAGTGAGGAGCAGCAGCTCAGGATGGAACCTGGGAGTGAGGAGCAGCAGCTCAGGATGGAACCTGGGAGTGATGAGCAGCTCAGGATGGAACCTGGGAGTGAGGAGCAGCAGCTCAGGATGGAACCTGGGAGTGAGAGCAGCAGCTCAGGATGGAACCTGGGAGTGAGGAGCAGCAGCTCAGGATGGAACCTGGGAGTGAGGAGCAGCAGCTCAGGATGGAACCTGGGAGTGAGGAGCAGCAGCTCAGGATGGAACCTGGGAGTGAGGGAGCAGCCCAGGATGGAACCTGGGAGTGAAGGAGCAGCTCAGGATGGAACCTGGGAGTGAGGAGCAGCCCAGGATGGAACCTGGGAGTGATGAGCAGCAGCTCAGGATGGAACCTGGGAGTGAGGAGCAGCAGCTCAGGATGGAACCTGGGAGTGAGGGCAGCAGCTCAGGATGGAACCTGGGAGTGAGGAGCAGCTCAGGATGGAACCTGGGAGTGATGAGCAGCTCAGGATGGAACCTGGGAGTGATGGAGCAGCTCAGGATGGAACCTGGGAGTGAGGAGAGCAGCTCAGGATGGAACCTGGGAGTGAGGAGCAGCAGCTCAGGATGGAACCTGGGAGTGAGGAGCAGCCCAGGATGGAACCTGGGAGTGAGGAGAGCAGCTCAGGATGGAACCTGGGAGTGATGAGCAGCAGCTCAGGATGGAACCTGGGAGTGAGGAGCAGCAGCTCAGGATGGAACCTGGGAGTGAGGAGCAGCAGCTCAGGATGGAACCTGGGAGTGAGGGAGCAGCAGCTCAGGATGGAACCTGGGAGTGATGAGCAGCTCAGGATGGAACCTGGGAGTGAGGGAGCAGCTCAGGATGGAACCTGGGAGTGAGGAGCAGCAGCTCAGGATGGAACCTGGGAGTGAGGAGCAGCAGCTCAGGATGGAACCTGGGAGTGAGGAGCAGCCCAGGATGGAACCTGGGAGTGATGAGCAGCTCAGGATGGAACCTGGGAGTGATGAGCAGCTCAGGATGGAACCTGGGAGAGGAGGAGCAGCTCAGGATGGAACCTGGGAGTGAGGAGCAGCAGCTCAGGATGGAACCTGGGAGTGAGGAGCAGCAGCTCAGGATGGAACCTGGGAGTGAGGAGCAGCAGCTCAGGATGGAACCTGGGAGTGAGGAGCAGCAGCTCAGGATGGAACCTGGGAGTGAGGAGCAGCTGGGATGGAACCTGGGAGTGAAGAGCAGCAGCTCAGGATGGAACCTGGGAGTGAAGAGCAGCAGCTCAGGATGGAACCTGGGAGTGATGAGCAGCAGCTCAGGATGGAACCTGGGAGTGATGAGCAGCAGCTCAGGATGGAACCTGGGAGTGATGAGCAGCCCAGGATGGAACCTGGGAGTGAGGAGCAGCAGCTCAGGATGGAACCTGGGAGTGAGGAGCAGCAGCTCAGGATGGAACCTGGGAGTGAAGAGCAGCCCAGGATGGAACCTGGGAGTGAGGAACAGCTCAGGATGGAACCTGGGAGTGAGGAGCAGCTCAGGATGGAACCTGGGAGTGAAGAGCAGCCCAGGATGGAACCTGGGAGTGAGGAGCAGCAGCTCAGGATGGAACCTGGGAGTGATGAGCAGCCCAGGATGGAACCTGGGAGTGATGAGCAGCTCAGGATGGAACCTGGGAGTGAGGAGCAGCAGCTCAGGATGGAACCTGGGAGGAGGAGCAGCAGCTCAGGATGGAACCTGGGAGTGAGGAGCAGCTCCAGGATGGAACCTGGGAGTGAGGAGCAGCTCAGGATGGAACCTGGGAGTGAAGAGCAGCCCAGGATGGAACCTGGGAGTGAGCAGCAGCTCAGGATGGAACCTGGGAGTGATGAGCAGCCCAGGATGGAACCTGGGAGTGATGAGCAGCTCAGGATGGAACCTGGGAGTGAGGAGCAGCAGCTCAGGATGGAACCTGGGAGGAGGAGCAGCAGCTCAGGATGGAACCTGGGAGTGAGGAGCAGCAGCTCAGGATGGAACCTGGGAGTGAGGGAGCAGCTCAGGATGGAACCTGGGAGTGAGGAGCAGCAGCTCAGGATGGAACCTGGGAGGAGGAGCAGCTCAGGATGGAACCTGGGTGAGGGGAGCAGCCCAGGATGGAACCTGGGAGTGATGAGCAGCAGCTCAGGATGGAACCTGGGAGTGAGGAGCAGCAGCTCAGGATGGAACCTGGGAGGTGAGGGCAGCAGCTCAGGATGGAACCTGGGAGTGAGGAGCAGCAGCCCAGGATGGAACCTGGGAGTGATGAGCAGCAGCTCAGGATGGAACCTGGGGAGTGAGGAGCAGCAGCCCAGGATGCTAGACCTGGGAGGAGGAGCAGCAGCTCAGGATGGAACCTGGGAGTGAAGAGCAGCAGCCCAGGATGGAACCTGGGAGTGATGAGCAGCAGCTCAGGATGGAACCTGGAGTGATGAGCAGAGCTCAGGATGGAACCTGGGAGTGAGGAGCAGCAGCTCAGGATGGAACCTGGGAGTGATGAGCAGCTCAGGATGGAACCTGGGAGTGAGGAGCAGCTCAGGATGGAACCTGGGAGTGAGGAGCAGCAGCTCAGGATGGAACCTGGGAGTGAGAGCAGCAGCTCAGGATGGAACCTGGGAGTGATGAGCAGCTCAGGATGGAACCTGGGAGTGAGAACTCAGGATGGGGGAGTGAGGAGCAGCAGCTCAGGATGGAACCTGGGAGTGAGGAGCAGCAGCTCAGGATGGAACCTGGGAGTGATGAGCAGCTGAGGGAGCAGCAGCTCAGGATGGAACCTGGGAGTGAGGAGCAACCAGGATGGGGGAGTGAGGAGCAGCAGCTCAGGATGGAACCTGGGAGTGAGGAGCAGCAGCTCAGGATGGAACCTGGGAGTGAGGAGCAGCAGCAGCAGCTCAGCTCAGGATGGAACCTGGGAGTGAGGAGCAGCAGCTCAGGATGGAACCTGGGAGTGAGGCAGCAGCTCAGGATGGAACCTGGGAGTGATGAGCAGCAGCTCAGGATGGAACCTGGGAGTGAGGAGCAACTCAGGATGGAACCTGGGAGTGAGGAGCAGCAGCTCAGGCTGCTCATCACTCCCAGGTTCCATCCTGAGCTGCTCATCATCTCCCCAGGTTCCATCCTGGAGCTGCTGCTCACTCCTCCCAGGTTCCATCCTGAGCTGCTGCTCCTCACTCCCAGGTTCCATCCTGAGCTGCTCCCTCACTCCCAGGTTCCATCCTGAGCTGCTGCTCCTCACTCCCAGGTTCCATCCTGAGCTGCTGCTCCTCACTCCCAGGTTCCATCCTGGGCTGCTCCCAGGTTCCATCCTGAGCTGCTCATCACTCCCAGGTTCCATCCTGAGCTGCTGCTCATCACTCCCAGGTTCCATCCTGGCTGCTGCTCCTCACTCCCAGGTTCCATCCTGAGCTGCTGCTCCTCACTCCCAGGTTCCATCCTGAGCTGCTGCTCCTCACTCCCAGGTTCCATCCTGAGCTGCTGCTCCCAGGTTCCATCCTGGGCTCCTCCCCCAGGTTCCATCCTGAGCTGCTGCTCCTCACTCCCAGGTTCCATCCTGAGCTGCTGCATCACTCCCAGGTTCCATCCTGAGCTGCTCATCACTCCCAGGTTCCATCCTGAGCTGCTCTCCTCACTCCCAGGTTCCATCCTGAGCTGCTGCTCCTCACTCCCAGGTTCCATCCTGGGCTGCTCCTCACTCCCAGGTTCCATCCTGAGCTGCTGCTCCTCACTCCCAGGTTCCATCCTGAGCTGCTGCTCCTCACTCCCAGGTTCCATCCTGAGCTGCTGCTCCCACTCACTCCCAGGTTCCATCCTGGAGCTGCTGCTCCTCACTCCCAGGTTCCATCCTGAGCTGCTCTCCTCACTCCCAGGTTCCATCCTGAGCTGCTCTCCTCACTCCCAGGTTCCATCCTGAGCTGCTGCTCCTCACTCCCAGGTTCCATCCTGAGCTGCTGCTCCTCACTCCCAGGTTCCATCCTGAGCTGCTGCTCCTCACTCCCAGGTTCCATCCTGAGCTGCTGCTCTCACTCCCAGGTTCCATCCTGAGCTGCTGCTCCTCACTCCCAGGTTCCATCCTGAGCTGCTGCTCCTCACTCCCAGGTTCCATCCTGAGCTGCTGCTCCTCACTCCCAGGTTCCATCCTGAGCTGCTGCTCCTCACTCCCAGGTTCCATCCTGAGCTGCTCCCTCACTCCCAGGTTCCATCCTGAGCTGCTGCTCCTCACTCCCAGGTTCCATCCTGAGCTGCTCTCCTCACTCCCAGGTTCCATCCTGAGCTGCTCTCCTCACTCCCAGGTTCCATCCTGAGCTGCTGCTCCTCATCCCAGGTTCCATCCTGAGCTGCTGCTCATCACTCCCAGGTTCCATCCTGAGCTGCTGCTCCTCACTCCCAGGTTCCATCCTGAGCTGCTGCTCCTCACTCCCAGGTTCCATCCTGACTCCCAGGTTCCATCCTGAGCTGCTGCTCCTCACTCCCAGGTTCCATCCTGAGCTGCTCTCCTCACTCCCAGGTTCCATCCTGAGCTGCTGCTCCTCACTCCCAGGTTCCATCCTGAGCTGCTGCTCCTCACTCCCAGGTTCCATCCTGAGCTGCTGCTCACTCCCAGGTTCCATCCTGAGCTGCTGCTCCTCACTCCCAGGTTCCATCCTGAGCTGCTGCTCCTCACTCCCAGGTTCCATCCTGAGCTGCTGCTCCTCACTCCCAGGTTCCATCCTGAGCTGCTGCTCCTCACTCCCAGGTTCCATCCTGAGCTGCTGCTCATCACTCCCAGGTTCCATCCTGAGCTGCTCATCACTCCCAGGTTCCATCCTGAGCTGCTGCTCCTCACTCCCAGGTTCCATCCTGAGCTGCTGCTCTCATCTCACTCCCAGGTTCCATCCTGGCTGCTGCTCCTCACTCCCAGGTTCCATCCTGAGCTGCTGCTCCTCACTCCCAGGTTCCATCCTGAGCTGCTCTCATCACTCACTCCCAGGTTCCATCCTGAGCTGCTGCTCCTCACTCCCAGGTTCCATCCTGAGCTGCTCCTCACTCCCAGGTTCCATCCTGAGCTGCTGCTCCTCACTCCCAGGTTCCATCCTGAGCTGCTGCTCCTCTCACTCCCAGGTTCCATCCTGAGCTGCTGCTCCATCCTGAGCCCAGGTTCCATCTGAGCTGCTGCTCCTCACTCCCAGGTTCCATCCTGAGCTGCTGCTCCTCACTCCCAGGTTCCATCCTGAGCTGCTGCTCCTCACTCCCAGGTTCCATCCTGAGCTGCTGCTCCTCACTCCCAGGTTCCATCCTGGGCTGCTCCTCACTCCCAGGTTCCATCCTGAGCTGCTCCCTCACTCCCAGGTTCCATCCTGAGCTGCTGCTCCTCACTCCCAGGTTCCATCCTGAGCTGCTGCTCCTCACTCCCAGGTTCCATCCTGAGCTGCTGCTCCTCACTCCCAGGTTCCATCCTGAGCTGCTGCTCCTCACTCCCAGGTTCCATCCTGAGCTGCTGCTCCTCACTCCCAGGTTCCATCCTGAGCTGCTGGTTCCATCCTGAGCTGCTGCTCCCACTCCCAGGTTCCATCCTGAGCTGCTGCTCCTCACTCCCAGGTTCCATCCTGAGCTGCTCTCCTCACTCCCAGGTTCCATCCTGAGCTGCTGCTCCTCACTCCCAGGTTCCATCCTGGGCTGCTCCTCACTCCCAGGTTCCATCCTGAGCTGCTGCTCCTCACTCCCAGGTTCCATCCTGAGCTGCTGCTCCTCACTCCCAGGTTCCATCCTGAGCTGCTCATCACTCCCAGGTTCCATCCTGAGCTGCTGCTCCTCACTCCCAGGTTCCATCCTGAGCTGCTGCTCCTCACTCCCAGGTTCCATCCTGAGCTGCTGCTCCTCACTCCCAGGTTCCATCCTGAGCTGCTGCTCCTCACTCCCAGGTTCCATCCTGAGCTGCTGCTCATCACTCCCAGGTTCCATCCTGAGCTGCTGGTTCCATCCTGAGCTGCTCATCACTCCCAGGTTCCATCCTGAGCTGCTGCTCCTCACTCCCAGGTTCCATCCTGAGCTGCTGCTCATCACTCCCAGGTTCCATCCTGAGCTGCTGCTCCTCACTCCCAGGTTCCATCCTGAGCTGCTCATCACTCCCAGGTTCCATCCTGGCTGCTGCTCCTCACTCCCAGGTTCCATCCTGAGCTGCTGCTCCTCACTCCCAGGTTCCATCCTGAGCTGCTGGTTCCATCCTGAGCTCTGCTCCTCACTCCCAGGTTCCATCCTGAGCTGCTGCTCCTCACTCCCAGGTTCCATCCTGAGCTGCTGCTCCTCACTCCCAGGTTCCATCCTGAGCTGCTGCTCCTCACTCCCAGGTTCCATCCTGGTTCCTCCCAGGTTCCATCCTGAGCTGCTGCTCCTCACTCCCAGGTTCCATCCTGAGCTGCTGCTCACTCACTCCCAGGTTCCATCCTGAGCTGCTGCTCCTCACTCCCAGGTTCCATCCTGAGCTGCTGCTCCTCACTCCCAGGTTCCATCCTGAGCTGCTGCTCTGCTCCTCACTCCCAGGTTCCATCCTGAGCTGCTGCTCCTCCCACTCCCAGGTTCCATCCTGAGCTGCTGCTCCTCACTCCCAGGTTCCATCCTGAGCTGCTGCTCTCACTCCCAGGTTCCATCCTGAGCTGCTGCTGCTCATCACTCCCAGGTTCCATCCTGAGCTGCTGCTCCTCACTCCCAGGTCCCATCCTGGTTTCCATCCTGAGCTGCTGCTCCTCACTCCCAGGTTCCATCCTGAGCTGCTGCTCATCACTCCCAGGTTCCATCCTGGGCTGCTCCTCACTCCCAGGTTCCATCCTGAGCTGCTCATCTCCCACTCCCAGGTTCCATCCTGGTTCCATCCTGCTCCTCACTCCCAGGTTCCATCCTGAGCTGCTGCTCCTCACTCCCAGGTTCCATCCTGAGCTGCTGCTCCTCACTCCCAGGTTCCATCCTGAGCTGCTGCTCCTCACTCCCAGGTTCCATCCTGAGCTGCTGCTCCTCACTCCCAGGTTCCATCCTGAGCTGCTCATCACTCCCAGGTTCCATCCTGAGCTGCTGCTCCTCACTCCCAGGTTCCATCCTGAGCTGCTGCTCCTCACTCCCAGGTTCCATCCTGAGCTGCTGCTCCTCACTCCCAGGTTCCATCCTGAGCTGCTGCTCCTCACTCCCAGGTTCCATCCTGAGCTGCTCTCTCACTCCCAGGTTCCATCCTGAGCTGCTGCTCCTCACTCCCAGGTTCCATCCTGAGCTGCTGCTCCTCACTCCCAGGTTCCATCCTGAGCTGCTGCTCATCACTCCCAGGTTCCATCCTGAGCTGCTGCTCCTGCTCCTCTGCTCACACTCCCAGGTTCCATCCTGAGCTGCTGCTCCTCACTCCCAGGTTCCATCCTGAGCTGCTGCTCCTCACTCCCAGGTTCCATCCTGAGGTTCCATCCTGAGCTGCTGCTCCTCACTCCCAGGTTCCATCCTGAGCTGCTGCTCCTCACTCCCAGGTTCCATCCTGAGCTGCTCATCACTCCCAGGTTCCATCCTGAGCTGCTGCTCCTCACTCCCAGGTTCCATCCTGAGCTGCTGCTCCCAGGTCACTCCCAGGTTCCATCCTGAGCTGCTGCTCCTCACTCCCAGGTTCCATCCTGAGCTGCTGCTCCTCACTCCCAGGTTCCATCCTGAGCTGCTGCTCCTCACTCCCAGGTTCCATCCTGAGCTGCTGCTCCTCACTCCCAGGTTCCATCCTGAGCTGCTCATCACTCCCAGGTTCCATCCTGGTGCTCCATCCCAGGTTCCATCCTGAGCTGCTCTCCTCACTCCCAGGTTCCATCCTGAGCTGCTCCTCACTCCCAGGTTCCATCCTGAGCTGCTGCTCCTCACTCCCAGGTTCCATCCTGAGCTGCTGCTCCTCACTCCCAGGTTCCATCCTGAGCTGCTCTCTCACTCCCAGGTTCCATCCTGAGCTGCTGCTCATCACTCCCAGGTTCCATCCTGGGGTTCCATCCTGAGCTGCTCCTCACTCCCAGGTTCCATCCTGAGCTGCTGCTCCTCCACTCCCAGGTTCCATCCTGAGCTGCTGCTCCTCACTCCCAGGTTCCATCCTGAGCTGCTGCTCCATCACTCCCAGGTTCCATCCTGAGCTGCTGCTCCTCACTCCCAGGTTCCATCCTGAGCTGCTGCTCCTCACTCCCAGGTTCCATCCTGAGGTTCCATCCATCCTGCTGCTGCTCCTCACTCCCAGGTTCCATCCTGAGCTGCTGCTCCTCACTCCCAGGTCCATCCTGAGGTTCCATCCCAGGTTCCATCTGCTGCTCCTCACTCCCAGGTTCCATCCTGAGCTGCTCTCCTCACTCCCAGGTTCCATCCTGAGCTGCTGCTCCTCACTCCCAGGTTCCATCCTGAGCTGCTGCTCCTCACTCCCAGGTTCCATCCTGAGCTGCTCATCACTCCCAGGTTCCATCCTGAGCTGCTCATCACTCCCAGGTTCCATCCTGAGCTGCTGCTCCTCACTCCCAGGTTCCATCCTGAGCTGCTGCTCCTCACTCCCAGGTTCCATCCTGAGCTGCTGCTCCTCACTCCCAGGTTCCATCCTGAGCTGCTGCTCCTCACTCCCAGGTTCCATCCTGAGCTGCTCCTCCTCATCACTCCCAGGTTCCATCCTGAGCTGCTCATCACTCCCAGCCATCCTCACTCCCAGGTTCCATCCTGAGCTGCTGCTCCTCACTCCCAGGTTCCATCCTGAGCTGCTGCTCATCACTCCCAGGTTCCATCCTGAGCTGCTGCTCCTCACTCCCAGGTTCCATCCTGAGCTGCTGCTCCTCACTCCCAGGTTCCATCCTGAGCTGCTGCTCCTCACTCCCAGGTTCCATCCTGAGCTGCTCCTCACTCCCAGGTTCCATCCTGAGCTGCTGCTCCTCACTCCCAGGTTCCATCCTGAGCTGCTGCTCATCACTCCCAGGTTCCATCCTGAGCTGCTGCTCCTCACTCCCAGGTTCCATCCTGAGCTGCTGCTCCTCACTCCCAGGTTCCATCCTGAGCTGCTGCTCATCACTCCCAGGTTCCATCCTGAGCTGCTCCCTCACTCCCAGGTTCCATCCTGAGCTGCTGCTCCTCACTCCCAGGTTCCATCCTGAGCTGCTGCTCCTCACTCCCAGGTTCCATCCTGAGGTTCCATCCTGAGCTGCTGCTCCTCACTCCCAGGTTCCATCCTGAGCTGCTGCTCCTCACTCCCAGGTTCCATCCTGAGCTGCTGCTCCTCACTCCCAGGTTCCATCCTGAGCTGCTGCTCATCACTCCCAGGTTCCATCCTGGGCTGCTCCTGGGCTGCTCATCACTCCCAGGTTCCATCCTGAGCTGCTGCTCCTCACTCCCAGGTTCCATCCTGGGCTGCTCTTCACTCCCAGGTTCCATCCTGAGCTGCTCCTCACTCCCAGGTTCCATCCTGAGCTGCTCTCCTCACTCCCAGGTTCCATCCTGAGCTGCTGCTCCTCACTCCCAGGTTCCATCCTGAGCTGCTGCTCCTCACTCCCAGGTTCCATCCTGAGCTGCTCATCACTCCCAGGTTCCATCCTGAGCTGCTCATCACTCCCAGGTTCCATCCTGAGCTCCTGCTGCTCTCCTCACTCCCAGGTTCCATCCTGAGCTGCTCTCCTCACTCCCAGGTTCCATCCTGAGCTGCTCCTCACTCCCAGGTTCCATCCTGAGCTGCTCTCTCACTCCCAGGTTCCATCCTGGGCTGCTCCATCCCAGGTTCCATCCTGCTGCTCTCCTCACTCCCAGGTTCCATCCTGAGCTGCTGCTCCTCACTCCCAGGTTCCATCCTGGGCTGCTCATCACTCCCAGGTTCCATCCTGAGCTGCTGCTCCTCACTCCCAGGTTCCATCCTGAGCTGCTGCTCATCACTCCCAGGTTCCATCCTGAGCTGCTCTCCTCACTCCCAGGTTCCATCCTGAGCTGCTGCTCCTCACTCCCAGGTTCCATCCTGAGCTGCTGCTCACACTCCCAGGTTCCATCCTGAGCTGCTGCTCCTCACTCCCAGGTTCCATCCTGAGCTGCTGCTCCTCACTCCCAGGTTCCATCCTGAGCTGCTGCTCCTCACTCCCAGGTTCCATCCTGAGCTGCTGCTCCTCACTCCCAGGTTCCATCCTGAGCTGCTGCTCCTCACTCCCAGGTTCCATCCTGAGCTGCTCATCACTCCCAGGTTCCATCCTGAGCTGCTCATCACTCCCAGGTTCCATCCTGGGCTGCTCCCTCACTCCCAGGTTCCATCCTGAGCTGCTGCTCCTCACTCCCAGGTTCCATCCTGAGCTGCTGCTCCTCACTCCCAGGTTCCATCCTGAGCTGCTGCTCCTCACTCCCAGGTTCCATCCTGAGCTGCTCATCACTCCCAGGTTCCATCCTGAGCTGCTGCTCCTCACTCCCAGGTTCCATCCTGAGCTGCTGCTCCTCACTCCCAGGTTCCATCCTGAGCTGCTTCCATCCTGAGCTGCTCACTCCCAGGTTCCATCCTGAGCTGCTGCTCCTCACTCCCAGGTTCCATCCTGAGCTGCTGCTCCTCACTCCCAGGTTCCATCCTGAGCTGCTCCTCACTCCCAGGTTCCATCCTGAGCTGCTGCTCCTCACTCCCAGGTTCCATCCTGAGCTGCTCCTCACTCCCAGGTTCCATCCTGAGCTGCTGCTCCTCACTCCCAGGTTCCATCCTGAGCTGCTCCATCCTGAGCTCACTCCCCCAGGTTCCATCCTGAGCTGCTGCTCCTCACTCCCAGGTTCCATCCTGAGCTGCTGCTCCTCACTCCCAGGTTCCATCCTGAGCTGCTGCTCCTCACTCCCAGGTTCCATCCTGAGCTGCTGCTCATCACTCCCAGGTTCCATCCTGAGCTGCTGCTCCTCACTCCCAGGTTCCATCCTGAGCTGCTGCTCCTCACTCCCAGGTTCCATCCTGGGCTGCTCCTCACTCCCAGGTTCCATCCTGAGCTGCTGCTCCTCACTCCCAGGTTCCATCCTGAGCTGCTGCTCCTCACTCCCAGGTTCCATCCTGAGCTGCTGCTCCTCACTCCCAGGTTCCATCCTGAGCTGCTGCTCCTCACTCCCAGGTTCCATCCTGAGCTGCTGCTCCTCACTCCCAGGTTCCATCCTGAGCTGCTGCTCCTCACTCCCAGGTTCCATCCTGAGCTGCTGCTCCTCACTCCCAGGTTCCATCCTGAGCTGCTGCTCCTCACTCCCAGGTTCCATCCTGAGCTGCTCATCACTCCCAGGTTCCATCCTGAGCTGCTGCTCCTCCTCCCAGGTTCCATCCTGGGCTGCTCATCACTCCCAGGTTCCATCCTGAGCTGCTGCTCCTCACTCCCAGGTTCCATCCTGAGCTGCTGCTCCTCACTCCCAGGTTCCATCCTGAGCTGCTGCTCCTCACTCCCAGGTTCCATCCTGAGCTGCTGCTCCTCACTCCCAGGTTCCATCCTGAGCTGCTGCTCCTCACTCCCAGGTTCCATCCTGAGCTGCTGCTCCTCACTCCCAGGTTCCATCCTGAGCTGCTGCTCCTCACTCCCAGGTTCCATCCTGAGCTGCTGCTCCTCACTCCCAGGTTCCATCCTGGGCTGCTGGTCCTCACTCCCAGGTTCCATCCTGGGCTGCTCATCACTCCCAGGTTCCATCCTGAGCTGCTGCTCCTCACTCCCAGGTTCCATCCTGGGCTGCTGGTCCTCACTCCCAGGTTCCATCCTGGGCTGCTCATCACTCCCAGGTTCCATCCTGGGCTGCTCATCACTCACAGTTTCATTACCCAGTGCAGCTCTGGTGATTCCTAGGTGTCACAGTTAGTGTAATATATTGCAAGGCCTGGCAGTTAAGAGCTGATCATGAGGCTCAATCTGTCTCAGCCAGGGCCCCAGGCTTTATTGCCTGTGAAAGCATTGCTGTCACTCCCTGTCTGCAGCAGCACTGATGGCATTCGCTGGAAGAGAGCTCTTCACTGGTCTCTTCTCCCAGGCAACCAGCACCAGAACAAGAGGACACAGTCTCCAGCTGTGCCAGGGGAAGGTTTAGGCTGGAGGTGAGGAGAAAGTTCTTCCCAAAGAGAGTTGTTGGCCATTGGGATGTGCTGCCCAGGGAGGTGGTGGAGTCCCCATCCCTGGAGGTGTTCAAGGCAGGCTTGGAGCCACGGTTTAGCTGTCAGGAGGTGTTAGGTGTTCGGTAATAGGTTGGACTGGATGATCTCTGAGGTCTTTTCCAGCCTGGCTGATCCTGTGAAGTATTGACCTGCAGTGCTCTCTGCTTCACCTTGGCTTCTGTCTTCTCAGTGCTTGAGCCTGGCAGGAGGAGGACAACCACACAGGTCATCAATCCTTCAGCAAGAAGGGCAAGTGGTGCGGGGGAAAATGTGATTAACGCTGGGAGTTTGCAGCGAGGGCTGAGCGGACTCCGGGACCTCTCCGTAGAGCAGCTGCCAGCCTGGCCCTGAGGGGAGCCAGGGCAGGGCAGCCAGGATGGCACCTGGATCATCAGATCCCAGAGAGAAGGCTCTGGGCATAAAGAGTGACCCCGAGGTGGGGGGGCTGGCAGGCGGACTTGCACGGGACCCTTAAAGGGCCCAACGGAGGGAGGGAGCTGGGCGATGAGAGCAGCAGGGCTTCGGCCCTGGGTGAGGCTTTGGGTCCTTTTTCCTTCTTTTCCCTCCCTCCCTTCTTCTCCCTCCCTTTTTCCCCCTCCTTTCTTCTCCCTCCCTCCCTTCTTCTCCCTCCCTCCTTTCTTCTCCCTCCTTTCTTTCTTCTTCCTCCCTTTTTTCCCTCCCTCCTTTCTTCTCCCTCCCTCCTTTCTTTTCACTCCCTCCTTTCTTTTCACTCCCTCCTTTCTTCTCCCCCTCCTTTCTTCTCCCTCCCTCCTTCTTCTCCCTCCCTCCTTTCTTTTCACTCCCTCCTTTCTTCTCCCCCTCCTTTCTTCTCCCTCCCTCCTTCTTCTCCCTCCCTCCTTTCTTCTCCCTCCTTTCTTTCTTTCTCCCTCCCTTTTTTCCCCTCCCTCCTTTCTTCTCCCTCCCTCCTTTCTTTTCACTCCCTCCTTTCTTCTCCCTCCCTCCCTTCTTCTCCCTCCCTCCTTCTTCTCCCTCCCTCCTTTCTTCTCCCTCCTTTCTTCTCCCTCCCTCCTTTCTTTTCACTCCCTCCTTTCTTCTCCCCCCTCCTTTCTTCTCCCTCCCTCCTTCTTCTCCCTCCCTCCTTTCTTTTCCCTCCCTCCCTTCTTCTCCCTCCCTCCTTCCTTCTCCCTCTCTCCTTCCTTCTCCCTCCCTCCTTTCTTCTCCCTCCCTCCTTTCTTCTCCCTCCCTCCTTTCCCCCTCCCTCCTTTCCCCCTCCCTCCTTTTTTCTCCCTCCCTTCTTTGCCCTCCCTCCTTCCCTTCTTTTCCCTCCCTCCCTTCTTTTCCCTCCCTCCTTTCTTCTCTCTCCCTTCTTTTCCCTCCCTCCTTCATTTTCCCTCCCTATTTCCTACTGAACAACTTCTTCCTCAGCTCCACTCTGCCCCTGCTCTGCCTCAGCTCCAAACCATTGCCCCTTGGCCTGGCTCCAGACCCCCTCAGCCAAAGTCTCTCTGCAGCCTTCCTGCAGGATCCCTTCAGCTGCTGGCAGCAGCTCTGAGCTGCCCCTGGAGCCTTCTCCTCTGCAGGCTGCACACCCCCAGCTCCCTCAGCCTGTGCTCCCAGCAGAGCTGCTCCAGCCCTGGGAGCATCTCTGGGGCCTCCTCTGGCCTCCCTCCAGCAGCTCTGTGTCCTTCTCCTGCTGGGGACAACAGAGCTGGAGGCAGGATTGGAGGGGAGGTCTGAGCAGAGCAGAGCCCAGGGGCACAATCCCCTCTCCTGCCCTGCTGCCCACACTCCTCTGGCTGCAGCTTGGCACACAGCTGCCTGCTGGGCTGCAGGAGGGCACTGCTGGCTCCTGGGGAGCTGCTCAGCACCCAGCACCACCAAGGCTGTATCTTCAGGGCTGCTCTCAACCCACTCTGCACCCAGGCTGGATTTGTGCCTGGGATTGGCCCCACCTAGGCTGTGGTGTTCTTTAAATGCCCCCAGAGCTTCTCTTTAGTCATTCCCCCTGCAGAACAGAACAGAGCAGCCCTGGTGTTACACAGGATGCATCTCCTTTCCTCTCCCTGAAAGTCAATGTTCCTCCCCAAAGCAACGTGTTCTCCTGTGACTTTGGGCTGTGTTCTCATGCTGGGGACAGCAGACAGGTGCCCAGATGATACCCTGGGGACCAGAGCACCAAACTCAGTGTCCCTCTCTCAGGAGTCTCTTCAGTGATTTCTGAGCTGTTTCTTACCCCTGTTGCCAGGAGAGTGGTGTCCTTTGCAGGGTCATTTCCTGCCGGTGTGTCATGGGTGAGTTCTGGGTCATCCCTCCAGGCTCAGGATGTTCAGCTCTCCTCCAGCCTCTGAATGAGGATGCTCTGCCAATTTGCCCTCATCTGCTCCTTCTCACCCACACTTCAGCTCTGCAAGACAGTTCCTTATCCTCTCCAGGGGGTTAACCTGCCCAGCCCCTCAGTGCCTCCTCTGTGCCATGCTCCTGGCTGCTCTCCTCCTTTGCTGGCAGTCCCTGCCCCTGGATGCAAGGCACACAACCTGCTCTGCCCTCCCTGCCCAGCTGTGGGGGCTGCTCCCTTTTCCCCCCTCAGCCTGCTCCTGCTCTTCCCCTAGGGGTGATTGAGGAATGGGCTCTGCTGAGGACCTGCCTCTGCTGGTGCCAGCTTGCCAGGGGTGTTGCTATGACTGGCACAGCCCTGGGGCTCTCCTCAGCTCCTGCCAAAGCCTCTTGGCTTGCAACCCTTTGCTTTTGGCCAGGGCAGCATTGCTGCTGGTGGGCAGCTGTGAGCCTCGTGCCTGTGATCCCAGGGCTTCCAGGCTCCCAGCCTGCTCTCCACGGGGAAAGTTAAGAGAGCAAGCACACCTGGGGAAGGAGCAGCAGCATCACTGCTGCCTGCAGCTCAGTTTGTGCATGGGGAACTTGGGCACTGAGCATGGCCTGACTGCAGAGAGAGGAGACCTGACTGCTGCAGTGCCCTGGAGAGCTGCCCTCAGACTCTGGATCAGAGATGCTCCTGCAGCCTGAGCACAATCAGCCCCTGCCAGGCTGAATCAAAGCATTACATTCACAGCCCTGCTCCCAATTAAGTGCTCATTGGGCTGGCCAGCACAGGTCAGGGAGGGGGCATTTGCTGACTAATTCTCACTACATCCTGCTTCCAAATTCTTGCCCAGCTGCCTCCTGGGCCCACACAGCCTTCTGCTGCCTGAAACATCCTTTGGCAAGGAGCTCCACAGAGTGCTCTCTGCAGCTCCCTGGAAGGAGGTTCTTTAGCCTGGAGAAGAGGAGGCTGAGAGGAGATCTCATTGCTCCCTACAGCTCTCTGAAAGGAGGCTGGAATGAGGCTGGTGGACAGGCGGCTGAACACGAGCCAGCAGTGTGCCCAGGCGGGCAGGAAGGCCAAGGGCATCCCCTGGCCTGCATCAAACCAGAGTGGGCAGCAGGAGCAGGGCACTGCTGGTGCCTCTGCACTCAGCCCCGGGGAGGCCACAGCTTGAGCACTGGGTTCAGTTCTGGGCACCACAGCACAGGAAAGGCATTGAGGGGCTGGAGAGTGTCCAGAGAAGAGCAACCAGGCTGGGGAGGGGGCTGGAGGCATCACAGGAGGAGCAGCTGAGGGAGCTGGGGGGTTCAGTGTGGAGAAGGCTGAGGGCAGAGCTCATTGCTCCCTGCAGCTCCCTGCAAGGAGGCTGGAGTGAGGCTGGGGCTGGTCTCTTCTCCCAGGCAGCCAGGGACAGGAGGAGAGGCAGTGAGGTGAAGCTGTGCCAGGGGAGGGTGAGGTTGGGCATGAGGAGAAACTCCTTGAGGGAGAGAGTGGTGAGGGGCTGGAACAGGCTGCCCAGGGAGGTGGTGGAGTCCCCATGCCTGGAGCTGCTCAGGAGGCTGCAGCTGTGCTGCTCCAGGACATGGGTTAGTGGCCATGGGAATTGAGTTATGGCCCCACCAATGCTAGGTGAGCACCGACCTTCAGAAGGACACTTCCAGCTCACTTGGTTACCTCTGGAGGGGGGAAAAAGCCAACCAAACCTGCATCCAGCAAGAGCTGCTCTCAGTCCAGAGCCAGCCAAGGATCAGCCCAGGAAGCCTGGTGAGCCAGCAACATCCCATGCACTGCAAAATGGCTTAAAGACACACACAGGGATTGCCTTCCATAAAGCCTGTGACAGAGAGAAGCAGTTCATAGAGTCCTGCAATGGCTCAGGCTGGAAGGGAGCTCAGAGCTCAGCTCCTCCATGCCCAGGGACACCTCTCAGCTCCACTCAGCTGCTTAAGGCCTCAGCCAGCCTGGCCTTCAGCACCCCCAGCAAGGAGGCAGCCACAGCCTCCCTGGGCAGCCTGTGCCAGGCTCTCACCAGCCTCACACTCAACAACTTCTGCCTCAGCTCCACTCTGCCCCTGCTCTGCCTCAGCTCCAAACCATTGCCCCTTGGCCTGGCTCCAGACCCCCTCAGCCAAAGTCTCTCTGCAGCCTTAGAGCTCTCAAAGGTGTTTCCCAGCCCTGGTGACTCTGTGCTGCTATGAAAACTCCAGGCAAAGCCTTGCCTGTTGCCCACATGGACCATGAGAGTGCTCTCAGGGACTCACACTCCTGACCAAAGCAGCCAGAGTTTTTCTCCTGAGCTGAACCCTCTGTTTGGTTATAAATCAGCAACTGATTTATCCCTGAGAGCAGGAGGAGCCTGAGCTCCACTGAGCCTGTCCACCCCCACTGCTGCCTGATAGAGTGGCTCATCCCCCCTGAGTACCAGCTGCATGCACACCCTGGCATGTGGAGCTCTTCTTCATACAGCTCTCAGTGGGGATCCACCCTGCTTCCCACCCCAGCTCAGCAACATTTGACTCTGGGATCTTCTGCCTCAGCCCTTCCTGCCCATATGATGCTGCAGCACCTCTGCTATGGGGACAGGCTGAGGGAGCTGGGGGTGTTCAGCCTGGACAAGAGAAGGCTCCAGGCAGACCTCAGATGAAAGAGTCATGGCAGTGTTGGGTGCTGAGCAGCTCCCCAGGAGCCAGCAGTGCCCTCCTGCAGCCCAGCAGGCAGCTGTGTGCCAAGCTGCAGCCAGAGGAGTGTGGGCAGCAGGGCAGGAGAGGGGATTCTGACCCTGGGCCCTGCTCTGCTCAGACCTCCCCTCCAATCCTGCCTCCAGCTCTATTGTCCCCAGCAGGAGAAGGACACAGAGCTGCTGGAGGGAGGCCAGAGGAGGCCCCAGAGATGTTCCCAGGGCTGGAGCAGCTCTGCTGGGAGCACAGGCTGAGGGAGCTGGGGGTGCTCAGCCTGCAGAGGAGAAGGCTCCAGGGGGCAGCTCAGAGCTGCCTGCCAGCAGCTGAAGGGATCCTGCAGGAAGGCTGCAGAGGGACAGCTCCAGCCCCCTCAGCCTGCCCTCAGAGCAGAGGTTCTCCAGCTCCCTGATCATCTTTGTGGCCTTCCTCTGGAGCCTCTCCACCAGGTCCCTGTCCTTCCTGTGCTGAGGGCTCCAGAGCTGGCCACAGCCCTGCAGGTGAGGTCTCCCCAGAGCAGAGCAGAGGGGCAGGATCCTCTCTCTCCAGCTCTGGCCACACTGCTTTGGGTGCAGCCCAGGCTGCCCTTGGCTACAAGAAAGCTGGGCAGGGACTTTCAAGGGCTTGTAAAGGTAGGATGAGAGGGAAGAAGCAAACCAGCCTGCATGCCTCTGAACCCACAGTGTCCCTGCAGGGCTGAGGGGAGCAGCACTGCTCCAGAGGAGTGCTTGGTGGTGGTGGGGAGAAGAGGCGCAGGTGCAGGAGGGACATTAAATGCACTTCAGAGCTTCCATTCCACATCCTGTGGCCTCACAGCTCCCTGCCACAACTGCTTCCCTTCTGTGTCTGCAGAGGAGCCTGCTCACTCTGCTGCTCCCAGGCAGGTCTTGCACCTTCCAACCGAGTGTTGGCAGCCCAGCAGCTGCCGGGCCCCTGCCAGCCGGAGGCAGAGCTCAGCACTGCTGTGGGAGATGAAGTACTTCAGCCCCTCCCGAGGGCCAATTTTCCCTCTGAAACCCAACCCCTCTTGCAAGTCCTTCAAACCTGGGGCCAATAAACCTGGGGCAGGGATGGGTCAGTGCTCGTTTGTGTTCTCCCTGCTCCCTTCGCCTCCCCTGGACACAAAGCTGGTCTCCGGTCCCGGGCACCGC
This sequence comes from Picus viridis, assembly GCA_033816785.1. Lineage (NCBI taxonomy): Eukaryota > Metazoa > Chordata > Aves > Piciformes > Picidae > Picus > Picus viridis. The sequence goes on along the minus strand of CM066570.1, from coordinate 31,877,855 downwards.
TTGGCTTCGCTGTCACGGGGGGAAAGGCCAACACAAAGGCCAAGAGGGAATGAAACAAGTCCCAGCAGTTAGGATTTACATAAAGCCTGGATTTTCTTGCTCCACAAATCTCATCTGCAGCGTGACATGTTTGCTGAAGGGATTATCTGGCAGCCAGAACAGACAGATCCACTTGATGCTGTCACTGAAAGGTGGAAGGGAACCAGCCATGGATTTCTTCAGAGCAGAGCAAGGTTGACTTGTTTGGACAAGAGGGGAGAAGAAAAGAACCAGGGGGAGAAAATTAAGTGGCCTGTGCCTGCCATGGTTTACAAGTCAAAGTTCTTTGAGCAGTTTCAGGCTTGGGTGTACCTGGCTGGAGGGCTGGAGGGGGGGGGGAAGGAACCTCAGGAGGTTCAGTAAGGGCAAGGGGAGAGTCCTGCTTCTGGGAGCAACCCAGAGCAGAGAGGAAAGGAGCAGAGAGGAAAGGAGGAGAGGAAAGGAGAGAGAGGAAAGCAGGAGAGAAGAAAGGAGGAGAGAGGAAAGCAGGAGAGAGGAAAGCAGGAGAGAGGAAAGGAGGAGAGAGGAGGAAGAGGAAAGGAGGAGAGAGGAAAGGAGGAGAGAGGAAAGCAGCAGAGAGGAAGGGAGCAGAGAGGAAAGGAGGAGAGAGGAAAGGAGGAGAGAGAAAGGGAGCAGAGAGGAAAGGAGGAGAGAGGAAAGCAGGAGAGGAGGGAGCAGAGGGAAAGGAGCAGAGAGGAAAGCAGCAGAGAGGAAGGGAGGAGAGAGGAAAGGAGCAGGAGAGAAGAAAGGAGGAGAGAGGAAAGCAGGAGAGAGGAAAACAGGAGAGGAAAGGAGGAGAGAGGAAAGGAGGAGAGAGGAAAGCAGCAGAGAGGAAGGGAGCAGAGAGGAAAGGAGGAGAGAGGAAGGGAGAGAGGAAAGGGAGGAGAGAGGAAAGCAGGAGAGAGAAAGAGGAGAGAGGAAAGGAGGAGAGAGGAAAGGAGGAGAGAGGAAAGGAGGAGAGAGGAAAGGAGGAGAGAGAAAGGCAGCAGAGAGGGAAAGGAGGAGAGAGAAAGGAGGAGAGAGGAAAGGAGGAGAGAGGAAAGCAGGAGAGGGAAAGGAGGAGAGAGGAAAGGAGGAGAGAGGAAAGGAGGAGAGAGGAAAGGAGGAGAGAGGAAAGCAGCAGAGAGGAAAGGAGGAGAGAGGAAAGGAGGAGAGGAGGAGGGAGCAGAGAGGAAAGGAGCAGAGAGGAAAGCAGCAGAGAGGAAAGGAGCAGAGAGGAAAGGAGCAGAGAGGAAAGCAGCAGAGAGGAAGGGAGGAGAGAGAGGAAAGGAGCAGAGAGGAAGGGAGGAGAGAGGAAAGGAGGAGAGAGGAAAGCAGAGAGAAGAAAGGAGGAGAGAAGAAAGGAGGAGAGGAAAGCAGGAGAGAGGAAAGGAGGAGAGAGGAAAGGAGGAGAGAGGGAAGCAGCAGAGAGGAAAGCAGCAGAGAGGAAAGGAAGAGAGGAAAGGAGCAGAGAGGAAAGCAGCAGAGAGGAAGGGAGGAGAGAGGAAAGGAGGAAAGAGGAAAGGAGGGAGAGAGGAAAGCAACAGAGAGGAAGGGAGCAGAGAGGAAAGGAGGAGAGAGGAAAGGAGGAGAGAGGAAAGGGAGGAGAGAGGAAAGCAGCAGAGAGAAGGGAGGAGAGAGGAAAGGAGGAGAGAGGAAAGCAGGAGAGAGGAAAGCAGGAGAGAGGAAAGCAGCAGAGAGGAAGGGAGCAGAGGAAAGGAGAGAGAGGAAAGGAGGAGAGAGGAAAGAGGAGAGAGAAAGGGAGCAGAGAGGAAAGGAGCAGAGAGGAAAGCAGCAGAGAGGAAAGGAGCAGAGAGGAAAGCAGCAGAGAGGAAAGCAGCAGAGAGGAAGAGGAAAGGAGCAGAGAGGAAAGCAGGGAGCAGAGAGGAAAGGGAGGAGAGAGGAAAGGAGGAGAGAGGAAAGGGAGGAAGAGGAAAGGAGGAGAGGAAAGCAGCAGAGAGAAAGGGAGCAGAGAGGAAAGGAGCAGAGAGGAAAGCAGCAGAGAGGAAAGGAGCAGAGAGGAAAGGAGCAGAGAGGAAAGGAGCAGAGAGGAAAGGAGCAGTGAGGAAAGGAGCAGAGAGGAGGGAGTTGTGAGTTAAAACCCCAGTGAGTGTTGAAAACCTCCTACAAGGACAAGTGCAGGGTCCTGCATCTGGGGAGGATTAACAGCAGGCACCAGGACAGGTTGGGAGCTGCCCTGCTGGAGAGCAGCTCCATGGAGAAAGACCTTGGAGTGCTGCTGGGCAGCAAGTTCTGCACGGGACAGCAATGTGCTCTGGGGGCCAAGAAGGCCAATGGGGTGCTGGGGTGCAGCAAGCAATACTCCTAAAGGAATATTACAGAGGATGAAGAACAGAAAGAATTTCCTCCTCAGTGTTTGGGAACTTCCCTCTCCTTCAAAGGTGATTCCATAAGGTTGGAAGAGGCCTCAGAGATCATCAAGTCCAACCTGGCACCCAACACCTCATGACTACTAAACCATGGCTCCAAGTGCCACATCCAGTCCCCTTTTGAACACCTCCAGGGATGGGGACTCCACCACCTCCCTGGGCAGCACATCCCAATGGCCAACAACTCTCTCTGTGCATTTAAAAACTCCAACCCAAACCCTAATGAGCTAGAAATGATCCTTCAGAGGGTGAAGATGCAACAGCCAAGGGCTACAGAGATGGTGAGGGGCCTGGAACATTGTGGCCAAGAGGGCAAAGAGTATCTTGGAGGGTGGCCAGCAGGGCTGGGGAGGTTCTGCTGCCCCTCTGCTCTGCCCTGCTGAGGCCACTCCTGCAGTGCTGTGTCAGCAAATTTTGAATGCCTCATGGAGTTCAACAAGGACAAGTGCAGGGTCCTGCATCTGGGGATCAGCCAGTCCCAACCCCCCTGCCACGGCCAGGGACACCTCACGCTGCAGCAGGTTGCTCACAGCCACATCCAGCCTGGCTGCAAACACCTCCAGGCAGGAGGCTTCCACCACCTCCCTGGGCAACCTCTGCCAGGCTCTCACCACCCTCATGGGGTATCACAGAACTGACCAGGATGGAAAGGACCTCTGCGACCCTTAAGTCCAACCTACCACCCAACACCATCTAACCAACTAACCCATGGCACTGAGGGCCTCATCCAGGCTCTTCCTAAACACCTCCAGGGATGGGGACTCCACCACCTCCCTGGGCAGCACATCCCAAGGGCCAATCTCTCTTGCTGGGAAGAACTTCTTCCTCACCTGCAGCCCAAACCTCCCCTGGCACAGCCTGAGGCTGTGTCCTCGCCTCCTGCCACCGGTTGCCTGAGGAACTTCTTCCTCCCCACCGTCAGCCCCTGTCTGAGGTGAGGCCCTGCAAGCAGCTTGCAGCTGGGGTTTGTTTTGCCTTGTGTGTTTGTTTCTTTGGTTTCAGCTCCCATTATTCCTGGACAAACCCATCCTGGGCTGGGCTGTTGGGAGGCACAAGCTTGCTAGCTGTCAGTCCAAGGCACTTATGTTCTGCTGATCAAGACTGATGTTGCTGTGCCCCCAGTGCCATTTCCAAGTAAGGCAGGCTGAATAATGTCTGATGTCTCTTCTGCCTGAGTAAGTTATTCCCTTTTGCCTTCCTTCCTCTTGTGGAGGGCAAAGTTTTCTTGGGGGATGTGTGTGTGTGTGTGGGGGCTGTGTGTTAACTCCCACTTAAAGCCCCAGAGTGACTCAGGTTGGAAGGGACCTCCCTGGGCAGCCTGTGACAGACTCTCACCAGCCTCACACTCAGCAGCTTCTTCCTCAGCTCCACCCTGACCCTGCTCTGCCTCAGCTCCAAACCATTCCCTCTTGTCCTACTGACCTGCTGATCTTCAGTCCCAATCTGCCCTCCCCAAGCTTCAATCCATTCCCTATCATCCTGTCACTCCCAGCCCTTGTTTAAAGCCCCTCCCCAGCACTTCTGGAGCCCCTTCAGGTCCTGGGAGGCTGCTCTGAGGTCTCCCTGGAGCCTTCTCTCTCTCAGGCTGAACAGCCTCAACTCTCTCAGCCTGTCCCCACAGGGGAGGTTCTGCAGCCCTCTGATCACCTCTGTGGCCTCCTCTGGAGCCTCTCCAGCAGCTCCAGGTCCCTCTTGTGCTGGGGGCCCCAGAGCTGGAGGCAGTGCTGCAGGTGGGGTCTGAGCAGAGCAGAGCAGAGGGGCAGCATCCCCTGCCTGTGCTGGGAGGCAGATTTGGCTCTGTCCTCCACTGAAGCGAAGATCAGGGCAGGCTGCCTGCTGCAGATGCAGCTCAGCTTCACCTGCCCCACTTCTCCTGGGTGGCTCAGCTTGGGCCCTGTGCAGTCTGCTGCACCTGGCAGGTATTTGCCCTGAAGCTTAACCACCCCTCCCACAGACCATGGATATCTCTCTGTTATTAGGCCTGCAATTTGCTGCTGTCTGGCTGTATCCCAACAGATGATTTATGTCCCAGCAGTGCTATTACCCTTGCTGAGAACTGGCATTTTGTGCTGTTCAGCAGCAGCTCATCATCATCATCATCATCATCCCTCAGCCTGAGCCAAACAGCAGAGAGGGCAGAGAGCTCCATCAAGCCTGGAGACACCATAGCAGGGCCACCTCCAGTCCCCTGGCTGCAGGGACCTGCTCTCCCAGGCTGCTCCATCCCTCCTGCATCCTTGGGCTCAGCTGAAGGGCTTTGAGTAACAGCTGGGAGCCACGGAGAGAGCCCTGCTCAGCCTGGAATTGCTCTGCAAGAGTTCAGAGGCTGATCCCGTGCCAAGAGGTAGCTACCAAAAGCCTTCTGGTGGTGCAGTGTACAGCAGGAGGGGAATTTATGGAGGAGCACTGCTTCATAAGCATGTCTTGGGGGTTGGGAAGCCAAAGAAACCTCTCCTTCTGTTTGAGGCAATGAGCAGCTCAAAAGCAAATGACTCCCTGCAGAGCCTTGCAGCCTCACCGTGGCTATGGCAGGGTAAGAGCCCCATGGCTATGAGGCCAGCATGGCTGTGCAGACCACTCTTCAGTGGAGACAGGTGAGAGAAAGCCCCCTGCAGAGCAGGACCTGGGGGTGCTGGGGGGTGAGAAGCTGGGCAGGAGGCAGCAATGGGCACTGGCAGCACAGAAGGCCAAGGGCAGCCTGGGCTGCAGCCAAAGCAGTGTGGCCAGAGCTGGAGAGAGAGGATCCTGCCCCTCTGCTCTGCTCTGGGGAGACCTCACCTGCAGGGCTGTGGCCAGCTCCTGAGCCCTCAGCACAGGAAGGACATGGACCTGATGGAGAGGCTCCAGAGGAGGCCACAAAGATGATCAGGCACTGGAGAACCTCTGCTGTGAGCACAGGCTGAGGGAGCTGGGGGTGTGCAGCCTGCAGAAGAGAAGGCTCCAGGCAGATCTCACAGCAGCCTGCCAGGAGCTGAAGGGGCTCCAAGAAGGCTGCAGAGGGACTGTGCCCAAAGGCCTGCAGGGACAGCAGCAGGGGCAAGGGTTTGAAAGGAGAGCAGAGCAGATGGAGATTGGCTGTGAGGAACAAGCTCTGCCCCAGGAGGCTGCTGCCACACTGCACCAGGTTGCCCAGGGAGGGAGCTGAGGCTCCATGGCTGCAGCTGTTCAAGGGGAGGCTGGAGAAGGAGGATCCAGAAGAGGGCATGAAGATGATCAGGAGCTGGAGAACCTCTGCTCTGAGGGCAGGCTGAGGGGCTGGAGCCAGCCTGCAGCCTTCCTGCAGGATCCCTTCAGCTGCTGGCAGCAGCTCTGAGCTGCCCCTGGAGCCTTCTCCTCTGCAGGCTGCACACCCCCAGCTCCCTCAGCCTGTGCTCCCAGCAGAGCTGCTCCAGCCCTGGGAGCATCTCTGGGGCCTCCTCTGGCCTCCCTCCAGCAGCTCTGTGTCCTTCTCCTGCTGGGGACCCCAGAGCTGGAGGCAGGATTGGAGGGGAGGTCTGAGCAGACTCAAGGGAAATGTTATACAAGTGTCTCACCTATGGTAAAAACCAAACCCCAGCCCCAGGGGAGGGACATCTCTCTTGCTGGCTCAGCCTCAATGAACTCTTCCCTTCTTTTTCCTCAGGGTCTGCTGCCCCTGGACCATGTGCTGTGGGGAGAGCTCTGTGTGCACTTTGTGGTTGGAAAGGAGCATCCACCTGCTTTCACTCACACGTTTGAACAGGCAGGCAGGCAGAGCTGGGGGGGGGGGGAAGGAGAGAGCAGAACCTCGCCTCTGACGAGCTGAGAAACATTTCCCTCTGGAAACAGAGGAGGAGAAGAACGGTTGAACCTTTGTTTGTAAACTTCAGGCTGTCTGCTGCTCCGAATGCTTCCTCTAGCACTCATTCTCTTTCACCTCCTGGCAGCAGCCCCTTTTATTCCCGACCAGGGCAGCTCTCTGGCGATCAGTGTCACCTCATAGCTCTCCCTCTCACCTCCCACCTCTCCCTCCAAGGATTTGCTGCCACCGTGGTCCCTCTTTGGCTGTCACTCCAACCATAGATCTTCATCCTGTGTCTCCAGAAAGCCTGAACTCGTTCCCTGAGAAGGATAAAGCCAAAGGTCATCCCCTGAGGTCTGTGTCTTCCTTAGGCTTAGGCAAAAGGAGGTTAATTTCTCCTCCACACTGGTCTGATTCTAGACAAAGCCTCTTAGTGGTTCCCCTTTTTTTTGTGTGCATCAGTGCAAGTGAGAGAGGCCAATGAAGCCTCAAGGGAGGAGGAGGCAGCAGGATTTGCTTGACACCTTGAGTCCTGTGTCCAGTTCTGGGGCCCTCAGGACAGGAAAGATGTTGAGCTGCTGGAAGGTGTCCAGAGAAGGGCAAGAAAGCTGGGGAGGGGTCTGGAGCACAGCCCTGTGAGGAGAGGCTGAGGGAGCTGGGGTTGCTTAGCCTGCAGAAGAGGAGGCTCAGGGGAGACCTTCTTGCTCTCTGCAACTCCCTGAAGGGAGGTTGTAGCCAGGTGGGGGTTGTTCTCTTCTCCCAGGCAGCCAGCACCAGAACAAGAGGACACAGTCTCAAGCTGTGCCAGGGGAGGTTCAGGCTGGATGTGAGGCAGAAGTTCTTCCCAGCAAGAGAGATTGGCCATGGGAATGTGCTGCCCAGGGAGGTGGTGGAGTCCCCATCCCTGGAGGTGTTTAGGAAGAGCCTGGATGAGGCACTTGGTGCCATGGTTGAGTTGATCAGATGGTGCTGGGTGAGAGGTTGGACTGGATGATCTCCAAGGTCTCTTCCAACATGGTTCATTCCATTCTATTCTGTAGATCCATAGAACAGTTTTGGTTGGAAGGGAGCTCAGAGCTCAGCTCCTCCATGCCCAGGGACACCTCTCAGCTCCACTCAGCTGCTCAAGGCCTCAGCCAGCCTGGCCTTCAGCACCCCCAGCAAGGAGGCAGCCACAGCCTCCCTGGGCAGCCTGTGCCAGGCTCTCACCAGCCTCACACTCAACAACTTCTTCCTCAGCTCCACTCTGCCCCTGCTCTGCCTCAGCTCCAACCCATTGCCCCTTGGCCTGGCTCCAGACCCCCTCAGCCAAAGTCTCTCTGCAGCCTTCCTGCAGGATGCCTTCAGCTGCTGGCAGCAGCTCTGAGGTGCCCCTGGAGCCTTCTCCTCTGCAGGCTCCAGGAGCACAAGACCAGCTCACAGCAGTCTGCTCCCTGTGAGTGTCTCCTGGGGAAGCAGGGCAGGGAGGAGCTTCTTGCTGCTCATTTCACTGGGTCCCTGCAAATATTGCAGCTGATTGCAGTGGTCAGAGCCAACTATTGCTCATTAGCTGCAAGCTCTGGCAGTCACATCAGGAGCTGATGCTTCTTCAGATGTGAGAGTAAAGGTAACTGCAGGCTTCTGCCTATGATGCTGGCAGAAACATTTGTTCCCAGGAGGTTTTATTCACCAGTCTGTTCATCCCAGATGAAGGCTTGTGGTTAAGGTCTGTCTCCAGGAGCACATCAGCAGGGGAAAACTTTGCTCTCCCCAACCTGCAAGCCCCTAATGCTGTGCAGGGGGGAGGTGAGAAAATCAGCAGCTGCTCAGAAGATGCTTCAGATCCATCACCAGTCACAGTCAGTTCCTCTGCAGGCTGTGCAGCTCAGGAGCTGCCTGAACACACAGCAAACTGGGGAAGACTGTGCAGGAAGAGTTTGCTTCCCTTTCCTTCAACAGTTTTGCTCTGGATAGGGAAGCCAGAGGAGGCTGCACCGTGCAGCCCTGGGGGCAGGGTCCTGGAGAGCACAAACAGCATTCTGGCAGAGCAGCCCCAAGCCCAGACAGCCCCAGTGTCCTGCCTGGCAGAACTGTTTGTGGAGGGCACACAAGCATCAGCACCTTCAGTGGTCTTACCCTGAGGCTTCTGCCCCTGGGCTCTGCTCAGGCCTCACCTCCAGTCCTGCCTCCAGCTCTAGGGTCCCCAGCAGGAGAATCATAGAATCAAGAAGGTTGGAAAAGAGCTCAGAGATCATCAACTCCAACCTGTTCACCCAATACCTGACTAACTAAACCATGGCTTCAAGTGCCGTATCCAATCCTTCCTTGAACGCCTCCAGGGATGGGGACTCCACCACCTCCCTGGGCAGCACATCCCAATGGCCAATCTCTCTCTCTGGGATGAACTTTCTCCTCAGCTCCAGCCTAAACCTCCCCTGGCACAGCTTGAGACTGTGTCCTCTTGTTCTGGTGCTGGCTGCCTGGGAGAAGAGCCCAACCCCCACCTGGCTACAACCTCCCTTCAGGGAGTTGCAGCAAAGGACACAGAGCTGCTGGAGGGAGGCCAGAGGAGGCCCCAGAGATGCTCCCAGGGCTGGAGCAGCTCTGCTGGGAGCACAGGCTGAGGGAGCTGGGGGTGTGCAGCCTGCAGAGGAGAAGGCTCCAGGGGCACCTCAGAGCTGCTGCCAGCAGCTGAAGGCATCCTGCAGGAAGGCTGCAGAGAGACTTTGGCTGAGGGGGTCTGGAGCCAGGCCAAGGGGCAATGGTTTGGAGCTGAGGCAGAGCAGGGGCAGAGTGGAGCTGAGGAAGAAGTTGTTGAGTGTGAGGCTGGTGAGAGCCTGGCACAGGCTGCCCAGGGAGGCTGTGGCTGCCTCCTTGCTGGGGGTGCTGGAGGCCAGGCTGGCTGAGGCCTTGAGCAGCTGAGTGGAGCTGAGAGGTGTCCCTGGGCACGGTGGGGAGCTTGGGGGAGCTGTGCTCTGAGCTCCCTTCCAGCCTGAGCCATTCTAGAGTTCTCTTTCTATGACAAGTTCCAGGCAGGCTCAGCCAGCAGGCAGTGACAGAGGCAGGTCAGCCTGCTGCTTGCTGCTGCTCTGCTACAGATCTCAGCCTTGCTGACTTGTGTCAGCCTGAGCTAGGGAAAAAACCACCCCAAACACTCCCATTTTGTGGCTCCTGTGCTGCCACCAGGGCAGATTTCTCCTGCACAGCAGGGAAGCAGCTCCTGGTGCCTCAGGGTGCCTTCATCTCACCAGGCACCTGCCCTCCTGCCTGAGCACTGGTAGAGCAGAGCAGAGGCCTCTTGGAGTGGCTCTTCCTTAGCACAGGAAAGCTCCTTTGGACTGGTTGGTTTCTTTCCTCCCTTTACTGATCCACTTGCACTTTCCCACCATGCCCAAGGATAACGACTTGGGGCATGTCAAGGAAGCATCTTGACCATTGCTGTGGAGAGCTGAGAACTGGGTTATGAAACCATTTGCCCCAAGAGGCTTTTACTGTCCTTCTGGGCAGTGACCTTTCAATTCAGCTCCACCTGAAACTGCTTCTTCTGGCCTTATCCAAACAGGGTTTGTAAATGAATGCTCCCCACAGCCACCTCCTGGGCACTTAGCACTCCGTGTTGGAATAGAGAATAGAATGGGGTGGAATGGAATGGAATGGAATGGAATGGAATGGAATGGAATGGAATGGAATGGAATGGAATGGGATAGAATGGGATGGAATGGAATGGAATGGAATGGAATGGAATGGAATGGAATGGAATGGAATGGAATGGAATGGAATGGAATGGAATGGAATGGAATGGAATGGAATGGAATGGAATGGAATGGAATGGAATGGGGTAGAATGGGATGGAATGGAATGGGATGGAATGGAATGGAATGGGATGGGATGGGATGGGATGGGATGGGATGGGATGGGATGGGATGGGATGGAATGGAATGGGATGGGATGGAATGTAATGGGATAGAATAGAATGGAATGGGATGGGATGGAATGGGATGGGATGGGATGGGATGGGATGGGATGGGATGGGATGGGATGGGATGGGATGGAATGGGATGGGATGGAATGTAATGGGATAGAATAGAATGGAATGGGATGGGATGGAATGGGATGGGATGGGATGGGATGGGATGTGGAATGGAATGGGATGGGATGGAATGTAATGGGATAGAATAGAATGGAATGGGATGGGATGGAATGGGATGGGATGGGATGGGATGGGATGGGATGGGATGGGATGGGATGGGATGGGATGGGATGGAATGGCATGGGATAGAATAGAATGGAATGGAATGGGATGGAATGGAATGGGATGGAATAGAATAGAATAGAATAGAATAGAATAGAATAGAATAGAATGGAATGGAATGGAATGGAATGGAATGGAATAGAATGGAATGGAATGGAATAGAATGGAATGGGATAGAATGGAATGGGATGGAATGGAATGGAATTGAATGGAATGGGATAGAATGGAATGGGATGGAATGGAATTGAATGGGATAGAATGGAATGGAATGGAATGGAATGGAATGGGATGGAATGGAATTGAATGGAATGGGATAGAATGGAATGGGATGGAATGGAATGGAATGGAATGGAATGGAATGGAATGGAATGGAATGGAATGGAATGGAATGGAATGGAATGGAATGGAATGGGATAGAATGGAATAGAATGTGTTCGTGTGTGACCTGTGCTGGATTCTCTGCTCCTGCTCTGGCAGGTGGGGGGGTTGGACTGGAAGCTCTCCAGAGGTCCCTTCCAACCCCTCACCTCCTGTGCTCCTATGTGAAGGGTGAGGTTCGGCAGAGAGAGCCTAAGGAGGGAGATGCAGAGGGAGCCAAAGACAGAGCCTCATGAATGATCATAATAATAATAAGGCCCAAAGCCCTGCAGAGAAGCCCCTGGTGAGATCACAGCCTGCTTCTGGTGTGGAAATAAATGACAGCAGCAGCCCTGCAGTGCATGTGTGAGAGCAGACTGATCAATTCTGGGTGAGGGATGGCTGCCATCGGTAGGGACCGAAGAGCTCTGGGTACCACACGGCCCTGCCTCTCTTCAAGCACAGGAGGAAGTGCTGCTGCAGCTCTGCCTGCTGAATGGGCTTGTGCAGCATGTGAGCTGTGTGCCCAGACCGAAGCCCGAGGGAAACTGCAGCTGCTAAGGTGGTGGAAGGCATCCAGAGCAGTCCCAGCCCTGGCAGGAGGAGCTGCTGCTCAAATCTTGAGCTGTTGTTGACTATGGTTGGAGGGAAGGGGTGACTGAGACCCCACCTGCAGCACTGCCTCCAGCTCTGGGGCCCCCAGCACAAGAGGGACCTAGAGCTGCTGGAGAGGCTCAAGGGGAAGGCCACCAGGATGCTCAGAGGGCTGCAGAACCTCCCCTGTGGGGACAGAGTTGGGGCTGTTCAGCCTGTAGAGGAAAAGGCTCCAGGGAGACCTCAGAGCAGCCTCCCAGTACCTGAAGGCAGCTACAAGAAAGCCAGGAAGGGACTTTTGCCAAGGGCTGGGAGTGACAGGATGAGAGGGAATGGATTGAGGCTTGAGGAGGGCAGATTGAGACTGGAGAGGAGGAAGAAATTCTTCCCAGTGAGGCTGGGGAGACTCTGGCACAGGCTGCCCAGGGAGGCTGTGGCTGCCTCCTGCCTGGAGGTGTTCAGCACCAGGCTGGATGAGGCCTTGAGCAAGCTGGGCTGGTGGGAGGTGTCCCTGCCCATGGCAGGGGGTTGGAACTGAATGACCTTCAAGGTCCCTTCCAACCCAGAGCATACCCTGACCTATGAGCCACGGTGCCACAGGTACTTGTGGCCTGTCTGGAGGGTCCATGGCTGCACCTCCAAAGGAGGCAAATGAAAGGGCTTTGTCCTAACACTACAAAGGCTGAGCTGAGCCTGCTGCCTCTGGAAACTCCATGGGAGCAAAGAGCAGCAAGGGGAAAAAGAATAGTCACCAGGGTAAACACATAAAAGAAGGGGAGAAAGAACCCAATGAGATATTTAAGGCACTTTTTGACTGGAAGTGAGGAGAAAGTCTCAAAATGTCAGGGTAGGCTGCCTGGGACAGCTGCCCAGGGGGAGGTGTCTGAGGCACAGCACTTGGATAATGCCAGATGAGAGGGGAAAAGGGCAGGAGAATGCATGGAGGTGCTGGAAGGTGTCCAGAGAAGGGCCCCGAGGAGGAGCAGAGGGCTGGAGCTGCTCTGCTGTGAGGACAGCCTGAGGGAGTTGGGGTTGTGCAGGCTGGAGAGGAGAAGGCTCCCAGGAGACCTTCTGGTGGCCTTCCAGGATCTGCAGGGGGCTCCAAGAAAGCTGGGGAGGGACTTTTGAGGGGGTCAGGGAGGGATAGGACTGGGGGGGATGGAGCAAAACTAGAAGTGGGGAGACTCATTGAGCCCCTGTATTCCACACCATGAGTCCTGTGTCCAGTTCTGGGCCCCTCAGGACACTGAGAGACTTGAAGGTGTCCAGAGAAGGGCAACAAAGCTGGGGAGGGGTCTGGAGCACAGCCCTGTGAGGAGAGGCTGAGGGAGCTGGGGTTGCTTAGCCTGGAGAAGAGGAGGCTCAGGGCAGACCCTCTTGCTCTCTCCTACTCCCTGAAGGGAGGTTGTAGCCAGGAGTGGGTTGGTCTCTTCTTCCAGGCAAGCAGCCCCAGAACAAGAGGACACAGTCTCAAGCTGTGCCAGGGGAGGTTTAGGCTGGAGGTGAGGAGAAAGTTCTTCCCAGAGAGAGTTGTTGGCCATTGGGATGTGCTGCCCAGGGAGGTGGTGGAGTCCCCATCCCTGGAGGTGCTCAAAAGGGGACTGGATGTGGCACTTGGTGCCATGGTTGAGTAGTCCTGAGGTGTTGGGTGACAGGTTGGACTTGATGATCTTTGAGGTCTCTTCCAACCTTATTGATTCTATGATTCTAAAAGGAGCTGAGGGCAGTGCTGGAGAGAGTGGATGGCAGAGCCCCCAGGCTGCTGCAGGCAGTGGAAGATCTCCCTGGGAGGCCAGGCTGAGGCAGCTGGGGCTTGGAGCTTGGAGCAGAGGAGCCTGAGGGCTGCCCTCAGTGCTGGGGCTCAAGCTGTGCAGCCCAGATTGTAAGATGCTCTTTTGTCCCTCAGGCCACACAGTGCATCACCCTGAGTGCCTCAGAGCTCCATCTGGAACAAGGTTTGCAGACACTGTCAGCCTCCCATCCCATTGCTCAGCTCCCTGCAGCTTGCCCTAACTAGAAAGCATCAGGTCTTGAAGCTCCTCTGAAGCCTTGGCTCCTGCAACTGAGCAAATTAGAGATCTGAGTGCTGGTGTGTGGGTGTAGCAGAGGAGGAAGGGAAGGGAAAGGGCTTCTGCTTGCTTCACACCCTCAAGTCCTCTGGTAATTGCTTTCCTTTCCCCTTCCCTCTTCTCCCACAACGGCAGCAGCCTCAGCTCCTGTGCTGTCTGTGCTGCAAGCTGCCCCTGTGCAAGCTGAAGCCATGCTCAGAGAATCAGAGAGTGCTAATTAGAGAAACAGAAGGAAGCCCTCAACGAAGAGAAGAGGGAAGGCTTCTGAGATGAGGGGGAACTGGATGAGAACTTTCCTGCTTTTGGAAGAAATAAAAGGAATGTTCAGCTTCTCACCAGCAACAGAGAGTGAGAAGAGCCTCCTGCATCACCTACCCACTGCCCCTCACCCTGCTCCTGTCTGGGGAACTCTGGAGAGGAGAAGGCTGAGAGGGGATCTGATCAATGACTATCAATAGCTGAGAGCTGGGGGTCAGGAGGCAGGTGCCAGGCTCTGCTTGGGGGTGCCCAGTGCCAGGACAAGGAGCAGCAGGGAGAAGCTGGAGCCCAGGAGGTGCCACCTCAAGAGGAGGAGAGACTTGTGTATGGTGAGGCTGCTGGAGCCCTGGAGCAGGCTGGCCAGAGAGGTTGTGGAGTCTCCTTGTGTGGAGGCATTGCAAAGGCAGCTGGAGGTGTTGCTGTGGGAGCTGCCCTGGGGGCTGCTGCTCTGGCAGGGGGCTTGGCCTGGCTGCTCTCTGCAGCTCCCTTCCAGCCCCTCACACTCTGTGATTCTGATTCTCTCTCTTCCTTTCCCAAGAACCCCTTACAAGTTCCTGCATCCATTTCTGCTGGCTCCTGAGCTGTGATGGGTAACTCAAAAGCTCTTTAATCCCTGCCTGCTGGTAGCCAATTTAGAGCCTGTTGCTGCCGTGCATGGCCAGGAATGGTTTGATCCCTGTGGGATGCTTTGTATTTATCAGCCTCTCAGCTGCCATTTGGTGGTTTGGTTCCCCCTCCCTCCCACCAAGTCACTCAGTGTTGGCAGAGCCATCTGCAGCTCTTCACAGTTGAATCTCATCTTAATGCCTTCCCTAGTTGAGTAGCATCAGGAAGCTTTATGGCCTCATTTTTCCAGATGACTTAGGAGCACATGGGGCTAGCAGGAGTTCCACCATGAAAGCCCTTGGGAGAGCTGCACAGCACAAGGGCTGCTCCCTGCTCATGAGCTAAGGACATGCAGTGACACCGAGGAACCTTCCTAACAGGCCAGCAGATGATGGTCTCTCTGCCTTCCCCTGCTCTGTTGGGGGGCTTTGGCCCCTAGAGGTTCTCTGGGCACTGCTAGCAGAGCATCTGCAGATGTGCCTCCTGCTGCCTTGGCTGCTGCATTGGTGCTGCTTTGGCATAATGCACTCAGAGAGTCAGAGGATGCTCTGGGCTGGAAGGGACCTCCAGAGCTCCTCCAGCCCACCCACTGCTGCAGTAAGCAGGGATACAGAATCACAGAGCTGTCAGGGCTGGAAGGGACCTCAAGGCTCAGCCAGTCCCAACCCCCTGCCACGGCCAGGGACACCTCACACTGCAGCAGGTTGCTCACAGCCACAGCCAGCCTGGCTGCAAACACCTCCAGGCAGGAGGCTGCCACCACCTCCCTGGGCAACCTCTGACAGGCTCTCACCACCCTCATGGCCAACAACTTCTTCCTCACATCCAAGCTCAATCTCCCCACTTCTTGTTTTGCTCCATCCCCCCCCAGTCCTGTCACTCCCATACACCCTCAAAAGTCCCTCCCCAGCTTTCTTGGAGCCCCCTGCAGATCCTGGAAGGCCACCAGAAGGTCTCCTGGGAGCCTTCTCCTCTCCAGCCTGCACAACCCCAACTCCCTCAGGCTGTCCTCACAGCAGAGCAGCTCCAGCCCTCTGCTCCTCCTCGGGGCCCTTCTCTGGACACCTTCCAGCACCTCCAGATCCTGCCTGGCACAGAGGCTCCAGAGCTGGACCCAGAGCTCCAGTTGTGGTCTCAGCAGAGTGGAGCAGAGGGGCAGAATCCCCTCCCTGGCCCTGCTGGCTGTGCTTCTCTTGCTGCAGCCCAGGCTCTGCTTGGCTCTCTGGGCTGCAAGTGCTCCCTGCTGGCTCCTGGGGAGCTTCTCCTCCCCCAGCACCCCCAAGGCCTTTCCTTTGGGGCTGCTCTCCAGCCAGTCCCTGCCCAGCCTGCATTGGTGCTTGGGATCTTGCTGGACATGCCCAACAAGCTCCTGGCAGGGGGTTGGAACTGGATGATCCTTGAGGCTCTGACACCCTCACAGGCAAGAAGTTTTCTCCTCTCTTCCCTGGGCACCTCCTCTGCTCCAGCTGGCACCCAGTGCCCCTTGTCCTGCCCTGAGCAGAGCCAGGCTCTGTCCTATCACTCCCAGCCCTTGGCAAAAGTCCCTTCCTGGTTTTCTTGTAGCTCCCTTCAGGTCCTGGGAGGCTGCTCTGAGGTCTCCCTGGAGCCTTCTCTCCTCCAGGCTGAACAGCTCCAGCTCTCTCAGCCTGTCCCCACAGGGGATGCTCTCCAGACACAAGCACAAGCATCCACTACAGGGACAAAGGCAAAACACATGTGTGGCTTGGCAGGGTGGGAGAGGGGTGGGGGAGCTTGGGGCCAGCCTTCCACCAGCTGCAGGTCACTTGGAATAGAATGGAATGGAATGGAATGGAGTGGAATGGAATGAACCAGGTTGGAAGAGACCTTGGAGATCATCCAGTCCAACCTATCACCCAACAGCATCTGATCAACTCAACCATGGCACCAAGTGCCTCATCCAGGCTCTTCCTATGCACCTCCAGGGATGGTGACTCCACCACCTCCCTGGGCAGCACATCCCAATGGCCAGTCTCTCTTGCTGGGAAGAACTTCTTCCTCACCTCCAGCCTGAACCTCCCCTGGCACAGCTTGAGACTGTGTCCTCTTGTTCTGGTGCTGGTTGCCTGGGAGAAGAGCCCAACCCCCACCTGGCTACAACCTCCCTTCAGGGAGTTGCAGAGAGCAAGAAGGTCTCCCCTGAGCCTCCTCTGCTCCAGGCTAAGCAACCCCAGCTCCCTCAGCCTCTCCTCACAGGGCTGTGCTCCAGACCCCTCCCCAGCTTTCTTGCCCTTCTCTGGACACCTTCCAGCAGCTCAACATCTTTCCTGACCTGAGGGGCCCAGAACTGAACACAGGACTCCAGGTGTGGCCTCAGCAGTGCTGAGCACAGGGCACAATGACCTCCCTGCTCCTCCTCCCACAATGACCTCTTGCTGGCTGCAAAAGCTGGCAGACAAAACCATAGCTAAACATTTCCCTCTCACTTCTTCTCACTCCAGAGATACCACTAATTAAATAGGCAAAGACAGCCAGCAATAAATAGCCCAAACATTCATCTTGCAGGCACATGAAGTGTTCTTGCTCACACTGCTGTTTCTCATGCCCCAGCTGCCTGCACGTGGTGCTGGATGGGGCTTTCCCAATCTCCTGATGGTAGCAGTAGTAATGATTCACTGTGAAAGACCAGGATGAAAGCTTATATTGAAATAGAATTCGTGGTGATACCTGTGACACCAAAACAGTCCTTCAGACAGGCAGAGATCTGCATGCTGCTGAACCAGTGTTGAATAGAAGTTCATAGAACCCTGGAATGGCTCAGGCTGGAAGGGAGCTCAGAGCTCAGCTCCTCCAAGCTCCCCACCATGCCCAGGGACACCTCTCAGCTCCACTCAGCTGCTCAAGGCCTCAGCCAGGCTGGCCCTGAGCAAGGAGGCAGCCACAGCCTCCCTGGGCAGCCTGTGCCAGGCTCTCACCAGCCTCACACTCAACAACTTCTTCCTCAGCTCCACTCTGCCCCTGCTCTGCCTCAGCTCCAACCCATTGCCCCTTGGCCTGGCTCCAGACCCCCTCAGCCAAAGTCTCTCTGCAGCCTTCCTGCAGGATCCCTTCAGCTGCTGGCAGCAGCTCTGAGGTGCCCCTGGAGCCTTCTCCTCTGCAGGCTGCACACCCCCAGCTCCCTCAGCCTGTGCTCCCAGCAGAGCTGCTCCAGCCCTGGGAGCATCTCTGGGGCCTCCTTTGGATGATCTTAAAAGACAGTTTGGAGCTAGAAATGGAATTTGTGCCTGGAAAGATTCAGGGAAAGGCTCTGCAGAGGCAGGAAGAGCAGATGCAGAAGGGCTCATGAGCATTTCACTCCTGGCCCCTGAGTGATGAGCTACCAGCAGCCGCTTGGACCTTTCAGAAGGCGCTTCCAGAGCAGGAGACCCGATGGATCCCTAGAGGGATCCTGCAGTCAGCCAGGCCCCACTGCAGAGAGCAAAGAGCAGATAACACATTGAATTGATTACTGAGGAGCACTGTAGGGTCCCCCAGGAGCAGGGAGCGCTGCCTGAGCTCGCCCTGTGGGCAGCAGCAGGGGGCACAGCCGGTGCCAACCTCTTACCGCGCTGCTTGTGTGCTCTCCTGCCTGGAGCTGACAGAAGACAGCTCTGCAGGGGAAGGGTCAGGAGACTCCCCAGGATTGATTTGCCACCAGAGCCCTGGACACAGGCAGGCTGCTTCACAGGCTGTGCTAAATGAGGTTACTCTGCATGAGCAGGAGGCACCTCCTCTCTGCAGGGAGCACTTCATCGCCAGCGGCAGAGATGCTTCAGCTCAAATTGCTCAGCCCCTGACACAGCACAGCTCAGCTGCACCGAGGATTCCCTTGGGCCTCCCTGCTTTAGCTCATTCTTCATCCTGGAGGAGCTCTGTGTACCAGACTGACTTTGGAGGCCCTGGAGGAGGGCCGGGAGGATGCTCAGAGGGCTGCAGAACCTCCCCTGTGGGGACAGGTTGGGAGAGTTGGGGCTGCTCAGCCTGGGGAAGAGAAGGCTCCAGGGAGACCTCAGAGCAGCCTGAAGGGAGCTACAAGAAAGGCAGGAAGGGACTTTTGCCAAGGGCTGGGGGTGATAGGATGAGAGGGAATGGACTGAAGCTTGAGGAGGGCAGATTGAGGCTGGAGAGGAGGAAGAAATTCTTCCCAGTGAGGCTGGGGAGACTCTGGCACAGGCTGCCCAGGGAGGCTGTGGCTGCCTCCTGCCTGGAGGTGTTCAGCACCAGGCTGGATGAGGCCTTGAGCAAGCTGGGCTGGTGGGAGGTGTCCCTGCCCATGGCAGGGGGGTTGGAGCTGGTTGATCTTTAGAATAGAATAGAATTAACCAGGTTGAAAGAGACCTCAGAGGTCACCCAGTCCAACCTAGCACCCAGCACCATCTGATCAACTCAACCATGGCACCAAGGGCCTCATCCAGGCTCTTCCTAAACACCTCCAGGGATGGGGACTCCACCACCTCCCTGGGCAGCACATCCCAATGGCAAACAACTCTCTCTGGGAAGAACTTTCTCCTCACCTCCAGCCTGAACCTCCCCTGGCACAGCTTGAGACTGTGTCCTCTTGTTCTGGGGCTGGGGGCCTGGCAGAAGAGACCAACCCCCACCTGGCTACAACCTCCCTGCAGGGAGTTGCAGAGAGCAAGAAGGTCTCCCCTGAGCCTCCTCTTCTGCAGGCTAAGCAACCCCAGCTCCCTCAGCCTCTCCTCACAGGGCTGTGCTCCAGACCCCTCCCCAGCTTTCTTGCCCTTCTCTGGACACCTTCCAGCAGCTCAACATCTTTCCTGACCCGAGGGCCCCAGAACTGGACACAGGACACAGGTGTGGCCTCAGCAGTGCTGAGCACAGGGCACAATGACCTCCCTGCTCCTGCTGGCCACACTGTTCCTGATGCAGGCCAGGATGCCCTTGGCCTTCTTGGCTGCCTGGGCACACTGCTGGCTCCTGTTCAGCCTCCTCTCAACCAGTCCCCCCAGGTCCCTCTCTGCCTGGCTGCTCTCAGCCACTCTGACCCCAGCCTGTAGCTCTGCCTGGGGTTGCTGTTTAGAGTCCTTTCCAATCCAAACCATTCCATGAACCTCTGAATGCTCCCCATGGAAGTCACCCTGTGCTGGCAAGGCAGCAGGGAGAGCAGAGATTTGTGCCTGCAAACATTTGCTTCCTTCCCCCAGCACCATCTGCTCTGTTGGCTTCCTTCAGTGCAAACAAAACTGTTTGCAGATCCTCTGCCTTGCTTTGAGTTCCAGAGGACCTTCTGAGAGCTGTGATTCTGTGGAAGGCTGGCCCCAAGCTCCCCCACCCCTCTCACACCCTGCCAAGCCACACATGTGTTTTGCCTTTGTCCCTGTAGTGGATGCTTGTGCTTGTGGCTGGAGAGCATCCCCTGCGGGGACAGGCTGAGAGAGCTGGAGCTGTTCAGCCTGGAGGAGAGAAGGCTCCAGGGAGACCTCAGAGCAGCCTCCCAGGACCTGAAGGGAGCTACAAGAAAACCAGGAAGGGACTTTTGCCAAGGGCTGGGAGTGATAGGACAGAGCCTGGCTCTGCTCAGGGCAGGACAAGGGGCACTGGGTGCCAGCTGGAGCAGAGGAGGTGCCCAGGGAAGAGAAGAGAAAACTTCTTGCCTGTGAGGGTGTCAGAGCCTCAAGGATCACCCAGTTCCAACCCCCTGCCAGGAGCTTGTTGGGCATGTCCAGCAAGATCCCAAGCACCAATGCAGGCTGGGCAGGGACTGGCTGGAGAGCAGCCCCAAAGGAAAGGCCTTGGGGGTGCTGGGGGAGGAGAAGCTCCCCAGGAGCCAGCAGGGAGCACTTGCAGCCCAGAGAGCCAAGCAGAACCTGGGCTGCAGCAAGAGAAGCACAGCCAGCAGGGCCAGGGAGGGGATTCTGCCCCTCTGCTCCACTCTGCTGAGACCACAACTGGAGCTCTGGGTCCAGCTCTGGAGCCTCTGTGCCAGGCAGGATCTGGAGGTGCTGGAAGGTGTCCAGAGAAGGGCCCCGAGGAGGAGCAGAGGGCTGGAGCTGCTCTGCTGTGAGGACAGCCTGAGGGAGTTGGGGTTGTGCAGGCTGGAGAGGAGAAGGCTCCCAGGAGACCTTCTGGTGGCCTTCCAGGATCTGCAGGGGGCTGCAAGAAAGCTGGGGAGGGACTTTTGAGGGGGTCAGGGAGTGACAGGACTGGGGGGGGATGGAGCAAAACAAGAAGTGGGGAGATTGAGATTGGCTGTGAGGAAGAAGTTGTTGGCCATGAGGGTGGTGAGAGCCTGGCAGAGGCTGCCCAGGGAGGTGGTGGCAGCCTCCTGCCTGGAGGTGTTTGCAGCCAGGCTGGCTGTGGCTGTGAGCAACCTGCTGCAGTGTGAGGTGTCCCTGGCCATGGCAGGGGGTTGGGACTGGCTGAGCCTTGAGGTCCCTTCCAGCCCTGACAATTCTCTGTGCAGTTCCTCTTCTTCCAGGGAGCTGGCAGTGTGCTGTACCCACCTCCCACACAGAATCCTGGAAATTGAAGGCTTTGGCCAGTGGAGCAGCTGGAAGAGCTTGGAGGGGGAGGTGTTCAGTGTGGGAGGGTGACACATCCCAGCACTGCTCCCAGCCAGCCACTTGCATTCCCAGCTGCAGGTAGGATGAGTGGGAGCAAACCCCTGCCAGCCACACTCCCCCAGCCTGGAGCACTGCCTGGGGTTGCTGTGGCCAATGTGCAGCCCCTGGCACTTGGATGTGTTCAATCTCCTGCCCTTGGCCTCTGCCCATCTCTCCAGCCTGGCAAGGTCCCTCTGCAGAGCTCTCCCACCCTCTAACAGATCAACTGCTGCCCCCAGCTTGGTGTCATCTGTAAACTTACTGATGCTGGACTCAATGCCCTCCTGCAGATCATCAATGAAGATATTGAACAGGCTGGGGCCCAGCACTGATCCCTGGGGCACACCACTGGTGCCTGGCTGCCAGCTGGCTGTGGCACCATTCACCACCACTCTCTGGGCTCAGCCTCCAGCCAGCTCCTACCCCAGCTCAGAGTGCTGCTGCCCAAGCCAGGGGCTGCCAGCTTGGCCAGGAGCTCACTGTGGGGAATGGTGTCAGAGACCTTGCTGAAGTGCAGGCAGACTACACAGGTTTGGAAGCTGCCACCATTTTCCAGCTCACATTTATTCCTCTTGCTGCTTCCACAGGGCTGTGCTGCAGGATCCTGCTCCTCACACAGCAGGCCACTGGTGTGAGCCAGCAAGCTCTCGGATATCTTTTACACCATGGACTAATAACACTGCACTCAAGAACATCAATAAATACTTGGGCAGTCTGTAAATGACCCACACCAAAGTCCTCTGGAAGGGTCATGACCTTCCTTAAAGGGATTTCATTTAAGTACAACGTCCCAGCAGCTCTCCTGTGCACCTGGGATGGTCTTGGTTGGTCTTTCTCACTGCTGTGAGTCTGCCCCAAAGCTTGGGGTCGAGCAGAAAGTGAGGAGGAATCTGTGGAACCAAATTGGGTTGCATCTGGAGATGATCACTTTGCTCTCATTATAAGCAGCAAGGCTCCAAGGGGGCTCCTGAGGGCTGGTGCTCAATGATTTGATGCTCTTGGGATGCCTCAGCACAGGGTGAAAGGTTGGATGCTGCAATCCCAGCCCAGGGTGAAAGGTTGGATGCTGCAAGCTCAGCCCAGGGTGAAAGGTTGGATGCTCCAATCCCAACCCAGGGTGAAAGGTTGGATGCTGCAATCCCAACCCAGGGTGAAAGGTTGGATGCTGCAATCCCAACCCAGGGTGAAAGGTTGGATGCTGCAATCCCAACCCAGGGTGAAAGGTTGGATGCTCCAATCCCAACCCAGGGTGAAAGGTTGGATGCTGCAATCCCAACCCAGGGTGAAAGGTTGGATGCTGCAATCCCAACCCAGGGTGAAAGGTTGGATGCTCCAATCCCAACCCAGGGTGAAAGGTTGGATGCTCCAATCCCAACCCAGGGTGAAAGGTTGGATGCTGCAATCCCAACCCAGGGTGAAA
Source organism: Picus viridis (assembly GCA_033816785.1). Classification (NCBI taxonomy): domain Eukaryota; kingdom Metazoa; phylum Chordata; class Aves; order Piciformes; family Picidae; genus Picus; species Picus viridis. The sequence goes on along the minus strand of CM066570.1, from coordinate 31,855,592 downwards.
GGTTGGATGCTCCAATCCCAGCCCAGGGTGAAAGGTTGGATGCTCCAATCCCAACCCAGGGTGAAAGGTTGGATGCTGCAATCTCAACCCAGGGTGAAAGGTTGGATGCTCCAAGCTCAGCCCACGGTGAAAGGTTGGCTGCCCCGACCTCAACCTAGGATGAAATGCTGGATGCCTGAAGCTCCTCCGAGCTGCCTAAGCACATCAGAGCTGCCCCTGTGTGTTGCTGCCTGTGCTGCTCACCCCCTGCACCCCTGTGTGTTGCTGCCTGTGCTGCTCACCCCCTGCACCCCTGTGTGTTGCTGCCTGTGCTGCTCACCCCCTGCACCCCTGTGTGTTGCTGCCTGTGCTGCTCACCCCCTGCACCCCTGTGTGTTGCTGCCTGTGCTGCTCACCCCCTGCACCCCTGTGTGTTGCTGCCTGTGCTGCTCACCCCCTGCACCCCTGTGTGTTGCTGCCTGTGCTGCTCACCCCCTGACCCCCCCTGCCTTTGCTCCTGACCCCCCTGCACCCTTGTGTGTTACTGCCTTTGCTCCTCTTCCCCCTGCACCCCTGTGTGTTACTGCCTTTGCTCCTCTTCCCCCTGCACCCCTGTGTGTTACTGCCTTTGCTCCTGACCCCCTGCACCGTTGGGTGTCGCTGCCTGTGCTGCCCCCAGCCCGGGGCGCGGATGGCGGCGGCCGCGCTGGGCGGCCCCCGGCTGCTCCCTTCAGACGTAGCCCTCCTGGCAGAGGGGGTTGCCGTTGATGAGGCTGAAGGTGGCCAGGGAGTGGTTGGTGCTCTTGAGGGAGGTGATGCGGGTGGTGCTGCGGGCCACGCTGTGGGAGCGGCCGAGCCCGGCCCCGCAGCACCGCAGCTGCCTGTTGAACTGCTTGCGGAAGCTCTTGCTCAGCAGGTAGAGGGCGAAAGGGTTGACGCAAGAGTTAGTGAAGGCCAGCACCCGGGCGCAGATGCTGGAGACGAAGTGCAGCACCGAGGTGTCCACCTCGGAGTAGTGGTAGGAGCGGTACAAGTAGATGATGTGCGTGGGGAGCCAGCAGAAGGCGAAGAGGCAGACGAAGACCAGCACCGTGCGGGCCAGGCGCTTGCGGGACTCGATCTGGCAGGAGAGAGGGAAAGGCGAGTTAGGAGCTGACCCGCTGGGGACGGGCTGAGGGTCTTCAGCTTGCAGCAGAGGAGCCTGAGGGCTGCCCTCAGTGCTGGGGCTCAAGAGGTGCAGGGCAGTGTGGGGAGGAGGGAGCCAGGCTGTGCTGAGGGCTGTGCAAGGACAGCCCAAGGGGCACTGGGCGGCAGCTGGAGCAGAGGAGGTGGCAGGGGAAGAGGAGGGAAAAATTCTTCCCCGGGCAGGCTGCCCAGAGTGGTTGTGGAGTCCAAGTAAGCACTTTCCCTGTATGGTGCATGTAAAAAGGGGCTCTCTAGTACAGAATCACAGAATCCCAGCATGGTGGGGCTTGGAAGGGACCTCTGGAGATCACAGAATCATAGACTCATAGATTCAAGAAGGTTAGAAAAGACCTCAGAGATCATCAAGTCCAACCTGTCACTCAACACCTCAGGACTACTAAACCATGGCTCCAAGTGCCACATCCAATCCCCTCTTGAACACCTCCAGGGATGGGGACTCCACCACCTCCCTGGGCAGCACATCCCAATGGCCAATCACTCTCTCTGTGTACAATTTGCTCCTAACATCCAGTCTGCATCTCCCCTGGCACAGCTTGAGACTGTGTCCTCTTGTTCTGGGGCTGGGGGCCTGGCAGAAGAGACCAACCCCCACCTGGCTACAACCTCCCTGCAGGGAGTTGCAGAGAGCAAGAAGGTCTCCCCTGAGCCTCCTCTTCTCCAGGCTAAGCAACCCCAGCTCCCTCAGCCTCTCCTCACAGGGCTGTGCTCCAGACCCCTCCCCAGCTTTCTTGCCCTTCTCTGGACACCTTCCAGCAGCTCAACATCTTTCCTGACCTGAGGGGCCCAGAACTGGACACAGGACTCAAGGTGTGGCCTCAGCAGTGCTGAGCACAGGGCACAGTGACCTCCCTGCTCCTGCTGGCCACACTGTTCCTGCTGCAGGCCAGGATGCCCTTGGCCTTCTTGGCCCCCTGGGCACACTGCAGGCTCATGTTCAGCCCACTCTCAACCAGTACCCCCGGGTCCCTTTCTGCCTGGCTGCTCTCCAGCCACTCTGACCCCAGCCTGTAGATCATCCAGCCCAATCCTTCTGCTAAAGCAGGGACACCAACAGCAGCTTGCCCAGCAGCACAATGCCCAGATGTGTTTGGAATCTCTCCAGAGAAAGAGACTCCACAACCTCTCTGGGTAGCCTGCTCCAGGCCTCCAGCACCCTCACAGGCAAGAATTTTTCCCTCTTGTTCAAATGGAACCTCCTGGGTTCCAGTTTGTGCCCACTGCCCCTTGCTCTGTCACTGGGTGCCACTGAAAGAATCCTCTTGCCCCCCACCCTCCAGCTCCTTGTGTGGAGGCATTGCAAAGGCAGCTGGAGGTGTTGCTGTGGGAGCTGCCCTGGGGGCTGCTGCTCTGGCAGGGGGCTTGGCCTGGCTGCTCCCTGGAGCTCCCTTCCAGCCCCTGCCCTGCTGTGATCCTGTGATTCCCATCCCAGGGCAGTAGGTAACTGTTTTTCCCAGTGCTGCAGCTATGGGAGTAGGACATGGCAGGCAACACAGCCAGAGCAGGGAGTCCTGGGATGGCTGAACACAGCCAAAACCCCTCCTTACCTCTTCTCAATCTCCTCTGCCCAGCCCCAAGCCCTTCTGACAGTGCACTGTGGAAGGAAGCAAGCTTCCCTTTCCTGTTTAGAGATTAAATTCCAGTGGCTGTCCCCTTGTAAAACCCCAGCTCAGGCAACAGAGGTGTGGACACCTTCATTAGTCATCCACCTACAGCATACACAACACACCTGATTTATGGAGAGCAACTTATTATCATTATTGCCATCATCATTCTTCATTACAGGCCAGGGCTCTGGGATATTGAAATCCCAGAGCTCACACAGGCAGCACTTGCTGCCTTGGGGCCATGAGCAGTATGTCCCCAACAGCATATGAGGGACATGGAGCCGATGGAGAGGCTCCAGAGGAGGCCACAAAGGTGATCAGAGGGCTGCAGAACCTCCCCTGTGGGGACAGGCTGGGAGAGCTGGGGGTGTTCAGCCTGGAGAAGAGAAGGCTCCAGGAAGACCTCAGAGGAGCCTCCCAGTACCTGAAGGGAGCTACAGGAAAGCCAGGAAGGGACTTTTGCCAAGGGCTGGGAGTGATAGGATGAAAGGGAATGGATTGAAGCTTGAGGAGGGCAGATTGAGACTGGAGAGGAGGAAGAAATTCTTCCCAGTGAGGCTGGGGAGACTCTGGCACAGCCTGCCCAGGGAGGCTGTGGCTGCCTCCTGCCTGGAGGTGTTCAGCACCAGGCTGGATGAGGCCTTGAGCAAGCTGGGCTGGTGGGAGGTGTCCCTGCCCATGGCAGGGGGATGGAGCTGGATGATCTTCAAGGTCCCTTCCAACCTAAAGCATTCTGTGAATCTATGAATGAATTTCCTGTCACCCACTCCCTGTATCTGAGCACAACCCAAGTGGCCTGAAACCTGCCCTGGTCCTGCTGCTCTTCGGGTCCTAGCCTGCATCAGGAAGAGTGTGGCCAGCAGGAGCAGGGAAGTCATTGTGCCCTGTGCTCAGCACTGCTGAGGCCACACCTGTGTCCTGTGTCCAGTTCTGGGCTCCTCAGGTTAGGAAAGATGTTGAGCTGCTGGAAGGTGTCCAGAGAAGGGCAAGAAAGCTGGGGAGGGGTCTGGAGCACAGCCCTGTGAGGAGAGGCTGAGGGAGCTGGGGTTGCTTAGCCTGGAGAAGAGGAGGCTCAGGGAGACCTTCTTGCTCTCTGCAACTCCCTGAAGGGAGGTTGTAGCCAGGTGGGGGTTGGGCTCTTCTGCCAGGCCCCCAGCCCCAGAACAAGAGGACACAGTCTCAAGCTGTGCCAGGGGAGGTTTAGGCTAGATGTTAGGAAGAAGTTCTTCCCAGCCAGAGAGATTGGCCATTGGGATGTGCTGCCCAGGGAGGTGGTGGAGTCCCCATCCCTGGAGGTGTTTAGGAAGAGCCTGGATGAGGCCCTTGGTGCCATGGTTGAGTTGATCAGATGGTGCTGGGTGATAGGTTGGACTGGATGATCTCCAAGGTCTTTTCCAACCTGGTTAATTCTATTCCATTCTATTCTATTCTATTCTATTCTATTCTATTCTATTCTATTCTATTCTATTCTATTCCATTCTATTCTATTCTATTCTATTCTATTCTATTCTATTCTATTCTATTCTATTCCATTCCATTGTATTGTATTGTATTGTATTCTATTCTATTCTATTCTATTCTATTCCATTCCATTGTATTCTATTCTATTCTATTCTATTCTATTCCATTCTATTCTATTCTATTCTATTCAATTCCATTGTATTCTATTCTATTCTATTCTATTCTATTCTATTCTATTCTATTCTATTCTATTCTATTCCATTCCATTGTATTCTATTCTATTCTATTCTATTCTATTCTATTCTATTCTATTCTATTCTATTCTATTCTATTCTATTCTATTCTATTCTATTCTATTCTATTCTATTCTATTCTATTCTATTCTATTCTATTCCATTCCATTCTATTCCATTCCATTCCATTCTATTCTATTCTATTCTATTCTATTCTATTCTATTCTATTCTATTCTATTCCATTCCATTCCATTCCATTCCATTCTATTCTATTCTATTCTATTCTATTCTATTCTATTCTATTCTATTCTATTCTATTCTATTCTACTCTATTCTATTCTACTCTATTCTATTCTACTCTATTCTATTCTACTCTATTCCATGCTATTCCTTCAGTCACCTCTTGAGCTGCCCAGCCGAGCTGGCAGAGGAGCAGCTCCCGCAGGCTGCAGGGGCAGGGAGCAGGCAGCAGAGAGCTGGCCAGCCCCTCCTGACTGTGCTGTGTGCCTCTCTGACTGCAAATCAGCCATCGGGGCTCGGGGAGGGCTGACATGGAACCAGATGATGATGTCTCCAGAGAGCAGGCTGCAAATTAAATCCTTTCTAAAGGGCTCCCCTTGGCCAAACCATATATTCCCCTTAAGTGTATCCTTAATTTGATCCAGGGCTATTGAGGCCACATCTGCTCCACAAAGAAAGGAAGCAGAGCAGTAAATACATCGATGCTCCTTAGCTCAGCTGGAGACCTACAGCTCCTGCAGGCACTGCAGCACAGCAGTGAGGGGCTGGCAGTGCTAGGCTGCAGCCTGGCCTGCTGCTCTCTTTAGGGCTCTTTCCCCTCCCCCAAACCAACCGTCTACAGCTCCCTGAAGGGAGGTTGTAGCCAGGAGGGGGTTGGTCTCTTCTCCCAGGCAACCAGCCCCAGAACAAGAGGACACAGTCTCAAGCTGTGCCAGGGGAGGTTCAGGCTGGAGGTGAGGAGAAAGTTCTTCCCAGAGAGAGTTGTTGGCCATTGGGATGTGCTGCCCAGGGAGGTGGTGGAGTCCCCATCCCTGGAGGTGTTCAAGAGGGGATTGGATGTGGCACTTGGTGCCATGGGTTAGTTGATCAGATGGTCTTCGGTGATAGGTTGGACTGGATGACCTCAAAGGTGTTTTCCAACCTGGTTGATTCTATTCTATTCTATTCTATTCTATTCTATTCTATTCTATTCTATTCTATTCTATTCTATTCTATTCTATTCTATTCTATTCTATGCTGTTCTATGGGGCTGCTTCTGCTCCTCCTTTTATCACCACTAATCAAACCAATCAGCCATTGGCTCAGCCTGCAGTGAGGGAAGCCTCAGAAGGGGAGAAGGGTAAAGAATTGCAGGGCTCAGAGACCATTTGATGGGCAGGACAAACACCTTTCCAGCCCTGCTGCTTCACCTCAGCCCCCCCCCCAGGGCTGCATGGGATGCTTGTGTTAGGTGAGCCTAAGCTGGAGATGGCAGCTGGGTGCAGATAGCTGGGCTGAGAGTTCAGCTGAAGAATGGCTTGGGTTACTCTACAGAATCACGGGATGCCAGGGGCTGGAAGGGAGCTCCAGAGAGCAGCCAGCCCCCCAAGCCCCCTGCCAGAGCAGCAGCACCCAGGGCAGCTCCCACAGCAACACCTCCAGCTGCCTTTGCAATGCCTCCACACAAGGAGACTCCACAACCTCTCTGGCCAGCCTGCTCCAGCCCTCTCACACCCTCACAAGGGAACAAATTCTTCCTCCTCTTTCCATGGAACCTCCCGTGCCTCAGCTTGGATTGAAACACATCTCAGTGGAGAGCAAGGGGTAAGGTAAATAAGGTCAACAGGTCCAGGCACATAAGGTCAGCAGCTCAAGGTAAGTTGCTTGTTGCTCAGAAGTTACTCAGCTGATGCTTTCTGACTCAGGCAACCCAAGGCTCCCTTGCATTCTCATTTCAGCACTGAGCTGAAACACTCAGTTGCTTGTGCAGCATTTGGACTTCCTCTTGGAGATGACTCTTTTTCCAGTCTCCAGTTGCTTACAAGAGCAGCAAGTCAAGGGGGGAAGAGTCTCCAGCTGAAAGGCTGGCATCAGGTTGGCCAGATCCTGGCTAATTCCCCAGCCTGGGGTCAGGGGCTGGCAGGCTTTCAGCCCTGCACTTCCAGCCATCACTTGGGATGCACCTGGGGCCTGGCTGAGCCAGCACAGCTGGGAGGGGGCTTTGGGGGGATTTTGGAACAAAACCCACTCAGGAGTGACAGCACCAGAAGCAGCTCCCAGGAGAACAAAGGGACAACGGAAAGCCTCTGTCCTGCAGCAGCTAATGGCCTGCTTGGGGAAACCAGAGCCTGTCTTGGATCACAGAATGGCAGAATCAGTAAGGGTGGAAGAGACCTCAGAGATCATCCAGTCCAACACCTCATCACTACTAACCCATGGCACCAAGTGCCACATCCAATCCCCTCTTGAACACCTCCAGGGATGGGGACTCCACCACCTCCCTGGGCAGCACATCCCAATGGCCAACAACTCTCTCTGGGAAGAACTTTCTCCTCACCTCCAGCCTAAACCTCCCCTGGCACAGCTTGAGACTGTGTCCTCTTGTTCTGGGGCTGGGGGCCTGGCAGAAGAGACCAACCCCCACCTGGCTACAACCTCCCTGCAGGAGTTGCAGAGAGCAAGAAGGTCTCCCCTGAGCCTCCTCTTCTCCAGGCTAAGCAACCCCAGCTCCCTCAGCCTCTCCTCACAGGGCTGTGCTCCAGACCCCTCCCCAGCTTTCTTGCCCTTCTCTGGACACCTTCCAGCAGCTCAACATCTTTCCTGACCTGAGGGGCCCAGAACTGGACACAGGACTCAAGGTGTGGCCTCAGCAGTGCTGAGCACAGGGCACAATGACCTCCCTGCTCCTGCTGGCCACACTGTTCCTGCTGCAGGCCAGGATGCCCTTGGCCTTCTTGGCCCCCTGGGCACACTGCTGGCTCCTGTTCAGCCTACTCTCAACCAGCACCCCCAGGTCCCTCTCTGCCTGGCTGCTCTCAGCCACTCTGCCCCCAGCCTGTAGCACTGCCTGGGGTTGCTGTGGCCAATGTGCAGCACCTGGCACTTGGATGTGTTCAGTCTCCTGCCCTTGGCCTCTGCCCATCTGTCCAGCCTGGCAAGGTCCCTCTGCAGAGCTCTCCTACCCTATGGCAAGTGCCAGGTGCTTAAAGAAGAACCCTTAGATGCTGCCTGGTCACTTCCAGGCTCAGATTCCTCTGCAGAGGGTGGCACCTGTAAAGGGAAGGGAAGGTTTGGGAAGGGAAGGTTTGGGAAGGGAAGGTTTGGGAAGGTTTGGGAAGGGAAGGTTTGGGAAGGGAAGGTTTGGGAAGGGAAGGTTTGGGAAGGGAAGGGAAGGGAAGGGAAGGGAAGGAAGAAGGGAAGGGAAGGAAGGGAAGGAAGAAGGAAGGGAAGGAAGGAAGGTTTGGGAAGGGAAGGGAAGGGGAAAGGTTTGGGAAGGGAAAAGGTTTGGGAAGGGAAGGGAAGGTTTGGGAAAGGGAAGGGATTTGGGAAGGAAGGTTTGGGAAATTTGAAGGGAAGGGAAAGTTTGGGAAGGGAAAGGAAGGTTTGGGAAGGTTTGGGAAAGGGAAGGTTTGGGAAGGGGGAAGGGAAGGGAAGGGAAGGAAGGAAGGAAGGAAGGGAAGGAAGGAAGGAAGGAAGGAAGAAGGGGAAGGTTTGGGAAGGAAGGTTTGAAGGTTTGAAGGTTTGGGAAGGGGGAAGGAAGAAGGGAAGGAAGGAAGGAAGGAAGGGAAGGGAAGGGAAGGGAAGGGAAGGGAAGGGAAGGAAGGAAGGGAAGGAAGGAAGGGAAGGAAGGAAGGGAAGGGAAGGAAGGAAGGAAGGTTTGGGAATGGTTTGGGAAGGAAGGTTTAGGGAAGGTTTAGGGAAGGGAAAGGTTTGAAGGAAGAAGGGAAAGGGAAGGAAGGGAAGGAAGGAAGAAGGGGAAGGGAAGGAAGGAAGGAAGGGAAGGGAAGGAATGGAAGGAAGGAATGGAAGGGAAGGGAAGGAAGGGAAGGAAGGAAGGAAGGGAAGGGAAGGGAAGGAATGGAATGGAAGGAAGGTTTGGAATGGAAGGAAGGAAGGTTTGGAAAGGAAGGTTTGGGAAGGTTTGAAGGTTTGGAAAGGGGAAAGGTTTGGGAAGGTTTGGGAAGGTTTGGGAAGGGAAGGTTTGGAAGGTTTGGGAAGGTTTGGGAAGGTTTGGGAAGGTTTGGAAGGGAAGGGGAAGGAAGGGAAGGAAGGGAAGGGAAGGAAGGAAGGGAAGGAAGGGAAGGGAAGGAAGAAGGGAAGGGAAGGAAGGAAGGGGAAGGGAAGGAAGGAAGGGAAGGAAGGGAAGGGAAGGGAAGGAAGGGAAGGGAAGGAAGGAAGGGAAGGAATGGGAAGGGAAGGAAGGAAGGGAAGGTTTGGGAAGGTTTGGGAAGGTTTGGGAAGGGAAGGGAATGGGAAGGTTTGGGAAGGGAAGGGAAGGAAGGGGAAGGAAGGAAGGGAAGGAAGGAAGGAATGGAAGGGGAAGGAAGGGAAGGGAAGGGAAGGAAGGGAAGGAGGAATGGAAGGAAGGGAAGGGAAGGGAAGGGAAGGGAAGGGAAGGAAGGGAAGGGAAGGGAAGGGAAGGGAAGGGAAGGGAAGGAAGGAAGGAAGGGAAGGAAGGTTTGGGAAGGGAAGGTTTGGGAAGGGAAGGTTTGGGAAGGTTTGGGAAGGTTTGGGAAGGTTTGGGAAGGGAAGGGAAGGTTTGGGAAGGGGGAAGGTTTGGGAAGGGAAGGGAAGGTTTGGGAAGGAAGGAAGGTTTGGGAAGGAAGGGAAGGGAAGGGAAGGGAAGGGAAGGAAGGGAAGGAAGGGAAGGAAGGAAGGGAAGGAAGGGAAGGGAAGGGAAGGGAAGGGAAGGGAAGGAAGGGAAGGGAAGGGAAGGGGAAGGGAAGGGAAGGGAAGGGAAGGGAAGGGAAGGGAAGGGAAGGGAAGGGAAGGGGAAAGGGAAGGTTTGGGAAGGGAAGGGAAGGGAAGGTTTGGGAAGGGAAGGAAGGGAAGGTTTGGGAAGGGAAGGGAAGGAAGGAAGGTTTGGGAAGGTTTGGGAAGGGAAGGGAAGGTTTGGGGAAGGTTTGGGAAGGGAAGGGAAGGGAAGGGAAGAGGGAAGGGAAGGAAGGAAGGGAAGGAGAGGAAGGGAAGGGAAGGAAGGAAGGGAAGGGAAGGAAGGGAAGAGGAGAGGAAGGAAGGGAAGGGAAGGGAAGGAAGGGAAGGAAGGAAGGGAAGGGAAGGTTTTGGAAGGTTTGGGAAGGAAGGAAGGAAGGGAAGGGAAGGAAGGAAGGGAAGGAAGGGAAGGGAAGGAAGGGAAGGAAGGGAAGGGAAGGAAGGGAAGGAAGGGAAGAATGGAAGGGAAGGGAAGGAAGGAAGGGAAGGAAAGGGAAGGAAGGGAAGGGAAGGGAAGGAAGGGAAGGAAGGAAGGAAGGAAGGGAAGGGAAGGGAAGGTTTGGGGAAGGAAGGAAGGGAAGGTTTGGGAAGGGAAGGGGGAAGGGAAGGTTTGGGAAGGAAGGGAAGGGAAGGAAGGGAAGGGAAGGAAGGGAAGGGAAGGGAAGGAAGGGAAGGGAAGGGAAGGGAAGGGGAAGGGAAGGGAAGGGAAGGGAAGGGAAGGAAGGGAAGGGAAGGGAAGGGAAGGGAAGGGAAGGGAAGGGAAGGGAAGGGAAGGGAAGGAAGGAAGGGAAGGGAAGGGAAGGGAAGGGAAGGGAAGGGAAGGAAGGGAAGGGAAGGGAAGGGAAGGGGAGCCAAGGCTACCTGTTTCCTCACATGCATGTTTCCTTCCCCAGGGATGTTGTAAGCGCTGCGGATCCAGGTTCTTTGCAATGAAATAGTAATAGACTGAGATGACAGAGAGCGGGATGACGTAGAAAATGAGGAAGGATGCCATGGAGTGGATTTTGGGGTGCAGGCCATCAGAGTGGGGTAGGGAGCACAGCTGACGAAGGTTTTGTTAGTGCCTCTGTCATGGAAAGGGTGCAGGTCTGAGAACACTGCTTCAGGGATGGCCAGCAGCATGGAGACGCCCCAGATGGCCGCAGCTCGCACGCAGATCTTCATCAGGGCGTGGGGCGCTTGGATCTCCATCGGCCTCACTATGGCCTTGTACCTGCAAAGACAGCAGAGAAGCCAGGAAGGCATTGAGACTCTTGAAGGTGCCCAGAGGAGGGCAAGAAAGCTGGGGAGGGGTCTGGAGCACAGCCCTGTGAGGAGAGGCTGAGGGAGCTGGGGTTGCTTAGCCTGGAGAACAGGAGGCTCAGGGGAGACCTTACTGCTCCACAAAGAAAGGAAGCAGAGCAGTAAATACATCGATGCCTCTTAGCTACAGCTCCTGCAGGCACTGCAGCACAGCAGTGAGGGGCTGGCAGTGCTAGGCTGCAGCCTGGCCTGCTGCTCTCTTTAGGGCTCTTTCCCCTCCCCAAACCAACCGTCTACAGCTCCCTGAAGGGAGGCTGTAGCCAGGTGGGGTTGGTCTCTCCTCCCAGGCCAGCCACTTGGACTCTGCCAGCCCAAGTAATCTGGGGAGGGAAAGAGAGGAGAGGTTTGGTAAGGAGAGGGGGGAGAGGAGGGAAGGCGAGAGGAGAAGAGGGGAGAGGAAGGAAGGGGAGAGGAGAGGAGAGAGGATTTTTACTTACTAGCTACCATTACTAATACCAATACTACTACTAATACCAATACCATTACCACAATATTACCTTCACACTACTAATACTATTACTAATAATATTACCATTACATTACTTTCAATAGCTTTATTATTATTATTTATTATTTAATATTATTATTATTATTATTATTTACATTACTAATACTACTACTAATAATAATAGAGGAGAGGAGAGGAGAGGAGAGGAGAGGAGAGGAGAGGAGAACCAGAACAAGAGGACACAGTCTCAAGCTGTGCCAGGGGAAGTTTAGGCTGGAGGTGAGGAGAAAGTTCTTCCCAGAGAGAGTTGCTGGCCATTGGGATGTGCTGCCCAGGGAGGTGCTGGAGTCCCCATCCCTGGAGGTGTTCCAGAGGGGATTGGATGTGGCACTTGAGTCAGTCATGAGGTGTTGGGTGCCAGGTTGGACTTGATGATCTTTGAGGTCTTTTCCAACCTTCTTGATTCTATGGTTCTATGGTTCTCTGACCTCGGTGCTCAGCACTGCTCCTCTCTGCCATTCAGAGCCAACACATCAAAGCCAACCAGAGCCTCTCTTGGCTCGGGGCTGCGGATCCTCGCCCGGTGCTTTCGCCCTCACTGCTGCCGAGAGGTTCCTCATTTCCCAGCCACAGACACCTGCCAGGGGCCCAGGCAGGCTCCTGGGGATTGATTCTGCTTTCATTTAATTTGCCATCGACCCAGAGGGCTGCCACACGTTAATGTGGATGTGTGCAAACCGCATTAAGAGAGGAAGTGCAAGCACCGGCTCCAAGAGCACACAGCAGCTGCAGCCCCGGCACAGAGCAGGGTGCAAGGGAAGCACAGGATGCTAAGGGTAGGAAGGGAGCTCAAGGGATCATCTACCCCAACCCCCCTGATGGAGGTTTTGCCACACATTTCATTCTGGATCAGCTCAGACAAGGCACAGGGCAAGGTCCTGCAGCTGGGTCAGGCCAACCCCAGGCACAAATCCAGGCTGGGTGCAGAGTGGGTGGAGAGCAGCCCTGAAGATACAGCCTTGGTGGTGCTGGGTGCTGAGCAGCTCCCCAGGAGCCAGCAGTGCCCTCCTGCAGCCCAGCAGGCAGCTGTGTGCCAAGCTGCAGCCAGAGGGCAGGAGAGGGGGATTGTGCCCCTGGGCTGGGCTCTGCTCTGCTCAGACCTCCCCTCCAATCCTGCCTCCAGCTCTGTTGTCCCCAGCAGGAGAAGGACACAGAGCTGCTGGAGGGAGGCCAGAGGAGGCCACAGAGATGCTCCCAGGGCTGGAGCAGCTCTGCTGGGAGCACAGGCTGAGGGAGCTGGGGGTGTGCAGCCTGCAGAGGAGAAGGCTCCAGGGGCACCTCAGAGCTGCTGCCAGCAGCTGAAGGGATCCTGCAGGAAGGCTGCAGAGAGACTTTGGCTGAGGGGGTCTGGAGCCAGCCCAAGGGGCAATGGTTTGGAGCTGAGGCAGAGCAGGGGCAGAGTGGAGCTGAGGAAGAAGTTGTTGAGTGTGAGGCTGGTGAGAGCCTGGCACAGGCTGCCCAGGGAGGCTGTGGCTGCCTCCTTGCTGGGGGTGTTGGAGGCCAGGCTGGCTGAGGCCTTGAGCAGCTGAGTGGAGCTGAGAGGTGTCCCTGGGCAGGGTGGGGAGCTTGGAGGGGATGAGCTCTGAGCTCCCTTCCGGCCTGAGCCACGCTGTGATGGTTCTCTGACTAAACCACACCAGTGAGTGAGCTGCACCCAGGGCACTACTGCTGGATGTCTTACAGAGCCAGCCACAGAAAGTCACAGGAGCTTTCAAAAATGCCCATTTCCCAACCCAAAAAGCCCTGCCTGTGACGTGCAAGAAATCCATACCGGACCTTGTTCTGACAGAGGAGGAAGAGGGCATCATTGATTTAAGCATTAGCAGCTTCCTAAGCTGTAGTAGCCATGGTGTGCTGATCTGAATGCAGAGGAAGAAGGCTGGGGGAGGGAGAAAGAGGGGGAGATGGAACCATGGAGAAGCAAAGAGAGAAACAGCTGGCTGGGGGCAGGAATGTCAGGGGGCAATGGTAACCATGCATTAGGATAGGATAGGGTAGGATAGGATAGGATGGAATGGAATGGAATGGAATGGAATGGAATGGAATGGAATGGAATGGAATGGAATGGAATGGAGAATAGAATAGAATAGAATAGAATAGAATAGAATAGAATAGAATAGAATAGAATAGAATAGAATAGAATAGAATAGAATAGAATAGAATAGAATAGAATTAACCAGGTTGGAAGAGACCTCAGAGATAATCCAGTGCAACCTATCACCCAGCACCATCTGATCAACTCAACCATGGCACCAAGTGCCTCATCCAGGCTCTTCCTAAACACCTCCAGGGATGGGGACTCCACCACCTCCCTGGGCAGCACATCCCAATGGCCAATCTCTCTGGCTGGGAAGAACTTCTTCCTAACATCCAGACTGAACCTCCCCTGGCACAGCTTGAGACTGTGTCCTCTTGTTCTGGGGCTGGGGGCCTGGGAGAAGAGCCCAACCCCCACCTGGCTACAACCTCCCTTCAGGGAGTTGCAGAGAGCAAGAAGGTCTCCCCTGAGCCTCCTCTGCTCCAGGCTGAGCAACCCCAGCTCCCTCAGCCTCTCCTCACAGGGCTGTGCTCCAGACCCCTCCCCAGCTTTCTTGCCCTTCTCTGGACACCTTCCAGCAGCTCAACATCTTTCCTGACCTGAGGGGCCCAGAACTGGACACAGGACTCAAGGTGTGGCCTCAGCAGGGCTGAGCACAGGGCACAGTGAATTCCCTGCTCCTGCTGGCCACACTGTTCCTGCTGCAGGCCAGGATGCCCTTGGCCTTCTTGGCTCCCTGGGCACACTGCTGGCTCATGTTCAGCCTCCTCTCAACCAGTCCCCCCAGGTCCCTCTCTGCCTGGCTGCTCTCAGCCACTCTGCCCCCAGCCTGTAGCACTGCCTGGGGTTGCTGTGACCAATGTGCAGCACCTGGCACTTGGATGTGTTCAATCTCCTGCCCTTGGCCTCTGCCCATCTGTCCAGCCTGGCAAGGTCCCTCTGCAGAGCTCTCCCACCCTCTAACAGATCAACTCCTGCCCCCAGCTTGCTGTCATCTGCAAACTTACTGATGCTGGACTCAATCCCCTCCTCCAGATCATCAGTGAAGATACTGAACAGGCTGGGGCCCAGCACTGATCCCTGGGGCACCCCCTGGTGCCTGGCTCACGGCTGGCCCCTGGCCTCCTCCTTTTCCTTGCCCCTGCAAACAACAGTGCCAGGCAAAAAGCTGCCCTCAAGGAGAGGAGAAGAGGAGTCCTGCTCACCCCCTGCCAGCAGTCACTAACAAGAAAAAAAAAAAAAAAAAAACAGAGTAGTAAAATCGATTTGCAACAGATGGGGGAGGAGGAGAAAAAAGAGCCAAAGTAAATGACAGCAAATATCAGAGCTTGAAAATGTGGCTGCCTGATAAGGGGGGCTGGAGGAGCCAGCACCTTATCAAAGGTCACTCTGCAACAGGCACCTGCACAGCTCAAAAAGTCCAGCAGGAAGAAGGCAATCAGGAAGTGAGGCATGGGGAGGGGGCACAGAGGGATGGCAGGAGGTGCAAAGCCAGGGGGAGATGTTTGAGGGCGGAGGTGGAGGAGGGGGTCCGTGGCCCACACAGCTCAGGAGGCCGTGAGCCAACCCCTGCTGGCACAAACCCTTTTCACACCGGCAGCTCTGAATCATTTAACCCCTAGGGGTAGCAAAGGAGCCAGCTGGGGAACAGCTGGGGTTAATTTTTCACAGCTCCTGGAAGAGAGGAGAAATTCCCTGGAAGTGGAGGGCTGGCTCCAAAGTGGTGCAGGCCAGCAAGCTGGGAGGTGTGACCACGAAAGCTGCAAGAAACTGAGTTGCCCAGGGCTGGTTGCAGGTGGAGTAATGGGGAGGTTAATCCTGCTGCCAGATGCTGATCAGGCTCACAGACTGCACGGGGTTGGAAGGGACCCTCCAAGGGCATCCTGTCCATCCCCCTTGCAGGCAGCAGGGACAGCTCCAGCCAGAGCAGGCTGCCCAGGGACACAGCCAGGCTGAGCTTGAATGGCTCCAGGGATGGAAGGGACCCTCCAAGGGCATCCTGTCCAACCCCTGCAGGCAGCAGGGACAGCTCCAGCCAGAGCAGGCTGCCCAGGGACACAGCCAGGCTGAGCTTGAATGGCTCCAGGGGCAGAGCCTCAAGCACCTCCCTGGGCAGCCTGTGCCAGGGTCTCCCCAGCCTCCCTGTGCAGAGCTTCCTCCTGATGTCCAACCTGACTCTGCCCTGCTGCAGATCCAAACCATTGCCTCTGGTGCTGTCCCCAGAGCCCCTTCTGAACAGTCCCTCCCCAGCCTGCCCTCCTCTTCAGATATGGAAATGCAGCTCTAGGGTGTCCCTGGAGCCTTCTCTTCACCAGGCTGATCAGCCCCAATTCTTTCATCCTGGCCTCACAGCAGAGGGTCTCCAGCCCTCTGATCATCTTTGTGTCCCTCCTCTGGCCCCTCTCCACCAGGCCCATGTCCTTCCTGTGCTGAGGGCTCCAGAGTGGACACAGCCCTGCAGGAGAGGTCTCCCCAGAGCAGAGCAGAGCAGAGGGGCAGGATCCTCTCTCTCCATCTCCATCCATGCTGCTTTGAAGCAGGTCTGGCTTGTTTCTGCCCTTCTCCCACGGGACAAGGGCTGCAGTGCAGTCCCAGACCAGAGGGGTGGTCTGTTCCAGCAGGGATCTGCTCCAGGAGGGGACCCTGAACCCCCGTGGCCTCCTCAGCAGGCCCTCAAGGATGCCAGCACAAAGGGAGCAGTGTGCAGAGCCCTTTCTAGCCTGGGTGCTGGGAAGCTGCTGTAGCTGCAGTGCTCTGTACAGCTTGTCTCTGCTGCCTTGAGCAGGTCCTCCAGCCTCTGGTGGGAAAGCCAGCAGATGACACCGTGGCTGAGCAGGCTGTCAAAGTCCTGTGGAGGCACGGGAACAAATGGCCACGGTCTGAGGGGAGCCACTTTAGCTCAGCCAGCTGGAAAATACCCCAGGCAGGATGCAGGGCTGCAGGTTGTGCCCAGGAATGGCACAGTGCAGTAGCAGCTGCCTCTGGCTCTCTCCCAGGCCAGCCACAGAGCCACAGAATGGGTTGGGTTGGAAGGGACCTTAAAGATCAGCCCAGCCCCAGCTCCCCCTGCCATGGGCAGGGACACCTCCCACCAGCACAGCTTGCTCAAGGCCTCATCCAGCCTGGCTTGGAACGCCTCCAGGGCCTGAGCCTGCACAACCTCAATGCCACTGCCCATGTCACCAGCAAAGATGGTAGGCAGCACTGGTCCCAGCACCACCTCCTCAGGTGCTCTGCACTCCTCACTGGTCTACGCTTCAGCATCGAGCCACTGGCCACCACTCTTTGAATGCCACCCAGGCTGAGCACCCTGGAGAAGAGAAGGCTCCAGGGGGACCTCAGAGCTGCATTTCAGTGTCTGCAGGGGACCTGCAGGCAGGCTGGGGAGGGACTGTTCAGAAGGGGCTGTGGGGACAGGACCAGAGGCAATGGTTTGGACCTGCAGCAGGGCAGAGTCAGGTTGGACATCAGGAGGAAGCTCTGCACAGGGAGGCTGGGGAGACACTGGCACAGGCTGCCCAGGGAGGTGCTGGAGGCTCCATCCCTGGAGCCATTCAAGCTCAGCCTGGCTGTGTCCCTGGGCAGCCTGCTCTGGCTGGAGCTGTCCCTGCTGCCTGCAGGGGGTTGGACAGGATGCCCTTGGAGGGTCCCTTCCATCCCAGTGCAGGCTGTGAGCAAAGCAGCTACTGATGCTTCACTGCACACAGAGGTCCTGCTGTGCCTGCTGTGCCTTTGCACCTCAACTCCCTCCTACAACCCTCTCAGCCAGGCTGCTGCCCACCTCTGAACACCAAGCAGGAACACAAGAGCACAGCTGGGAGCTATGCTGCCGTCCCAGCCCAGCACCTTCGCCCTGGCCCCCATTTGCCCCTGGCCAGTCGCTCTCCTTGCTCACAGGGTGCTCAGCACCTTGCTCCACGAGACCATGGCAACTCCTTGGGGATTTTGATGTGTCACTGCAATGTCAACAGCAGCTGATCCAACCTGTCTGCCTTTTGATTGCTCCAGTATTGACAGGCTCCAGCACATGAGCACAGCCTCCAACCCCCAGCCCACCCACACACGTGGGAGCTGCTCCTGCTCAGGGGAAGTGCATCCCTGGTGTCTTGGCCATCTGCTCTGCCTCATCAAGGGGCTCAGGAGCTTGGTGCTGTTTGATCAGCTCCTGGTGCTGAGGAAATGAGAGCTGAAACCCAGGCTGCTGAGAGGGTTTCGGTTGCAGTGACACAGGGGCTGAGACGCTGTGGCTGAGAGAGAGGCGGCTGGGACCCTGCTCTGCAGCTGGCATCTGCCTGCAACAGCAGGGGCAAGGCACAGGGAGAGGGGCGAGGGTGCAGGGAGAGGGGCAAGGGTGGAGGGAGAGGGAGAAAGGGAGCAGGGAGAGGAGAAAGGGTGCAGGGAGAGGAGAAAGGGAGCAGGGAGAGGAGAAAGGGAGCAGGGAGAGGAGAAAGGGAGCAGGGAGAGGGGCAAGGGAGCAGGGAGAGGAGAAAGGGAGCAGGGAGAGGGGCAAGGGAGCAGGGAGGAGAGGAGAAAGGGAGCAGGGAGAGGGGCAAGGGTGCAGGGAGAGGAGAAAGGGAGCAGGGAGAGGAGAAAGGGAGCAGGGAGAGGGGCAAGGGTGCAGGGAGAGGGGCAAGGGTGCAGGGAGAGGAGAAAGGGAGCAGGGAGAGGAGAAAGGGTGCAAGGAGAGGTGAAAGGGAGCAGGGAGAGGGGCAAGGGAGCAGGGAGAGGGGCAAGGGTGCAGGGAGAGGGGCAAGGGTGCAGGGAGAGGAGAAAGGGAGCAGGGAGAGGGGCAAGGGAGCAGGGAGAGGGGCAAGGGTGCAGGGAGAGGAGAAAGGGAGCAGGGAGAGGAGAAAGGGAGCAGGGAGAGGGGCAAGGGAGCAGGGAGAGGAGAAAGGGAGCAGGGAGAGGAGAAAGGGAGCAGGGAGAGGGGCAAGGGAGCAGGGAGAGGAGAAAGGGAGCAGGGAGAGGAGAAAGGGAGCAGGGAGAGGAGAAAGGGAGCAGGGAGAGGGGCAAGGGTGCAGGGAGAGGAGAAAGGGAGCAGGGAGGGAGAAAGGGGGAGCAGGGAGAGGGGCAAGGGTGCAGGGAGAGGGGCAAGGGTGCAGGGAGAGGAGAAAGGGAGCAGGGGGAGGGAAAGGGAGCAGCAGGGAGAGGGAGAAAGGGCAGGGGGAAAGGGAGCAGGGAGAGGGAGCAGGGAGAGGGGCAAGGGTGGGAGAGGGGGCAAGGGAGCAGGGAGAGGGGCAAGGGTGCAGGGAGAGGAGAAAGGGAGCAGGGAGAGGGGAGAAAGGGAGCAGGGAGAGGGGCAAGGGAGCAGGGAGAGGAGAAAGGGAGCAGGAGAGAAGGGGCAGGGAGAGGAGCAAGGGAGAGGGAGAGGGGGCAAGGGAGCAGGGAGAGGAGCAAGGGAGCAGGGAGAGGGGCAAGGGAGCAGGGAGAGGAGAAAGGGAGCAGGGAGAGAGGAGAAAGGGAGCAGGGAGAGGGGCAAGGGAGCAGGGAGAGGAGAAAGGGAGCAGGGAGAGGGGAAAGGGAGCAAGGGTGCAGGGAGGGAGAAAGGGAGCAGGGATAGGGAGAAAGGAGCAGGGAGAGGGGCAAGGGAGCAGGGAGAGGAGAAAGGGAGCAGGGAGAGGAGAAAGGGAGCAGGGAGAGGAGAAAGGGAGCAGGGAGAGGGAAAGGGAGCAGGGAGAGGGGCAAGGGTGCAGGGAGAGGAGAAAGGGAGCAGGGAGAGGGAGAGAAGGGAGCAGGGAGAGGAGCAAGGGAGCAGGGAGAGGAGAAAGGGAGCAGGGAGAGGAGAAAGGGAGCAGGGAGAGGGGCAGGGAGAGGGTGCAGGGAGAGGGGCAAGGGAGCAGGGAGAGGAGAAAGGGAGCAGGGAGAGGAGAAAGGGCAGGGAGAGGGGAAAGGGTGCAAGGAGAGGAGGGAGGGGAGAGGAGGGGAGCAGGGAGAGGGGCAAGGGAGCAGGGAGAGGGGCAAGGGTGCAGGGAGAGGGGCAAGGGTGCAGGGAGAGGAGAAAGGGAGCAGGGAGAGGGGCAAGGGGGCAAGGGTGCAGGGAGAGGAGAAAGGGAGCAGGGATAGGAGAAAGGGAGCAGGGAGAGGGGCAAGGGAGCAGGGAGAGGAGAAAGGGAGCAGGGAGAGGAGAAAGGGAGCAGGGAGAGGAGAAAGGGAGCAGGGAGAGGGGCAAGGGAGCAGGGAGAGGGGCAAGGGTGCAGGGAGAGGAGAAAGGGAGCAGGGAGAGGAGAAAGGGAGCAGGGAGAGGGGCAAGGGTGCAGGGAGAGGAGAAAGGGAGTAGGGAGAGGAGAAAGGGAGCAGGGAGAGGAGAAAGGGAGCAGCGAGAGGGGCAAGGGTGCAGGGAGAGGGGCAAGGGTGCAGGGAGAGGGGCAAGGGTGGAGGGAGAGGAGAAAGGGAGCAGGGAGAGGAGAAAGGGAGCAGGGAGAGGGGCAAGGGAGCAGGGAGAGGAGAAAGGGAGCAGGGAGAGGGGCAAGGGAGCAGGGAGAGGAGAAAGGGAGCAGGGAGAGGGGCAAGGGAGCAGGGAGAGGAGAAAGGGAGCAGGGAGAGGAGAAAGGGAGCAGGGAGAGGGGCAAGGGAGCAGGGAGAGGAGAAAGGGAGCAGGGAGAGGGGCAAGGGAGCAGGGAGAGGAGAAAGGGAGCAGGGAGAAAGGGAGCAGGGAGAGGAGAAAGGGAGCAGGGAGAGGGGAAAGGGTGCAGGGAGAGGAGAAAGGGAGCAGGGAGAGGAGAAAGGGAGCAGGGAGAGGAGCAAGGGAGCAGGGAGAGGAGAAAGGGAGCAGGGAGAGGGGCAAGGGAGCAGGGAGAGGGGGAAAGGGAGCAGGGAGAGGAGAAAGGGAGCAGGGAGAGGGGCAAGGGTGCAGGGAGAGGGGAAAGGGAGCAGGGAGAGGAGAAAGGGAGCAGGGAGAGGGGCAAGGGAGCAGGGAGAGGAGAAAGGGAGCAGGGAGAGGGAGAGGAGCAAGGGAGCAGGGAGAGGGGCAAGGGTGCAGGGAGAGGGGCAAGGGAGCAGGGAGAGGAGAAAGGGTGCAGGGAGAGGGAGAAAAGGGGAGCAGGGAGAGGAGGCAAGGGTGCAGGGAGAGGAGAAAGGGAGCAGGGAGAGGGGCAAGGGTGCAGGGAGAGGGGCAAGGGTGCAGGGAGAGGGGCAAGGGTGGAGGGAGAGGAGAAAGGGAGCAGGGAGAGGAGAAAGGGAGCAGGGAGAGGGGCAAGGGAGCAGGGAGAGGAGAAAGGGATCAGGGAGAGGGGCAAGGGAGCAGGGAGAGGAGAAAGGGAGCAGGGAGAGGGGCAAGGGAGCAGGGAGAGGAGAAAGGGAGCAGGGAGAGGAGAAAGGGAGCAGGGAGAGGGGCAAGGGAGCAGGGAGAGGAGAAAGGGAGCAGGGAGAGGGGCAAGGGAGCAGGGAGAGGAGAAAGGGAGCAGGGAGAGGAGAAAGGGAGCAGGGAGAGGGGCAAGGGTGCAGGGAGAGGAGAAAGGGAGCAGGGAGAGGAGAAAGGGAGCAGGGAGAGGGGCAAGGGAGCAGGGAGAGGGGCAAGGGTGCAGGGAGAGGAGAAAGGGAGCAGGGAGAGGAGAAAGGGAGCAGGGAGAGGGGCAAGGGAGCAGGGAGAGGAGAAAGGGAGCAGGGAGAGGAGAAAGGGAGCAGGGAGAGGGGCAAGGGAGCAGGGAGAGGAGAAAGGGAGCAGGGAGAGGGGCAAGGGAGCAGGGAGAGGGGCAAGGGTGCAGGGAGAGGAGAAAGGGAGCAGGGAGAGGAGAAAGGGTGCAGGGAGAGGAGAAAGGGAGCAGGGAGAGGGGCAAGGGTGCAGGGAGAGGAGAAAGGGAGCAGGGAGAGGGGCAAGGGTGCAGGGAGAGGAGAAAGGGAGCAGGGAGAGGGGTAAGAGAGCAGGGAGAGGAGAAAGGGAGCAGGGAGAGACTTGCAGTGCTTCCACGAGAGGGAAGGCTGGGGGCTGGGGTCTGAAGCTCCTTCAGTTCTCTTGAGCTTGGAGCAGAGGAGCCTGAGGGCTGCCCTCAGTGCTGGGGCTCAAGAGGTGCAGGGCAGTGTGGGGAGGAGGGAGCCAGGCTGTGCTGAGGGCTGTGCAAGGACAGCCCAAGGGGCACTGGGTGGCAGCTGGAGCAGAGGAGGTGGCAGGGGAAGAGGAGGGAAAGCTTTTTGGCTGTGAGGGTGGGAGAGGGCTGGAGCAGGCTGGCCAGAGAGGTTGTGGAGTCTCCTTGTGTGGAGGCCTTGCAAAGGCAGCTGGAGGTGTTGCTGTGGGAGCTGCCCTGGGGGCTGCTGCTCTGGCAGGGGGACTACCAAGGCAGGACACCTCCCCTAGGGCCTCCCTTCCAGCCCCTGGCTCTCCCTGCAGCTGCACATCCCCACATCAGGCCAGCAGGATGCTCTGCCTCCCGGGCACCTCACATTTCCCCCGCCATGTGCTTGCCACGGCAGCGGCTCCGGGAAGGTTTCCCTGCTGGAGCCGCAGGGCACGGTGAGTTTCGCTGCCCCGGCAAGCAGTGGGGTCAGCTTGCCTGCTCCCTGGGCAGCTGTGCACGCCCTGCCGGGCACAGGGGAGAGCCGGTGCGCTACAGACAGCTCCCATGACAAGGGCAATGAAGCAGGCTGCTTCTCCTCATCCTGGGAGAACACTGCCCTTGATTTCCAAGTGCTTCTATGCAAATGCACGCAGCTTGGCCAACAAACAGGATGAGTTAAGGGCCACCGTGCTGCTGGGACGCCGTGACACAGTGGGCATCACCGAGACTTGGTGGGACGACTCCCACGGCTGGAACGTAGGGATAGACGGGTATAAGCTCTTTAGGAAGGATAGGCAGGGAAGGAGAGGAGGAGGTGTTGCCCTCTATGTCAACAACCAGCTGGAATCAGCAGAACTCCACCTGGGGAGGCAGCTCTCACCATGCAAGGACACTGGCACTGGGGGGTGCTTATTAGCAGCAGGAGCAGGGAGGTCACTGTGCCCTGTGCTCAGCACTGCTGAGGCCACACCTTGAGTCCTGTGTCCAGTTCTGGGCCCCTCAGGTTAGGAAAGATGTTGAGCTGCTGGAAGGTGTCCAGAGAAGGGCAATGAGGCTGGGGAGGGGTCTGGAGCACAGCCCTGTGAGGAGAGGCTGAGGGAGCTGGGGTTGCTTAGCCTGCAGAAGAGGAAGCTCAGGGGAGACCTTCTTGCTCTCTGCAACTCCCTGAAGGGAGGTTGTAGCCAGGTGGGGGTTGGTCTCTTCTGCCAGGCCCCCAGCCCCAGAACAAGAGGACACAGTCTCAAGCTGTGCCAGGGGAGGTTCAGGCTGGAGGTGAGGAAGAAGTTCTTCCCAGCCAGAGAGATTGGCCATTGGGATGTGCTGCCCAGGGAGGTGGTGGAGTCCCCATCCCTGGAGGTGTTTAGGAAGAGCCTGTATGAGGCCCTTGGTGCCATGGTTGAGTTGATCAGATGGTGCTGGGTGAGAGGTTGGACTTGATCTCAAAGATCTCTTCCAACCTGGTTAATTCTATTCTATTCTATTCTATTCTATTCTATTCTATTCTATTCTATTCTATTCTATTCTATTCTATTCTATTCTGTTCTATTCTATTCTATTCTATTCTATTCCATTCCATTCCATTCCATTCCATTCCATTCCATTCCATTCCATTCCATTCCATTCCATTCCATTCCATTCCATTCCATTCCTTTTGCAGAAGATGAATCATAGAGGAAAGGTCTGTAGGGCCCAGACAAACCTCCCTCCCCTCACAGCCCCTGCGTGGGATGCTGCCACTCACAGCGGAGAGCCGAGGAGGGTCTTTCCCTCCCATGGATGGGATTCAGCATTCACATGCCTCATGGGAGCACCTGAGGTAGGGTCCACACCACTCAGCATTAAACATCTCACAGATGGACTTCTAATCTGTGCCATGCAGCAGGACTCCAGCCACGAGGAGGAGCAGAGGGCTGGAGCTGCTCTGCTGTGAGGACAGCCTGAGGGAGTTGGGGTTGTGCAGGCTGGAGAGGAGAAGGCTCCCAGGAGACCTTCTGGTGGCCTTCCAGTGTCTGAAGGGGGCTCCAAGAAAGCTGGGGAGGGACTTTTGAGGGGGTCAGGGAGGGATAGGTCTGGGGGGGATGGAGCAAAAGTAGAAGTAGGGAGATTGAGCTTGGATGTGAGGAAGAAGTTGTTGGCCATGAGGGTGGTGAGAGCCTGGCAGAGGCTGCCCAGGGAGGTGGTGGCAGCCTCCTGCCTGGAGGTGCTTGCAGCCAGGCTGGCTGTGGCTGTGAGCAACCTGCTGCAGTGTGAGGTGTCCCTGGCCATGGCAGGGGGTTGGGACTGGCTGCTCCTTGGGGTCCCTTCCAGCCCTGACCATTCTATGAGTCTATGACTCCAGCCAGGAAGGGATAGGTGTCCTCCCAGGGCAACTTCTCCTGTCTCCTTTGGAGGTATCTCTGTCCATCAATTAGAGGACAACTTGTGGACTGTCCTAGAGTGGCTCTGCACCTCAGACAACAAAAGCCAAGCGAGCTGTGCCTCAGAAGTGTTACCTGCCAGAGGCTGAGGTCCTCCTGCTACCCTGCTCTCACCCCCATGCCCCTGTCTGTCACAGGCCATACCCTGCAGGGCTGAGCTGCCTCTCACAGACTCATAGAATCAATGAGGTTGGAAAAGACCTCAGAGATCATCAAACCCAACCTGTCACCCAACACCTCATGACTGACTAAACCATGGCTCCACGTGCCACATCCAATCCTCTCTTGGACACCTCCAGGGATGGGGACTCCACCACCTCCCTGGGCAGCACATCCCAATGGCCAACAACTCTCTCTGGGAAGAACTTTCTCCTCACCTCGTGTCTAAACCTCCCCGGCACAGCTTGAGACTGTGTCCTCTTGTTCTGGTGCTGGGGGCCTCATCCAGGCTCTTCCTAAACACCTCCAGGGATGGGGACTCCACCACCTCCCTGGGCAGCACATTCCAGTGGCCAATCTCTCTTGCTGGGAAGAACTTCTTCCTAACATCCAGCCTGAACCTCCCCTGGCACAGCTTGAGACTGTGACCTCTTGTTCTGGTGCTGGGTGCCTGGGAGAAGAGACCAACCCCCACCTGGCTACAGCCTCCCTTCAGGGAGTTGCAGAGAGCAAGAAGGTCTCCCCTGAGCCTCCTCTTCTGCAGGCTAAGCAACCCCAGCTCCCTCAGCCTCTCCTCACAGGGCTGTGCTCCAGACCCCTCCCCAGCCTCATTGCCCTTCTCTAGACACGTTCAAGTACCTCAGTCCTTTATGCAGCACCACATCTGGCCTCAGAAGTGGTTGCCCATGAAGCCACCCCAGGGGCCAGGCTCAGCATCAAGCTGCCACCTGTGCCACAGGAGGGGCTGGGGCTGCCAGTCCCCACAGAGCCAGGCAGGCACTGCCATGCTGGGCACCATCAGCTCACAGCCTGCACCTTTCCCCTCCACACTCCCCTAACGCTTCTGGCATGGTTAACAGTGGGGCAGGGAGTTCAAGGTGAGAGCTGTAAGAAAACAAAGACAGACTACTGGCCTGGGAGGTGCCAAAACACAGGCTGTGTGCTTCTACCCCAGCACTGCTGCACAGCCACACACTTCAGAGCAGAACTTCCAGCAGACTCCACAGCCAAGGGCCACTGCTGCTCCCAGGCCCCCAGCACTCCAGATGCACAGATCTGACAAAGGTTCAGGCTGGTTGAATGGAAGAAGCTCTAAAGAGAGAGAGAGATCAGCCATTGGGATGTGCTGCCCAGGGAGGGGGTGGAGTCCCCATCCCTGGAGGGGTTGAGGAAGAGCCAGGATGAGGCCCTTGGTGCCATGGTTGAGTTGATCAGATGGTGCTGGGTGATAGGTTGGACTTGATCTCAAAGGTGTTTTCCAACCTGGTTAATTCTCTTCTCTCTTCTCTCTTCTCTTCTCTTCTCTTCTCTTCTCTTCTCTTCTCTTCTCTTCTCTTCTCTTCTCTTCTCTTCTCTTCTCTTCTCTTCTCTTCTCTTCTCTTCTCTTCTCTTCTCTTCTCTTCTCTTCTCTTCACTTTTCTTCTCTTCTCTTCTCTTCTCTTCTCTTCTCTTCTTTCTCTTCTCTTCTCTTCTCTTCTCTTCTCTTCTCTTCTTTTCTCTCTCTTCTCTTCTCTTCTCTTCTCTTCTTTCTCTTCTCTTCTCTTCTCTTCTCTTCTCTTCTCTTCTCTCTCTTCTCTTCTCTTCTCTTCTCTTCTCTTCTCTTCTCTTCTCTTCTCTTCTCTTCTCTTCTCTTCTCTTCTCTTCTCTTCTCTTCTCTTCTCTTCTCTTCTCTTCTCTTCTCTTCTCTTCTCTTCTCTTCTCTTCTCTTCCCTCCCCCCACTCCACTCCACTCCACTCCATTCCATTCCATTCCATTCCATTCCATTCCATTCCATTCCATTCCATTCCATTCCATTCCATTCCATTCCATAAGTTGTGTTGCTGTCTCCTTGTGCAGTGGACAACAAGCTGGCAGTGGTCCCTGGCAGCCCAGCAGGCAGCTGTGTGCTGAGCTGCAGCCAGAGCAGGGAGAGCAGCAGCACAGGGAGGGGATTCTGCCCCTCTGCTCTGCTCAGACCCCACCTGCAGCACTGCCTCCAGCTCTGGGGCCCCCAGCACAAGAGGGACCTGGAGCTGCTGGAGAGGGCCCAGAGGAGGCCACAAAGGTGATCAGAGGGCTGCAGAACCTCCCCTGTGGGCCAGGCTGAGAGAGTTGGGGCTGCTCAGCCTGGAGAAGAGAAGGCTCCAGGGAGACCTCAGAGCAGCCTCCCAGTACCTGAAGGCAGCTACAAGGAAGCCAGGAAGGGACTTCTGCCAAGGGCTGGGAGTGACAGGATGAGAGGGAATAGATTGAAGCTTGAGGAGGGCAGATTGAGACTGCAGAGGAGGAAGAAATTCTTCCCACTGAGGCTGGGGAGACTCTGGCACAGGTTGCCCAGGGAGGCTGTGGCTGCCTCCTGCCTGGAGGTGTCCAGCACCAGGCTGGATGAGGCCTTGAGCAAGCTGGGCTGGTGGGAGGTGTCCCTGCCCGTGGCAGGGGTTGGAACTGGATGATCCTTGAGGTCCCTTCCAACCTTAAACCATTCCATGAATCTCTGAATGCCTTGGAACGGGAATGTATTCCTCCCCCACGGGCCTGCCTGTCTCCCAGGTGTCACTGAAGAGCTTGGTAGTGCCTGGTCACCAGTGCAGCACCATGGTGAAGAGGCTCCAGAGCAAGATGAGGCTCCGAGTCTGCAGTCAGCAAACCCCTGGCATGCCACAGCTGTTGTTTTCTGCTCTGTTCACTCACTTCAGGTGAAAAAAAAACCAACCCCACCCAAACCAACCCACTCTTAATGTGCTGCTCAGCGTTCACTGCGTGCAGCACCAGGCCAGGGAGCCACAAATCGCTCCAGGGTCCTCTTCTTTCAGGTGGATTTTCCCTTTCCTGGCACTCCCACCAGCAGCTTCCCTGGCAGCTTTGGAGAGATGAGCTTCCCCCTTGAAATTCTTGTGGGTTTCCCAACATCTGCATTACAGCAGGCAAGGGATGGGGAGACCTCACCTGGAGGAGCTCTGGGATCCTCAGCACAGGAAGGACATGGACCTGATGGAGTGGGTCGAGAGGAAGGTCACAAAGATGATCAGGGGGTGGAGAATGTCCCCTATGGGGACAGGCTGAGGGAGCTGGGGGTGTGCAGCCTGCAGAAGAGAAGGCTCCAGGCAGAGACCTCACAGCAGCCTGCCAGGACCTACAAGAAGGCTGCAGAGAGACTGTGCCCAAAGGCCTGCAGGGACAGCAGCAGGGGCAAGGGTTTGAAAGGAGAGCAGAGCAGATGGAGATTGGCTGTGAGGAACAAGTTCTGCCCCAGGAGGCTGCTGCCACACTGCACCAGGTTGCCCAGGGAGGGAGCTGAGGCTCCATGGCTGGAGCTGTTCAAGGGGAGGCTGGAGAAGGCTGTGAGCAAGCTGCTGTGGTGGAGGATGTCCCTGCTGAGGGGAGGGGGTTGGGCTGGATGACCTCTGGAGCTCCCTTCCAACCCAACCCATTCTGTGATTCTGTGATCCAGGCAGCACATGAGACTCAGGAGGAGAAGTGCAGGTGGTCTGGAGGATTGGTGCAGTGCTCCCAACACTTTGAGAGCAGACTGCCTACAGAGCTGTGCTCACACCCAGGCCCGTTGGTCTCTGCTGTGGGGGGCTGCAGCCATCAGCATGGAGCACTGAACAAACACATTGCTGCTTCTGCCTCTGAAATGCCATGGAGCCCTTTGCTGCCCCTGAAACCACTCACTGCTCACTCAGCTGTGTGCATGGAGCTGAACAAAGCCAGCCTGATGCTGCAGAGCAGGTTAGGAGGAGAGACTCAGAGGGATGTGCAAGTGGCCACCTAACCCAAGCCTAAATCCAATCCCTTGTGACCAAGAAGGGCAAGCCCCAAGTCATTCTCTTCTTTGAGCACAATGAAGCTGCAGTACATTTTCTTCACTGGAAATCTTCCTACTTCTGTGAGATTTTAGAGCTGCAGCCTGGTGACAATCTCTTTCTGAAGAGCCCAAAGAACCCACCTCACAAACAACTCACCAGTGCAGGGAGTGGATACTAGAAGAGACAATAAGTCTAATAAATACTCAAAAGCTTTCCAGAAAGGTGGGCTTCAAACTTCCACAGAGCTCTTAAACTCAAGCCCCTTGGAGCTCAGCCTCTCAAACTCAAGCCCCTTGCAGCTCAGCCTCTCAAACTCAAGCCCCTTGCAGCTCAGCCTCTCAAACTCCAGCCCCTTGGAGCTCAGCCTCTAAACTCAAGCCCCTTGCAGCTCAGCCTCCAAACTCAAGCCCCTTGCAGCTCAGCCTCTCAAACTCCAGCCCCTTGCAGCCAGCCTTCAAACTCAAGCCCCTTGCAGCTCAGCCTCTCAAACTCCAGCCCCTTGCAGCTCAGCCTCTCAAACTCAAGCAGCTCAGCCTCTCAAACTCCAGCCCCTCAAGCCCTCAAGCCCCTGCAGCTCAGCCTCTCAAACTCAAGCCCCTTGCAGCTCAGCCTCTCAAACTCAAGCCCCTTGCAGCTCAGCCTCTCAAACTCAAGCCCCTTGCAGCTCAGCCTCTAAACTCAAGCCCCTTGGAGCTCAGCATCTCAAACTCAAGCCTCTTGGAGCTCAGCCTCCAAACTCAAGCCCCTTGCAGCTCAGCATCTCAAACTCCAGCCCCTTGCAGCTCAGCCTCCAAACTCCAGCCCCTTGCAGCTCAGCCTCTCAAACTCAAGCCCCTTGCAGCTCAGCCTCTCAAACTCAAGCCCCTTGGAGCTCAGCCTCTAAACTCAAGCCCCTTGCAGCTCAGCCTCCAAACTCAAGCCCCTTGCAGCTCAGCCTCTCAAACTCAAGCCCCTTGGAGCTCAGCCTCTCAAACTCAAGCCCCTTGCAGCTCAGCATCTCAAACTCAAGCCCCTTGCAGCTCAGCCTCTCAAACTCAAGCCCCTTGCAGCTCAGCCTCTAAACTCAAGCCCCTTGGAGCTCAGCATCTCAAACTCAAGCCCCTTGCAGCTCAGCCTCTAAACTCAATCCCCTTGGAGCTCAGCATCTCAAACTCAAGCCCCTTGGAGCTCAGCCTCTCAAACTCAAGCCCCTTGCAGCTCAGCATCTCAAACTCAAGCCCCTTGCAGCTCAGCCTCTCAAACTCAAGCCCCTTGCAGCTCAGCCTCTCAAACTCAAGCCCCTTGCAGCTCAGCATCTCAAACTCAAGCCCCTTGCAGCTCAGCCTCTAAACTCAAGCCCCTTGGAGCTCAGCATCTCAAACTCAAGCCTCTTGGAGCTCAGCCTCCAAACTCAAGCCCCTTGCAGCTCAGCATCTCAAACTCCAGCCCCTTGCAGCTCAGCCTCCAAACTCCAGCCCCTTGCAGCTCAGCCTCTCAAACTCAAGCCCCTTGCAGCTCAGCCTCTCAAACTCAAGCCCCTTGGAGCTCAGCCTCTAAACTCAAGCCCCTTGCAGCTCAGCCTCTCAAACTCAAGCCCCTTGCAGCTCAGCCTCTCAAACTCAAGCCCCTTGGAGCTCAGCCTCTCAAACTCAAGCCCCTTGCAGCTCAGCATCTCAAACTCAAGCCCCTTGCAGCTCAGCCTCTCAAACTCAAGCCCCTTGCAGCTCAGCCTCTAAACTCAAGCCCCTTGGAGCTCAGCATCTCAAACTCAA
The DNA here is from genome assembly GCA_033816785.1 of Picus viridis. Taxonomy (NCBI): domain Eukaryota; kingdom Metazoa; phylum Chordata; class Aves; order Piciformes; family Picidae; genus Picus; species Picus viridis. Next base: position 31,826,221 of record CM066570.1, on the reverse strand, counting down.
GCCCCTTGCAGCTCAGCCTCTAAACTCAATCCCCTTGGAGCTCAGCATCTCAAACTCAAGCCCCTTGGAGCTCAGCCTCTCAAACTCAAGCCCCTTGCAGCTCAGCATCTCAAACTCAAGCCCCTTGCAGCTCAGCCTCTCAAACTCAAGCCCCTTCCAGCTCAGCCTCTAAACTCAAGCCCCTTGGAGCTCAGCATCTCAAACTCAAGCCCCTTGCAGCTCAGCCTCTAAACTCAAGCCCCTTGGAGCTCAGCATCTCAAACTCCAGCCCCTTGAGCTCAGCCTCTCAAACTCCAGCCCCTTGCAGCTCAGCCTCTCAAACTCAAGCCCCTTGCAGCTCAGCCTCTCAAACTCAAGCCCCTTGGAGCACAGCATCTCAAACTCAAGCCCCTTGCAGCTCAGCCTCTAAACTCAATCCCCTTGGAGCTCAGCATCTCAAACTCAAGCCCCTTGCAGCTCAGCCTCTCAAACTCAAGCCCCTTGCAGCTCAGCCTCTCAAACTCAAGCCCCTTGGAGCTCAGTCTCTTAAACTCAACCCCCTTGGAGCTCAGCCTCTGAACTCAAGCCCCTTGCAGCTCAGCCTCTGAACTCAAGCCCCTTGCAGCTCAGCCTCTGAACTCAAGCACCTTGGAGTTCAGTCTCTTAAACTCAAGCCCCTTGCAGCTCAGCTTCTAAACTCAAGCCTGCTGAATTCAGCCTTAAACTGAAGCCTCAGAGACAGTCTTCCAGAGCCTGGCAGGACTCTTAAACTGAGCTGGCTTGCCAGAAGCACGGAATCTGTCAAAGTCCAGCTTGTTTTCCCAGCACAGCTCCTGCCTGCTGTTTTCACCAAACACCATCAGAAGGCCAAGCCTCCCCACCACCAGCACAGATCAGCCTGGGCTGGCTGTGGAGCAAACAGTTCAGTCAAGGGCAGCAATGCACTGGCTGCAGCCAACTGGAATCCCCTGGCTTCAGGCATCCTCCTTTGAATGCCTGGAAGCCGTTTCATGAAGTCCTGAGCCTGAAGGAAGCAAGCCACAAGGAAGAATTGCTTCTAACTGCATTCTGAATGGCTGCTCCACTGAACCACAGATCAATTATCCCTCTGGCAGATGGGAACATCCTGTCTTGTAGCAGCCTGCCATTGAGGGTTTTTTCTCTCTCTGGTCCTTAGCTTGCCCTCCTCTTGTACTTCTTTTAATTCAGCCCAGATCATTAGCTAAGCTGCACAAACATTGAGCTTAGCCTAGAAGAAAACCAAAAGTCTGCTGCCTGCATCTTCCCCAAGCTGTGTGCTTTATAAGCACCAGGAATGACCTGGACTTGTCCATTGCCCCCCACCCTCAGCAGGTTAAAAGTGCATTTGCAGTTCTGCATTTTCCTGGAGCCTCAGTTGTGCAGGCTTCATCCCAGGGCTTACCTGTCAGCTGAGAGAGCAGTGAGGGTAAAGACTGACACCCCTACAGAGGTCAGCTGTATGAAGGGGATGAGCTTGCAGCCGGTCCTGCCAAAGAGCCACTCGTCAGCAAGGTACCTGCTGGCATCCACGGGCACACAGGTCACCAGGAGCAGCAGGTCCCCCAGAGCCAGGCTGGAGATGAAGAGGTTGGGGACGTTCCTCATGGATTTCACAGTGCAGAAGATCTTAATCAAAGTGATGTTGCCAACCAGGCCTATCAAAATGATGAGCCCGTAGACGGTGGGGATGGCGTAGAGGAAGGCTGGGTAGAACCAGTCACTGCCCAGGAGGGAGAGGTTCGCACTCTGGTTGGCAGAGAGGTTGTAGAGGATGAAGTTATCTGGGTCCAGGTCCAGCAGAAGGCACTCTCCAGATTCCATCGTCCTCCTCTGCCCTTCTTTCTCCTCTGAGAAATCCTCAGGTGTGTTTCTTGGCTTTTGCTGCTCGCTGGCTCCAAACCACCAGGAGAGCTGAAGAAGTCATGAAGCTGCAAGGCACATCTCGACAGCAGCCCAGCCCCGCGGCAGCTGCAGCTTGCCCGGCAGCTCCGTGAGGCACAAAGAGAGCATCTCCCAGCGCAGCTCAGCTCCTGAAGCTCGCCTTCTGCTCACCGGCTTGCCCTGCTCTTAGGTATCCCTCAGCTCTGGAAAGCCATTCACCAACCACCAGCCAGGGGAAGGCATTTTCAAAGTCGCTCGAGTCCCAGCCGCAGGTCTGGCGGGCGGAGCGGAGCTGAGCGGAGCGGAGCGGAGCGGAGCTGAGCTCACAGGCAGGGACCGGCAAGAAGCGAGAACTTTCGGTCGCCCCCGGCACGCCGCATCCCCAGCGCCTGCCCTCGGCGGCTGGATTTAAAGCGAAGCGAGAGCAGGGCTCCGCTAACGCCTCGGATCCGATAGGCAGCGGGTTCCGGACGTCAGCTCTCCCCCTCGCTTCCCTCCGGCGCGCACCGGCTGGCTGCGATCACCGCGGAGCGGCCGCCGAGCGCCAGCCACCTGCTGGCCACCCTCATCGCAGCCGGGAGGAAGGAAGGGGGGAGGCAAAGAAACCCTCCCCGAAAGCGCTGCCGGTTAGCCGCGGAGGGGGGGGGGAAGGGGGGTTGGGGGGGGGGGGGGGGAAAGGGGGGTTGGGAGGGGAAACGTCAAAGCCAAAGCAAAACAAGGGCAAAAGCAAAACGAAACGAAGCAAAGCAAAGCCACACACACGCGCGACATAAATCGGCTCGCTTCTGGGTGAGGAGGAGGTCAGGTTCCATGCATCGCCAAAAAAGAAACGAGCCGAGAAAGACTGAAAATAAAGAAAAGGGGGGGGAGCGGAAAGAAAAGAAAGAAAGAAAGAAAGAAAGAAAGAAAGAAAGAAAGAAAGAAAGAAAGAAAGAAAGAAAGAAAGAAAGAAAGAAAGAAAGAAAGAAAGAAAGAAAGAAAGAAAGAAAGAAAGAAAGAAAGAAAGAAAGAAAGAAAGAAAGAAAGAAAGAAAGAAAGAAAGAAAGAAAGAAAGAAAGAAAGAAAGAAAGAAAGAAAGAAAGAAAGAAAGAAAGAAAGAAAGAAAGAAAGAGAAAGAAAGAAGAAAGAAAGAAAGAAAGAAAAAGAATAAGAAAGAATGAAAGAAAGAAAGAATGAAAGAAAGAAAGAAAGAAAGAAAGAAAGAAGGAGAAAGAAAGAAAGAAAGAAAGAAAGAAAGAAAGAAAGAAAGAAAGAAAGAAAGAAAAAGAACAAGAAAGAAAGATTGAAAGAAAGAATGAAAGAAAGAAAGAAAGAAAGAAAGAAAGAAAAAGAACAAGAAAGAAAGAATGAAAGAAAGAATGAAAGAAAGAAAGAGAAAGAAAGAAAGAAAGAAAGAAAGAAAGAAAGAAAGAAAGAAAGAAAGAAAGAAAGAAAGAAAGAAAAGAACAAGAAAGAAAGAATGAAAGAAAGAAAGAAAGAAAAGAACAAGAAAGAAAGAATGAAAGAATGAAAGAAAGAGAAAGAAAGAAAGAAAGAAAGAAAGAAAGAAAGAAAGAAAGAAAGAAAGAAAGAAAAGAACAAGAAAGAATGAAAGAAAGAAAGAAAGAAAGAAAGAAAGAAAGAAAGAAAGAAAGAAAGAAAGAAAGAAAGAAAGAAAGAAAAGAATAAGAAAGAATGAAAGAAAGAAAGAAAGAAAGAAAGAAAGAGAAAGAAAGAAAGAAAGAAAGAAAGAAAGAAAGAAAGAAAGAAAGAAAGAAAGAAAGAAAGAAAGAAAGAAAGAAAGAAAGAAAGAAAGAAAGAAAGAAAGAAAGAAAGAAAAGAACAAGAAAGAAAGAATGAAAGAAAGAATGAAAGAAAGAAAGAAAGAAAGAAAGAAAGAAAGAAAGAAAGAAAGAAAGAAAGAAAGAAAGAAAGAAAGAAAGAAAGAAAAGAACAAGAAAGAAAGAATGAAAGAAAGAATGAAAGAAAGAAAGAAAGAAAGAAAGAAAGAAAGAAAGAAAGAAAGAAAGAAAGAAAGAAAGAAAGAAAGAAAGAAAGAAAGAAAAGAAAGAAAGAAAGAAAGAAAGAAAGAAAGAAAAAAGAAATTGAAAAAGAAAGAGAAGGGGGAAAGGGTAAAAAAAAGGGGGGAAAAAAGACAAGAGAAGGGGGCAAAAAGAAGAAACAAAGAAAAATGAAGGGGGGAAAGAAAGAAAAGAAGGAGAAAAAAAAAGAAGTTTAATGCATCACCAAAAATAATTTAAAAAGAAAGAAAAAAAGGGATGGGGGGATAAAAATAAAGAAAAAGAGAAAAAAAAGAAGGGGAAAAAGAAGGGGGAAAAAAAGAAAAGGAAAAAAGAAAGGGAAAATGAGAAGGGAAAAAAAGAAAGGGAAGAAAAGAAAAGGAAAAAAGAAAGGGAAAATAAGGGGAAAAAAGAAAGGGAAGAAAAGAAAGGGGGAAAAAAGAAGGGAAGAAAAGAAAGGGGAAAAAAGAAGGGAAGAAAAGAAAGGGGAAAAAAGAAAGGGAAAAAAGAAAGGGGAAAAAAGGAATGAAAATCAGAGGGGGGATGAAGCTTGATACATCACCAAAAATATCTTATAAAGAAAGAAAAGGGGGGGAAAAAAAGGGGGGGGGAGGAAAAGAAAAGAGAAGGGGGAAAAAAAAGGGGGAGGGGGAATGAAAAATGAAAGGGAAAACAAAAAGAAGGAGAAAACAAAAAAAGAGGTTTAATGTATCACCAAAAATAAGTTAAAAAGAAAGAAAAGGACAAAAAAAAGGGGGGGGGGAAGGAAAAAAGAAGAGAAAAATGCCAGAAAAGAATAAGAAAGAAAAGGAAGGAAAAAAAAAAAAACAAGAAGGGGAAAAAAAGGAGGAAAGAAAAGGAAGCAAAAAGAAAAGAAAAAAGAAGAAAGGGAAGGAAAAATAAAAGAAAGGGGAAAAGGAAGAAAGAAAAGGAAGGAAAAATAAAAGAAGGGGAAAACAGGAGGAAAGAAAAGGAAGGAAAAAGAAAAGCAGGGAGAAATAGGAAGAAAGAAAAGGAAGGAAAAGGAAAGAAGGGGGGAAAAGGTAGAAAGAAGAGAAAGGAAAAAGAAAAGAAGGAGTAAAAGGAAGAAAGAAAGGGAAGGAAAAGGAAACAAGAAGGGGAAAAGGAAGAAAGGAAATGAAGGAAAAAGAAAAGAAGGAGGGAAAAAAGGAGGAAAGAAAAGGAAGGAAAAAGAAAAGAAGGGGGAAAGGTAGAAAGAAAAGGAAGGAAAAAGAAAGGAAGGGGGAAAAAAGGAAGAAAGAAAAGGAGGGAAAATAGGAGGAAAGAAAAGGAAGGAAAAAGAAAAGAAGGGGGAAAAGGTAGAAAGAAAAGGAAGGAAAAAGAAAGGAAGGGGGAAAAAAAAGGAAGAAAGAAAAGGAAGGAAAAAGAAAGGAAGGGGGAAGAAAAGGTAGAAAGAAGAAGAAGGAAAAAAAAGAAAAGAAGGGGTAAAAGGAAGAAAGAAAAGAAAGGAAAAGGAAACAAGAAGGGAAAAATGTAAAAAAGGAAATGAAAGAAAAAAACAAGAAAAAATGAAGGAGGGAAAAAAGGAGGAAGAAAGAAAAGGAAGGAAAAAGAAAAGAAGGGGGAAATGTAGAAAGACGAGGAAGGAAAAAGAAAAGAAGGAAAAAGAAAAGAAGGGGTAAAAGGAAGAAAGAAAAGGAAGGAAAAGGAAAAGAAGAGAAAGGAAAAAAGAAAAGGATGGAAAAAGAAAAGAAGGAGGGAAAATGGAAGAAAGAAAAGGAAGGAAAAAGAAAATAAGGGGGGGGAAGGAAGAAAGAAAAGGAGGGAAAAAGAAAAGAAGGGGGAAAGGGAAGAAAGGGAAGGAAAAATAAAGGAAGGGAAAAGGAAGAAAAAAAAGGAAGGAAAAAGAAAAGAAGGGGGAAAGGAAGAAAGAAAAAAGAAGGAAAAAGAAAAGAGGGGGAAGGAAGAAAGAAAAGGAAGGAAGAAAGAAAAGAAGGGAGGAAAGGGAAGAAAGAAAAGGAAGGAAGGAAGGAAGGAAGGAAGGAAGGAAGGAAGGAAGGAAGGAAGGAAGGAAGGAAGGAAGGAAGGAAGGAAGGAAGGAAGGAAGGAAGGAAGGAAGGAAGGAAGGAAGGAAGGAAGGAAGGAAGGAAGGAAGGAAGGAAGGAAGGAAGGAAGGAAGGAAGGAAGGAAGGAAGGAAGGAAGGAAGGAAGGAAGGAAGGAAGGAAGGAAGGAAGGAAGGAAGGAAGGAAGGAAGGAAGGAAAAAAAAGGGGGGGGAAAGGGGGAAAAAAAGAAGAACAAAAAGGAATCGAGGGGGGGGGGAAAGAAGAGGCAACAAATCCTTTGCTCCTTACTGCAAACGACCTGATCAGAAAAAGAAGCACACCTGTCGCCTAAGAGCACACAGACCTGGTTTGCAGCCCAGTGCTCTGCTGCTGCAATGGAGGAGAATAACGATGGGAAGGCAAATTCATCCCCCGGGGCAAATAACCTGAATGAAGGCAGTTTAGATAAAATCAGCATCACAGTGCAGGCAGGCAGAGGAGAGTGAGCTCTGTGCACCTGCAGCTAACCGGGAATCACTCAGTGCCAGGGGCTGGAAGGGAGCTGCAGAGAGCAGCCAGGCCAAGCCCCCTGCCAGAGCAGCAGCCCCCAGGGCAGCTCCCACAGCAACACCTCCAGCTGCCTTTGCAATGCCTCCACACAAGGAGACTCCACAACCTCTCTGGCCAGCCTGCTCCAGCCCTCTCACACCCTCACAGCCAAAAAGCTTTCCCTCCTCTTCCCCTGCCACCTCCTCTGCTCCAGCTGCCACCCAGTGCCCCTTGGGCTGTCCTTGCACAGCCCTCAGCACAGCCTGGCTCCCTCCTCCCCACACTGCCCTGCACCTCTTGAGCCCCAGCACTGAGGGCAGCCCTCAGGCTCCTCTGCTCCAAGCTCCAAGCCCCAGCTGCCTCAGCCTGGCCTCCCAGGGAGATCTTCCACTGCCTGCAGCAGCTTGGGGGCTCTGCCATCCACTCTCTCCAGCACTGCCCTCAGCTCCTTCTTGACCTGAGGGGCCCAGACCTGGACACAAGATTCCAGCTGTGGCCTCCCCAGGGCAGAGCAGAGGGGCAGGAGAAGCTCTCTGCCCTCCTGCCCACAGCCCTTCTAATGCAGCCCAGGATGCCCTTGGCCTTCTTGGCCCCCAGGGCACCTTGCTGGCTCAGGGGCATCCTCCTGCCCACCAGCACCCCCAGGTCCTTTTCCCCTGTGCTGCTCTCCAGCAGCTCAGCCCCCAACCCATCCTGCTCCATGGGGCTGCTCTTTGCCAGGTGCAAGGACTCTGCCCTTGGCCTTGCTGGATTGGATTCCATTTCTCCATTTCACCCAGCTCTGCAGCCTGTCCAGGTCTGGCTGGAGGGCAGCACAGCCTGGGGGCAGGCACCATTGCTCCCAGTTTGGTTCCAGCAGCAAACCTGCTGGCAGTGCCCTCTGTGCCCTCAGCCGCTTGTTGATGAAGATATTGAATAGTCCTGGTCCCAGTACCGACCTCTGAGGGACTGCATGAGGTGCAGGAAGCCTGCCCTCTGCCCATGGTGTGTGGATGCTTCCATTTGGAGGTACCAAGGTTCACTGTGATCACCTAATGGTTGGACTTGATGATCTTAGAGGGTTTTTCCCCCACCAAAACCAATTCCTTGATTTCCTGGTTCCATTCAGGAGGTGCCCAGCACCACCCTGGCATCTCCAGGTAAGGCATGGCTGGATGCAGCAATGGGAACCTTGCTTGGCTTAGAGCAGCCTGAGAATGATCGTGAACAGGAGCCAGCAGTGTGCCCAGGGGGCCAAGAAGGCCAAGGGCATCCTGGCCTGCAGCAGGAACAGTGTGGCCAGCAGGAGCAGGGAGGTCATTGTGCCCTGTGCTCAGCACTGCTGAGGCCACACCTTGAGTCCTGTGTCCAGTTCTGGGCCCCTCAGGTTAGGAAAGATGTTGAGCTGCTGGAAGGTGTCCAGAGAAGGGCAACAAAGCTGGGGAGGGGTCTGGAGCACAGCCCTGTGAGGAGAGGCTGAGGGAGCTGGGGTTGCTTAGCCTGCAGAAGAGGAGGCTCAGGGGAGACCTTCTTGCTCTCTGCAACTCCCTGAAGGGTGGTTGTAGCCAGGTGGGGGTTGGTCTCTTCTGCCAGGCCCCCAGCACCAGAACAAGAGGACACAGTCTCAAGCTGTGCCAGGGGAGGTTCAGTCTGGATGTTAGGAAGAAGTTCTTCCCAGCCAGAGAGATTGGCCATTGGGATGTGCTGCCCAGGGAGGTGATGGAGTCCCCATCCTTGGAGGTGTTGAGGAAGAGCCTGGATGAGGCCCTTGGTGCCATGGTTGAGTTGATCAGATGGTGCTGGGTGAGACGTTGGACTGGATGATCTCCAAGGTCTCTTCCAACCTGGTTAATTCTATTCTATTCTATTCTATTCTATTCTATTCTATTCTATTCTATTCTATTCTATTCTATTCTATTCTATTCTATTCTATCCTATCCTATCCTATCCTATCCTATCCTATCCTATCCTATCCTATCCTGTTCTATTCTATTCTCAGAGCTTAATGGAGAGAGAAGTACTGCTGATGCCTCCCTGCTCCCTCCCTAGCTGTGGCTTACCTACAAGGATTTTCTGGGCTGTGCTGAAGTGCAGCCAGTTTGGAACCCAGCCTGCAGGGCTAAGCCCAGCTGCAATCTGCATCTCCCCTTTGTCTCTGCTCATTTTTTGCAGGTAAAAAGACCTTTTGCCAGCTGCCTGACACTCCTAGGGAGCGAGGAGGGAAGGGATTCCAAGCAGAGGGAAGAAGGGAAGCACTTCAGGACCCGGCCTGGGAAGCCTCCAGGCACTCAGGCATCGTGTCCCAGGGAAGGGTTGTGAGCAGGAGGCCTCAGTAGCTGCTTTTCTGCCTCCTCCTTGTGACCCTGCTCAGTGTTTTTCAGCTGCTTTGCTGCTGTTCAGTCTAAGTCAACAAGGGGCTGAACGTGTGCCCTCAGCTTTAAGCACAGCTACTGACACAGTGCTGTGCTGGAGGGCTCGTGGGGACAGAGGGGAAGGCAAATTTTCTGCCAGTCCTTTCAGGCAAAAGCTTCTCTTGGAGAGCAGACCTGAGGTGGCCACCCTTGAGAGCAGAGGACACTGAGCTACTGTGCACAGCACCCTCAGGGCACAGAGGCAAAAGCAGGCGGCGGGGGGGCAGGGCCAGCTCTCTGCAAGGCTGGGGAGAGGCCAGCCAGAGGCATGTATGGCACAGCAGGACACACCATGGGCAGAGGGCAGGCTTCCTGCACCTCATGCAGTCCCTCAGAGGTCGGTACTGGGACCAGGACTATTCAATATCTTCATCAACAAGCTGGCTGAGGGCACAGAGGGCACTGCCAGCAGGTTTGCTGCAGGCACCAAACTGGGAGCAATGGTGCCTGCCCCCAGGCTGTGCTGCCCTCCAGCCAGACCTGGACAGGCTGCAGAGCTGGCTGGGGAGAAATGGAATCCAATCCAGCAAGGCCAAGGGCAGAGTCCTTGCACCTGGGAAAGAGCAGCCCCATGGAGCAGGATGGGTTGGGGGCTGAGCTGCTGGAGAGCAGCACAGGGGAAAGGGACGTGGGGGTGCTGGTGGGCAGAAGGATGCCCCTGAGCCAGCAAGGTGCCCTGGGGGCCAAGAAGGCCAAGGGCATCCTGGGCTGCATTAGAAGGGCTGTGGGCAGGAGGGCAGAGAGGCACAGAGAGGCACCATGGAGCTACAGTCCAGCCACACTACCTGCTGGGAGACCTCTCCCAGAGCTCCTGCCAGGATGTTTGGCAGGCTGGCCAGAGGGGCTGCATGGGAAGGATGCCATCCAGAGGGACCTGGGCAGGCTGGAGGGGTGAGCCCATGACAACCTCAGGAGGTTCAACAAGGGCAAGTGCAGGGTGCTGCAGCTGGGGCAGGGCAATCCCAGGCACTGATACAGGCTGGGCAGGGACTGGCTGGAGAGCAGCCCTGAAGAAAAGGCCTTGAGGGTGCTGGGGGAGGAGAAGCTCCCCAGGAGCCAGCAGGCAGCACTTGCAGCCCAGAGAGCCAAGCAGAGCCTGGGCTGCAGCAAGAGAAGCACAGCCAGCAGGGCTAGGGAGGGGATTCTGCCCCTCTGCTCCACTCTGCAGTCTCTGTGCCAGGCAGGATCTGGAGGTGCTGGAAGGTGTCCAGAGAAGGGCCCCGAGGAGGAGCAGAGGGCTGGAGCTGCTCTGCTGTGAGGACAGCCTGAGGGAGTTGGGGTTGTGCAGTCTGGAGAGGAGAAGGCTCCCAGGAGACCTTCTGGTGGCCTTCCAGTGTCTGAAGGGGGCTCCAAGAAATCTGGGGAAGGACTTTGGAGGGTGTCAGGGAGAGATAAGACTTTGGGGGGGGGATGGAGCAAAACTAGAAGTGGGGAGATTGAGCTTGGATGTGAGGAAGAAGCTGTTGGCCATGAGGGTGGTGAGAGCCTGGCAGAGGCTGCCCAGGGAGGTGGTGGAAGCCTCCTGCCTGGAGGTGTTTGCAGCCAGGCTGGCTGTGGCTGTGAGCAACCTGCTGCAGTGTGAGGTGTCCCTGGCCATGGCAGGGGGTTGGGACTGGCTGAGCCTTGAGGTCCCTTCCAGCCCTGACAGCTCTGTGATTCTGTGGATGGATGCTGGGGCCAGGGCAGTGAGGGCCAGTGAACAATCCCACCTGCCCTGACTGAGCAGCCTCTGCACAGCTGGCAGTCAGCTGCCACTGCTCTTGGTGTGGGACTGGCTGCTCCTTGAGGTCCCTTCCAGCCCTGACAGTTCCATGGTTCTATGCCAAAGCATCCAGCCTGGGTGTCCATGAGTTCATCCATCCCTTGTGCACTGGCAAGAGGCCACTACAGAAGCGAGCCACGCTGTGGCAAGGCAGCAGATGTGAGCCCCTTGGTGAGAAGCTCTCTGGGGGATGATCCCCACTGCCCCCATCCCCTGGGAGCTGGAGGTTCCTGGTGTGCAGGAGGCTGCCTGCCCCAGTGCAGCTGCTGTGCTCCTGCCCCACAAGGCAACAGCTGTGGTGGTGCCAGCCTTGGGGGCTGCAGGTCCTGGCAGCTGCATCCTAGAATCACAGAATCAGTAAGGTTGGAAAAGACCTCAGAGATCATCCAGTCCAACCTGTCACCCAACACCTCATGACTGACTAAACCACGGCACCAAGTGCCACATCCAATCCTCTCTTGAACACCTCCAGGGATGGGGACTCCACCACCTCCCTGGGCAGCACATTCCAGTGGCTAACAACTCTCTCTGTGTGCTCCTGTGGCCCTTGCCACCAGATCACCTCCCCTGGGACAGCACAGGCGCTCAGAACCCCTCTGTTGCACTTAGGCCCCCAAAAGAACTCCATCTGAGCCTAGGGGAGAAACAGTTGGTGTCTATCCAGAGGATCTTGGCGCTGTGGGTGTTTGGGGTCTTGGAGAACCCTGGCTGCAGAGAGCTGCAGCTCCCCCAGGCCTTTGAAAACCCGACCCCTTTGTATTTCTCTCAATGCAGGTTGCATTTGTTCCAAACCCTGCCCCTGGCTCTGGCTGCTGAAGCTCAGAAGTCAGGCAGGAAGCTTGCAAATAGCTTGAACTGCTTTAGAAAGTGTCACCCATGGAGCTGTGTCACAAACCTCCCACACTGGGCGCTGTGAGGAGCCTGGGCCTCCTTGCAGCTCTCATTTAGAGGCTGCATAAAGGTTGAGAGAGGAAAAGTGACTTCTGCTGAAAGCATCTCTGGAATCTCTCACTCTCCAGCACAAAAGCATTCAAAGGCAGGGCCCGGCTCAGGAGGGCTCCTGAATTATTCTGCCCACAACGATGCCAGCAGCCTGCTAAGGAGCTTTGTGCCAGGCTGTGCCAGGCCCTTGTCTTTGTTGGGAGGATCCTGAAGGGATCCTGCAGGAAGGCTGCAGAGAGACTTTGGCTGAGGGGGTCTGGAGCCAGGCCAAGGGGCAATGGTTTGGAGCTGAGGCAGAGCAGGGGCAGAGTGGAGCTGAGGCAGAAGTTGTTGAGTGTGAGGCTGGTGAGAGCCTGGCACAGGCTGCCCAGGGAGGCTGTGGCTGCCTCCTTGCTGGGGGTGCTGAAGGCCAGGCTGGCTGAGGCCCTGAGCAGCTGAGTGGAGCTGAGAGGTGTCCCTGGGCACGGTGGGGAGCTTGGAGGGGATGAGCTCTGAGCTCCCTTCCAGCCTGAGGGATTCTATCATTGTGTCATTCCGTGATTCATTTTACACATGCAGGAGGCAATAAAGAGATGCAGCCCCAGGAATGCTAATGCAATCCTCTCCCTGAATGCAAAGTGGGGTCTGGTTTTCAGTAGCTAATGCAGCCTGAAAATAGATTTCAAATGGGCAAACCCCCCCCCCCCCCAAAAAATAATAACAATACAGCTGTGCAAAAAAAGAATTCTCTGCCTTTGGGGGGACAGCTGATGGCTCAGACAGTGCCAGGCTGGCTGAGGGCTTGAGCAGCTGAGTGGAGCTGAGAGGCGTCCCTGGGCATGGAGGGGAGCTTGGAGGGGATGAGCTCTGAGCTCCCTTCCAGCCTGAGGCACTCTGTCATTCCCTGACCTGCTGTAACTGTCAGACTTAGCATCTCACTGCCCAGCTCTGGGATCTTCTTTGCAGAAATCTCCTAACTCTCTGCATGTGACCTCCCAAACTGGCTTTGGATTTTCAGGGGTCAGCTATGAGCTGGGGGTGTTCAGGCCTTGAGCAGCTGAGTGGAGCTGAGAGGTGTCCCTGGGCATGGAGGGGAGCTTGGAGGGGATGAGCTCTGAGCTCCCTTCCAGCCTGAGGCACTCTATGGCTCTCTGACTCCACTGCTTCAGCCACAGCTTCCCACCCTGGCTCTCACCTACAGTGAAACAGGAGAGAGGAGGCCGCAGCTGGACCCCCTGTCCCTGCAGCTCACAGTGCCTGGGATGGCTCATTCTGAATGCCAGAGGAGGGGGAGGAAACCCTCTTTCAGCCAGATCCATAAGCCCTCAGCTAAACCCACAGCAGTGCAAAGCTGTGGCTGTGCTCATCCCTGCAGGGACAGCTCTGGACATCCCTGGCTAGGGTTTGGCAGGCTGCTGTCCCATCTTATTTAACTGAGCAAACAGATTATTAGTGGTCTGAGCAGACAGACAAGTGGGTGGCAAACCAATGACTTTGAATCATGCCCTCAGCCCTGTGAGAGACAGGGAAGGGAGGGATGTTGCCTTCCAGCAAACATCCCACTGAGGGCAGCCCGAAAGAAGCGGCTTCTGGTGCCACGCAGCAACAAGTGCTAGCTCCATGCAGGCAGTCCTCCTGCCTGCCAGGCTGCAATGCTGGAAGAGAGAGGAATCCCATCCCAGGGCGGCCTGGAAGCATCACCCTGCACAGCCACTGAAACCTCAGCTTGCTTATTTGACTGCAGCAGTGCCCTGGAAGGTGGTGCACAGCGTCCTCAGAGCTGAGTGAGGCGCTGTGCGCCGCAGGGACAGGGGGGCCAGCTGTGGACTCAGCTCTCCTGTTTCCTTGCAGGTGAGAGCCAGGGCAGGAAGCTGTGGCTGAAGCAGTGTGCGTCAGTGAGTGTCAGAGAGCCATAGAGTGCCTCAGGCTGGAAGGGAGCTCAGAGCTCAGCTCCTCCAAGCTCCCCACCATGCCCAGGGACACCTCTCAGCTCCACTCAGCTGCTCAAGGCCTCAGCCAGCCTGGCCTTCAGCACCCCCAGCAAGGAGGCAGCCACAGCCTCCCTGGGCAGCCTGTGCCAGGCTCTCACCAGCCTCACACTCAACAACTTCTGCCTCAGCTCCACTCTGCCCCTGCTCTGCCTCAGCTCCAACCCATTCCCCCTTGGCCTGGCTCCAGACCCCCTCAGCCAAAGTCTCTCTGCAGCCTTCCTGCAGGATCCCTTCAGCTGCTGGCAGCAGCTCTGAGCTGCCCCTGGAGCCTTCTCCTCTGCAGGCTGCACACCCCCAGCTCCCTCAGCCTGTGCTCCCAGCAGAGCTGCTCCAGCCCTGGGAGCATCTCTGTGGCCTCCTCTGGCCTCCCTCCAGCAGCTCTGTGTCCTTCTCCTGCTGGGGACAACAGAGCTGGAGGCAGGATTGGAGGTGAGGTCTGAGCAGAGACCTCACCTCTGTGGTTCTCTCTGAGGATCCTTGGTCTGGGGGGGAAGCTGCCAGTGAAGAGCATCGGCAGGCAGCTCAGGGAGGGGCAGCTGCAGCTTTGTGCTGAAGAAGGAGGCTGGAGCCTCGTCTCTGCCCCACACATTAGAGCCCCGGGGGAAACAGCTCTCAGTGTCCTGTGTGCTGGCACTCTGGCTGCAGGGCTCTCTCCTCCTGCTCCCTGTGCTGCCAGCACAGCAAAGATGTCACAGCGGTGCCACAGCACACACGGCTGCCTGCAGCTTCTCCCCAGGCCCTCAGCTCCTGGTGCTCCTCGAGGCTTCTCTGCCGGCACCAATTATTCCTCTGATAAAAAGCAGGATTTTTAATGACAACTTGTTTTCGCTCCAGTGCCTTCAAAGCAGGGCTATAAATCATCCTAAATGCCTCCACATGATGCCAATTGGCTCCTTTGCAGTCCATCCCTCATTGCCTGTAAACACAGCAATTACACCCCTCGATGCCTGCCCAAACCTGCTCCCGCTTTGCCCTTCCCGAGGGCCTGGCAGCCGTGGCAGCTCCCCTCCCGTGGCCTGCACTGGAGCACAGCGTGCCGCACATGCTGCAGCCCAGCCGGGGCTGACCTGCCCTCCGGAGGCCTCCTCATCTCTGTCCTGTCCCCTGCCCAGCTTCGGGTCTTGTGCCCTGGCTGCATTCCCTTCCCGTCTCGGCTGATGCTTGCCCTTCAATTTCCTTCCCGAATTCCTTGGTGACTTCCTCCCTCCCTCCCTCCCTCCCTCCCTCCCTCCCTCCCTTCCTCCCTCCCTTCCTCCCTCCCTCCCTTCCTCCCTCCCTTCCTTCCTCCCTTCCTTCCTCCCTTCCTTCCTCCCTTCCTTCCTCCCTTCCTTCCTCCCTTCCTTCCTCCCTTCCTCCCTCCCTTCCTTCCTCCCTCCCTTCCTCCCTCCCTTCCTTCCTTCCTTCCTTCCTTCCTTCCTCCCTTCCTTCCTCCCTTCCTTCCTTCCTTCCTTCCTTCTTCCTTCCTTCCTTCCTTCCTTCCTTCCTTCCTTCCTTCCTTCCTTCCTTCCTTCCTCCCTCCCTTCCTCCCTCCCTTCCTCCCTCCCTTCCTCCCTCCCTTCCTCCCTCCCTTCCTCCCTCCCTTCCTCCCTCCCTTCCTCCCTCCCTTCCTCCCTCCCTCCTTCCTTCCTTCCTTCCTTCCTTCCTTCCTTCCTTCCTTCCTTCCTTCCTTCCTTCCTTCCTTCCTTCCTTCCTTCCTTCCTTCCTTCCTTCCTTCCTTCCTTCCTTCCTTCCTTCCTTCCTTCCTTCCTTCCTTCCTTCCTTCCTTCCTTCCTTCCTTCCTTCCTTCCTTCCTTCCTTCCTCCCTCCCTCCCTCCCTCCCTCCCTCCCTCCCTTCCTTCTTCCCTTCCTCCCTCCCTCCCTCCCTTCCTTCTTCCCTTCCTCCCTCCCTCCCTTCATCCCTCCCTTCCTTCCTCCCTTCCTTCCTCCCTTCCTTCCTCCTTTCCTTCCTCCCTCATCCCTTCCTTCCTGCATTCTGAATTCTTTCCTTATTCCTTCCTTCCTTGCAGAATTGCTTCCTGAATCCCTCCCTTCTTTCATCCCTGAATTCCTTCCTTCCTCCCTGATCTCCTTCCTCCCTTCCACTGTGAATCCCTGAATTCCTTCCTTCCTATCTTCCTTGCCAAATTCCATCCTCCCTCCCTTCCTCCCCAATCCCTTCCTCCCTCCCTCCCCACATTTTGTACTTCTATCCAGGGCATTCCCAAGCTGCCTCCTTCAGTCTCCCTGTGTGGCTTCTTTTACATCAGCTGCTTCCTGGCTTGCCAAAGCTTCCCTGGCTTCCTCTGCTCTTCATCCTGGGGCTCTCCTCAGGGTAAGGAGCTGGGTACCAGAACACTTCTCTGCAGCACCCCTGGGACTCTGTAACAGCCCCCAGGCAGGGCTGTGTTCAATCAGGAGGGCTTGGGAAGGGTGCTAAAGCAGCATCCAGGGCTGGCAGCCAGCTTTTGGGAGGCCCAGAGCAGAGGAAGGTTTCCCCCTGGAAGGGCTGAAAAGGAGAGAGAAAGAGGTTGCCATGGAGATAAAGAAGGATGATTCCTCCTCAGTGTACTCAAGAGAAGAGGATGCACTCAAGCTTTGCTAGCAGACAGTGGGAGAATTGCCACTGGGTTAAGCACTCCACCAACACTTCTCACAGTGCCAGCCACAAGCCATTCTCTGTGGCTGGAGGCAGCAAACACTGACTCTCACAGCAGATGCTTTCTTACTTTGTGAGCTGTGGCTCCTGAGAGGCTTGAAGCCACAGAGTTTTCCCTCCCTTGCTCTTCCTCAGAGGCTGGGGACAGCACATCATGTGAAACCCTCCAGTGCCAAGGGAAAGGGTGGGCAAGGTCAGCAAGGAAGTGCTCTGTGGCTGGGAGTGTCTCCAGGCTTGCTGCAGGAGGGCAAGCAATGCCTCACACTCTGGTAGAATTAGAGTAGTAGAGTAGAATTGACCAGGTTGGAAGAGGCCTTTGAGATCATCCAGTCCAACCTATCACCCAGCACCATCTCATCAACTAAACCATGGCACCAAGCACCCCATCCAGTCTCTTCCTAAACACCTCCAGTAAGGGTGGCTGCACCACCTCCCTGGGCAGCACATTCCAGGAGGAGGACACAGAGCTGCTGGAGTGAGGCCAGAGGAGGCCACAAAGACTGCACTAAGTAGGAAGGGACCCTCCAAGGGCATCCTGTCCAACCCCCCTGCAGGTAGCAGGGAGAGCTCCAGGCAGAGCAGGCTGCCCAGGGACACAGCCAGGCTGAGCTTGAATGGCTCCAGGGGCAGAGCCTCCAGCACCTCCCTGGGCAGCCTGTGCCAGTGTCTCCCCAGCCTCCCTGTGCAGGACTTGCTGGACTGGATGACCTTGGAGGTCCCTTCCAACCCAAACCATTCTGTGATTCTATGTGTAACTGGGATATAATATAATGTATTGTAATGTAATGTAATGTATTGTAATGTAATGTAATGTAATATAATATAATATAATATAATATAATATAATATAATATAATATAATATAATATATAATATAATATAATATAATATAATATAATATAATATAATATGATGCTCAGGGCTGTCCTTGCACAGCCCTCAGCAGAGCCTGGCTCCCTCCTCCCCACACTGCCCTGCACCTCTTGAGCCCCAGCACTGAGGGCAGCCCTCAGGCTCCTCTGCTCCAAGCTCCAAGCCCCAGCTGCCTCAGCCTGGCCTCCCAGGGAGACCTTCCACTGCCTGCAGCAGCTTGGGGGCTCTGCCATCCACTCTCTCCAGCACTTCCCTCAGCCCCTTCTTGAGCTGAGGGGCCCAGACCTGGACACAGGATTCCAGCTGTGGCCTCCCCAGGGCAGAGCAGAGGGGCAGGAGAACCTCTCTTGGCCTTCTACCATCAGCCCAAGACAGAGCATTTCCATGCCCCAGTGTGCAACCTCCTTGCTCCTATAGCTGCTGCTGTGTGGTGAAGCCTGGAGCCAGCAGCTCGCTGTGTGCTGGGACCTGCCCTTGTGCCACCCATGGGGAACTGCTGTGACAAAGGCTGCTGGGGCCAGGGAGCAGAGGTACTGCTTTTGCACTCTGGAGCACTCACAAACACCACATCTGCAGCTGCCCCAGGGGGTTCAGCACTTCAGGCTGTCTCTGGCCTTGCAAAGTGAGCAAAGCCCAAGAGTGGGACTGGGTGAGAGCAGCAGGAGGATGCTGCAGCTTGCTGCAGAGTGTGGCCAGCAGGAGCAGGGAGGTCATTGTGCCCTGTGCTCAGCACTGCTGAGGCCACCCCTGGAGTCCTGTGTCCAGTTCTGGGCCCCTCAGGTCAGGAAAGATGTTGAGCTGCTGGAAGGTGTCCAGAGAAGGGCAAGAAAGCTGGGGAGGGGTCTGGAGCACAGCCCTGTGAGGAGAGGCTGAGGGAGCTGGGGTTGCTTAGCCTGGAGAGGAGGAGGCTCAGGGGAGACCTTCTTGCTCTCTGCAACTCCCTGAAGGGAGGTTGTAGCCAGGTGGGGGTTGGTCTCTTCTGCCAGGCCCCCAGCCCCAGAACAAGAGGACACAGTCTCAAGCTGTGCCAGGGGAGGTTCAGGCTGGAGGTGAGGAGAAAGTTCTTCCCAGAGAGAGCTGTTGGCCATTGGGATGTGCTGCCCAGGGAGGTGGTGGAGTCCCCATCCCTGGAGGCATTCAAGAGGGGACTGGACATGGCTGGTGCCACGGTCATGAAGTGTTGGGTGACAGGCTGGACTGGATGATCCTTGAGGTCTTTTCCAACCTCCTTGATTCCATGATTCCAAGAGTGTGCATCCCTGTGCCCCCACAGCCTTTCCTCACCCTCAGCCTTTCCTCTGCTCTCACCATGTGAAGCTGCCTTCAGCTGCTTTAAATGGCCTTAGCAGTGAGCTGCTTTTGGGACTGCATCCAAGTGTGCAAAAGGACAGGCTGTGGTGGTGAAGCCTGGCAGCAGCCTGGCTGCTTCAACCTGGCAGGGCCATACCAAATACTTTCAGTGTCAGGGAGAGGCAGGCTGAATGACTCTGAGCATCAGCTTGCTGGGCAGGGGCTCAGAGCTGGCTGTGCGTGTTTTAAAGGCACAGAACCCTCACAGGAGGCATTCAGTGCCTTCCTTAAATCATGGCCTAGAGAAAACAGCCTTTGTGATGTTGCTTCAAGCAAGAGCTGTTTCTGGGGAGACTCCCTTCATGGCAATGATTCCCTTGTTTCTCTCAGCATTCATCCATCCCTCTGCTCATTCCCACCCTCCTGAGCGGCTGCTGACACTAACACAGTTGTACACAGCTGATTTCTGCTCACTCCTTGGGGGACTGCTGTGTCAGACTCATTCCAGCCCTTAAATTGCAGTGAAGCAATAAACATAAGCAGAAAGCAGCTTTTACACCTCCTAAGCTCCCAAGCTTTTACACCCCCAAAGGGAGGCACAGCACAGCCTGGGCTGCACCCAAAGCAGTGTGGCCAGAGCTGGAGAGAGAGGATCCTGCCCCTCTGCTCTGCTCTGGGGAGACCTCACCTGCAGGGCTGTGCCCAGCTCTGGAGCCCTCAGCACAGGAAGGACATGGTGGAGAGGGTCCAGAGGAGGGACACAATTAGGGGGCTGGAGAACCTCTGCTATGAGGACAGGCTGAAGGAGCTGGGGGTGCTCAGCCTGCAGAAGAGAAGGCTCCAGGCAGACCTCACAGCAGCCTGCCAGGACCTGAAGGGGCTCCAAGAAGGCTGCAGAGGGACTGTGCCCAAAGGCCTGCAGGGACAGCCCCAGGGGCAAGGGTTTGAAAGGAGAGCAGAGCAGATGGAGATTGGCTGTGAGGAACAAGCTCTGCCCCAGGAGGCTGCTGCCACACTGCACCAGGTTGCCCAGGGAGGGAGCTGAGGCTCCATGGCTGGAGCTGTTCAAGGGGAGGCTGGAGAAGGCTGTGAGCAAGCTGCTGTGGTGGAGGATGTCCCTGCTGGGTGCAGGGGGTTGGGCTGGAGGAGCTTTGGAGCCCCCACAGCTGTGGTGTGGAAAGTGGAGCAGGCAGGTGTGACTCTGTCTGCTAGGTGTTGGCTCCTTTCCTCCCTGCTCTCATTTGCACTGCCTGAGCCATTGCCCTCCTGCCTGTGCCTGCCAGCTCTGACAAGTGGCAAACAGAGCAGCCCCTCCTCTGCCTCGGGGCACAGCAGGAGCACAGAGTGCTGCAGAGGCAGCAGGAGCCAAAGGATCTATCGATGCCAGGGTGTGTCTGGAGGGGAAAGGACCTTCTGCCTAGGAATGGAATGGAATGGAATGGAATGGAATGGAATGGAATAGAATAGAATAGAATAGAATAGAATAGAATAGAATAGAATAGAATAGAATAGAATAGAATAGAATAGAATAGAATAGAATAGAATTAACCAGGTTGGAAAAGACCTCAGAGATCATCCAGTCCAACCTATCACCTAAGACCATCTGATCAACTCAACCATGGCACCAAGGGCCTCATCCAGGCTCTTCCTAAACACCTCCAAGGATGGGGACTCCACCACCTCCCTGGGCAGCACATCCCAATGGCCAATCTCTCTTGCTGGGAAGAACTTCTTCCTGACATCCAGCCTGAACCTCCCCTGGCACAGCTTGAGACTGTGTCCTCTTGTTCTGGTGCTGGGTGCCTGGGAGAAGAGCCCAACCCCCTCCTGGCTACAACCTCCCTGCAGGGAGTTGCAGAGAGCAAGAAGGTCTCCCTGAGCCTCCTCTTCTCCAGGCTAAGCAACCCCTTCATGCACTCTGCAGGGCACAGAGCTGTTCTGTGCAGCTTGGTTGCATTGGCAGAGCCTCTGCAGCTCCCCTGGGGGTTTAGCCCAGCTCTTAATTCCTTTCCTTCCAGGAATCTGGGTCCCAGTTCCAGGCTGAGTTCATCTGGCAGAGTTCTGGCTGCTGAATCGGGGTGAGCTGCTGCACAGATGCCCCCCAGCTGCTGCACAGGCAGGGCAGGCAGGCTGGGAGCACTCAGGGAGCAGGACTCAGCTTGCACCTGCTGAGGTCTGAGTGTTTGGCACTGCACTGCCTGTGTCATTCTTCTTAGCTCACCCCCAGCTCTGTGCAGCTCCAGCACCGTGCTCCTCTGTGGCTTCTGAGCAGACCTCACAGCAGCCTGCCAGGACCTGGAGGGGCTACAGGGAGGCTGCAGAGGGACCATGCCCAAAGGCCTGCAGGGACAGCACCGGGGGCAAGGGTTTGAAAGGAGAGCAGAGGAGTAAAGGGGGCTGCAAGAAAGCCAGGAAGGGACTTTTGCCAGGGGCTGGGAGGGATAGGATGAGAGGGAATGGATTGAAGCTTGAGGAGGGCAGATTGAGACTGCAGAGGAGGAAGAAATTCTTCCCAGTGAGGCTGGGGAGACTCTGGCACAGGCTGCCCAGGGAGGCTGTGGCTGCCTCCTTGCTGGGGGTGTCCAGCACCAGGCTGGATGAGGCCTTGAGCAAGCTGGGCTGGTGGGAGGTGTCCCTGCCCATGGCAGGGGGTTGGAGCTGGAGGATCTTCAAGGTCCCTTCCTGTCTGGAGCCAGGCCAAGGGGCAATGGTTTGCAGCTGGGGCAGAGCAGGGGCAGAGTGGAGCTGAGGAAGAAGTTGTTGAGGGTGAGGCTGGTGAGAGCCTGGCACAGGCTGCCCAGGGAGGCTGTGGCTGCCTCCTTGCTGGGGGTGCTGGAGGCCAGGCTGGCTGAGGCCTTGAGCAGCTGAGTGGAGCTGAGAGGTGTCCCTGGGCATGGTGGGGAGCTTGGAGGGGCTGAGCTCTGAGCTCCCTTCCGGCCTGAGCCAGTCTGTGACCTATGATTAATGTGATTTAGAAACCAATTTGAATTGTTTATTGGGTTCTGCTTTTCTGTTTTTTTCAACCCAAAAAGCTGGGGCCTCTTGTCCATTAGGATGTGTGCTGGATTTCCAGGAAGCCTTCATCCATTAAGTGCTTGCTTGGTCCTATTTGTTCCCTTGAAAGATCTCACACACACATTTTTTTGGGGTCTTCATTATATAATCATTGGTGGGATTTTTCCCAACCCCTGTTCCTTCCCCAGGGAGAGCTGACATGAAATATTGCCCCTGGACAGCTGAATCCAGAGCTGGCTGCTGGGCAAGCTGGCTGCCAAAATGCCAGCATGCATCAGTGAGAGAGGGGATGGCAAATATCACAGTGATCAGGATCCTCTCTGATGCCTTGGCCACAGCCTTCTCCCCTCAGCACAGGCTGGGGGCGAACTGCCTCTCCTTCCCTCACTCCCCTCCTTCCCTCACTCCCCTCCTTCCCTCACTCCCCTCCTTCCCTCACTCCCCTCCTTCCCTCACTCCCCTCCTTCCCTCACTCCCCTCCTTCCCTCCTCCCCTCCTTCCCTCACTCCCTCCTTCCCTCACTCCCCTCCTTCCCTCACTCCCCTCCTTCCCTCACTCCCCTCCTTCCCTCACTCCCCTCCTTCCCTCACTCCCCTCCTTCCCTCACTCCCCTCCTTCCCTCACTCCCCTCCTTCCCTCACTCCCCTCCTTCCCTCACTCCCCTCCTTCCCTCACTCCCCTCCTTTCACCCTCTCCTTCCCTCACTCCCCTCCTTCCCTCCCCCCCCTTCCCTCACTCCCCTCCTTCCCTCACTCCCCTCCTTCCCTCACTCCCCTCCTTCCCTCACTCCCCTCCTTCCTCACTCCCCTCCTTCCCTCACTCCCCTCCTTCCCTCACTCCCCTCCTTCCCTCACTCCCCTCCTTCCCTCACTCCCCTCCTTCCCTCACTCCCCTCCTTCCCTCACTCCCCTCCTTCCCTCACTCCCCTCCTTCCCTCACTCCCCTCCTTCCCTCACTCCCCTCCTTCCCTCACTCCCCTCCTTCCCTCACTCCCCTCCTTCCCTCACTCCCCTCCTTCCCTCACTCCCCTCCTTCCCTCACTCCCCTCCTTCCCTCACTCCCCTCCTTCCCTCACTCCCCTCCTTCCCTCACTCCCCTCCTTCCCTCACTCCCCTCCTTCCCTCACTCCCCTCCTTCCCTCACTCCCCTCCTTCCCTCACTCCCCTCCTTCCCTCACTCCCCTCCTTCCCTCACTCCCCTCCTTCCCTCACTCCCCTCCTTCCCTCACTCCCCCTCCTTCCCTCACTCCCCTCCTTCCCTCACTCCCCTCCTTCCCTCACTCCCCTCCTTCCCTCACTCCCTCCTTCCCTCACTCCCCTCCTTCCCTCACTCCCCTCCTTCCCTCACTCCCCTCCTTCCCTCACTCCCCTCCTTCCCTCACTCCCCTCCTTCCCTCACTCCCCTCCTTCCCTCACTCCCCTCCTTCCCTCACTCCCCTCCTTCCCTCACTCCCCTCCTTCCCTCACTCCCCTCCTTCCCTCACTCCCCTCCTTCCCTCACTCCCCTCCTTCCCTCACTCCCCTCCTTCCCTCACTCCCCTCCTTCCCTCACTCCCCTCCTTCCCTCACTCCCCTCCTTCCCTCACTCCCCTCCTTCCCTCACTCCCCTCCTTCCCTCACTCCCCTCCTTCCCTCACTCCCCTCCTTCCCTCACTCCCCTCCTTCCCCCCTCCTTCCCTCACTCCCCTCCTTCCCTCACTCCCCTCCTTCCCTCACTCCCCTCCTTCCCTCACTCCCCTCCTTCCCTCACTCCCCTCCTTCCCTCACTCCCCTCCTTCCCTCACTCCCCTCCTTCCCTCACTCCCCTCCTTCCCTCACTCCCCTCCTTCCCTCACTCCCCTCCTTCCCTCACTCCCCTCCTTCCCTCACTCCCCTCCTTCCCTCACTCCCCTCCTTCCCTCACTCCCCTCCTTCCCTCACTCCCCTCCTTCCCTCACTCCCCTCCTTCCCTCACTCCCTTCCTTCCCTCACTCCCCTCCTTCCCTCACTCCCCCTCCTTCCCTCACTCCCCTCCTTCCCTCACTCCTCTCCTTCCCTCACTCCTCTCCTTCCCTCACTCCTCTCCTTCCCTCACTCCCCTCCTTCCCTCACTCCCCTCCTTCCCTCACTCCCCTCCTTCCCTCACTCCCCTCCTTCCCTCACACCTCACCTTCCCTCACTCCTCTCCTTCCCTCACTCCTCTCCTTCCTTCTTCCATTCCTCGAATGGAGCTCCACTGCTGCCCAGGGGGTGGTGGAGTCCCCATCCCTGGAGGTGTTCAAGAGGGGACTGGACGTGGCACTTGGTGCCATGGTCTAGTCATGAGGTCTGTCGTGACGGGTTGGACTCGATGATCTTTGAGGTCTCTTCCAGCCTTGGTGATTCTGTGTGATTCTGTGAGGTGATTTGTCTTCTGCTTACACAAGGAACCCCCAGCAAAGCAGCTGTGATGATGATGCATTCAGCTGGGAGCTGCTCCAGCAGCATCAAGACTGCTCTCTTTTCCAGGAAGGCTTCACTCCAAAGGTGAAGAGCAAGCCAGTGAAATCATGATGCAGTCTGGGGACTGGCACAGGGCTCTTTCTCGTGCCTTTTAAGAGAGAGATGCTCAAACTGGTGGAAGAAGTTGTCATTAAAGTTATCACAGAGCCACAGTGCAGGGGGGTTGGACTGGATGACCTTTGGGGGTCCCTTCCAACCCTGCACTGAGCAGAGACATAAGTCTGGGGGCTGAGCTGTTGGGGAGCAGCACAGGGGAAAGGGACCTGGGGGTGCTGGTGGGCAGGAGGATGCCCCTGAGCCAGCAAGGTGCCCTGGGGGCCAAGAAGGCCAAGGGCAGCCTGGGCTGCATTAGAAGGGCTGTGGGCAGGAGGGCAGAGAGCTTCTCCTGCCCCTCTGCTCTGCCCTGGGGAGGCCACAGCTGGAATCTTGTGTCCAGGTCTGGGCCCCTCAGGTCAAGAAGGAGCTGAGGGAAGTGCTGGAGAGAGTGGATGGCAGAGCCCCCAAGCTGCTGCAGGCAGTGGAAGAGCTCCCTGGGAGGCCAGGCTGAGGCAGCTGGGGCTTGGAGCTTGGAGCAGAGGAGCCTGAGGGCTGCCCTCAGTGCTGGGGCTCAAGAGGTGCAGGGCAGTGTGGGGAGGAGGGAGCCAGGCTGTGCTGAGGGCTGTGCAAGGACAGCCCAAGGGGCACTGGGTGGCAGCTGGAGCAGAGGAGGTGGCAGGGGAAGAGGAGGGAAAGCTTTTTGGCTGTGAGGGTGGGAGAGGGCTGGAGCAGGCTGGCCAGAGAGGTTGTGGAGTCTCCTTGTGTGGAGGCATTGCAAAGGCAGCTGGAGGTGTTGCTGTGGGAGCTGCCCTGGGGGCTGCTGCTCTGGCAGGGGGCTTGGCCTGGCTGCTCTCTGCAGCTCCCTTCCAGCCCCTGGCAGCTCTGTGATCCTGCCATGACAAGAAACTCTCCCAGCCTGGGGATGCTCTGAGAAGCAAAAAGGGAAGAGCCAGGCTTAAAGGAGTGCTTTTCTGTCGGCAGTTTGTAGCTGCAGCCCCATCCTGGGCTTGTATCCGAGAGTGTCCCTCCTAAGCGAAGCCCCTGGGAGGGCTGCTGCGTGGGAGGGGTCCAATTAGCATTGAATCACCGAGCCCTGCTCAGCACCTTCCCGGCGCTGAGGAGCAGGTGGCAATGAGCAGCCCGGCGTAGGTGGCTCTCCTTTATTAGCTGATTGGAGGCTACTGAAAGGAAGGAGAGCCATTAAAAGAGAGCGCCCCAGCTGCCGTCTGGAGCCGGCAAAGGGCAGCCCTGCCAGAGCGCAGGAGCTAATACCGGCAGACCTGGGAGCTGTCCCTCCCTGCTCCCTCTCGGCTGAGTCACGGCTTATCGTTGCTGGCTGTCCGATGAATCATGCCTCTCCTTTCCCGCTCTGCTTCCATTCGAGGTTGTGCTTTCCAGCCCTGTTTCCCCTGCGGAGAGGAGCGCTGATGAGCACCGACCAGGCAGAGAGGAGACCTCGGAGCCCGAGCCTGCCGCTGGCCCCGCGTCGGAGATGCGCCTGGGGGCTGTCTCGGTCCGGAGAGGGAAAGAGATTCGGGTTTTTAATGAATATTCCCGTGGTGTGAAATGAGAGGCACAAACGAGGCCAAAATATCAGCAGCTGGACTATTTATTGCATAAATAAGGTGGATGGATCAGGAGAGAGAGAGAAAATAGAGAAGAGAGGAAAAGAGAGAAGGGAAAATAGGAATTATATTACCACGCCCCTCACCCCCTCCCCCCGCCCCGAGACAGTTTGAGTCTGTGGAGGAAAGGTGCTGCAGGAGATGTTGGGTCTGTAGAGGAAGGGTGCTGAGGCTTTGGCTGTAGAAGGGAAGTGGCCCTCTGAGCAGCTTCTTCAGCTCCATGAGTTGCAGCAGGCGGAACTTAGGGCACGGAGAGAGGGTTTTCAGAGTCCAGGATCCGTTGTGTTGCCCCGTGATGCTTCCAGCGTGTGCTGCCGTCTGCTTTCTTCTGCGTCTTGCTTCTACAGTTTTCTTCCTCTAAGCCAGTAGCTGCTCCAGTCATTTGTACAGTTTTTTAGCCCTCAGGCAAGTGTCCAGGTGTTGTTCCCCAGGATATCGTTCTGGGAGGTCATCTTTGGGTATGTGTCCAGGGATCGTTCCCCAGGAAATCTTTCTGTGTGCTCAGGTGAGTTTGGGCAGGGACTGGATGGAGGGGGGAGGCCTTCACCTCCTCCTCCTCCTTCTTCTCCTTCTACCTACCCACACACTCCTTACACATCAGGAGCCATTGTCCTTTCCTGGGGTATCTGATGGCTGGAAATGATCTTGTCCTGAAGGTGTGAGTGCTGGGCCCTTGGGCCATGGTTCCAGGCCAGCTGCAGTCCCGTGAGCAATGTTATCTTTGCACCTTCCAAGAGTCCTTCCAGTGGCTCTGCCCAACGCACATCAGCTATTGTCTGGGCAAGCAGCAAGTGATTTTGTCTTTGTTGAGTCACACCAGGAGAGACAAGCTTTAGTCTCTCCCAGGGACAAAGAGCCTCCGGTGAGATGCACTGCATGGGGAGGGAGCTGGCACTGCAGGGAGAGGAAGGCCAAGAGCCCCTTCACTTTGTGATCTAAAGCAGTAATCTGAGCCCAAGCTCCTGACCGTAGCCACTTAGAGAATCACAGACTCACAGAACTGCAGAAGGGACCTCAAGGAGCAGCCAGTCCCAACCCCCTGCCATGGCCAGGCAGTGGGGATCATCCCCCAGAGAGCTTCTCACCAAGGGGCTCACATCTGCTGCCTTGCCACAGCGTGGCTCGCTTCTGTAGTGGCCTCTTGCCAGTGCACAAGGGATGGATGAACTCATGGACACCCAGGCTGGATGCTTTGGCATAGAACCATGGAACTGTCAGGGCTGGAAGGGACCTCAAGGAGCAGCCAGTCCCAACCCCCTGCCATGGCCAGGGGCACCTCACACTGCAGCAGGTTGCTCACAGCCACAGCCAGCCTGGCTGCAAACACCTCCAGGCAGGAGGCTGCCACCACCTCCCTGGGCAACCTCTGCCAGGCTCTCACCACCCTCATGGGGAAGAACAACTTCTTCCTCACATCCAAGCTCAATCTCCCCACTTCTAGTTTTGCTCCATCCCTCCCAGTCCTATCCCTCCCTGACCCCCTCCAAAGTCCCTCCCCAGCTTTCTTGGAGCCCCCTTCAGACACTGGAAGGCCACAATTAGGTCTCCCTGCAGCCTTCTCTCCAGCCTGCACAACCCCAACTCTCTCAGCCTGTCCTCACAGGAGAGCAGCTCCAGCTCTTGGATCATCGTTGTGACCCTGGTTGGGGGCAGCCATGGTGTGCTGGAGGGGTGCTCTAGAGCCACTTGGCGAATGCAGTCAGCAGTGTGGGGGCTGTGCATGGCCAAGGCAGGCTGTGAGGCTCAGTTTGATTTATTGCTGGCAGCACACAACTATCCTGTGCCTGTTCTGTGTGGTTAGGAATTTCTGTCACAAGTTGTTCTGCAACAAACAGGGAGAAATCATCAGCCTACACAGACTCATGGCAAAGCCTTCATCCTGCAGCACTCTGTCCAGGTCTGGAGCTCCTGTTGCAGGCAGGATCTGGAGGTGCTGGAAGGTGTCCAGAGAAGGGCCCCGAGGAGGAGCAGAGGGCTGGAGCTGCTCTGCTGTGAGGACAGCCTGAGGGAGTTGGGGTTGTGCAGGCTGGAGAGGAGAAGGCTCCCAGGAGACCTTCTGGTGGCCTTCCAGGATCTGCAGGGGGCTCCAAGAAAGCTGGGGAGGGACTTTTGAGGGGGTCAGGGAGTGACAGGACTGGGGGGGATGGAGAAAAAGTAGAAGTGGGGAGATTGAGGTTGGATGTGAGGAAGAAGTTGTTGCCCATGAGGGTGGTGAGAGCCTGGCAGAGGTTGCCCAGGGAGGTGGTGGAAGCCTCCTGCCTGGAGGTGTTTACAGCCAAGTGCCTCATCCAGGCTCTTCCTAAACACCTCCAGGGAAGGTGACTCCACCACCTCCTTGGGCAGCACATCCCAATGGCCAATCTCTCTGTCTGTGTAGAACGTCCTCCTCACCTCCAGCCTAAACCTCCCCTGGCACAGCTTGAGACTGTGTCCTCTTGTTCTGGTGCTGGCTGGCTGGGAGAAGAGACCAACCCCCACCTGGCTACAGCCTCCCTTCAGGGAGTTGTTGAGAGCAAGAAGGTCTCCCCTGAGCCTCCTCTTCTCCAGGCTAAGCAACCCCAACTGCCTCAGCCTCTCGTCTTTTAACACCTTAGAGAGTCCTTTGTTGCCTTAGAAAGCAGGAGAAGATCTCCACTAGAGCTTGGTGAGCTGCTGAGCCTGCTGCTGCTCTCCCCCACCCTGTGTGCAGGGCTAGAAGTTGTTAATTTCCAGCACAGGCTGTCAAAGGCTTTAACAGCTGTGGATAAATCATTGCTCACAAGCCTCTAATCAGATTGAACTGCCTGGGAGAAAGGGGATTGGATTTAGCAGATGATGCAGCAGAAGCCTGGGGTCAGGATTCAAGGGGCAGGATGGGATCCATCGTAGGGTGCTGAGAGAGCTGGCAGATGAGCTGGCCAAGCCGCTCTGCATCATTTTCCTCCAGACCTGGCTCACCAGAGAGGTCCCAGAGGACTGGAAGCTGCCAATGTGGTCCCCATCCACAAGAAGGGTCAGATGGAGGAGCCTGGAGACTCCTGGCCTGGCAGTCTGACCTCAGTGCCAGGGAAAATGAAGGAGCAGATTATCCTGGGGGCAATAACTGTGCACCTGCAGGGTGGCCAAGGGCTCAGGTCCAGCCAGCATGGATTCAGGAAGGGCAGGTCCTGCCTCTCCAACCTGATCTCCTTCTATGCCCAGGGGACTGCCTGCTGGATGTGGGGCAGGCTGTGGATGGAGTCTGCCTGCACTTCAGCAAGGCCTTTGACACCATCCCCCACAGCAAACTCCTGGCCAAGCTGTCAGCCCCTGGCTTGGGCAGCAGCACTCTGAGCTGGGGTAGGAACTGGCTGGAGGCTGAGCCCAGAGAGGGGTGGTGAATGGTGCCACAGCCAGCTGGCAGCCAGGCACCAGTGGTGTGCCCCAGGGATCAGTGCTGGGCCCCATGCTCTTCAATATCTTCATTGATGATCTGGATGAGGGGATTGAGACAGTCATCAGCAAATTTGCAGATGACACCAAGCTGGGAGCAGATGTTGGTCAGTTAGAGGACAGAAGGGCTCTGCAGAGGGACCTCGACTGACTGGACAGATGGGCAGAGTCCAACAGGATGGCATTCAAC
The DNA here is from genome assembly GCA_033816785.1 of Picus viridis. Lineage (NCBI taxonomy): Eukaryota > Metazoa > Chordata > Aves > Piciformes > Picidae > Picus > Picus viridis. Next base: position 31,797,167 of record CM066570.1, on the reverse strand, counting down.
AACTCCAAGTGCCAGGTGCTGCACTTTGGCCACAGCAACCCCAGGCAGAGCTACAGGCTGGGGTCAGAGTGGCTGAGAGCAGCCAAACAGAGAGGGACCTGGGGGTGCTGGTTGAGAGGAGGCTGAACATGAGCCAGCAGTGTGCCCAGGTGGCCAAGAAGGCCAAGGGCATCCTGGCCTGCAGCAGGAAGAGTGTGGCCAGCAGGAGCAGGGAGGTCATTGTGCCCTGTGCTCAGCACTGCTGAGGCCACACCTTGAGTCCTGTGTCCAGTTCTGGGCCCCTCAGGTCAGGAAAGATGTTGAGCTGCTGGAAGGTGTCCAGAGAAGGGCAAGAAAGCTGGGGAGGGGTCTGGAGCACAGCCCTGTGAGGAGAGGCTGAGGGAGCTGGGGTTGCTTAGCCTGGAGAAGAGGAGGCTCAGGGGAGACATCATTGCTCTCTGCAACTCCCTGCAGGGTGGTTGTAGCCAGGTGGGGGTTGGTCTCTTCTGCCAGGCCCCCAGCCCCAGAACAAGAGGACACAGTCTCAAGCTGCGCCAGGGGAGGTTTAGGCTGGAGGTAAGGAGAAAGTTCTTCCCAGAGAGAGTTGTTGGCCATTGGGATGTGCTTCCCAGGGCGGTGGTGGAGTCACCATCCTTGGAGGTGTTCAAGGGGGGACTGGACATGGCACTTGGTGCCATGGTCTAGTCATGAGGTCTTGGGTGACAGGTTGGACTCTTTGAGGTCTCTTCCAACCTTGGTGATTCTGTGATACTGTGAAATAACAGCAAAAGTGTCTTGAAGAGGAGTTTGCCAGCTTCCAGCATGCTGGAGTTTCAGAGGATGGCTTGGGTTGGAAAGGATCTTAAAGCTCATCCAGTTCCAACCCCCCTGCCATGGGCAGGGATACCTCCCACCAGCACAGCTTGCTCAAGGTCTCAGCCTGGCCTTCAACACCTCCAGGCAGGAGGCAGCCACAGCCTCCCTGGGCAGCCTGTGCCAGAGTCTCACCACCCTCACTCTGAAGAACTTCTTCCTAAGAGCCCTTCCAACCCAAACCATGCTAGGATTCTGTGCCTGCCAAGCCTGTCACATCCAACAGAGAGCTGCCAGGGGCTGGAAGGGAGCTCCAGAGAGCAGCCAGGCCAAGCCCCCTGCCAGAGCAGCAGCCCCCAGGGCAGCTCCCACAGCAACACCTCCAGCTGCCTTTGCAATGCCTCCACACAAGGAGACTCCACAACCTCTCTGGCCAGCCTGCTCCAGGCCTCCAGCAGCCTCACCATACACAAGTCTCTCCTCCTCTTGAGGTGGCACCTCCTGGGCTCCAGCTTCTCCCTGCTGCTCCTTGTCCTGGCACTGGGCACCCCCAAGCAGAGCCTGGCACCTGCCTCCTGACCCCCAGCCCTCAGCTATTGATAGACATTGATCAGATCCCTCTCAGCCTTCTCCTCTCCACACAGCCCCAGGGCTCTCAGCCTTTCTCCACAGCAGAGATGTTCCAATCCCTTCATCATCCTCATAGCCTCTGTTGGACTCTCTCCAGCAGGTCTCTGTCTCTCTGGAACTGGGGAGCCCCAGACTGGGCACAGCACTGCAGGAGTGGTCTCAGCAGGGCAGAGCAGAGGGGCAGCAGAACCTCCCCAGCCCTGCTGGCCACACTTCTGCTGCACTCCAGGATTTGGAATCAAGTAAGGAGAGAATGGGCAGTGCAAGCCTGCAGTGAGTGTTTAGCAACCCACACATCTCTCCTCTTCCTTTCCAGCAGCACTGCCTCTGCAGGGGCTGAGCCCACAGAAGATAATCAGCTGGATGACACAAATGGGCAGCACTGAGGTGATGTTGCTCACTCCAGGGCTTGCAGCCAGCTGAGCAGAAAGCTTTCCTGCTTTAATAAATGCCAGTTAGCACCCTGTGTGCCAACACTTCTTGTGCCCAAGCACAGGGAGGATCCTTCCATGTGTGCAGGCTTCACAACAAGCAGTGTGAAGAGATCACAGAGTCACAGAGCTGCCAGGGGCTGGAAGGGAGCTGCAGAGAGCAGCCAGGCCAAGCCCCCTGCCAGAGCAGCAGCCCCCAGGGCAGCTCCCACAGCAACACCTCCAGCTGCCTTTGCAATGCCTCCACACAAGGAGACTCCACAACCTCTCTGGCCAGCCTGCTCCAGGCCTCCAGCAGCCTCACCATACACAAGTCTCTCCTCCTCTTGAGGTGGCACCTCCTGGGCTCCAGCTTCTCCCTGCTGCTCCTTGTCCTGGCACTGGGCACCCCCAAGCAGAGCCTGGCACCTGCCTCCTGACCCCCAGCCCTCAGCTATTGATAGACATTGATCAGATCCCTCTCAGCCTTCTCCTCTCCACACAGCCCCAGGGCTCTCAGCCTTTCTCCACAGCAGAGATGTTCCAATCCCTTCATCATCCTCATAGCCTCTGTTGGACTCTCTCCAGCAGGTCTCTGTCTCTCTGGAACTGGGGAGCCCCAGACTGGGCACAGCACTGCAGGAGTGGTCTCAGCAGGGCAGAGCAGAGGGGCAGCAGAACCTCCCCAGCCCTGCTGGCCACACTTCTGCTGCACTCCAGGATTTGGAATCAAGTAAGGAGAGAATGGGCAGTGCAAGCCTGCAGTGAGTGTTTAGCAACCCACACATCTCTCCTCTTCCTTTCCAGCAGCACTGCCTCTGCAGGGGCTGAGCCCACAGAAGATAATCAGCTGGATGACACAAATGGGCAGCACTGAGGTGATGTTGCTCACTCCAGGGCTTGCAGCCAGCTGAGCAGAAAGCTTTCCTGCTTTAATAAATGCCAGTTAGCACCCTGTGTGCCAACACTTCTTGTGCCCAAGCACAGGGAGGATCCTTCCATGTGTGCAGGCTTCACAACAAGCAGTGTGAAGAGATCACAGAGTCACAGAGCTGCCAGGGGCTGGAAGGGAGCTGCAGAGAGCAGCCAGGCCAAGCCCCCTGCCAGAGCAGCAGCCCCCAGGGCAGCTCCCACAGCAACACCTCCAGCTGCCTTTGCAATGCCTCCACACAAGGAGACTCCACAACCTCTCTGGCCAGCCTGCTCCAGCCCTCTCCCACCCTCACAGCCAAAAAGCTTTCCCTCCTCTTCCCCTGCCACCTCCTCTGCTCCAGCTGCCACCCAGTGCCCCTTGGGCTGTCCTTGCACAGCCCTCAGCACAGCCTGGCTCCCTCCTCCCCACACTGCCCTGCACCTCTTGAGCCCCAGCACTGAGGGCAGCCCTCAGGCTCCTCTGCTCCAAGCCCCAAGCCCCAGCTGCCTCAAGCCTGGGAAGTGCCAGGCTGGCTCCTGCAGCTCAGCCCAGCAGCTCAGCTGGCTGTCAGCAGCCAGCTCCGTGCCAGGGCTGCCCAAGCGCCACTGCTCCACTTTTCAGGGCTGCCTCATTTGGCATTGGAGGCACTCTTTGCAAGTTCTTTACTCTTCTGCTGCTCTGATGCTTAGTGTCACATGAAAACCCATTCCAGAGCAGATCCCAAGCCCTGGAACGCTGGCCAGGAGCACTTTTAAGCACACAGTCCCTGTAAAACTCTCTGGTGGTTATTTCAGTCCTGCTCTTTTCCGTGGCCCTTCAGTCTTGGGCACACCAAGGTCTTTCTGCTGGCAGTCTGTGCTCCCAGCTGTGCTGCAAAGCAGGACCAGGACCTTTACAAAGGATAAACAGCAGCCCAGCGGTGCTCTCTCTGCTGCACGACCTGCAGTGCTCCTTCAGGGTGCTGGAGACGGAAAGCTGTCTCCACACTCAGGCTGCTCAAGGGCAGCAGTTACTTTCACAGCTTCCAAGGGAGCTGTCCCCGAAGCCAAGCTGCTCCCTTCCTTCCCTGCCTGGCAGGAAGCCCAGTTGGGGCCAGCTGGGGTTGTCCTGTGGGAAAGGAGGGCTTGGAACAAGCAAAGGGTGAGTGCAGATCATAGAATCAATAAGGTTGGAAGAGCCCTCAGAGATCATCCAGTCCAACCTCTCACCCAGTACCTCATGGCTAACTCAACCATGGCTCCAAGTGCCACATCCAATCCCCTCTTGAACACCTCCAGGGATGGGGACTCCACCACCTCCCTGGGCAGCACATCCCAATGGCCAATCTCTCTTGCTGGGAAGAACTTTCTCCTCACCTCCAGCCTAAACCTCCCCTGGCACAGCTTGAGACTGTGTCCTCTTTCTTCTGGGGCTGGGGGCCTGGCAGAAGAGACCAACCCCCACCTGGCTACAACCTCCCTTCAGGGAGTTGCAGAGAGCAAGAAGGTCTCCCCTGAGCCTCCTCTTCTGCAGGCTAAGCAACCCCAGCTCCCTCAGCCTCTCCTCACAGGGCTGTGCTCCAGACCCCTCCCCAGCTTTCTTGCCCTTCTCTGGACACCTTCCAGCAGCTCAACATCTTTCCTGACCTGAGGAGCCCAGAACTGGACACAGGACTCAAGGTGTGGCCTCAGCAGTGCTGAGCACAGGGCACAATGACCTCCCTGCTCCTGCTGGCCACACTCTTCCTGCTGCAGGCCAGGATGCCATTGGCCTTCTTGGCTCCCTGGGCACACTGCTGGCTCCTGTTCAGCCTACTATCAACCAGCACCCCCAGGTCCCTCTCTGCCTGGCTGCTCTCAGCCACTCTGACCCCAGCCTGTAGCACTGCCTGGGGTTGCTGTGGCCAATGTGCAGCACCTGGCACCTGGATGTGTTCAATCTCCTGCCCTTGGCCTCTGCCCATCTGTGCAGCCTGGCAAGGTCCCTCTGCAGAGCTCTCCTGACCTTAACAGATCAACTCCTGCCCCCAGCTTGCTGTCATCTGCAAACTTACTGATGCTGCACTCAGTGCCCTCCTCCAGATCATCAATGAAGATATCGAAGAGGCTGGGGCCCAGCACTGATCCCAAGGAAGGGTTAGGGCAGCAAGCTTTGTGCTGTCAGTTTGTGGAGCTGGCATCTGTGTGGACAAAGGGGAAAGGGCAAGCTGCTTTAATCCTGGAAGTGGGCAAGACATTCAAGGGGACAAGCTGCTGGCCCTTGATAGATGTGCAAGGCCTGCCACCACCCTCAGGGGAGTGCAGATGGAATGAAACCAGCCCCACACAGGACCCCAGGCTTATTGCCAGCTCATATATATCTTCTCTCAACTAATTCATAACCATCTGAGCTAAGGCAGGCTGAGGATGAAGACTGTGTCCAAGAAGCTCTTTTGTTTTCTAGAATGCTTCCTCAAGATGGTATCAGCTGGGGGGTGGGGTGGGGTGGAGAAGCTGCCCTGGTTGGGAAAGGCTGTCCTGGGCTTTAGCTCTAAGGGTGGATATAGAATCATAGGATGGGTTGGGTTGGAAGGGAGCTCCAAAGCTCATCCAGTCCAACTCCCCTGCACTCAGCAGGGACATCCTCCACTAGATCAGGCTGTCCAGAGCCCTGTCCAGCCTCACCTTGAGTATCTCCAGGGATGAGGCCTCAAGCACCTCCCTGAGCAACCTGTTCCTGTGTCTCATCATAGAATGGTTTGGCTTGGAAGGGAGCTCCAAAGCTCATCCAGTCCACACCCCCTGCACTCAGCAGGGACATCCTCCACTGGATCAGGCTGCCCAGAGCCCTGTGGAGCTTTCCCTTGCATATCTGCAGGGATGGAGCATCAACTTGAATATGTCCAGAGATGAGGCCTCAACCCTTCCCTGGGCAACCTGTTGCAGTGTTCCACTCCCCTCTGTTTGAAGAAATAAATCATAGACTCATAGAATCACTGAGGTTGGAAGAGACCTCAGAGAGCATCAGGTCCAACCTGTCACCCAACACCTCATGACTAACTAAACCATGGCTCCAAGTGCCACATCCAAGCCCCTCTGGAACACCTCCAGTCAGAAAGTTGACAAACAAGAGGACTCAATGCAGGAAAACCCTGAAGGAGGTGAAGCAAAGGCAGCAGGGAAAGGGAAGCATCATTTCCACCCCACTCCTAAGTTAAATGGCGAGTTTGCTGTCTTGAGAAGGAAGCAGCAAGGGGAGGGTTTGTGTCCCTGGAAGAAAGAAGCAGTGCCTCAGGTGGAGGAAGTGTTGCTCCCTGCTCATCAGATGGAGCTCAGTCCTTCCTGCACCGAGGGAGATGCCTGCTTTTGAGGGTGGGACTCTTTTGGGGGGGACTTTTGAGGGGGTCAGGGAGGGATAGGACTGGGGGGGGATGGAGCAGAACTAGAAGTGGGGAGATTGAGCTTGGGTGTGAGGAAGAAGTTGTTGCCCATGAGGGTGGTGAGAGCCTGGCAGAGGTTGCCCAGGGAGGTGGTGGCAGCCTCCTGCCTGGAGGTGTTTGCAGCCAGGCTGGATGTGGCTGTGAGCAACCTGCTGCGGTGTGAGGTGTCCCTGGCCACGGCAGGGGGTTGGGACTGGCTGAGCCTTGAGGTCCCTCCCAGCCCTGACAGTTCCATGGTTCTATGCCAAAGCATCCAGCTCTGTGATGCTGTGATCTCAGTGCCAGGCTCTGCTCAGAATGAGATCTTTGGATAGCAACCCCCTGCAAAGGCAGCAGTGAGCAGAGATCCTGGTGTATGCAGTTCCTCCTCTCAGAGCACCCTCATGCTAGGCTAGACTAGACTAGACTAGACTAGACTAGAATAGAAAGAATAGAGAATAAACCAGGTTGGAAGAGACCTTTGAGATCATCAAGTCCAACCTATCACCCAGCACCATCTGATCAACTCAACCATGGCACCAAGGGCCTCATCCAGGCTCTTCTTAAACACCTCCAGGGATGGGGACTCCACCACCTCCCTGGGCAGCACATTCCAATGGCCAATCTCTCTTGCTGGGAAGAACTTCTTCCTCACCTCCAGCCTAAACCTCCCCTGGCACAGCTTGAGACTGTGTCCTCTTGTTCTGGTGCTGCTTGCCTGGGAGAAGAGACCAATGTTGGTTTCAAAGTAGTAGTAGTGCTGAGCAACCTGCTGTAGTGTGAGGTGTCCCTGCCTGTGGCAGGGGGTTGGAACTGGCTGTTCCTTGAGGTCCCTTCCAGCCCTGACAGTTCTGTGATGCTATGATCTCAGTGCCAGGCTCTGCTCAGAATGAGACCTTTGGATAGCAACCCCCTGCAAAGGCAGCAATGGTACTGATGTTCCCAGCAGTGGTACTGATGCTCCCAGCAGTGGTACTGATGCTCCCAGCAGCCACCCCCAGCAGCAGCAGTCCTCCTGACAGTGCCTCCCCCAGCATCTGGGCCGTCTACAAACAGACATGAAGCTGTGCAGGGGTTGAAGGTGCAGAGCCTGAGCCCCAGAGAGGCTTTTCTTGCACAGAAGACTGCAGCTCAGTTTGCCTGAGCTCACCACAGCTAACTGTGCCACATGCAAGCCTCCAGCTGAGGGGGTTTGGGAGCAGGGAAAATGCCCAAGGAAGGTGTTGGCTGAGCCAGATGTTGGGGGGCCCCCAATAGTTCACTTCTCTGTGTCTTGCCCACCCTCAGCATTGCCCTGCTATTGCTGGTGGTGGAAATGGATCCTGGATGGAAAAGGAAAGCATGGAAGCTCCAGACCAGGCTGCCCTGCCTCTGATCAGCTGCTGCCCCACAGCTGGAAAAGCAGCACAGCAGTGGGAGGAGCTCTGCCCATGAGAAAAGAGAGAGGGGCACACACTGTGCTGGCTCTCCTGGCTCTGGCTAGAGCTGGCTTGACCCATGTTCAATCAGACTGCACAGAATCACAAACCCACAGGATGCCAGGGGCTGGAAGGGAGCTCTAGAAAGCATCCAAGACAAGCCCCCTGCCAGAGCAGCAGCCCCCAGAGCAGCTCCCACAGCAACACCTCCAGCTGCCTTTGCAATGCCTCCACACAAGGAGACTCCACAACCTCTCTGGCCAGCCTGCTCCAGCCCTCTCCCACCCTCACAGCCAAAAAGCTTTCCCTCCTCTTCCCCTGCCACCTCCTCTGCTCCAGCTGCCACCCAGTGCCCCTTGGGCTGTCCTTGCACAGCCCTCAGCACAGCCTGGCTCCCTCCTCCCCACACTGCCCTGCACCTCTTGAGCCCCAGCGCTGAGGGCAGCCCTCAGGCTCCTCTGCTCCAAGCTCCAGGCCCCAGCTCTGTCTGGGCAGTATCTGTGGCAGGGTTAGCAGCTGCTCACAGAGCAAGAGGCCAGGATCCCCCTCCATCAGCAGGACACCTGGAGGTGTGCATCGACCTTGCAGCGTGTTGGGCACGCCTCACCCAGAGGCCGCCGGGAGGAGAGGCACGGAAGGGCTCCTGGTGCTTTCCGTGACACTTTCCATCTCCCTTTCAACATCCCATCCCCTGAAACCAGCCAGCTCTTGCGGCGGGTCTGGCGGCAGGGCTTTGTTCTGCGAGGGTTGCAGCTGCCCCTGCGGCTTCCCAGCCTCCAGGGCGTTCCAGGGCAGCGCAGGAGCCCGGCGGCACCGCCAGGGCTCGGTGGCCCTCTCCTGGCCACGCTTGTGCCACGCACCTGTGCTCGGGCACACAGCCAGAGCCGAGCTCCTGCCCCTCTGCTCCACTCTGCTGAGACCGCAGCTGCAGCTCTGGGTCCAGCTCTGCAGCCTCTGTGCCAGGCAGGATCTGGAGGGGCTGGAAGGTGTCCAGAGAAGGGCCCCGAGGAGGAGCAGAGGGCTGGAGCTGCTCTGCTGTGAGGACAGCCTGAGGGAGTTGGGGTTGTGCAGGCTGGAGAGGAGAAGGCTCCCAGGAGACCTTCTGGTGGCCTTCCAGGATCTGCAGGGGGCTCCAAGAAAGCTGGGGAGGGACTTTTGAGGGGGTGAGGGAGGGATAGGACTGGGGGGATGGAGCAAAACTAGCAATGGGGAGATTCAGACTGGATGTTAGGAATAAGTTGTTCCCCATGAGGGTGGTGAGAGCCTGGCAGAGGCTGCCCAGGGAGGTGGTGGAAGCCTCCTGCCTGGAGGTGCTTGCAGCCAGGCTGGCTGTGGCTGTGAGCAACCTGCTGTGGTGTGAGCTGTCCCTGGCCGTGGCAGGGGTTGGGACTGGCTGCTCCTTGAGGCCCCTTCCAGCCCTGACAATCCTGTGATCCTATAATGAGATGCAAAAGCAAGCAGGAAGCTGACCAGATCTTTCTTGGGGCTCAAGGGGATGCCTTGGAGCTTCCCATCCTGCCCTTTCCCCAGGGCCATGCTAAGGAACACCAATGCAAGGCACTAATAAATACTTAGAGGCATGGTGAGCATAACAGACAGGATCTGTCCCACCCAGCTTTGGTCCCTCAGCTCTTCTGACACCCAACCTCTGTCAGCACCCTTCACAGTTATCAGTTTGGCCTCTTTGGGGTGGCAATGAAGTGTTTCCTCAGGGTGCCCATTCCTCTCCTCCTCTGGGGCAGGCTGGTCAGTGCCACCCAGCACAGTACAGCCACTGAGCTTCCTCCCCTCCTGCAGAGGGCCTGCCTGTCCTCTCTTCTTCATTAGGGTGGAAAACAACTGATCCACTGCAGACCATCCCATTGCATGTGGAAGAGAGTGGAGATAAAAGCTGAACTGAGCCCCAAAGCTCATTAAGAATGAAGGGGATCTTTGCCACTGCTCTCTCCTTTCTTCTCTCTCCTTTCTTCTCTTCTCTCTCCTTTCTTCTCTCTCCTTCTTCTTCTCTCCTTTCCTTCTCTCTCCTTCCTTCCTTCTCTCTTCTTTCTTCTCTCTCCTTCCTTCTCTCTCCTTCCTTCTCTCTCCTTTCTTCTCTCTCCTTCCTTCTCTCTCTCCTTTCTTCTCTCTCCTTCCTTCTCTCTCCTTCCTTCTCTCTTTCTTCTCTCTCCTTCCTTCTCTCTCCTTTCTTCTCCTTCCTTCTCTCTCCTTCCTTCTCTCTCCTTTCTTCTCTCTCCTTCCTTCTCTCTCCTTTCTTCTCCTTTCATCTCTCCCCTTCCTTCTCTCTCCTTTCTTCTCTCTTTCCTTCTCTCTCCTTTCTTCTCCTTTCTTCTTCTCTTCCTCTCTCTCCTTCCTTCTCTCTCCTTTCTTCTCTCTCCTTTCTTCTCTCTCCTTCCTTCTCTCTCCTTCCTTCTCTCCTCCTTCTTCTCTCCTTCCTTCTCTCTCCTTCCTTCTCTCTCCTTTCTTCTCTCTCCTTCCTTCTCTCTCCTTTCTTCTCTCTCCTTCCTTCTCTCTCCTTTCTTCTCTCTCCTTCCTTCTCTCTCCTTCCTTCTCTCTCCTTTCTTCTCTCCCTTCCTTCTCTCCTTTCTTCTCTCTCCTTCCTTCTCTCTCCTTTCTTCTCTCCCCTTCCTTCTCTCTCCTTCCTTCTCTCTCCTTCCTTCTCTCTCCTTCCTTCTCTCTCCTTCCTTCTCTCTCCTTTCTTCTCTCCCCTTCCTTCTCTCCTTTCTTCTCTCTCCTTCCTTCTCTCTCCTTTCTTCTCTCTCCTTCCTTCTCTCTCCTTTCTTCTCTCTTCTTTCTTCTCTCTCCTTCCTTCTCTCTCCTTCCTTCTCTCTCCTTTCTTCTCTCTCCTTCCTTCTCTCTCCTTTCTTCTCTCTCCTTTCTTTTCCTTTATCTTAATGGCCTCCTCTGGAGCCTCTCCACCAGGTCCATGTCCTTCCTGTGCTGAGGGCTCCAGAGCTGGCCACAGCCCTGCAGGTGAGGTCTCCCAGAGCAGAGCAGAGGGGCAGGATCCTCTTTCTCCAGCTCTGGCCACACTGCTTTGGGTGCAGCCCAGGCTGCCCTGGGCCTTCTGGGCCAATATAATGATCTGCCAGGAGTGGGAGGAGAAATTAACAACATTTTCACTGTAATCAGAAGATAAATGACATGCCTGGGGCGGGGGGGGGAGGGGGGAAAGGAGCTATAAAGGCATAGAGGAACATCTGCTCATTAGAATAGAATATTAGAATGGAATTAACCAGGTTGGAAGAGACCTTGGAGATCACCCAGTCCAACCTATCACCCAGCACCATCTGATCAACCAAACCATGGCACCAAGGGCCTCATCCAGGCTCCTCCTAAACACCTCCAGGGATGGGGACTCCACCACCTCCCTGGGCAGCACATTGCAGGAGGAGGACACAGAGCTGCTGGAGGGAGGCCAGAGGAGGCCACAGCTGCTGGAGGGAGGCCCTTGGAGCAGCTCTGCTGTGAACACAGGCTAAGAGAGCTGGGGGTGTTCAGCCTAGAGCAGGCTCCAGGGGCACCTCAGATATATTTTTCCTCCTGTGATGCCTGGAAGCAGTCCCACAAACCTGGAAGCTGTTCTTGAGCACAGGAATTTAAGCTCTCACCTCCTGCACTCAGTGCTCCAGGGATGTTTTACCCTAACAGGGCAGGCCAAGACAAGAAACCAACCCACAAAAGCAAACCAAGAGCTGAGATGTTCCTTCCCTTGGGCACCTTCAGCAGGGTTTCAGAGGCTGGCTGGGCCAGGCTGGCTTGCATGGAGCAAGAGACTGCAGTCACTGTTGCAAGCTTGTAGGTGTCCAAGAGCACCAAGCAGCCTTTCTGGAGCACTTCAGGAGTGTGTGCTGCCAGCCCCTCATTAACTTGCCTCTGAAAATCTCACACTTGCAGTCAGCTGTGAATACACAGCAGAGAAAGTGGGGAGCGGATCTAAAGCTTTGCTAGCAGAGCAATCCCTCGGGCAGCGTGGCACAGGAAAGGGCTTTGTGCCCCTTAAGCAGCTGGATCCATCGCTGGGAGGGAGGCACAGCAAGGGGATGGCTGCCTGGAGAGGCTCTCACCAGGAGAACAGTGAAGAGAGCAGACCTGCCCCTGAGCCATGGCAAAGCCCCGAGGCCAGGCTTCAAACAGGCAGCTCTGTGCTCCCTGTCAGCCCCTGGCTTGGGCAGCAGCACTCTGAGCTGGGGTAGGAACTGGCTGGAGGCTGAGCCCAGAGAGGGGTGGTGAATGGTGCCACAGCCAGCTGGCAGCCAGGCACCAGGGGGTGCCCCAGGGATCAGTGCTGGGCCCCAGCCTGTTCAGTATCTTCATTGATGGTCTGGATGAGGGCATTGAGTGCAGCATCAGTAAGTTTGCAGATGACAGCAAGCTGGGGGCAGGAGTTGATCTGTTAGAGGGCAGGAGAGCTCTGCAGAGGGACCTTGCCAGGCTGGACAGATGGGCAGAGGCCAAGGGCAGGAGATTGAACACATCCAAGTGCCAGGTGCTGCACATTGGTCACAACAACCCCAGGCAGTGCTACAGGCTGGGGGCAGAGTGGCTGAGAGCAGCCAGGCAGAGAGGGACCTGGGGGGACTGGTTGAGAGGAGGCTGAACAGGAGCCTGCAGTGTGCCCAGGGGGCAAGAAGGCCAAGGGCATCCTGGCCTGCAGCAGGAAGAGTGTGGCCAGCAGGAGCAGGGAGGTCATTGTGCCCTGTGCTCAGCACTGCTGAGGCCACACCTTGAGTCCTGTGTCCAGTTCTGGGCCCCTCAGGTCAGGAAAGATGTTGAGCTGCTGGAAGGTGTCCAGAGAAGGGCAACAAAGCTGGGGAGGGGTCTGGAGCACAGCCCTGTGAGGAGAGGCTGAGGGAGCTGGGGTTGCTTAGCCTGGAGAAGAGGAGGCTCAGGGGAGACCTTCTTGCTCTCTGCAACTCCCTGCAGGGAGGTTGTAGCCAGGTGGGGGTTGGTCTCTTCTCCCAGGCCCCCAGCACCAGAACAAGAGGACACAGTCTCAAGCTGTGCCAGGGGAGGTTCAGGCTGGAGGTGAGGAGAAAGTTCTTCCCAGAGAGAGTTGTTTGCCATTGGGATGTGCTGCCCAGGGAGGTGGTGGAGTCACCATCCCTGGAGGTGTTCAAGAGGGGATTGGATGTGGCACTTGGAGCCATGGGTTAGTCAGTCAGGAGGTGTTGGGTGACAGCTGGGACTGGATGGTCCTTGAGGTCTTTTCCAACCTTGTTGATTCTATGATTCTATGACAGGAAGCTCAGGGCTGCTCCCCTGCAGGCAGCACTGCTCAGCTGCAGGGCTGCCCCAGGCTGAGCACCACCGCAGGGATTCACAGGCTCACAGACTGCACTAGGAAGGAAGGGACCCTCCAAGGGCATCCTGTCCATCCCCCTTGCAGGCAGCAGGGACAGCTCCAGCCAGAGCAGGCTGCCCAGGGACACAGCCAGGCTGAGCTTGATGGCTCCAGGGAAGGAAGGGACCCTCCAAGGGCATCCTGTCCAACCCCCTGCAGGCAGCAGAGACAGCTCCAGCCAGAGCAGGCTGCCCAGGGACACAGCCAGGCTGAGCTTGAATGGCTCCAGGGATGGAGCCTCAAGCACCTCCCTGGGCAGCCTGTGCCAGGGTCTCCCCAGCCTCCCTGTGCAGAGCTTCCTCCTGATGTCCAACCTGACTCTGCCCTGCTGCAGGTCCAAACCATTGCCTCTGGTCCTGTCCCCACAGCCCCTTCTGAACAGTCCCTCCCCAGCCTGCCTGCAGGTCCCCTGCAGACACTGAAATGCAGCTCTGAGGTCTCCCTGGAGCCTCCAGGCTGGTCAGCCCCAGCTCTCCCAGCCTGTCTCAGCCCTGCTACAGCTCTTGGCTGCAGCAGGGCAGCACAGTGAAGCCCCAGCAGCTCTCAGCACACTCAAATGACTCAGCAGCATTCTGCAGCCTTGCAATAACAGCAGCAGGTTGGCTGCTGGTGGCTGGAGCCTGGAGGAAGCTGCTTTTGTGTCCAGTGTGGAACACTCTGTTGCAAACATTAACTAGTGCCCTGCTGAGGCCACAGCTGGAATCTCGTGTCCAGGTCTGGGCCCCTCAGGTCAAGAAGGAGCTGAGGGAGGTGCTGGAGAGAGTCGATGGCAGAGCCCCAAGCTGCTGCAGGCAGTGGAAGACCTCCCTGGGAGGCCAGGCTGAGGCAGCTGGGGCTTGGAGCTTGGAGCAGAGGAGCCTGGGGGCTGCCCTCAGTGCTGGGGCTCAAGAGGTGCAGGGCAGTGTGGGGAGGGAGGGAGCCAGGCTGTGCTGAGGGCTGTGCAAGGACAGCCCAAGGGGCACTGGGTGGCAGCTGGAGCAGAGGAGGTGGCAGGGGAAGAGGAGGGAAAGCTTTTTGGCTGTGAGGGTGGGAGAGGGCTGGAGCAGGCTGGCCAGAGAGGTTGTGGAGTCTCCTTGTGTGGAGGCATTGCAAAGGCAGCTGGAGGTGTTGCTGTGGGAGCTGCCCTGGGGGCTGCTGCTCTGGCAGGGGGCTTGGCCTGGCTGCTCTCTGCAGCTCCCTTCCAGCCCCTGGCACTGTGTGATGCTGTGGTCTTGCATCTGTTCTCAGTGCTGGGGGAGGTGTCTGTGGTTTCTGTCTCACTCTGTCAAGATTTCCCTTGCTTCACCTCACCACAGTCAGGCTGTGAGGCTGGGGGGGGGGAGCTCTGTGTGCTGCTGCAGAGGTTGGGACCTGAGTGCCCTGACACCTGGGGCCATGCCCATTCCTCCTGAGCTATGCAGTCACCAAACCTCTGCGGTTTTAGTTCTAACCTTGATGACAGGCTCCAAAATGTAGTGGTTGCAAGGGGAAAGGAGTGCTGAGGGAAACACCTCTCTGGGAGGGCCACAGAGGGGTGGGAATGGGGAGAGCTGAGCAGAGAGGGGAGACTGGGGAGAGGAGGTTCGGTGGGGAGAGGAGGTTCAGTGGGGAGAGGTTCAGAGAGGAGAGGTTCAGAGAGGAGAGGAGAGGTTCAGAGAGGAGAGGAGAGGTTCAGAGAGAGAGGAGAGGAGAGGAGAGGTTCGGAGAGGAGAGGTTCGGAGAGGAGAGGAGAGGAGAGGAGAGGTTCGGAGAGGAGAGGAGAGGAGAGGTTCGGAGAGGAGAGGAGAGGTTCGGAGAGGAGAGAGGAGAGAGGAGAGGAGGGAGGAGAGGAGAGAGGAGAGGAGAGGAGAGGAGAGGAGAGGAGAGGAGAGGAGAGGGAGAGGAGAGGAGAGGAGAGGAGAGGAGAGGAGAGGAGAGGAGAGGGAGAGAGAGGAGAGGAGAGGAGAGGAGAGGAGAGGAGAGGAGAGGAGGAGAGGAGAGGAGAGGAGAGGAGAGGAGAGGAGAGGAGAGGAGAGGGGGAGGGGAGAGGAATTAGAATTAGAATTAGAATGGAATGGAATGAACCAGGCTGGAAGAGACCTCAGAGATCATCCAGTCCAACCTATCACCCAGCACCATCTGATCAACTCACCCATGGCACCAAGTGCCTCATCCAGGCTCCTCCTAAACACCTCCAGGGATGGGGACTCCACCACCTCCCTGGGCAGCACATCCCAATGGCCAATCTCTCTTGCTGGGAAGAACTTCTTCCTCACCTCCAGCCTGAACCTCCCCTGGCACAGCTTGAGACTGTGTCCTCTTGTTCTGGGGCTGGGGGCCTGGCAGAAGAGACCAACCCCCACCTGGCTACAACCTCCCTTCAGGGAGTTGCAGAGAGCAAGAAGGTCTCCCCTGAGCCTCCTCTTCTCCAGGCTAAGCAACCCCAGCTCCCTCAGCCTCTCCTCACAGGGCTGTGCTCCAGACCCCTCCCCAGCTTTCTTGCCCTTCTCTGGACACCTTCCAGCAGCTCAACATCTTTCCTGACCTGAGGGGCCCAGAACTGGACACAGGACTCAAGGTGTGGCCTCAGCAGTGCTGAGCACAGGGCACAATGACCTCCCTGCTCCTGCTGGCCACACTCTTCCTGCTGCAGGCCAGGATGCCCTTGGCCTTCTTGGCCGCCTGGGCACACTGCTGGCTCATGTTCAGCCTCCTCTCAACCAGTCCCCCCAGGTCCCTCTCTGCCTGGCTGCTCTCAGCCACTCCGAGCCCGGCCTGTAGCCATTAGCCGTTTGCTGGCAGTGCCAATGGTGCCTGAGGGGAAAGCCAGGCCTGAGGCTCGTCCCTGGCAGGATGCCCTGTGTCTCATTGGTGAGGGATGAGGCTGCTCCCAGAGGAAGCTCTGGGAGGCTGCAGCTCTGGGGCTGTCTCTCTGAGGGGATGCTCAAACATGAGAAAGAATCTGAAGAGCTGTGCACAGAGGCTCCAGAGGTTGGGGGTGAGGGTTGTTGGGGGAGCACACCTTGAGGAAACAAAAGAAACTTCGGCCTGTTTTGTCTCAGTGGGCAGCTCCAAGCAGCAGAGCTGAAGTCAAGGGTATCTCTTCAAGTATTCATTGCTCCACTACATCATAAAATGAATGGTTTAGATAAGGAAGGAGAAGAATTCAGCAGAGAGGCAGCAAATGTAACATTGCATTTATCATCTGGGCAGATGATAAAAGTCTCTGTTCTTCCCCACCCCCCCATCACATTACAAGTGATTAAACCCTTCCAGCAGGACCTCTCTCCTTCCCTTGGATCCACAAATGCACTCAGGACAGGGGTAGGTGCCCACAGCTCTGGTGCCACTCAGCTTGTGGGGGATTGCAGTCCCTACACCCAGCAGCAGCAGCAGCTCCAACAGCAAAGGGCTCTGGGAGGGCAGGTTGGGACTGGAGATGAGGAAGAAGTTCTTTCCAGTGAGGCTGGGGAGACTCTGGCACAGGTTGCCCAGGGAGGCTGTGGCTGCCTTGAGCCCCTGCAGGCAGCTTTTTCTAGCCCCCAGACAAGAGCTTTTGTTACCCCTGAATTGTGCTCTGCTCTGCTCAGCCCCCAGCTGCAGCACTGCCTCCAGCTCTGGGGCCCCCAGCACAAGAGGGACCTGGAGCTGCTGGAGAGGCTCCAGAGGAGGCCACAAAGGTGATCAGAGGAGAACCTCCTCTGTGGGGACAGGCTGAGAGAGTTGGGGCTGTTGAGCCTGGAGAGGAGAAGGCTCCAGGGAGACCTCAGAGCAGCCTCCCAGGACCTGAAGGGGGCTGCAAGGAAGCCAGGAAGGGACTTTTGCCAAGGGCTGGGAGTGACAGGATGAGAGGGAATGGATTGAAGCTTGAGGAGGGCAGATTGAGACTGGAGAGGAGGAAGAAATTCTTCCCAGTGAGGCTGGGGAGACTCTGGCACAGGCTGCCCAGGGAGGCTGTGGCTGCCTCCTGCCTGGAGGTGTTCAGCACCAGGCTGGATGAGGCCTTGAGCAAGCTGGGCTGGTGGGAGGTGTCCCTGCCCATGGCAGGGGGTTGGAACTGGATGATCCTCAAGGTCCCTTCCAACCCAAAGCATCCCATGGATGAATCTATGCAATCCCTTTGCTGAGTCCCACACATTTCTAGAGCACCTTGAGGGGGTGTGTGAAAATGCATCACACTCATCTCTCCAGATGGCTCTTTCAAGACCTTTTTCCACCAATGGGTACTGCACAGCACAGAATGAGTGTGTGCAAAGGGGGCTGGATGTGGTGCTTGGGGCTATGCTTCAGGGGTGAAGCTTGTGGAGTAGGGTTAATGGTTGAGCTTGGGGACCCTGAGGGTCTGCTCCAAGCTGAATGGTTCTGTGGATAAGAAACTGCAGAGCACACTGGAAATACATGAGCCAGCAGTGTGCCCAGGGGGCCAAGAAGGCCAAGGGCATCCTGGCCTGCATCAGGAAGAGTGTGGCCAGCAGGAGCAGGGAGGTCATTGTGCCCTGTGCTCAGCACTACTGACGCCACACCTTGAGTCCTGTGTCCAGTTCTGGGCCCCTCAGGTCAGGAAAGATGTTGAGCTGCTGGAAGGTGTCCAGAGAAGGGCAAGAAAGCTGGGGAGGGGTCTGGAGCACAGCCCTGTGAGGAGAGGCTGAGGGAGCTGGGGTTGCTTAGCCTGGAGAAGAGGAGGCTCAGGGGAGACCTCATTGCTCTCTCCAACTGCCTGAAGGGAGGCTGTAGCCAGGTGGGGGTTGGTCTCTTCTGCCAGGCCCCCAGCCCCAGAACAAGAGGACACAGTCTCAAGCTGTGCCAGGGGAGGTTCAGGCTGGAGGTGAGGAGAAAGTTCTTCCCAGCAAGAGAGATTGGCCATTGGGATGTGCTGCCCAGGGAGGTGGTGGAGTCCCCATCCCTGGAGGTGTTTAGGCAGAGCCTGGATGAGGCCCTTGGTGCCATGGTTGAGTTGATCAGATGGTGCTGGGTGATAGGTTGGACTGGATGATCTCAAAGGCCTCTTCCAAGCTGGTTCATTCCATTCCATTCCATTCCATTCCATTCCATTCCATTCCATTCCATTCCATTCCATTCCATTCCATTCCATTCCATTCCATTCCATTCCATTCCACGTGGCTTCCTTTGCCACAGGAGTGAGCTCCTGAGGTCCGCAGGCACCTGGTTCACTGCCCAGGGAGGAGCAGCTGAGTGCTGAGGAGCAGGGCAGGAGCTGGGCTGTGCTGCAGAGGGGAGGGAGCTGAGCCACGTGGAATTCATGGGCAAAGCTTTTAGCAGCACCACTTGGGCCAGGGAGCTCTGCTGCTCTCACAAGCTGCCCAGAGCAAAACCCTGCAGCTGAATTATTCACTGAGGGCAGAGCAAAGCCTTTTTCCCCCTGGAGAGCTGATCTGCTGACTCCTCCCAAGGATGTGCACTCTCTGCTCACAGCACTCTGCTCTGTGCCACATGAGATTGGGCTGATGCTCTGCAGCCACTGCCCTCCCTTCTGAATCTTAGCTGCACGAGGTTGACAGCCTGAGGGCAACTCATTTCCCAGCTGCTATTATTCATAGGTTCATAGAATGGTGCCAGGGGCTGGAAGGGAGCTGCAGAGAGCAGCCAGGCCAAGCCCCCTGCCAGAGCAGCAGCCCCCAGGGCAGCTCCCACAGCAACACCTCCAGCTGCCTTTGCAATGCCTCCACACAAGGAGACTCCACAACCTCTCTGGCCAGCCTGCTCCAGGCCTCCAGCAGCCTCACCATACACAAGTCTCTCCTCCTCTTGAGGTGGCACCTCCTGGGCTCCAGGTTCTCCCTGCTGCTCCTTGTCCTGGCACTGGGCACCACCAAACCCATCCCTGGAGGGGTTTAGGAAGAGCTTGGATGAGGCACTTGGTGCCATGGTTTGGTTGATTAGATGGTGTTGGGTGATAGGTTGGACTGGATGATCTCTGAGGTCTTTTCCAACCTGGTTAATTCTATTCTATTCTATTCTATTCTATTCTATTCTATTCTATTCTATTCTATTCTATTCTATTCTATTCTATTCTATTCTATTCTATTCCATTCCATTCCATTCCATTCCATTCCATTCCATTCCATTCTACTCTATCCTATTCTATTCTATACCAAGGCAGAAAGTCCTTTCCCCTCCAGACACACCCTGTGAGGGCCATACCTGGCATCGATAGATCCTTTGGCTCCTGCTGCCTCTGCAGCACTCTGTGCTCCTGCTGTGCCCCGAGGCAGAGGAGGGGCTGCTCTGTTTGCCACTTGTCAGAGCTGGCAGGCACAGGCAGGAGGGCAATGGCTCAGGCAGTGCAAATGAGAGCAGGGAGGAAAGGAGCCAACACCTAGCAGACAGAGTCACACCTGCCTGCTCCACTTTCCACACCACAGCTGTGGCTGGGGAGGAATTCTACCTCTGCAGGCAGAAGGACCCTGCAGGGACAGCTCCCTCAGATCCCCATCACCACCCCCAGCAGTCTGCATTTCACAGACCACACAATCCCTCAGGCTGGGAGGGAGCTCAGAGCTCAGCTCCCCCAAGCTCCCCTCCATGCCCAGGGACACCTCTCAGCTCCACTCAGCTGCTCAAGGCCTCAGCCAGCCTGGCCTTCAGCACCCCCAGCAAGGAGGCAGCCACAGCCTCCCTGGGCAGCCTGTGCCAGGCTCTCACCAGCCTCACACTCAACAACTTCTTCCTCAGCTCCACTCTCACCCCTGCTCTGCCTCAGCTCCAAACCATTGCCCCTTGGCCTGGCTCCAGACCCCCTCAGCCAAAGTCTCTCTGCAGCCTTCCTGCAGGATCCCACGGCAGGGGGTTGGAACTAGATGATCCTTGTGGTCCCTTCCATCCCTGACTGATTCTATGCTTCTGATTCTATGATCCCTTCAGCTGCTGGCAGGCAGCTCTGAGGTGCCCCTGGAGCCTTCTCCTCTGCAGGCTGAACACCCCCAGCTCCCTCAGTGCTGCTCTGGTGGCTGTGCTGTGGCTGCCCTGGGTGAGGAATTGCAGGGTTGGGAATTGCCATCCTGCCTTTCCCTTCCTTCTCACTGCCTGCTGGCTGTTGTGTCCCACTCCTGCTTTGCACAGGTGCTGGCCAAGCCCCAGTGTGCATTCAGAGCAAGCTGTCGTTCTGGGGTCTGCCAGCTGCACTGCAGAGCACAAGGAAAGGCAAACAGGCTCTTGAATGTGCTTTGGAGCCCTCATTGTGATGCAAGGAGGATAAAAGCCTCTTTACTGCCAAAAAATAGGGAAGAAGAAATCAATTGGCAGTGGCAGAGAGTCCCTCTGCTCACTGTGTGCCCTCACACCCTCTCACACCTTCACTCCATGATGTCCTTCCACACTCAATAACTTCTTCCTCAGCTCCACTCTGCCCCTGCTCTGCCTCAGCTCCAAACCATTGCCCCTTGGCCTGGCTCCAGACCCCCTCAGCCAAAGTCTCTCTGCAGCCTTCCTGCAGGATCCCTTCAGCTGCTGGCAGCAGCTCTGAGGTGCCCCTGGAGCCTTCTCCTCTGCAGGCTGCACACCCCCAGCTCCCTCAGCCTGTGCTCCCAGCAGAGCTGCTCCAGCCCTGGCAGCATCTTTGGGGCCTCCTCTGGCCTCACTCCAGCAGCTCTGTGTCCTTCTCCTGCTGGGGACAACAGAGCTGGAGGCAGGATTGGAGGGGAGGTCTGAGCAGAGCAGAGCCCAGGGGCAGAATCCCCTCTGCTGCCCTGCTGCCCACACTCCTCTGGCTGCAGCTTGGCACACAGCTGCCTGCTGGGCTGCAGGAGGGCACTGCTGGCTCCAGGGGAGCTGCTCAGCACCCAGCACCCCCAAGGCTCCTTCTTCAGGGCTGCTCTCAACCCACTCTGCACCCAGCCTGGGTTTGTGCCTGGGACTGGTCCCACCCAGCTGCAGGACCTTGCTCTGTGGACCTGCTGCCCCTCCTGCAGCTGGCCCTGGCTCAGTTCTCAGGCCCTTCTGTCCCCAGGCAGTGCTGGGGGCACAGCCCCAGTGCTGCACAACCAAAAGCAGGAGGGAGTCAGCCACTCACACTGCCAAAGTACTTGTCCAGGAGCTCTCCTGCCCTGCTGCCCACACTCACAGCATCACAGTATCACCAAGGTTGGAAGAGACCTCAAAGATCATCCAGTCCAACCTCTTGCCACAGACCTCATGACTAGACCATGGCACCAAGTGCAACGTCCAATCCCCTCTTGAACACCTCCAGGGATGGGGACTCCACCACCTCCCTGGGCAGCACATCCCAATGGCCAACAACTCTCTCTGGGAAGAACTTTCTCCTCACCTCCAGCCTAAACCTCCCCTGGCACAGCTGGAGACTGTGTCCTCTTGTTCTGGGGCTGGGGGCCTGGCAGAAGAGACCAACCCCCACCTGGCTACAACCACCCTGCAGGGAGTTGCAGAGAGCAAGAAGGTCTCCCTGAGCCTCCTCTTCTCCAGGCTAAGCAACCCCAGCTCCCTCAGCCTCTCCTCACAGGGCTGTGCTCCAGACCCCTCCCCAGCTTTCTTGCCCTTCTCTGGCCACCTTCCAGCAGCTCAACATCTTTCCTAACCTGAGGGGCCCAGAACTGGACACAGCACTCAAGGTGTGGCCTCAGCAGTGCTGAGCACAGAGCACAATGACCTCCCTGCTCCTGCTGGCCACACTGTTCCTGCTGCAGGCCAGGATGCCATTGGCCTTCTTGGCCACCTGGGCACACTGCTGGCTCATGTTCAGGCAGATGTCGATCAGCACCCCCAGGTCCCTCTCTGTTTGGCTGCTCTCAGCCACTCCGACCCCAGCCTGTAGCTCTGCATGGGGTTGTTGTGGCCAAAGTGCAGCACCTGGCACTTGGACTTGTTGAATGCCACCCTGTTGGGCTCTGCCCATCTGTCTAGTCAGTCGAGGTCCCTCTGCAGAGCCCTTCTGTCCTCTAACTGACCAACATCTGCTCCCAGCTTGGTGTCATCTGCAAATTTGCTGATGACTGTCTCAATCCCCTCATCCAGATCATCAATGAAGATATTGACCAGGCTGGGGCCCAGCACTGATCCCTGGGGCACACCCCTGGTGCCTGGCTGCCAGCTGGCTGTGGCACCATTCACCACCACTCTCTGGGCTCAGCCTCCAGCCAGTTCCTACCCCAGCTCAGAGTGCTGCTGCCCAAGCCAGGGGCTGACAGGAGTTTGCTGTGGGGGATGGTGTCAGAGGCCTTGCTGAAGTGCAGGCAGACTCCATCCACAGCCTGCCCCACATCCAGCAGGCAGTCCCCTGGGCATAGAAGGAGATCAGGTTGGTGAGGCAGGCCCTGCCCTAAATCCATGCTGGCTGGGCCTGAGCCCTTGGCCACCCTGTAGGTGCACAGACCTGCATCCTCTGGCTGCAGCCCAGCACACAGCCCTTGGATCATCTCTGTGGCCTCCCCTGGCCTGGCTCCACAGCTCTGTGTCCTTCTCCTGCTGGGCACAGCAGCCCTGTTCTCAAATCTCTCAGGTGAGTGCTGCAGGCAGGCTCTGCCTGTTGGGTATTTGGATCAGTCAGCTTCGTGCTTGAAGTCGGGGAGCAAAGAGGTGTGAACAGAGGTGAGGCAGCCCTCAGAGCTGGTCCCAGCAGCCTGAATTATGGAAGATCAGCTTGCTCCTGAAGAGTGCCTGCAGGACCTTTCTTCCAAGCAGCTGCACAAAGCCAGCACACTTTGCAACCTTAATGTTTGCTTGACTTAAGGCGGGGGGGGGGGAGGATTAAAAAATCAGCTGCACAGCACTTTGGGTGGAGAACTGGAAACAAAACCAAACACCTAAGAGAGGATCATCTGCAAATGCCAACTCCTAGGCTGTGATCAGCAGCAGGCAATTCTACCTTGAAACTGTCCACTGCTTACTGGAGGAGCCTCCAGGTCTGGGGGAAGGACTTGAGTGGAAAATGAAAGCTGAAAGTGCTGGGGGAGGTATTTTGCATCCCCTCTGCTCTGCCCTGGGGAGGCCACAGCTGGAATCTCGTGTCCAGGTCTGGGCCCCTCAGGTCAAGAAGGAGCTGAGGGCAGTGCTGGAGAGAGTGGATGGCAGAGCCCCCAAGCTGCTGCAGGCAGTGGAAGGTCTCCCTGGGAGGCCAGGCTGAGGCAGCTGGGGCTTGGAGCTTGGAGCAGAGGAGCCTGAGGGCTGCCCTCAGTGCTGGGGCTCAAGAGGTGCAGGGCAGTGTGGGGAGGAGGGAGCCAGGCTGTGCTGAGGGCTGTGCAAGGACAGCCCAAGGGGCACTGGGTGGCAGCTGGAGCAGAGGAGGTGGCAGGGGAAGAGGAGGGAAAGCTTTTTGGCTGTGAGGGTGGGAGAGGGCTGGAGCAGGCTGGCCAGAGAGGTTGTGGAGTCTCCTTGTGTGGAGGCATTGCAAAGGCAGCTGGAGGTGTTGCTGTGGGAGCTGCCCTGGGGGCTGCTGCTCTGGCAGGGGGCTTGGCCTGGCTGCTCTCTGCAGCTCCCTTCCAGCCCCTGGCACTGTGTGATGCTGTGATTCTGTGAAGCTGGGGGGACAGCTGAGCTGGTTTCTTGGCAAAGCAAGCCGAGGGCTTGTGAGGTGAAAAACCAACCACGAGATGGCAGCTGGCTCTCACAGGAGCCTTCAGGGACGGGCAGGAAGGTTTCTGCCGAGACAATGAAGCTGGGATGGGAATTTGGGTAAACCAACCATCGTTTGAGGCAGGGCACTCACCCAGAGGGCTGCCAGGCATGGAGCAGCAAGAGCAGGGAGCAAGCAGCATCTGTCCCTCTCAGCCTGCCCAGGCTGGGCTCCCCTCCAGCCAGGGCTCACAAGGAAAACGTTGATCTGATGGGTGTTAATTGCTGTAATTACAAACACAGACATGATGAAAAGTTCTGACTCCACCACGAGTAGAATGCAGGCACCTGGAGGATCCTAGGGGGAGGAGTGACCGTTGGGGAACCTTCTGCTTGGGAATTGCTCCAAGGGGCAATCTGCAGCTGGCTGTGATGCAGCAAAAGACTTTGTCATTGTCATTGTCAGCAGAGGCTGAGGGGTGAGGAGAGCAGCCCTGCAGAGAAGGACCTGGGGGTGCTGGGGGGGGGGAGAAGCTGGGCAGGAGGCAGCAATGGGCACTGGCAGCACAGAAGGCCAAGGGCAGCCTGGGCTGCAGCCAAAGCAGTGTGGCCAGAGCTGGAGAGAGAGGATCCTGCCCCTCTGCTCTGCTCTGGGGAGACCTCACCTGCAGGGCTGTGGCCAGCTCTGGAGCCCTCAGCACAGGAAGGACAGGGACCTGGTGGAGAGGCTCCAGAGGAGGCCAGGAAGATAAAGGAAAAGAAAGGAGAGAGAAGAAAGGAGAGAGCAGTGGCAAAGATCCCCTTGGCTCATCAGGAAGACAAGAGCCATGGTCCCCAGGAAAATACTGAGCAGGGGGAGGAACTGAGCTGCTGAGCCCTGCATGTTGACAGGTCTGGTGAACCCAACAGGAGAAGGACACAGAGCTGCTGGAGGGAGGCCAGAGGAGGCCCCAAAGATGCTGCCAGGGCTGGAGCAGCTCTGCTGGGAGCACAGGCTGAGGGAGCTGGGGGTGTGCAGCCTGCAGAGGAGAAGGCTCCAGGGGCAGCTCAGAGCTGCTGCCAGCAGCTGAAGGGATCCTGCAGGAAGGCTGCAGAGAGACTTTGGCTGAGGGGGTCTGGAGCCAGCCCAAGGGGCAATGGTTTGGAGCTGAGGCAGAGCAGGGGCAGAGTGGAGCTGAGGAAGAAGTTGTTGAGTGTGAGGCTGGTGAGAGCCTGGCACAGGCTGCCCAGGGAGGCTGTGGCTGCCTCCTGGCTGAGGGTGCTGAAGGCCAGGCTGGCTGAGGCCTTGAGCAGCTGAGTGGAGCTGAGAGGTGTCCCTGGGCACGGTGGGGAGCTTGGGGGAGCTGAGCTCTGAGCTCCCTCCCAGCCTGAGCCGTTCTGTGGCTCCTGCAGCACCTTTGTGGTGTTGAAGGCTTTCACTCCTGCCTTGCACTGTGTCCTGGTGCAATTAGCATCTGAAACCTAAGCCACAAAAGCAGAGCTCCCTCCAGCTGCGGCTCGGACAAAGGCCATATCAAAGCTATCCTAAGCTCTGCCTGTTTGTCATTTGAGCTGTGCCAGAGCCTCCTTGTTCCACAACACTCAGCGACTGCCTCTGTGCTACTCCCATCTTTATTAGTGGGAGGCAACACTTCCCAAAGCCTTCCCTGCCCTTCAGCTGCAAGAGCCACGCAATGGAAAGCAAAACAACAAGCCCCAGGGGTAGGAGAAGTGCTCAGAAAACATCAGGGAAGGTGCAATTGAAATTGTCCCTTCCTGTCACACACCGACTCCTGTGGCACCTTTATCCAGAGCCTGTTTGGAGACGGCTCTGCTCTGTTTGCAGTGGGAAAACAACGGGGGAGAGAATTCATCCGGAGCAGGCACTGCTTTGTACACAGAGAGCTTCAGCACAGCCTCTGCCTGCCCTTAGCAATGAGTTCTGCCCCATGCTGGAGCACTGCAGAGGGACTGTGCCCAAAGGCCTGCAGGGACAGCAGCAGGGGCAAGGGTTTGAAAGGAGAGCAGAGCAGATGGAGATTGGCTGTGAGGAACAAGCTCTGCCCCAGGAGGCTGCTGCCACACTGCACCAGGTTGCCCAGGGAGGGAGCTGAGGCTCCATGGCTGCAGCTGTTCAAGGGGAGGCTGGAGAAGGCTGTGAGCAGCCTGCTCTGGTGGAGGATGTCCCTGCTGAGGAGAGGGGGGTTGGGCTGGAGGCCCTTTGGAGCTTCCCTTCCAACCCACCCCATTCTATGGCTCCATGTTCAAAGGGTCATTGTGCTGCTGCTCAAACACCAAGAACAAAGCTCCAGCCATGGCAGCTCTGGGACAAGGTCTTGTCTGCAGCTCCCTGTGCAGCAAGGACAAAGAGAACTCCTCCAGGCTGCTGCAGATTGGTGCCCACAGCACTCAGCTAGAGCCTGGGGCAGCAACAGGCATCAAGGCAGAGGTGCTCAGCACCACATCCCAGCACATGCACACACTGTGGCTCTACAGCAGCACTCCAGAGAGCAGAGCAGGAGGAGCTGGCAGATCAGCCCTGCCTGCCTGCCTCCCCTCCAAAGCAGCTCTAAGGGCATTAGTGGCAGCCTCCTGTGCTGGAACTGGATGGGGGCCAGGGGCTGCTCCCTGCTGCTCAGCTGCTGCTTTGACCTGCTGGACCAGAGGCGGGAACCCTCTGGGAGGTGCTGCTGCCCCTCAGCAGCCAGCAGTGAGGAACTCCAAGCCTGACCTTGGTGGCTGTCCCCAGCTCAGCACCACCCCTGCATGAAGCAAAGCCCCTGGGGGCTGAGGGGAAGCTGGACCCCAGCCCCTGGCAAACACTGGGCTGCCTCTCAGGTGAGCCCACAGGCTGGGGCTGGCACTTTGCACCCAGCACTCAGCTAGAGCCTGGGGCAGCAACAGGCATCAAGGCAGAGGCGCTCAGCACAAGCGAGTGCAGGGGTTGGACTGGGTGAGGTGTCCCTTCCAAGCCGACCCATTGCATGATTCCATGACCATGGGAGCTCAAGGCTGCTGTGACAGAGCAGCACACACCTCATGCCACACTCCTGACACTGCAGTCCCCCTCAACACCTGCCTGAAACCCCTTAGGACACAGCTCAGAGCCCAGAGCCTCTCGCAAGAGCTTCCCTAGTTAAAGCCCAGACTCCAGAGGCCTTTTTGTTGAATCCAAGACATTTGTCCTCAGCATTATGAAGACTTTGTTTGTACTCCTGTGGCTCAGTGCCAGCTCTCCTCCTCAGCAGCTGCTGCAGATCACTTCCCCTGGACCCTTCTCTTTTCCCCTGGGGAAGAGGGAAAGTGAGCAGCACGCTGCCAGTAAGGGAGCTCACAGCGCAGGGCTGTAATTTCTCTGTCATGTCTACAGCAGACCATTAAGGAGATGAAAGGATGCCAGCACACCCCTGCAGATGGAAATGGAGGGGGTTTGCATTGCACTTCCAGCTGCCCCTGCCAGGGCTCAGTTTCTGTGCTCAGAGTGCGGGTCTGAGCTGGAGGTGCAGATGCAGCTCCGAAGCGCTGCTGAGGCTGCCTTGGGCGAGGCTCAAGGGGTCACAGATTCAGGGAAGGGCTTAGCTTGGGAATGTAAAGATCCTCCAGTTCCAACCCCTGCCATGGGCAAGGACACCTCCCACCAGCCCACATTGCTCAAGGCCTCATCCAGCCTGGTGCTGAACACCCCCAGGTAGGAGGCAGCCACAGCCTCCCTGTGCCAGAGTCTCCCCAGCCTCACTGGGAAGAATTTCTTCCTCCTCTGCAGTCTCAATCTGCCCTCCTCAAGCTTCAATCCATTCCCTCTCATACTATCACTCCCAGCCCTTGGCAAAGGTCCCTTCCTGGCTTTCTTGTAGCTCCCTTCAGGTACTGGGAGGCTGCTCTGAGGTATCCCTGGAGCCTTCTCTCCTCCAGCCCCAGCTCTCTCAGCCTGGCCCCACAGGGGAGGTTCTGCAGTCCTCTGATCACCTTTGTGGCCTCCTCTGGAGCCTCTCCAGCAGCTTCAGGTCCCTCTTGTGCTGGGGGCCCCAGACCTGGATGGGAGCACTGAGAGCAACTTGTGTGCAGAGCTCTGCCCTCAGCCACCTGAGCCTGTCCCTGGCTCTAGGACAGATCCATTGCAGTGCTGGGAAGCTTCCCTGGTTCGGAAGCAAAATGACCCAAAGCAAACCTCCAGAGAGGTTTTTGTCCCTGTGGCTCAGCAGAGGCTTATCACATAGAAGCACAGGACCAATAAGGCTGGAAAGGACCTCAGAGATCATCCAGTCCAACCTATCCCCCAGCACCATCTGATCAACTCAACCATGGCACCAAGTGCCTCATCCAGGCTCTTCCTAAACACCTCCAGGGATGGGGACTCCACCACCTCCCTGGGCAGCACATCCCAATGGCCAACAACTCTCTCTGGGAAGAACTTCTTCCTCACCTCCAGCCTGAACCTCCCCTGGCACAGCTTGAGACTGTGTCCTCTTGTTCTGGGGCTGGGGGCCTGGCAGAAGAGACCAACCCCCACCTGGCTACAACCTCCCTTCGGGGAGTTGCAGAGAGCAAGAAGGTCTCCCTGAGCCTCCCCTGCTCCAGGCTAAGCAAGCCCAGCTCCCTCAGCCTCTCCCCACAGGGCTGTGCTCAAGGCCTTTCTGCTGTTGGTGCATTTCTGAGGCACAATTGAGGAAGCAGAGTGAGGGAAAGGATCCCAGGTGGGGCAACTAATATCCCTGAGCCAGGAGGGCTGCTTGGAGCTGTGGCAGTGCTGCTTGCTAGGCTCCAGCCAGCTCTGACCCAAAGGCTCTTGCTGCAGCAGCAACTGTTCCACTGAGCACATGCCAGAGGGAGGCAGCTGTCAGGGCATCGAAAAGACATTTCCTCAGGCAGCAAAAGGCTCCAACCAATCATTTGATAAACCAAATCCTTTGCCCCAACCTGATTTCCCTAACCCTAATGGAGAAATGAAGTGAAGTGCTTCGGTGGCAGGATCTGTCAGGAAGTTTCAGCTTGGAAGGAGCAGATGGGGCCAAAACCCCAAAGCCTGACCCAGGCTAAGAGCATTCTCAGGCTCCCCACTCCCCAGCCCGCTCTGTCTGCACACATCTGTGAGGGAAGCAGTGCGCCCCACAGCCCTGTGACCATCCAGTTGGCATCGAAGGGAGACTGTTCCCAGTGCCAAGGCTCACAGTGTGCAGGCAGTGTGCTCCAGCTTTGTGACAAAGCCTTTGACTCACAAAGACTCAGCCAGCCCTGCCAGTGCTGCCCTTTTGTACCTCCCTGCAGTGTGCCCAGGGGGCCAAGAAGGCCAAGGGCATCCTGGCCTGCATCAGGAAGAGTGTGGCCAGCAGGAGCAGGGAGGTCATTGTGCCCTGTGCTCAGCACTGCTGAGGCCACACCTGGAGTCCTGTGTCCAGTTCTGGGCCCCTCAGGTCAGGAAAGATGTTGAGCTGCTGGAAGGTGTCCAGAGAAGGGCAAGAAAGCTGGGGAGGGGTCTGGAGCACAGCCCTGTGAGGAGAGGCTGAGGGAGCTGGGGTTGCTTAGCCTGGAGCAGAGGAGGCTCAGGGGAGACCTTCTTGCTCTCTGCAGCTCCCTGAAGGAGGTTGTAGCCAGGTGGGTGTTGGTCTCTTCTGCCAGGCCCCCAGCCCCAGAACAAGAGGACACAGTCTCAAGCTGTGCCAGGGGAGGTTGAGGCTAGAGGTTAGAAAGAAGTTCTTCACAGAGAGATGGCCATTGGAATGTGCTGCCCAGGGAGGTGGTGGAGTCCCCATCCCTGGAGGTGTTTAGAAAGAGCCTGGATGAGGCCCTTGGTGCCATGGTTTAGCTGATCAGATGGTGCTGGGTGATAGGTTGGACTTGATGATCTCTGAGGTCTCTTCCAACCTGGTTTATTCCATTCCATTCCATTCCATTCCATTCCATTCCATTCCATTCCATTCCATTCCATTCCACTCCACTCCATTCCATTCTCCACTCCACTCCACTCCACTCCACTCCATTCTCCACTCCACTCCACTCCACTCCACTCCATTCCATTCCATTCCATTCCATTCCATTCCATTCCATTCCATTCCATTCCATTCCATTCCATTCCATGCCCTGCTCGAAGGGAGGATGCAGGGATTTGCACAGCACAAGGATCCAAGGGCACACCTCCAGGGGGCTGTGCTGGGGCCAGTGCCGCCCAACACCTTTGTCAGTGCCATGGCCAGTGGCACTGAGGCACCCCCAGCAGGTCAGCTGCTGGCACCAAGCTGTGTTGTGCCATGGACTCACCTGAAGGCAGGGATCTATCCAAAAGGATCTTGGCAGGCTTCAAAAGTGAGCCAGTGCCAGCTGCAGGAGGTGCAGCAAGGCACAGGGCAGGTCCTGCAGCTGGGCCAGGCCCACCCCAGGCATCAATCCAGGCTGGGTGCAGAGTGGGTTGAGAGCAGCCCTGAAGAAAGAGCCTTGGGGGTGCTGGGTGCTGAGCAGCTCCCCAGGAGCCAGCAGTGCCCTCCTGCAGCCCAGCAGGCAGCTGTGTGCCAAGCTGCAGCCAGAGGAGTGTGGGCAGCAGGGCAGGAGAGGGGATTCTGCCCCTGGGCTCTGCTCTGCTCAGACCTCCCCTCCAATCCTGGTCCAGCTCTGGGGTCCCCAGCAGGAGAAAGCTTTTTCCCTGTGAGGGTGGCAGAGCCCTGAGGGGGGTTGTGGAGTCTCCTTGTGTGGAGGCATTGCCAAGGCAGCTGGAGGTGTTGCTGTGGGAGCTGCCCTGGGTGCTGCTGCTCTGGCAGGGGGCTTGGCCTGGAGGCTCTCTGGAGCTCCCTTCCAGCCCTTCACATTCTGTGACCCTGTAGCAGGTATCTCATCTGTCCAGCCACTTATACCTGCCAGTCAACACTGCACCTGAGCCAGCTTGGGTGCTGCAGGAAAAAGAGGAAGGAAAAAAACCCAAAGGAAAGCCACTGAGTGGAAGCAGCAGAGCAGCTGTGTGCTAAATGTGTTGTGTCAGAAGAGAGCAGTGAGATGAGTGGTGCCAATCTAGCAGCTAAGGTGGCATCTGCAGGCTTTAATAACCAAGGTACACTCTGTACTCAGCAGAGGGAAAAGCCTTCTGCAGAGGGCTCCTCTGTGCACAGCAGCATCCCCCGAGGCTGGCAGCCCTGCTGGGGAAGCACTGCTCAGGGGCTGTGGGCAGCCAGGCTGCTCCCTGCCTCTGCACTTCAGCTCTTCCCTGCATTTGGCTCCTGAGCTGCCTGAGGAATTGCAATGGGGGCTGCTGAGGGGAAAATGGGAAGAGGGGGCCAAGGGGGGCTGTGATCTCCACATGGATGGGGCTGATTGCTAAAGCTGCTAGGTTGTGATGGGAGGTTGGCAACCACCTCCACCACACAGCCAGAGGGTGAGATGTTGGTGACCATCTCCACCACACAGCCAGAGGGTGAGATGCTGGTGACCATCTCCACCACACAGCCAGAGGGTGAGATGCTGGTGACCATCTCCACCACACAGCCAGAGGGTGAGATGTTGGTGACCACTCCTTTCAGGGCATCCTCTCCCATGCCTGTTTCCTCTCTGTCTTGTGACCATACAGTAAGACCTGGAGAACCTTTCCTGTGAAGATGAGAAGTGTGCTGGCAGAGCTTAGAGCTGCATTTCAGTATCTGAAGCAGAGGGGATGCTGGGGAGGGACTGTTCAGAAGGGCCTGTGGGGACAGGATGAGGGGCAAGGGTTTGAAACTGGATTGTGGTTGGACATCAGGAGAGTGTTCTGCTCAATGAGGGTGGTGAGACACTGCAAAAAGCCCTGGGAGGTGCTTGAGGCTCTGTCCCTGGAGCCTTTCAAGCTCAGCCTGGCTGTGTCCCTGGGCAGCCTGCTCTGGCTGGAGCCGTCCCTGCTGCCCGCAGGGGGTTTGGACAAGGTGACCTTGGAGGGTGCCTT
This sequence comes from Picus viridis, assembly GCA_033816785.1. Classification (NCBI taxonomy): domain Eukaryota; kingdom Metazoa; phylum Chordata; class Aves; order Piciformes; family Picidae; genus Picus; species Picus viridis. Next base: position 31,765,929 of record CM066570.1, on the reverse strand, counting down.
CCAACCCAGAGCAACCTGTGAAGCTGTGAATCTCTCTTTGGCTTCCCTAGCAGCTGCTTACTGGTAGCATGTCAGGGAGATGGTAGCAGGCATCAGCTGTTGAGTCCTTCTCCAAGCAGCCCTCACAATCAGCGCCGCTAGCTGAGGGTCGCTCTCATTGTGCACCGCAGCATGCCAGGGAAACACAAGCTGCCCACCCTCAGGCCTGAGTCCTTTCCTGGCAGCAACAACCAGGGCCTCTAAGTTGAAGGTGCTGGGAGGGCAGCTCACCTTTGAGGGCAAGTGCTCCAAACACGGTGAGGAGCTGCCAGGAGGGTCTGGGTGGCCAGGCTGCGCTGCTGCAGCGCTGCTTGCCGACGGCCCAGCTCCACCAGGTGACTTTATAGCTCCACCAACACAGCAAGGGCTGCACACCTGAGACACAATTCTCCCCTCCCCACCCCCCTTTTGTGGCTGCTCTGCATTGAGTTGTTACCTCTTATTGAACATGACTTCTAAGCAGACTGGGGAGCTGTAATCTAGCAGGAGCAGCTCCTGATTATTGGTTTTGTTGAAGGTCCAAGTGCTCCTCTCCCACTGGAGAGCTAAATCCAACAGGAGCATGGTTGCTGGTGTTTTGCACAAACCAATGATCTCTCTCTCTCTCTCTCTCTCTCTTTTTTTGCTTCCACATGACTGCAGTGCTTATGAAAGCTGTCAGGATGCATAACAATCATCCATGAGTTGGTAGTCAGGGTCGTAGGCTCCACAGGGCAAGCACTGTGCAGCAGAATGGACTCCCTGCCAAAGGATTCCTCCCTGCTAACAGCACACTCTGCACCCCTGAAGCCTTGGCCTGCTGACTGCAGCAAGCAGCTCAGCCTTCTGCTGGCTTTCTGCCACTAATGACCCACTGGAATAGGGTAGAACTCTAAAGCCAAAGAGCAAATGAGGTCTCATTGCCACTAATGATGCGCTGGAATGGGGTAGAACCCCAAAGCCAAGGAGCAAATGAGGTCTCCTTGCCACTAATGATGCACTGGAATAGGGTAGAACCCTAAAGCCAAGAGGCAAATGAGGTCTCCTTGCCACTAATGATGCACTGGAATAGGGTAGAACCCTAAAGCCAAGAGGCAAATGAGGTCTTCTTGCCACTAATGATGCACTGGAATAGGGTAGGAACTTAATGCCACAGATTAAATGAGGTCATCTTGTCACTAATGATGCACTGGAATAGGGTAGGATCCTAAAGACAAAGAGCAAATGAGGTCTCCTTGCCTCTAATGATGCACTGGAATAGGGTAGGATCCTAAAGCCAAGGAGAAAATGAGGTCTTCTTGCCACTAATGATGCACTGGAATAGGGTAGAACCCTAAAGCCAAAGATTAAATGAGGTCTTCTTGCCACTAATGATGCACTGGAATAGGGTAGAACCCTAAAGCCAAGGAGCAAATGAGGTCTGCTTGCCACTAATGATGCACTGGAATAGGGTAGAACCCTAAAGCCAAAGAGCAAATGAGGTCTGCTTGCCACTAATGATGCACTGGAATAGGGTAGAACCCTAAAGCCAAAGAGCAAATGAGGTCTGCTTGCCACTAATGATCCATTGCTACAGGGTAGGGTCCTATAGCCAAAGAAATTGCAATCAGGGGAGGTTTAGGTTGGACATTAGGAGAGTTTCCTTTTTTACAGGCATTGGACCAGGTTGCCCAGGGAGGCTGTGGCTGCCTCCTGCCTGGAGGTGTTGAAGGCCAGGCTGGATGAGGCCTTGAGCAAGCTGGGCTGGTGGGAGGTGTCCCTGCCCGTGGCAGGGGGTGGGAACTGGATGATCTTCAGATGGTCCCTTCCAGCCCAAGCCATTCTCTGAACTGTTTAGTGAGATTTTGTTCATAACACCACACCCCTCACCCATCAAATCTGATGGGGAGCTTTACCACACTCCTTCCCCATCAAATCTGATGGGGAGCTTTACCACACTCCTTCCCTGTGCTCCTTAGCTCTTCAGAAGCCCTTCAAACCCCAGAGAGCCCAGGCACAGGCTCCATCAGCTGAGGCTCACCCCCCCCCCCGGCAAATGTTTGTTGCAATTGCTGTGTAGCAGCTCCAGGCTAGGACCAGGCTGGCAGGCACTGCAAGGATTTGCTTTACAGAGTGATGGCCACAGAGGGAGTTTAGGCAGTCCACAAGGAAAACCTCTTCTCACATGTGGATACAGCCAGCATGAAACCTCTGCATCGGTTCAACTCTGCCCTAGCCCTTCAAATCAGGTGGTAAATGGTGACAGGCCTTTGGCTGCCCCAGTTTGATCCTCTTCTGGACAGGATGGAGAGCTGGGAGAAGAATCACAGCATCACAGAGTGCCAGGGGCTGGAAGGGACCTCCAGAGAGCATCCAGTCCAACCCCCTGCCAGAGCAGGAGCACCCAGGGCAGCTCACACAGGAACCTCATGAGTTCAATAAGTGCAGACTCCTGCATCTGGGCAAGAACAGCCCCAGGCACCAGGACAGCTCCATGGAGAAGGACCTTGGAGTGCTGGTGGGCAGCAAGTTCTGCATGGGACAGCAATGTGCCCTGGTGGCCAAGAGAGCTAATGGGATCCTGGGGAGCATCCAGAACAGTGTGGCCAGCGGGGCTAGGGAGGTTCTGCTGCCCCTCTTCTCTGCCCTGCTGAGACCACAGCTGGAACACTGTGTCCAGTTTGGGGCTCTCCAGTTCAAGAGAGACAGAGACCTGCTGGAGAGAGTCCAAGGGAGAGCCAGGAAGATGATTAGGGGACTTGAGCACCTCCCCTGTGAAGTAAGACTGAGAGCCCTGGGGCTGTTTAGTGTGGAGAGGAGAAGGTTGAGAGGGGATCTGATCAATGTCTATCAGTAGCTGAGGGCTGGGGGTCAGGAGGCAGCTGCCAGGCTCTGCTTGGTGGTGCCCAGTGCCAGGACAAGGAGCAGGAGGGAGAATCTGGAGCCCAGGAGGAGACACCTCAAGAGGAGGAGAGACTTGTGTATGGTGAGGCTGCTGGAGCTCTGGAGCAGAGAGGTTGTGGAGTCTCCTTGTGTGGAGGCATTGCAAAGGCAGCTGGAGGTGTTGCTGTGGGAGCTGCCCTGGGGGCTGCTGCTCTGGCAGGGGGCTTGGCCTGGCTGCTCTCTGGAGCAGCCTGGCAGAGAGGGACCTGGGGGGACTGGTTGAGAGGAGGCTGAATAGTGTGCCAGCAGTGTGCCTAGGCAGCCAGGAAGGCCAAGGGCATCCTGGCCTGGATCAGGAACAGTGTGGCCAGCAGGAGCAGGGAGGTCATTCTCCCCCTGTACACTGCACTGGTTAGGCCACACCTTGAGTCCTGTGTCCAGTTCTGGGCCCCTCAGGTTAGGAAAGATGTTGAGCTGCTGGAAGGTGTCCAGAGAAGGGCAAGAAAGCTGGGGAGGGGTCTGGAGCACAGCCCTGTGAGGAGAGGCTGAGGGAGCTGGGGTTGCTTAGCCTGGAGAAGAGGAGGCTCAGGGGAGACCTTCTTGCTCTCTGCAACTCCCTGAAGGGAGGTTGTAGCCAGGTGGGTGTTGGTCTCTTCTCCCAGGCCTCCAGCACCAGAACAAGAGGACACAGTCTCAAGCTGTGCCAGGGGAGGTTCAGGCGGGATGTGAGGAGAAAGTTCTTCCCAGCAAAGAGAGATTGGCCATTGGGATGTGCTGCCCAGGGAGGTGGTGGAGTCCCCATCCCTGGAGGTGTTCAGGAGGAGACTTGATGGGGTGCTTGGCTCCATGGATTAGTTGATTAGGTGGTATTGGGTGATAGGTTGGACTGGATGATCTCAAAGGTCTCTTCCAACCTGGTCTATTCCCTTCCCTTCCCTTCCCTTCCCTTCCCTTCCCTTCCCTTCCCTTCCCTTCCCTTCCCTTCCCTTCCCTTCCCTTCCCTTCCCTTCCCTTCCCTTCCCTTCCCTTCCCTTCCCTTCCCTTCCCTTCCTTCCTTCCCTTCCTTCCTTCCCTTCCCTTCCCTTCCCTTCCCTTCCCTTCCCTTCCCTTCCCTTCCCTTCCCCTTCCCTTCCCTTCCCTTCCCTTCCCTTCCCTCCCTTCCCTCCCTCCCCTCCCCTCCCCTCCCCTCCCCTCCCCTCCCCCCCTCCCCTCCCCTCCCCTCCCCTTCCAGCCTGACACTCTGTGGTTCAGCCAAACAGAGAGTGGCCTTACAGCCCATGGTGTCCTTGGCTGGTAGTGGCAAGAACTGGGCAGATCTGGTAAGATATTTTCTTTCACATAACAGAGGAAGCTTTATTGAGTTTTCCAGAGGCATCTGAAAGGAAAGCTTAGTGTAATACTGAGGGATTAGTGTGGAAGCTTGGGAGATTTAGGAGTCTGATTATAACATGGAACATTGCAGTTGCAGGTCAGCATCTCAGTCTCCACCCAGCTGCCACGAAGTTTGTGGCTGCTGGAAATCAGGAGACATGCTTTGGCAGGTCCTGGTGACACAAACACCACGCCAGGCCTGGCAAGTCAGCAGCTGGAAGCTGCATTATCTCCATGGTGCAAGAGGCAGCACCTCCTGAGCTGTGGCAGAGCAGACTTCATAGATTCATAGGAGGGGTTTGGGCTGGAAGGGAATTTAAAGATCCTGTACCTGGGCCAGAGCAACCTTCATGATCAATCCAGGCTGGAGGATGAGGAGATTGAGAGCAGCCCTGCAGAGCAGGATCTGGGGGTGCTGGTGGGGGAGAAGCTGGACAAGAGGCAGCTGGAACTTGGCAGAAGACCAAGGGCAGACTGGGCTGCACCCAAAGCAGTGTGGCCAGAGCTGGAGAGAGAGGATCCTGCCCCTCTGCTCTGCTCTGGGGAGACCTCACCTGCAGGGCTGTGGCCAGCTCTGGAGCCCTCAGCACAGGAAGGACATGGACCTGGTGGAGAGGCTCCAGAGGAGGGACACAATTAGGGGGCTGGAGAACTTCTGCAGTGATGACAGGCAGAGGGACCTGGGGGTGTTCAGCCTGCAGAAGACCTTGGAGCTGCCTGCCAGGACCTGAAGGGGCTCCAAGAAGGCTGCAGAGGGACTGTGCCCAAAGGCCTGCAGGGACAGCCCCAGGGGCAAGGGTTGGAAAGGAGAGCAGAGCAGATGGAGATTGGCTGTGAGGAACAAGTTCTGCCCCAGGAGGCTGCTGCCACACTGCACCAGGTTGCCCAGGGAGGGAGCTGAGGCTCCATGGCTGGAGCTGTTCAAGGGGAGGCTGGAGAAGGCTGTGAGCAAGCTGCTGTGGTGGAGGATGTCCCTGCTGGGTGCAGGGGGTTGGGCTGGAGGCCCTTTGGAGCTCCCTTCCAACCCAACCCATTCCATGGTTCTATGGAACCAGGCCTCCATCCTGCACTACAAAGTGGTTCATCAAGAGACCAAGCTCCACGTATAAGACAGGAGCAGAGCAATGAAAACTTCCTTTTATGGCCTGCTGTGGACTTTCTTGGGCTTCCACTGAGATCAGTCGTGGTGCCTGAATCACAATGGAGCACTGAGAGCTTGGCCAACACTCAGACAGTCCATCAGGGCAGGGAATTGCCTGCAATAGCACAGCATCCTGTTTGGGGACTTAAGAGGCAGGAATGGAGCAGTAATCACTTCCAAGGCTACTAACTCAGTTCTTATTGCCTTCCTAATGACTCCACAGTTATTCAGTCAATGGAAATGGACTCTGATATTGAGCATCAAGAGGATAAATTAGCAATACATCCCCTGCCTGCTGTAGTGGAGGTCTGCAAAGAAACAGCAGCCAGAGACTCAGAGAGTGCTTGAGGTTGGAAGGGACCCCAAGGATCACCCAGTTGCAACCCCCTGCCACGGGCAAGGACACCTCCCACCAGCCCAGCTTGCTCAAGGCCTCATCCAGCCTGGTGCTGGACACCTCCAGGCAGGAGGCAGCCACAGCCTCCTGGGCAGCCTGTGCCAGAGTCTCCCCAGCCTCCCTGGGAAGAATTTCTTCCTCCTCTGCAGCCTCAATCTGCCCTCCTCAAGCTTCAGTCCATTCCCTCTCATCCTATGCACTTTGAAAGGACGCTGCCCTCCTCTTTTAAGTGCTGAGATGGTTGGAAGGCAGGCAGGAGCAAAGCCTCTCTTTACTAACGACTGGGCTGCTTTCCTGAACAAAAAACAGACCAAAAAAGCTGTTTAAAAGTAGTAATATTTGCTTTCCATTGGAATTAAGCCATAGTTCATGTCACAAAGGCCTTTTGGCCCACCCAGCAGCTTGGCTAAGAGTGAAAACACCACAACATGTTTTTTCAGAGGCCTCAGATTTGCATGCCAGGATGTTTGCCTTCTTAATTCTAGGATAAGCCCCTCCATAGCTACATAGTGTAGGTGGAACAGCTCCCTGGGAGGCCAGGCTGAGGCAGCTGGGGCTTGGAGCAGAGGAGCCTGAGGGCTGCCCTCAGTGCTGGGGCTCAAGAGGTGCAGGGCAGTGTGGGGAGGAGGGAGCCAGGCTGTGCTGAGGGCTGTGCAAGGACAGCCCAAGGGGCACTGGGTGGCAGCTGGAGCAGAGGAGGTGGCAGGGGAAGAGGAGGGAAAGCTTTTTGGCTGTGAGGGTGGGAGAGGGCTGGAGCAGGCTGGCCAGAGAGGTTGTGGAGTCTCCTTGTGTGGAGGCATTGCAAAGGCAGCTGGAGGTGTTGCTGTGGGAGCTGCCCTGGGTGCTGCTGCTCTGGCAGGGGGCTTGGCCTGGCTGCTCCCTGCAGCTCCCTTCCAGCCCCTGGCAGCTCTGTGATCCTGTGTGATTCTGGATTGCCAAAAAGCAAGCAACCAACCACACAGAGCAGCCAATCCAACAAAGCCCTCCCTCCCACCCCCGAGAAACGACAGAAGTCACAGCAGGTAAATCCATGCAAATTTAATCTCATTTGATGCAGGCTTCATCCTTCCCACCCTGCCTCTCTGCTCAGCTCCAGGCAGCTCTCTAAAGTCATGCTGGACATAACCTAGGGTGCAAACTCTGGCCTGGGGATGCCAAGTGCCTTATGTTCGCTGGATATACCTTGATTTACACCTAAAAAAGGAGTTTGCAAACACAGGGGTTAAAGCAATCCCTCCCTAATCAACCAAGCAGTTACCATTCATGGCTGAGAAGCCCAAACACTGAGCTCATTCCTGGAAGTCCATCTTGGTAGAGCTGTAAGACAAGAAACAAAGGCTTCTGGTGAACAGAAGACTCTCTGTGTGGTGCCTAAAATTAGACTGGATGCCATCAGCATTGTCGGGGCACGGTGGAATGCTCAGAGGCCAGCAATCTATTGTCTTCAGCGTGGTATTTATCTTATCAGCGGGATGATTAAAGCCAGCTCAGTGTATTGCCGGTTCTGGGGGTAAGTGGCTAATTTCTTTACAGGCACAAAGAAGGGCAATTAGCACAAATTGCAGCGGGGAGAAAGCCCAAACAGCAGCGCGGCTGCTGAAGTGCAAACAGAAAGGGCTTCCCCTGCCCTCCTGACCGAGGTACTCAGCCCTGAAACCCACCCAGCTGCTCATTACAATGGAATGGAATGGAATGGAATGGAATGGAATGGAATGGAATGGAATGGAATGGAATGGAATGGAATGAACCAGGTTGGAAAAGACCTTTGAGATCATCAAGTCCAACCTATCACCCAACACCAGCTGATCAACTAAACCATGGCACCAAGCACCCCATCCAAGCTCTTCCTAAACACCTCCAGGGATGGGGACTACACCACCTCCCTGGGCAGCACATCCCAATGGCCAATCTCTCTCTCTATGAAGAATTTCTTCCTCACCTCCAGCCTAAACCTTCCCTGGCACAGCTTGAGACTGTGTCCTCTTGTTCTGGGGCTGGGGGCCTGGCAGAAGAGACCAACCCCCACCTGGCTACAACCTCCCTGCAGGGAGTTGCAGAGAGCAAGAAGGTCTCCCCTGAGCCTCCTCTTCTGCAGGCTAAGCAACCCCAGCTCCCTCAGCCTCTCCTCCCAGGGCTGTGCTCCAGACCCCTCCCCAGCTTTCTTGCCCTTCTCTGGACACCTTCCAGCAGCTCAACATCTTTCCTAACCTGAGGGCCCCAGAACTGGACACAGGACTCAAGGTGTGGCTTCAGCAGCGCTGTGTACAGGGGCAGAATGACCTCCCTGCTCCTGCACTGTAGCAGCAGCATCACCTGCACAGCCTAAAGCAGCCCCCTTGGCACTGCCCTGCGTGAAGCTCAAGCACAGCACAGGAGAAGAGATGGGAACACAGAGCTGGGGATGGGAGGACTGGAGGAAGCTGGGGGAAACTGTCATGGCCTTGCATCTTTCCTGGTGGTCTAGGGGTCAGGGTGATCGGTTGGACTTGATGATCATGGGATCATAGGTGTGATTGCTCATCAGCCCTCTGTGCCCTGGCTCCAGCATCCATGCAGAGAATCACAGAATTGTCAGGCTTGGAAGGGACCTCAAGGCTCATCCACTTCCAACCCCCTGCCATGGGCAGGGACACCTCACACTACAGCAGGCTGCTCAGAGACACATCCAGCCTGGCTGCAAAAACCTCCAGGGACCTCTTGGAGGTCTCTTCCAACCTGGTTGATTCTGTGATACTTCAATTGCTTAAAGTAAGAGAAAGAGGTGAGTTTAAAACTGAGCAATCCGGGGGCAGGCTGGAGAAAACTCTATCCCCTGGCTAGAACGATGAAGAGGAGGCAGGAACAGGGTGAAGAGGACAGAAAGCTTCACCTGCCAAGGCACAGTTCCCACCACGCCTCACACCCCGGGTGCTCTCTCACGCCTTAGACCATCTAAAACCGCTTGTGGCAGAGTGGTTCCGACCCGGAGCTTTCAGGGTAAAGCCTCAAGAAACCCAGCCAAGTAGCAGAAAAACACACAACGGGACAAAGCCTCTCTTTCACTGGACGGAACCATAAAGGGAAGAGCACAGAAAGCCTCTTCGCTTGCGCGACACAACACCAAGGTGAAGCGGACAGCAGCTTCCCGCACGCCCCACCCCGGCGCCCCGCGAGCCGCAGCCAACGGCGGCACCGGGCGGGGCCCCCACGTGCTGGAGGGAAACACGGCGCTGCGCAGGCGCGCTGCGCCCGCCCCGCCCCCTCCGGGCCCCCCGCTTGACGGATGTCATTTCCCCGACTCCGTGCCGCGCCACCCCATTGGCCGCCCCGCGGACCGCTACCTGCGCCGCGCTCTCTGGTTGGTTGTTGCCGAGCCGGCTGTTGTCCTATCCTAACTCGGGCCACGCGGATTGGGGGCTGTAACCCCGCCTCCCGCCCCGGCCCCTCCTTTGCTTCCTTTGCCTCCCTCTCATTGGTCAACGCCGCCGCGCTGAGCTCGCCGATTGGTTGGCTGAGATCTCCCTCCGTTTCCGCCCCCGCCTCTCCGCATTGCGCATGCGTCCATCCCAAAACCCCACCGACAACACTATGGCGGCTGCTTCCCCTCCCCCCCCCCGACTCCCTCTGCCGCCGTGAGCTAATAAAGTTTGGTTAGGAGGGGAAGGAGGAGGTCTGGCGGGGGGGACGGGGACGGGGAGAGAAACGGCAGCGCCACCGGCCCTGCCGCCTTCTCTTTGCTAAGCGGTGTCCACGACCCCGGCGGTGCCCCGCCCTGTCCGAGCGGAGAGGGTGGGGGGAGGAAGGCTGTGGGGGTGGCCGCTGAGGAGCGGCCGCTGAGGAGCGCGCGCGCGCGCTCACGTCGGTGCCGAGCCGGCGGCCGCTGCCTTCGTCTCAGTCCTGCTCGGCAGCCGTGGCAGCGGCAACAGCAACAGCCTGGGTAGCGGTACTGCTGCTGCCGCTTTCTCCTCTTCTTCCTCCTCCGCTTCGTTCTTCCCCTCCCGGGGCACGGTGAGCACAGCAGCCTAGGGGACGGGGCTCGCCTCGCTCGCCGCGCCGGGACGGGGAGCCTGCCGTGAGGCGTGACGGGACGTGGCGGGGTCTCCCTGCGCCGGGATTGCGGGATCCCTCCTCTCCAGCCTGCGCCGGTAGCAGACGAGGGAGGGAGGAAAAAGGAAGGAAGGCAGGGAGAGGGGCTGCCAGCCGTCGGCTGTCCCGCTTCCCATCTTCCTCCAATGTCCGGACAGGCTGCGGAGAGCTGGGCGCAGCTCCGGAGGCAGCGCTGCCCCCGCGCTGGGACAGGCGGCGGTCCCTGGCTGGGCGAGAGGGAGCGGGCGCCGCTCTCCGCCCGGCTCGGGCTGGCGGCTCTGCGGCCGCCCTTCGGCGGTGCGGGCCGTGGCGCGGTGAGGGAGACGGCTGCCGCCCGGGGAGGAGTCGCTCGGGGCCGCTCGACGGGGAGCCGGTGGTGTTGTGGCGGCCCTGGCTGGCTGCGGGCTCGGGGGGAGTCGGTACCGCTGGGCTGCGGAGCCGCCGCTGCTGCTCGGTAGAGTTGACACCCAGGGCAGGGCAGGGCAGGGCAGGGCAGGGCTGGGCTGGGCTTCCTTGCCCGTTTTCACGTCGGTCGTATCGCTTGGGCGAAACTTCCTCGCTCAAGCCCGATGCAACTTTGAGCGAAAAAAGGAAGAAGAATCGAACAACGACAAAAAAAGGGAGGGTGGGGGGTGGGGTGGGGGGCCAAAGAAGCCGTTTCCTTTCACGTTAGAGCAGCCGGAGAGCGGAGCCCGCAAGTTCCTCTGAAAGCATAATTGCAGCATCACTGGCTGGGAGGAAGCGAGCCCTGGAAGAGAGGAGCGCGGGGACAGCGCTTGAGCCGCGCTCCTTTTGTGTGTGTGAAGGGAGGGAGCGAGCGAGCAGGGCAGGCGCCGCTGTGCCGTGCGGCTCTCCGCCGGCGGGTTTGTTGCCTTCGGAACTCTCCTGACGCTCTGCAGAAGGATCTGAGGCGCAAACTGCGCCTGCTGTGGAAGGCTGCGGTCCGCCGAATCGGGGATGAGTTTGGCTGTTGGGAGGAGGCTGCTGTGTGCTTCACTGTGGGGTTTGTCGTTGTTGTTGCTGATTTCTCCTCTTTTTTTTTGGGGGGGGGGTTGTGTGGGGTGTGTGTGTGTCATTTTCTGTTGCAGACGCAAATGCGAACGGAGCGGTGCTGGCCGCAGCGGTCGGGCGTTTGTGTGCCTCCAGCCTGGGGGAGGGGTGTGTGTGTGTGTGTGTGTGTTCTGACAGAGGTTTCTGAAACTTGTGCTGTTGTTTCCAGCTATTTCGTTTGGTTGTGTTCTGCCAGACCTTGGTGATGGGAATCCTTTGTGTCGGTGCTTCCGTCGGTGCCGTGCCGTCTACCACCCCCATGGAGTTAGGGCTTTGGGTTCGGGGTTCGCTCGGGTTTTTCTTCTCAGAGATTCCCCCCCCCCTTTCCCCCTTTCTTTTGGAATGAAGAGATTGAGCTTAATTTTATCTTCTGGTTGTTTTTGGTTTTGTCCTTTCCCCACCCCACCTTCCGAACTTAACAGATGCAGTTCATGCTGCTGTTCAGTCGCCAGGGGAAGCTGAGGCTCCAGAAGTGGTATGTCCCATTATCTGACAAAGAGAAGAAGAAGATCACAAGGGAGCTCGTTCAGACCGTGCTGGCTCGCAAGCCCAAGATGTGCAGCTTCCTGGAGTGGAGAGACCTGAAGATCGTCTACAAAAGGTTGTTCCGTCTCACTTAACTCCCCGACTGGCCATCCATCACCCCCGCCCTAACCGGCGGGCGAGGAAACAACGCGGGGTGACCCGCTCGGGGTTGGTTGTACCGTTGCTGGGGCGGGAGGGGGTGGTTTCGTCGTTGCTGGGGGTTGGTTTGGGTGGTTTGTTGGGTTGGTTTTTTTTCCCCACCCCTTCCCCTCTGCTGGTGCTGCAGCAGGCTAGACTGACTTTTGTTCGGGGGTGGGGGTGTTTCTTTCCCCCCCCCCCCCCTCCCTCGCATCTCATCTGATAACCAAGCAGGGGTCGGCGGTGTGTGGGAAATCACTCACGCGTTCAGCAGCCCGCTGAAGGAAAGCAACGAGGGCTTTCCCCTCCTGCTTCCATAAGGAGTGGCAGGCAGCTCTGGCTGAGGGTGGACACAGATGAGGGTTTGATGGGGGAGAGGTGAAACAACTCAAGGGTGCAAGTGTTGCCTCCAGAGATCAACCTTAAAATCCAACTTGCTTTTTAAAAGCTCAAAGAAGTAAGGAAGGATTTTTTTTTTCCCCTTTGTTTTTGTTTCAACGATTTTAATCCTCTCTTTTTTTTGGTTATGATTACCTAAAGGCACCTCTCCTAATTGCAGTTGCCTGGGAGCACTGGGTAGTTTCCTTTCTGGTAGTTTAATGTCTCACTTGTTCCCTACTTTTTTTGGTCTTTCTGGGAGCATAATTTGCTCTGTAATGGTTCAATTTTCTCAGCATTCCCTCATTTTTCAGGGAGTATTATTGTTCTTTGCAATGATTTTTGTTTCTTACCTGCCCCTTCATTTTCCTAGGGGCAGAACTTCCTTTGCAGTCCTTCCATTCCTCACTTCTCCCTCAGTTTTCCCTGGAGCTTCCTTTCCTTCCCCACAATTCCACTTCTCACTTGCTCCTTGTTTGTCCTAGGGGTAGAACTTCCTTTGCAGTCCTTCCATTCCTCACTTCTCCCTCAGTTTTCCCTGGAGCTTCCTTTTCTTCACCACAATTCCACTTCTCACTTGCTCCTTGTTTGTCCTAGGGGCAGGACTTCCTTTGCAGTCCTTCCATTTCTCACTTCTCCCTCAGTTTTCCCTGGAGCTTCCTTTTCTTCACCACAATTCCACTTCTCACTTGCTCCTTGTTTGTCCTAGGGGTAGAACTTCCTTTGCAGTCCTTCCATTTCTCACTTCTCCCTCAGTTTTCCCTGGAGCTTCCTTTCCTTCCCCACAATTCCACTTCTCACTTGCTCCTTGTTTGTCCTAGGGGCAGGACTTCCTTTGCAGTCCTTCCATTCCTCACTTCTCCCCCAGCTTTTCCTGGAGCTTCCTTTTCCTCACCACAATTTCTCTTCTCACTTGCCCCTTCCTTTTTGTTTTGGTTGTGTTTTAATCTAGGAGTGTTTTATCCTTGTGATGATCTTCAGAATGCATTGCAGGGTAGTGGGGTGAGCTTAATTTTTCCCCCCAACCAAAGAGCAGTGGAAATCCTCACCCTGGTTTGGTAGGCTGCTTCACTTCCAGGTAAAGCAGCTGCTGTGGAACTTCTGAGGCCTGCTCCTCCTTCCCTAAGGAGTTATAAACTTCAGGTTTGAGGTTTTCTTCTGCTGTGAAACTTTGAGTTCTCTTCCTTCCCTAGGGAGTTATAAACCTCATTTATTACTTTTCCCCCCCCTTCTTTCAGAGGGTAAACAATTTCTGCCTTACCATAAGGGCTGTTGCAGTCTCCCTGTAGACAGGAGTGGAGATGAAATCAAGAGTTTGAACCTATTTTCAGTCCCTGGTACCAAACACAACCAAAAAGATTGAGGTGCTTTAAGCTCTTCCTAGTTAACCAGGGTGCATGGAATGCTGCCAGCCCACCTGATGCAAGCTGTTGTTCTAAGGCAAGGAAGGGGAAGGAGGAGGAGGAGGAGGAGCAGTGCATAAACTCTGCTTGAAGACCATCCATTTGCCCTTCTGCTTCTCAGTCTCCTCACAAAACCTGTTGGACATAAATGTAGGCTGCTTGTCCCAATGCTTTGTGTGCTCCCTTCAGCAGTAATGCCTGCAAGTGGTTGGTTTTTCAGCAGGCAGCTGTGTGCCAAGCTGCAGCCAGAGGAGTGTGGGCAGCAGGGCAGGAGAGGGGATTCTGCCCCTGGGCTCTGCTCTGCTCAGACCTCACCCCCAATCCTGCCTCCAGCTCTGGGGTCCCTAGCAGGAGAAGGACACAGAGCTGCTGGAGGGAGGCCAGAGGAGGCCCCAGAGATGCTCCCAGGGCTGGAGCAGCTCTGCTGGGAGCACAGGCTGAGGGAGCTGGGGGTGTGCAGCCTGCAGAGGAGAAGGCTCCAGGGGCAGCTCAGAGCTGCTGCCAGCAGCTGAAGGGATCCTGCAGGAAGGCTGCAGAGAGACTTTGGCTGAGGGGGTCTGGAGCCAGGCCAAGGGGCAATGGTTTGGAGCTGAGGCAGAGCAGGGGCAGAGTGGAGCTGAGGAAGAAGCTGTTGAGTGTGAGGGTGGTGAGAGCCTGGCACAGGCTGCCCAGGGAGGCTGTGGCTGCCTCCTTGCTGGGGGTGCTGAAGGCCAGGCTGGCTGAGGCCTTGAGCAGCTGAGTGGAGCTGAGAGGTGTCCCTGGGCATGGTTGGAGGGGATGAGCTCTGAGGTCCCTTGCAACCTGAGCCAGGAGTGTGCTCTTTGTGCCTGGGGGACTGGTGGAGTTTGCATACACCTGAGTTGCTGAAAGCTGTGGTGGTGACACGTGTCAGTGGTGTGATGTGGGTCCTGTGGCCAAGGAGAATGGAGGAACTTGCTGGGAGAAGAACCTGGGACCGTTTGGGGCTGGCTGCAGTCCATCTGCTTGACTGCTGCTGTGCACAGCTGACTGCAGTCTCTTGCTCCATGCAAACCAGCCTGGCCCAGCCAGCCTCTGAAACCCTGCTGAAGATGCCCAAGAGAAGGAACATCTCAGCTCTTGGTTTGCTTTTGTGGGTTGGTTTCTTTTCTTGGCCTGCCCTGTTAGGGCTGTGTCCTCCTCCTGGAATGTGCTGCCCACGGAGGTGGTGGAGTCCCCATCCCTGGAGGTGTTTAGGAGGAGCCTGGATGAGGCCCTTGGTGCCATGGTTTGGTTGATCAGATGGTGCTGGGTGATAGGTTGGACTTGATGATCTCCAAGGTCTCTTCCAACCTGGTTAATTCCATTCTAAGCTTCCAGGTTTGTGGGGCTGCTTCCAGGCATCACACCATCATCAGAGGTGATGAACACCCACTGTTGTGATCCCTTTGGAAAGGCAGATCTGTTACAGCTCAGAAGTGGATGAGCCCAAGCAGGCAACCCTAATGGTCAAAGCCTAATGCTTGCTGAGAGGGAGGGTGGCTGAAAGAAACACCTGGGGGAGCTTTGTGTGGGCTGTGAAGCTGCAGAGGGTGCTTTGGTGTCAAGAGGCTCTGGAGCATCTTAACGTGCCAGAGCTGTTAGTGGGAAGAGCCTGAGGCTCCTGGTGCAGATGTTCTCAAGCATCAGCTCCAGGAGTGTTTGCAGAGTGCTGCTGTGAGTGCTGCCTGTGCACAGTGCTGCTGGGAGTCTGAAAGGGATGTGCTGCTCTGGTTTTGCCTCAGAGTGCCTTTACTGTCAACATGTAAGAGAGAGCTGACCTAGATACTGCAGCTCCAGAAGGCCTGGCACTATCTGAAGCACACTCGAGGGTCCCTGGTGTACCTTCCTGTAAGAGCAGAGTGGACTCAAGTGCAGCACTGCAAGCCAGTGGCTTTTTCTGCCCTCTGATGCTTCAGAGGAGAGCAGGCTGCTTGGGTCAGCCTCCTCAGCTCCTGTAGCTGGGCAAGGAAAGAGAAGTGAGTGTGTTAAAAGCCATCACAGGGTGGGGCTTATTGCTTCTTGTAGCCTTGGTAATGGTTGGGAAGTAGAATCCTGGAAGGGCTCAGGCTGGAAGCTCAGACCTCATCCCCTCCAACCCCCATACCATGCCCAGGGACACCTCTCAGCTCCACTCAGCTGCTCAGGGCCTCAGCCAGCCTGGCCTTCAGCACCCCCAGCAAGGAGGCAGCCACAGCCTCCCTGGGCAGCCTGTGCCAGGCTCTCACCAGCCTCACACTCAACAACTTCTTCCTCAGCTCCACTCTGCCCCTGCTCTGCCTCAGCTCCAAACCATTGCCCCTTGGCCTGGCTCCAGACCCCCTCAGCCAAAGTCTCTCTGCAGCCTTCCTGCAGGATCCCTTCAGCTGCTGGCAGCAGCTCTGAGCTGCCCCTGGAGCCTTCTCCTCTGCAGGCTGCACACCCCCAGCTCCCTCAGCCTGTGCTCCCAGCAGAGCTGCTCCAGCCCTGGGAGCATCTGTGTGGCCTCCTCTGGAGCTGCTCCATCAGGTCCATGTCCTTCCTGTGCTGGGGGCTCCAGAGCTGGATGCAGTGCTCCAGGTGAGGTCTGAGCAGAGCCCAGGGGCAGAATCCCCTCCCAGTGTTTGTTGATGCAGCCCAGGGGGTGATGTACCTCTTGGCTGCCAGCTGTCTGTTGAAAGTGTTCCTGTGGTGCTGATTAAGTGGCTCTGTCACAGTGGTTGAATGTGGTGCTTGCAGTCAATTAGGGGCTTGGGGTGGTTGTTTTAACTTGCTCAGCACTCTCTGTGTGCTGGTTTTGGGTTCCCCTGGCACCAGGAGCACCTCAGGAGGCAGAAGTCTTTCCTGAGCATGGCCATGCCTTGGTTTCCTCTCTTGAGGCTGCTGGGAGAGTGCAGCAGCCTCACTGAAGCTGCCAAGGTGCTTCCCTTCAGTGGTGCTGCTGCTTTCTCTGCCCTGGGCTGAGCAGTGCCTGAGCTGGCCTCTCACCACTTCTTCTTTTGCTGAAGTTAGAAGGTAGAAGTTTTGTGGAGGGGGAGAACCAAGCTGCCTGTGAACCACAGGTGCTCCCCTGAGTGCCTCTCTGCCCTTTCAAGCAGTCATGAGCAGAGGGCTGCAGCACCTCTCCTGTGAGGACAGGCTGAAGGAGTTGGGGCTGTTCAGTCTGGAGAGGAGAAGGCTCCGAGGTGACCTCATTGTGGCCTTCCAGTGTCTGAAGGGGGCTACAGGAAGGCTGGGGAGGGACTGCTCAGGCTCTCAGGTAGTGACAGGACTAGGGGGAATGGAATGAAGCTGGAGGTGAGGAGGAAGTTCTTCCCCATGAGAGTGGTGAAGCCCTGGAATGGGTTCTCCAGGGAGGTGGTTGAGGCCCTGTCCAAAGGTGTCTAAGCCCAGGCTGGATGAGGCTCTGGCCAGCCTGATGTAGTGTGGGGTGTCCCTGCCCATGGCAGGGGTTGGAACTAGATGATCCTTGTGGTCCCTTCCAACCCTGACTGCTCCTATGATACTCTGATTTGCAGCCCAGCTCTGCTGCTGTCAGGCTCTGCAAGCTCTCCCTGTGTGCAGGTGGGGTCTGGTGGTGCTTTTTAGGCCCTGCCTTCAAAATTAGCTACAGCACTGGAAGTGGCTGGGAAAGAGAAGCCTGGAATGGCTCAGGTTGGAAGCTCAGAGCCTGCAGAGAGATGTGGCTGCTCCCAGGCATAGCTTTTACCCAGTGACAAGCTTCCAGGCTGACTTCTACAGCAGCTGTCCTCTCAGCAGGAGCCCACCAGGGGCCTGGGGGGGATGTGCAGCTTCTCCTCTGCCTGCAGGGAGCTGATCTCATAGAATTGATGAGGTTGGAAAAGAGCTCAGAGATCATAGGATCATAGAATCAATAAGGTTGGAAGAGACCTCAAAGATCATCCAGTCCAAGCTGTCACCCAGCACCTCATGGCTAACTAAACCATGGCTCCAAGGGCCACATCCAATCCTCTCCTGAGCACCTCCAGGGATGATGACTCCAGCACATCCCAGTGGCCAATCTCTCTCCCTGGGTAGAACTTTCTCCTCACCTCCAGCCTAAACCTCCCCTGGCCCAGCTTGAGACTGTGTCCTCTTGTTGTGGTGCTGGGTGCCTGCAGCCTCCCTGCAGAGCAGTGCTGGAGAGCTCTGCAGGAGCCTTGCCTGCCACTGCTGAGGCTTCCCCCTGCAGCTGAGCACTGGCAGCTGTGGTGGGGCAGCTTCAGAGGCTGGTTTGCTGCCACAGGAGAACCCCTGAGGTCATCTGGCTGAGGGGCAGGGATTTGTGTGTTGATTCCTCCTGTGTGCCCTGGTTTGTTCCATCTCCCATTCAGAGTCACTGGGTTTGGTCTCTGCTTTTAGCCTGACCAGGGGAGGATGTCTATCACCAAAGAGTTCCCTGATGAATGCAGGCAGCTGAAGTGGAGCTGAAGAGCCTGCTCAGAATTCTATCTGCTGAGGGTGGGGAGGGGGGAAAAAACCAAACCAGAAGCAAACCCAAACCAACCACAGCTGTAATGGGAATGTCAGGAGGCAGAATGCTTGTTGCAGCTGCAGTGCACTTGGTTTGCTGAGCAACCCTTTGCTGGCAGGGTTGTGCCTTTTCACTGGCTGCATGTGGAAGGCAGCTCTCTGTCAGGCTCCTGAGGAAGAGGGCTGCAGAGCAGAAGGCTTTCCCCAGCCCCATTCCAGTGATCTGCCTCCTCTTTGCTCCAGGAATGCTTCAAGCCTTGGCAGAGCCTCTGCTGCAGCTGCAGTTGGACCCCAGGTGGACTTCTCTCTCTTTCTCTGAAACCCTGGCCTGCAGAGGAGAGAACCTGCAGTGAAATGATGATGCCTGTGAGGACTGGGGTCTGAAGAGAGGTAGATGGTTGTAGTATGGATCATGGAGTCGCTCAGCTTGGAGAAGAGCCTTGAGATCATCAGGTCCAACCAAGTTCACCACTGAGCCACGTCAGAGGTGGTCCCTGCCCATGGCAGGGGGCTTGGAACCTGAGTCATAGAGTGGTTTAGGTGGGAGAAGAGTAGAATAGACCAGAACTAACCAGCTTGGAAGAGACCTCAGAGATCATCCAGTCCAACCTATCCCCCAGCACCATCTGATCAGCTAAACCATGGCACCAAGTGCCTCATCCAGGCTCTTCCTAAACACCTCCAGGGATGGTGACTCCACCACCTCCCTGGGCAGCACATTCCCATGGCCAATCTCTCTGGCTGGGAAGAACTTCTTCCTAACATCCAGCCTGAACCTCCCCTGGCACAGCTTGAGACTGTGTCCTCTTGTTCTGGTGCTGGCTGCCTGGCAGAAGAGACCAACCCCCACCTGGCTACAACCTCCCTGCAGGGAGTTGCAGAGAGCAAGAAGGTCTCCCCTGAGCCTCCTCTTCTCCAGGCTAAGCAACCCCAGCTCCCTCAGCCTCTCCTCACAGGGCTGTGCTCCAGACCCCTCCCCAGCTTTCTTGCCCTTCTCTGGACACCTTCCAGCAGCTCAACATCTTTCCTGACCTGAGGGGCCCAGAACTGGACACAGGACTCAAGGTGTGGCCTCAGCAGTGCTGAGCACAGGGCACAATGACTTCCCTGCTCCTGCTGGCCACACTCTTCCTGATGCAGGCCAGGATGCCCTTGGCCTTCTTGCCCCCTGGGCACACTGCAGGCTCCTGTTCAGCCTCCTCTCAACCAGTCCCCCCAGGTCCCTCTCTGCCTGGCTGCTCTCCAGCCACTCTGACCCCAGCCTGGAGCACTGCCTGGGGTTGCTGTGGCCAATGTGCAGCACCTGGCACTTGGATGTGTTCAATCTCCTGCCCTTGGCCTCTGCCCATCTGTCCAGCCTGGCAAGGTCCCTCTGCAGAGCTCTCCTGCCCTCTAACAGATCAACTCCTGCCCCCAGCTTGCTGTCATCTGCAAACTTACTGATGCTGCACTCAGTGCCCTCCTCCAGATCATCAATGAAGATATTGAAGAGCATGGGGCCCAGCACTGATCCCTGGGGCACACCACTGGTGCCTGGCTGCCAGCTGGCTGTGGCACCATTCACCACCACTCTCTGGGCTCAGCCTCCAGCCAGTTCCTACCCCAGCTCAGAGTGCTGCTGCCCAAGCCAGGGGCTGACAGCTTGGCCAGGAGTTTGCTGTGGGGGATGGTGTCAGAGGCCTTGCTGCAGTCCAGGTAGACTACCTTTGAGTTCATCCAGTCCAGCCTATCACCCTGCACCATCTGATCAACTCAACCAAGGCACCAAGTGCCTCATCCAGGCTCTTCCTAAACACCTCCAGGGATGGGGACTCCACCACCTCCCTGGGCAGCAAATTCCAGTGGCCAAAAGGGAAGGCACCGGATGACCTTTGAGGTCCTTTCTAACTCAACCCATTCCAGGGCTCCATGAACTGAGAAGTCACCTCAGGGAGCAGCTGAAAGATGTTCTCAGTGGAGCAGGGGGAATTCCAGTGGCTCAGTGGAGGAGTTTTCCTCCCCTCCCATCCCCTCCCTCATGTTGTGGTAGGATGCAAGAGCCCTGGGCAGTCCTTCTTAACAGTTGAAAGCTCCTGAGTGAAAGTTCCTCTGGTTGGTTCTTGAGACAGCCACAGCAGTCTGACCCAGCTAGAGCAGAGCAGGGGCCTCTCAGGTCATAAACCCTGCTAGGGGAGTGCTCAGGAGCCTCCAAAAGGCAAGGTTGATCTCTGTGGCCCCAGGCAGCTCCTGTGGGGGGCTTGCAGAGTCCCCCATGGCAGCTGCTGAGTTGCAGCAGGGGCTGCTCAGGCTCAGCTGTGCCATGTGTGTCCCTGCCCCATCTGGTTCTGGCACTTCAGAGACAGCTCAGTGGTTGCTCAGCTTCCAGTCCTGGGGTGGGTTCCAAGCTGGATTGCTGTCTTGTGGCAGTGCCAATGAAGGTGGCAGCTGAGGGGGGAGAGAGTTGCCCCTTTTGCCAGGGTGGGAGTGGATTGCTGGTAGCTCTGAGCTGGTGGCCTCTCCTTGGGCTGATCCCAGGGCAGGTGGTGGTGGCAGAGCTGTTGACTTAGGAGCTCTTGGGGTACATGACCTTAGAGTTAGCCTGGGAGGTTTGGGGGCTTTAGTTGCATTATGGCCACCAGAATCCTGAGGCCTGATCCAGGCTCTGTCCCAAGGCACCTTCTGTGCTTTTAAATAGCAGAGGCCACCTCAGATGTCTGACAGCAGTGCATGCATGCCTGCACTCAATGCATCACCTCCTGCATGCATCACCTCCAGGGTCTGACAGCAGTGCATGCATGCCTGCACTCAATGCATCACCTCCTGCATGCATCACCTCCAGGGTCTGACAGCAGTGCATGCATGCCTGCACTCAATGCATCACCTCCTGCATGCATCACCTCCAGGGTCTGACAGCAGTGCATGCATGCCTGCACTCAATGCATCACCTCCTGCATGCATCACCTCCAGGGTCTGACAGCAGCATGTTACAGGCAGGAGAGGAAATGTCTTGCCCCAGAACTCCAGAGGAGGCCACAAAGATGCTGAGGGGGCTGCAGAACCTCCCCTGTGGGGACAGGCTGGGAGAGTTGGGGCTGTTCTGCCTGATAGAAGGCTCCAGGGATACCTCAGAGCAGCCTGCCAGTACCTGAAGGGAGCTACAAGGAAGCCAGGAAGGGACTTTTGCCAAGGGCTGGGGGTGACAGGATGAGAGGGAATGGACTGAAGCTTGAGGAGGGCAGATTGAGACTGGAGAGGAGGAAGAAATTCTTCCCAGTGAGGCTGGGGAGACTCTGGCACAGGCTGCCCAGGGAAGCTGTGGCTGCCTCCTGCCTGGAGGTGTTCAGCACCAGGCTGGATGAGGCCTTGAGCAAGCTGGGCTGGTGGGAGGTGTCCCTGCCCGTGGCAGGGAGGTTGGAGCTGGATGATCCTTGAGGTCCCTTCCAACCTAAACCTTTTCCTGAAAGCTATGAACTCTGCCAGGAGAAGGGGGTGGGAAATGCCTTTCCAGCTGTGTCCTGAGCTAATTTAATTGCCCCAGCTCAAAGATGGTGGAGAGAGAAGTCTTGGGCCAAGGAGGCAGATCCCTGGTGGGCAGGCAGATGCCTGCTGGTCTTTCAGCCACCCCTTGGTCCTCCTTGCCTGATGACTTTGTGTTCAACTTGAGCATGGAGGACTAAGGGGGAGCAGCATCCTGCACCTCCAGCTTTGCTCCTGTTGCTGTGCTGACCTGGGGGCTGACTTTGCTGTTCCAGATATGCAAGCCTCTACTTCTGCTGTGCCATTGAAGATCAGGACAATGAGCTGATCACTCTAGAGATCATCCATCGCTACGTGGAGCTCCTGGACAAGTACTTTGGCAGTGTGAGTGGCTGACTCCCTCCTGCTTTTGGTTGTGCAGCACTGGGGCTGTGCCCCCAGCACTGCCTGGGGACAGAAGGGCCTGAGAACTGAGCCAGGGCCAGCTGCAGGAGGGGCAGCAGGTCCACAGAGCAAGGTCCTGCAGCTGGGTGGGACCAGTCCCAGGCACAAACCCAGGCTGGGTGCAGAGTGGGTTGAGAGCAGCCCTGAAGAAGGAGCCTTGGGGGTGCTGGGTGCTGAGCAGCTCCCCTGGAGCCAGCAGTGCCCTCCTGCAGCCCAGCAGGCAGCTGTGTGCCAAGCTGCAGCCAGAGGGCAGGAGAGGGGATTGTGCCCCTGGGCTGGGCTCTGCTCTGCTCAGACCTCCCCCTCCAATCCTGCCTCCAGCTCTGTTGTCCCCAGCAGGAGAAGGACACAGAGCTGCTGGAGGGAGGCCAGAGGAGGCCACAGAGATGCTCCCAGGGCTGGAGCAGCTCTGCTGGGAGCACAGGCTGAGGGAGCTGGGGGTGTGCAGCCTGCAGAGGAGAAGAGCAGCTCTGGATCTGATGTTAATTGCCTGTGTTTACTGCATGCTGTAACAGTTTCTCTTGAGGGCAGATCAAATATTATCCTTAGCCTTCTGCCTAGGCCCCCAGCTTCCCTCCTGCCTGGCACAGCTCCTGGTGTGAGGAGGAGGCAGTTGGCTGTTGGGAGCAGGAGCTGTGAGGAGGCCCCAGCCAGACGTCTGCTGTTGTAGGATCCACTGACACCCTCAGAGGAGCTGCTGCTCAGCTTTTTGCCTGAGTGAAGCACAGGATGAATGTCAGAGCAGGCTTTTTGCATCTCTGGCTGTAAGGTTCTGTGGCCAGCAGGGCCAGGGAGGGGATTCTGCCCCTCTGCTCCACTCTGCTGAGACCACAGCTGGAGCTCTGGGTCCAGCTCTGGAGCCTCTGTGCCAGGCAGGATCTGGAGGTGCTGGAAGGTGTCCAGAGAAGGGCCCCGAGGAGGAGCAGAGGGCTGGAGCTGCTCTGCTGTGAGGACAGCCTGAGGGAGTTGGGGTTGTGCAGGCTGGAGAGGAGAAGGCTCCCAGGAGACCTTCTTGTGGCCTTGCAGGATCTGCAGGGGGCTCCAAGAAATCTGGGGAGGGACTTTGAGGGGGTGAGGGAGTGACAGGACTGGGGGGGATGGAGCAAAACAAGAAGTGGGGAGGTTGAGATTGGCTGTGAGGAAGAAGTTGTTGGCCATGAGGGTGGTGAGAGCCTGGCAGAGGCTGCCCAGGGAGGTGGTGGAAGCCTCCTGCCTGGAGGTGCTTGCAGCCAGGCTGGCTGTGGCTGGGAGCAACCTGCTGCGGTGTGAGGTGTCCCTGGCCGTGGCAGGGGGTTGGGACTGGCTGCTCCTTGGGGTCCCTTCCAGCCCTGGTGATTCCCTGGTTCCTGAGGCTGGCAGCTGCCTGTCGCTGACTTCTGCTGACGCTGCCAACCGGGTTGGAGAGGGGCTGGGCCCCGGCTGGTGTGCTCCCACCTGGCACTAACGCTTGCTGCTCTCCCCAGGTCTGTGAGCTTGACATCATCTTCAATTTCGAGAAAGCCTATTTCATTCTGGATGAGTTCCTCCTCGGAGGAGAGGTGCAGGAGACCTCCAAGAAGAACGTCCTCAAAGCTATCGAGCAGGCAGACCTTCTGCAGGAGGTAAGCGGGGCCCGGGGGGGCGCGGGCCCAGCTCCTGCCGGGGAGCTCCTGGCAGGTGCTGTTGTGGCGTGGCGTGGCATGCCGAGCCCTGCTGAGGTGCCCTGGCTGGGGCAGCGTGCTGGCTGCCCCTGCTCTGCCCCTGCTGGCTGCTGGGCGGCG
The DNA here is from genome assembly GCA_033816785.1 of Picus viridis. Taxonomy (NCBI): domain Eukaryota; kingdom Metazoa; phylum Chordata; class Aves; order Piciformes; family Picidae; genus Picus; species Picus viridis. Next base: position 31,742,472 of record CM066570.1, on the reverse strand, counting down.
GCGGCGGCGTGCCGGCGGGGCCGTGCCCGGCGGCGGCGAGCGGCCGGCCCGCGGCGGCTCTGCCCGCTCTGCCGCTGCCCCGTGCTGCTCTCGCTCGGCTCTGCTCGTGCCTCTCTTCATTTCCCCTCCCTCCCCAGCCGTTGGTTGTGTGGCTCTCCCCCATCCCTGATGCATGTTTCCTTTTGCTCTGTCACTGCTGACCGCCAGAAGCTAGACTCTCTCCTCTGAGCCTCGCCCAGGTACAGTCCTTGCCCTGCCGAGCTGCCTCTCTGCCGGGGGTCGCTTCCTCTGCAGCTTTCCTGTGTAGTCAGTCCCCTGGCAAAGCAGTGGTGGTAGTGCCCTAGGAGCGTAGAGAATGAGGCATTAAACCCTTCTGTTCCTTTGCTTGGGGTGCTTCTGCTCTTCATTGCTGACTCTTGAGGAGAGCCCTGCGGCTCTGCCAGGTCGCTCTGGCAGGGGTTTGATGGAGGGGGGGGGGGGCTCAGGGGCACAGAAAAGCCCTCAGTGTCGTTCCCTCATCTTTCTCCAGCCTCTGCTGGCTTTGGTGTGTGCGTGGGGGGGGGGGTGTTGTGGTTTTGACTGAGCTGCTGTAGCCTTGGGGTCAGCACTGAGGTCCTCAGGTGTCTGAACAAAACTCTGGTGGTGCTGGGGTCAGGCTTGTGTGCAAGTCAGGGCAACAGGTTGCTGCCAGGGCTGAGCAGCCTTCACTGCCAAAGCCCTGGGGTGCACTGACAGTCAGTGGGAGCTCCTCTGCTTTGCTTGGGCTGGGCTGTTTTATCCCCCTCATGTGAACCTTCAATCTGTTTTCTTCACCCTGGAAGCTAACTGCTGACTTCTCCTGCAAGGATTCTGTGTTCCACTTCGTGCTGAGCCTGTCCTTAATAGGAGGGGGAAGCCAAATGCTCTTAACCCTCCTGGTGGTGGTGTCAGTGGTGGTGTCAGTGATGCCTTTAGGGCACAGGCAGAGCCACAGCACAGTGGAGTCCTTTGCTGCCAACAGTTAGTGCCATGCCCAAGGCCAGCTGTTAGCCACAGACTGGCCCCCACATTGCTCCAGGAAGGAGATCCAGGAACATCATTCCTCCTGGTGCTGTTTCTTCCCTTCTTTAGCCTCAGAAGGAATTAGCTTGGGCAGAAATCCTCTTGCAGCCTACAAAGAAGGGGGGGGATGATAAAATCTTTGTCCTGTTGAAAATCTGTTGCTGCTTTTCATGTGAGAGGAGTAGGGGGGAAGAGGAGTTGGGGGGCGAAGAGGAGTTAGGGGGAAGGAGGAGTTCTCCATTCCAGCCTGTCTGCCTCAAGTGCTTCTCCCTCAGAGGTCTGCTTCCCTCCTTCATTATATATCAAATAGAATTAAGGTCCTTTTTTCCCCCCCTCATTCTCACTCCTTTGGGATTCTCTTTTCACTCTTTCCTTAGGGCTTTACTAAAGCACCCTCCTGCTGCTGGTTTTCCAGGCCAAAAAGAGCATTCTCTCTTCCCCCTCCCCCCAGACCCCCAAGGTCTTCAATATAATTCAGAGTGGAGACTGTGGTGCCAGAAGAATGATCCCTTTCTCAAAGAGAGGCTTTTTAACCTTCCCCAGATGGCTTGACCCTGCTTAGCCTTTCTATCCCCATCTCTGAGACCTTCCCTTCTGGCCAGGTTTATTCATAGAATCCCAGGGTGGCTCAGGCTGGAAGGGAGCTCAGAGCTCAGCTCCTCCATGCCCAGGGACACCTCTCAGCTCCACTCAGCTGCTCAAGGCCTCAGCCAGCCTGGCCTTCAGCACCCCCAGCAAGGAGGCAGCCACAGCCTCCCTGGGCAGCCTGTGTCAGGCTCTCACCAGCCTCACACTCAACAGCTTCTTCCTCAGCTCCACTCTGCCCCTGCTCTGCCTCAGCTCCAAACCATTGCCCCTTGGCCTGGCTCCAGGCCCCCTCAGCCAAAGTCTCTCTGCAGCCTTCCTGCAGGATGCCTTCAGCTGCTGGCAGCAGCTCTGAGGTGCCCCTGGAGCCTTCTCCTCTGCAGGCTGCACACCCCCAGCTCCCTCAGCCTGTGCTCCCAGCAGAGCTGCTCCAGCCCTGGGAGCATCTGTGTGGCCTCCTCTGGAGCTGCTCCATCAGGTCCATGTCCTTCCTGTGCTGGGGGCTCCAGAGCTGGATGCAGTGCTCCAGGTGAGGTCTGAGCAGAGCCCAGGGGCAGAATCCCCTCCCAGTGTTTGTTGATGCAGCCCAGGGGGTGATGTACCTCTTAGCTGCCAGCTGTCTGTTGAAAGTGTTCCTGTGGTGCTGATTAAGTGGCTCTGCCACAGCTCTGAGGTGCCCCTGGAGCCTTCTTGTGAAACCTTCTCTGATCCCATTGGAATGTGAGCTGATCACAGCACCACTGCAGCCTTCTCGTGGGTCTTTGCTCCTCATGGTTAGTCTGCTGGCTGATGATCCAGACTCCCTCCCCCCTCCACCCCATCTGATTTGTAGCTTCTAAGCCCTCTGAAAGTCTTGAGCTTGTGTTTACAGCAAGCTTCTCACTGTGGAGGTTTGTTTTTTGCACCAGCTGCTCCTCAGTGCCTGCTGGGTTTGATGAAGAGGCTTGTTAAAGGGAGAGTTTGCCTCAACTGGAGGCTTCTTGGTCCTTCCCCTTAATTTCTGCTTCTCAGAGCACCTCAGAGCTGCTGCAGTGAAATGTGGCCTGATTCCAAAGCAACCCCTTCTGGCAGGGCAGGCTCCTGTTGCTGGCTGGCTGGGGCAGGGTCTCTCACTTGGTGTGACACAAGGACAGGCTGGCCCTGGACACTCCTGGTGCTGAGGGAGAAATTGTTAGTGAGTGTGGAATGCTCATGAGTGATGAGGAGCACTGCAGGCAGCAGGGCATGAGGCACCTCCAGTAGGGCATGAGGCACCTCCAGCAGGGCATGAAGCACCTCCAACAGTCACAGCTGCCCAGAAATCATGGCAGATGCATCAAGTGGCTGTGAAAGAAGAGAAGGCTCCAGGGGCACCTCAGAGCTGCCTGCCAGGACCTGAAGGGATCCTGCAGGAAGGCTGCAGAGACTTTGGCTGAGGGGGTCTGGAGCCAGGCCAAGGGGGAATGGTCACCCAGGGCAGCTCCCACAGCAACACCTCCAGCTGCCTTTGCAATGCCTCCACACAAGGAGACTCCACAACCTCTCTGGCCAGCCTGCTCCAGGCCTCCAGCAGCCTCACCATACACAAGTCTCTCCTCCTCTTGAGGTGGCACCTCCTGGGCTCCAGCTTCTCCCTGCTGCTCCTTGTCCTGGCACTGGGCACCCCCAAGCAGAGCCTGGCACCTGCCTCCTGACCCCCAGCCCTCAGCTATTGATAGACATTGATCAGATCCCCTCTCAGCCTTCTCCTCTCCACACAGCCCCAGGGCTCTCAGCCTTTCTCCACAGCAGAGATGTTCCAATCCCTTCATCATCCTCATAGCCTCTGTTGGACTCTCTCCAGCAGGTCTCTGTCTTTCTTGAGCTGGGGAGCCCAGAGCTGGACACAGCACTGCAGGAGTGGTCTCAGCAGGGCAGAGCAGAGGGGCAGCAGAACCTCCCCAGCCCTGCTGGCCACCCTCCAAGATACTCTTTGCCCTCTTGGCCACAATGTTCCAGGCCCCTCACCATCTCTGTAGCCCTTGGCTGTTGCATCTTCACCCTCTGAAGGATCATTTCTTGCTCATTAGGGTTAGGGTTGGGGTTTTCAATGCACAGAGAGAGTTGTTGGGCACTGGAATATGCTGCCCAGGGAGGTGGTGGAGTCACCCTCCCTGGAGGTGTTCAAGGGGGGACTGGATGTGGCACTTGGTGCCATGGGTTTAGTAGTCATGGGGTGTTGGGTGCCAGGTTGGACTTGATGATCTCTGAGGCCTCTTCCAACCTTCTTGAGTCTGTGAATCTATGGAAGTGGCACAGAAGATGTTTTGTTGCTGAAGGGAGGAGCTGATTGCTTGCACTTCAAACCACAGTGGTCAGATGCTGCTCTGGTGGTCCAAGGAATGCAGCAGGCTGCTGGGAAGTTCATGGTGGAGCACAGTGCTGTAAGGCACCGAAAGGAAGAGTCAGTAACTGTGGTGCCTCAGCCAGGCAGGCAGGGAGAGACTTCAGAGCACGTTGATGCCAACTTGGTGCCTTGGTTTGGTAGTCATGAGGTGTTGGGTGCCAGGTTGGACTTGATGATCTCTGAGGCCTCTTCCAACCTTATGGATTCTGTGATTCCTTTGAAGGAGAGGGAAGTTCCCAAACACTGAGGGGAAAATCTTGGGGGCAATCACACAGCACTTGCAGGATGGCCAAGGGCTCAAGCCCAGCCAGCATGGATTCAGGAAGGGCAGGTCCTGCCTGACCAACCTGATCTCCTTCTATGCCCAGGGGACTGCCTGCTGGATGTGGGGCAGGCTGTGGATGTGGTCTGCCTGCACTTCAGCAAGGCCTCTGACACCATCCCCCACAGCAAACTCCTGGCCAAGCTGTCAGCCCCTGGCTTGGGCAGCAGCACTCTGAGCTGGGGTAGGAACTGGCTGGAGGCTGAGCCCAGAGAGGGGTGGTGAATGGTGCCACAGCCAGCTGGCAGCCAGGCACCAGTGGTGTGCCCCAGGGATCAGTGCTGGGCCCCAGCCTGTTCAGTATCTTTATTGATGATCTGCAGGAGGGCATTGAGTCCAGCATCAGTAAGTTTGCAGATGAGAGCAAGCTGGGGACAGGAGTTGATCTGTTAGAGGTCAGGAGAGCTCTGCAGAGGGACCTTGCCAGGCTGGACAGATGGGCAGAGGCCAAGGGCAGGAGATTGAACACATCCAAGTGCCAGGTGCTGCACATTGGCCACAGCAACCCCAGGCAGAGCTCCAGGCTGGGGGCAGAGTGGCTGAGAGCAGCCAGGCAGAGAGGGACCTGGGGGGACTGGTTGAGAGGAGGCTGAACAGGAGCCTGCAGTGTGCCCAGGGGGGCAAGAAGGCCAAGGGCATCCTGGCCTGCATCAGGAAGAGTGTGGCCAGCAGGAGCAGGGAAGTCATTGTGCCCTGTGCTCAGCACTGCTGAGGCCACACCTTGAGTCCTGTGTCCAGTTCTGGGCTCCTCAGGTCAGGAAAGATGTTGAGCTGCTGGAAGGTGTCCAGAGAAGGGCAAGAAAGCTGGGGAGGGGTCTGGAGCACAGCCCTGTGAGGAGAGGCTGAGGGAGCTGGGGTTGCTTAGCCTGGAGAAGAGGAGGCTCAGGGGAGACCTTCTTGCTCTCTGCAACTCCCTGCAGGGAGGTTGTAGCCAGGTGGGGGTTGGTCTCTTCTGCCAGGCCCCCAGCACCAGAACAAGAGGACACAGTCTCAGGCTGTGCCAGGGGAGGTTCAGGCTGGATGTTAGGCAGAAGTTCTTCCCAGCCAGAGAGATTGGCCATTGGGATGTGCTGCCCAGGGAGGTGGTGGAGTCCCCATCCCTGGAGGTATGTAGGAAGAGCCTGGATGAGGCCCTTGGTGCCATGGTTGAGTTGATCAGATGGTGCTGGGTGATAGGTTGGGCTTGATGATCTCTGAGGTCTCTTCCAACCTGGTTAATTCTGTTCTTCACCCTCTGTAATACTTCTCTGGGAGCAGTGTGGAAGTCCTCTCCTTCGTGCCTGCCACTCCCCCTGTGGGGGCTGTAGAGTGGATTGCTGTAGCAGTGGATTGCAGAGCATGGGAAGCAGTTGAGGGTCTCTCTGTTGTGTATCAAATGCCTCACTGAAGCCCCAGTGCCTCTGGTGCCAAAGCACTCTTGTTTGCTTCCATCCCTGCTTCAGAGGGCACCACAGGTCTAAAAGCTACAGGAGTCATTTTATCCCCCTTAGATGCTTGCAGTTTGGCCCCTGGTATTTGCCAGTGTATGCTGCAGGGTAGGAAGGCTCTGCAGAGAGAGCCTGCACAGCTTCAACCCAGGGGATGAGCTCAGTGGGATGAGGTTTAACCAGACAGGGTGCTGGGTCCTCTGCTTTGCTCACAGCAAGCCCAAGCAGTGCTCCAGGCTTGGGGCAGAATGGCTGGAAGGCAGCAGAAAAGGATTGGATGGCTGAACACGAGCCAGCAGTGTGCCCAGGCGGGCAGGAAGGCCAAGGGCATCCCCTGGCCTGCATCAAACCAGAGTGGGCAGCAGGAGCAGGGCACTGCTGGTGCCTCTGCACTCAGCCCCGGGGAGGCCACAGCTTGAGCACTGGGTTCAGTTCTGGGCACCACAGCACAGGAAAGGCATTGAGGGGCTGGAGAGTGTCCAGAGAAGAGCAACCAGGCTGGGGAGAGGGCTGGAGGCATCACAGGAGGAGCAGCTGAGGGAGCTGGGGGGTTCAGTGTGGAGAAGGCTGAGGGCAGAGCTCATTGCTCCCTGCAGCTCCCTGCAAGGAGGCTGGAGTGAGGCTGGGGCTGGTCTCTTCTCCCAGGCAGCCAGGGACAGGAGGAGAGGCAGTGAGGTGAAGCTGTGCCAGGGGAGGGTGAGGTTGGGCATGAGGAGAAACTCCTTGAGGGAGAGAGTGGTGAGGGGCTGGAACAGGCTGCCCAGGGAGGTGGTGGAGTCCCCATGCCTGGAGCTGCTCAGGAGGCTGCAGCTGTGCTGCTCCAGGACATGGGTTAGTGGCCATGGCAGCTGGGCTGGGCTTGGACTCAGTGATCTGCCAGGTCTGTTGCAGCCTTGGTGAGTGTGTGATTGTGTGTCAGGCAATGCTCTGTCAGTGAAACATTTCCTCTGCTGCTTCAAGGCCTTTCCTTATCCTCTGTCCAGAAGGGAGCTTGAGCTGTGGCTGCCAGCTGAGTTCTGCTGGCTGGTTAGGGCTGCAGTGAGGTCTGAGAGGTCAGGAGGAGCTTTTACTGGAGAGGAGGACTGGGGGAGTTGTGTGCATGTGTCATGAAAGCCACAGAGTGTGGGGGCTGGAAGGGAGCTGCAGAGAGCAGCCAGGCCAAGCCCCCTGCCAGAGCAGCAGCCCCCAGGGCAGCTCCCACAGCAACACCTCCAGCTGCCTTTGCAATGCCTCCACACAAGGGGACTCCACAACCTCTCTGGCCAGCCTGCTCCAGCCCTCTCCCACCCTCACAGCCAAAAAGCTTTCCCTCCTCTTCCCCTGCCACCTCCTCTGCTCCAGCTGCCACCCAGTGCCCCTTGGGCTGTCCTTGCACAGCCCTCAGCACAGCCTGGCTCCCTCCTCCCCACACTGCCCTGCACCTCTTGAGCCCCAGCACTGAGGGCAGCCCTCAGGCTCCTCTGCTCCAAGCTCCAAGCCCCAGCTGCCTCAGCCTGGCCTCCCAGGGAGCTCTTCCACTGCCTGCAGCAGCTTGGGGCTCTGCCATGGCCTCTCAGCTGTATGCTGCACTCTCCACAGACTCTGCCTCTGGCAAGGGTGTCTCAGTTACCTGCACACTGAACTCCTTATTTGCTCCTTCTCCAGGGCTCCTCTTCTCTTGCCCTCTCTGGCAGCTCTGCCCCAGGTGATGGGATGGAAATGTGAGCAGCTCTGCACATGCCATAAGCTGCTGGCAGGAGCTGGGCTGTGCCTTTCTGGTCCAGGAGCAGTAAATGAAATGAACAACAGCAGAGGAGTTCTTGTCAGTGAGGAGGATCTTATCTTCCAGAGGAGCTGCTCTTGCTGAAGGAGCTGCTTCATCTGCATTTTAATAGGGCCTGCTCCCTGGGCCTGGCTGCCTGCTGAGCAGGGCAGCCTGAACGTCTGGACCTTGAGCTAGTGAGAACAAAACCCTACAAACCTCTTGTGGGTTTTTCTTTCCCTCTGGTGTCTGAGAAGTGCCTGAAGGGCCTGGAGCTGCTGGAGGGGGTCCAGAGGAGGCCACCAAGGTGATCAGAGGGCTGGAGACAGGGGACAGGGTGAGAGAGTTGGGGTTGTTCAGCCTGGAGAAGAGAAGGCACCGGGGAGACCTCAGAGCAGCCTCCCAGGACCTGAAGGAGGCTAGAGGAGAGCTGGGAAGAGGCTTTTGCCAAGGGCTGGGAGTGACAGGATGAGAGGGAATGGATTGAAGCTTGAGGAGGGCAGATTGAGGCTGCAGAGAAGGAAGAAATTCTTCCCAGGGAGGCTGGGGAGACTCTGGCACAGGCTGCCCAGGGAGGCTGAGGCTGCCTCCTGCCTGGGGGTGTTCAGCACCAGGCTGGATGAGGCCTTGAGCAAGCTGGGCTGGTGGGAGGTGTCCCTGCCCATGGAGGTGTTCAAGAGGGGATTGGATGTGGCACTTGGAGCCATGGTTTAGTAGTCATGAGGTGTTGGGTGACAGCTTGGGCTGGATGATCTCTGAGGTCCTTTCCAGCCTTATTGGTCCTGTGCTTCTATGTGATAAGCCTCTGCTGAGCCACAGGGACAAAAACCTCTCTGGAGGTTTGCTTTGGGTCATTTTGCTTCCGAACCAGGGAAGCTTCCCAGCACTGCAATGGATCTGTCCTAGAGCCAGGGACAGGCTCAGGTGGCTGAGGGCAGAGCTCTGCACACAAGTTGCTCTCAGTGCTCCCATCCAGGTCTGGGACCCCCACCAGGAGGGACCTGGAGCTGCTGGAGAGGGTCCAGAGGAGGCCACAAAGGTGATCAGAGGACTGCAGAACCTCCCCTGTGGGGCCAGGCTGAGAGAGTTGGGGCTGGAGGAGGAGAAGGCTTCAGGGAGACCTCAGAGCAGCCTCCCAGTACCTGAAGGAGGCTAGAGGAGAGCTGGGAAGAGGCTTTTGCCAAGGGCTGGGCGTGACAGGATGAGAGGGAATGAATTGAAGCTTGAGGAGGGCAGATTGAGACTGGAGAGGAGGAAGAAATTCTTCCCAGGGAGGCTGGGGAGACTCTGGCACAGGCTGCCCAGGGAGGCTGAGGCTGCCTCCTGCCTGGGGGTGTTCAGCACCAGGCTGGATGAGGCCCTGAGCCACCTGTGCTGGTGGGAGGTGTCCCTGCCCCTGGCAGGGGGTTGGAACCGGAGGATCTTCGAGGTCCCTTCCAAGCCAGAGCATTCCCTGATCCCTTGAGCTGTTGTCCCACGTTTCAGTCCCTGGCCTCAGGTTCTCACTGCCTGTGGAGGTGGTTTCAAAGCAGCATGGAACAGGCAGTGAGCAGCAGCTGCGTGTTCCCAGGGGGCATCTCCCCTGGCTGGGGTTTGGAGCCTCATTCCTCTGTGCTCTTCCCTGTGGCTGTGCAGAGATGCCAGGCCCCTTGCTGCTCTCTGTTGTGGGGCCGTCTCTTCTTGTCTTCAGAGGCAAGCTGCTGTGGGTTTGTTGCCAGGCTGGCCTGCAGCAGGAGCAGTGGTGGTGCTTGGTTGTCCAGGTGCATTCCAGGTGTCTGTGTGTGTTGTGTTTCGTATCTGAAGCTGAGATGGGGAGAAAAGGGGAAGACCCCAAGTCTGAGGAGGCTCTTGGCTGCCATGTGCTGGGGAAGCCCCCAGGGTGTTTGCTGAGCAGGTGGATCACAGTGTAAAAGGTGAAAGGCTTTGCAGCAGGCAGTGCTGCAGGCAAATGAGTGCCTGGGCCACACAGCTCAGCAGGCAGCCCTGCTGCCTCAGTAGCAAATCCACTTCCAGGGCTCTTGATTTAAACTGTTGGCATTATGGCAGAGCTGGGCAGGTGGAGCAGCTGAGGGGGAAACCTATTCTCCTGCAAGGGAGGGGGAAACTCACCCCACAGCACACTGCTGGCCAAGCTGTCAGCCCCTGGCTTGGGCAGCAGCACTCTGAGCTGGGGTAGGAACTGAGAGAGTGGTGGTGAATGGTGCCACATCCAGCTGGCAGCCAGGCACCAGTGGTGTGCCCCAGGGATCAGTGCTGGGCCCCAGCCTGTTCAATATCTTCATTGATGATCTGGAGGAGGGCACTGAGTCCAGCATCAGTAAGTTTGCAGATGAGAGCAAGCTGGGGGCAGGAGTTGATCTGTTAGAGGTCAGGAGAGCTCTGCAGAGGGACCTTGCCAGGCTGGACAGATGGGCAGAGGCCAAGGGCAGGAGATTGAACACATCCAAGTGCCAGGTGCTGCACATTGGCCACAGCAACCCCAGGCAGTGCTCCAGGCTGGGGTCAGAGTGGCTGGAGAGCAGCCAGGCAGAGAGGGACCTGGGGGGACTGGTTGAGAGGAGGCTGAACAGGAGCCTGCAGTGTGCCCAGGGGGCCAAGAAGGCCAAGGGCATCCTGGCCTGCATCAGGAAGAGTGTGGCCAGCAGGAGCAGGGAAGTCATTGTGCCCTGTGCTCAGCACTGCTGAGGCCACACCTTGAGTCCTGTGTCCAGTTCTGGGCTCCTCAGTTTAGGAAAGATGTTGAGCTGCTGGAAGGTGTCCAGAGAAGGGCAAGAAAGCTGGGGAGGGGTCTGGAGCACAGCCCTGTGAGGAGAGGCTGAGGGAGCTGGGGTTGCTTAGCCTGGAGAAGAGGAGGCTCAGGGGAGACCTTCTTGCTCTCTGCAACTCCCTGAAGGGAGGTTGTAGCCAGGTGGGGGTTGGTCTCTTCTGCCAGGCCTCCAGCCCCAGAACAAGAGGACACAGTCTCAAGCTGTGCCAGGGGAGGTTCAGGCTGGATGTTAGGAAGAAGTTCTTCCCAGCCAGAGAGATTGGCCATTGGGATGTGCTGCCCAGGGAGGTGGTGGAGTCCCCATCCCTGGAGGTGTTCAAGAGGGGACTGGATGAGGCCCTTGGTGCCATGGTTGAGTTGATCAGATGGTGCTGGGTGACAGGTTGGACTGGATGATCTCTGAGGTCTCTTCCAAGCTGGTTAATTCTATTCCATTCTATTCAACCTCCATGTGTGAAACTCAGCCAATGCCTTCCAACAACTCTCAGGCTCAGTCCCATCCCATCCTGTTGCATCCTCAGCTGCAGCAGCTGAGCTGAAATGCTCTCTCCCTACGAGCCCCACTTCGAGTCATTAATCCCTCAGGCCCAAGTGAAGCTTTCCCAGCTCCCTGAGGGCTTCTTGTAAGGTCATGCTACCCTTTATGCTGTTAAGAAAGGGAAAGTAAAGAGTTGCTCTTCTCTTACTGCAGCTGCTTTGGAGAGGCTTGGGGTTGGGGTTGGGGTTTTTTCCTCCCCTTGCTGCTGTTTGGGTTCTGAGCAGTGGACTTGCAGCAGGACCTAATGAAAAGGCTTGAACTTACTAATGCTGGCTGGAATGTGAGTGGGAATAACTGCCTTGCCTTCTGCCCAGGGCTCAGCCTGGTTTTGGCTGGAGTTCAGGCTGTCTCCCAAGCTCTGCTGGGAGTGGACCTGAGCTGCCCAGAAGGGAGGGTACCGGGGGGGGGGTGGGTGGGGTGGGGTGTCGGGGTGGGGGAGTTGGTTCTGGCTGCTGTTGAATTGAGGAGTGGGTTTCTTGCTCTGATTTCACTGCTGCTTGGTTTTTGTTTGTAGAGCCAGAATGAAGACTGGGGAGGTTTGTCTGAGGATATCTTATGATTAAGAGCAATCTAAAGGCAGTAGCCCTGTGTGAGCCCCCAGCCAAGCGCTTGGTAACTACCCAGAGTCCCGTCTCGGTGGCATGGACGGAGCGGGTGCTATGCACAGACTGCTGCACGTGGGGCTAAGCCCTGGCAAGGGTCCAGAGCAGGGTGGGGGGAAGAAAACAAACCAGGGTGATGGGCTTAACCTTCCTGCAACACCTGCATGATGGTCCCTGAGGAAGTGCTTGGAGTGCCTCCCTTTCTCTTTGCCTCCCCCCCCACCCCCACCCCCTACTAACCGCATCCACGGCGAGCCCCTCTGGCTCCTCCCAGCTCTGCCTGGTGGTGATTCAAGGTGGGGAGGGCAGGGTAGAGGCGTGGGGAGCACAGCTAACAGCTCAGCAGGGGTTTGGCTGCCTCCACTGACCACCAGCCCGGGTTGTTCCCCGGGGCACGGAGCTGCTGCCGGCCGCCGTGCCGAGGCCGAGCGGGGCTGGGGAGCGGCGGCCGCCGCATGCCGCCGCGCAGCTCCCCGGCGTGCCCCGCAGCGGCTGCTGTGGGCCCCGCAGCCCCAGTGGAATCCCTCGGGGCAGCCCCGCTGTGGTGCAAAGGTAAGAGCTTCTTTTCCCTCAGGGCCCCCAGCTGCAAGCAGGCAACAGCAGCATTCAGCTGCTGGAGGGGAGGCCAGGCCGCTGCGCAGGGGAGCCCCCGGGGAAGGAGCGGCGGAGGAGGGAGGGAGGGAGGGAGGGAGGTTGGCAGCGCTGGAGCTGGGGCTGCAGGCAGGGAGAGCTGAGCTCAGCTGCAGCTTTGGCAGGGTTTGGCTCCCAGGCAAAAGGAAGTCATTCTCCTAGGCAAACAATGGCTTGTGGCATGTTGAAAAGCAAGAGCACTGCTGCTGTCTGGGGGGGGGGGGGGGGGGGGGGGTCCCCACACAAAGGCTGCCAAGGGTCTGAGAGAGTCTTGAAGGTGTCCAGAGAAGGGCAAGAAAGCTGGGGAGGGGTCTGGGGAACAGCCCTGTGAGGAGAGGCTGAGGGAGCTGGGGTTGCTTAGCCTGGAGCAGAGGAGGCTCAGGGGAGACCTTCTTGCTCTCTGCAACTCCCTGCAGGGAGGTTGTAGCCAGGTGGGGGTTGGTCTCTTCTGCCAGGCCCCCAGCACCAGAACAAGAGGACACAGTCTCAAGCTGTGCCAGGGGAGGTTCAGGCTGGAGGTGAGGAGAAAGTTCTTCACAGCAAGAGAGTTGTTGGCCCTTGGGATGTGCTGCCCAGGGAGGTGGTGGAGTCCCCATCCCTGGAGGTGCTCAAGAGGGGATTGGATGTGGCACTTGGTGCCATGGTTTAGTTAAGTCATGAGGTGTTGGGTGACAGCTTGGACTGGATGATCTCTGAGCTCTTTTCCAACCTGATTGATTCTGTGATGTGTGAGGCAGTGGGCAGGAGCTAACAGCTTGTTTGCTGAACAGACCTGTAGGGAAGGGCTCAGGCTGGAAGGCAGCTCAGAGCTCAGCTCCTCCAAGCTCCCCACCGTGCCCAGGGACACCTCTCAGCTCCACTCAGCTGCTCAAGGCCTCAGCCAGCCTGGCCTTCAGCACCCCCAGCAAGGAGGCAGCCACAGCCTCCCTGGGCAGCCTGTGCCAGGCTCTCACCAGCCTCACACTCAACAACTTCTGCCTCAGCTCCACTCTGCCCCTGCTCTGCCTCAGCTCCAAACCATTGCCCCTTGGCCTGGCTCCAGACCCCCTCAGCCAAAGTCTCTCTGCAGCCTTCCTGCAGGATGCCTTCAGCTGCTGGCAGCAGCTCTGAGGTGCCCCTGGAGCCTTCTCATGAAAGCTGGTGTGATCACAGCCTCCCTGGGCAGCCTGTTGCACAGCAGCCAACCATCCCTGTGTCAAAGCAGAGTCTCTTGCCAGACTTTGGACATCCTCTCCAGGGAGGGAACCTCAGTGCTGCAGCTTGATGCTTGGTTTGGTTTCTAACCCTCTCTCAGCAGGGTGATTGCTGCTGCTTCCCCTCCTCCTCCTGGTTCCATCAGCACAAGGCCATGGCTGCAGGGGAATCCCTGGGTGCAAAGTGCCAGCCCCAGCCTGTGGGCTCACCTGAGAGGCAGCCCAGTGTTTGCCAGGGGCTGGGGTCCAGCTTCCCCTCACCCCCCAGGGGCTTTGCTTCATGCAGGGGTGGTGCTGGGCTGGGGACAGCCACCAAGGTCAGGCTTGGAGTTCCTCACTGCTGGCTGCTGAGGGGCAGCAGCACCTCCCAGAGGGTTCCCGCCTCTGGTCCAGCAGGTCAAAGCAGCAGCTGAGCAGCAGGGAGCAGCCCCTGGCCCCCATCCAGTTCCAGCACAGGAGGCTGCCACTAATGCCCTTAGAGCTGCTTTGGAGGGGGAGGCAGGCAGGCAGGGCTGATCTGCCAGCTCCTCCTGCTCTGCTCTCTGGAGTGCTGCTGTAGAGCCACAGTGTGTGCATGTGCTGGGATGTGGTGCTGAGCACCTCTGCCTTGATGCCTGTTGCTGCCCCAGGCTCTAGCTGAGTGCTGTGGGCACCAATCTGCAGCAGCCTGGAGGAGTTCTCTTTGTCCTTGCTGCACAGGGAGCTGCAGACAAGACCTTGTCCCAGAGCTGCCATGGCTGGAGCTTTGTTCTTGGTGTTTGAGCAGCAGCACAATGACCCTTTGAACATGGAGCCATAGAATGGGTTGGGTTGGAAGGGAGCTCCAGAGGGCCTCCAGCCCAACCCCCTGCCTCAGCAGGGACATCCTCCACCACAGCAGCTTGCTCACAGCCTTCTCCAGCCTCCCCTTGAACAGCTGCAGCCATGGAGCCTCAGCTCCCTCCCTGGGCAACCTGGTGCAGTGTGGCAGCAGCCTCCTGGGGCAGAGCTTGTTCCTCACAGCCAATCTCCATCTGCTCTGCTCTCCTTTCAAACCCTTGCCCCTGCTGCTGTCCCTGCAGGTCTTTGGGCACAGTCCCTCTGCAGCCTTCTTGGAGCCCCTTCAGGTCCTGGCAGGCAGCTGTGAGGTCTGCCTGGAGCCTTCTCCTCTGCAGGCTGCACACCCCCAGCTCCCTCAGCCTGTGCTCCCAGCAGAGCTGCTCCAGCCCTTGGAGCATCTTGGTGGCCCTCCTGGCCTCACTCCAGCAGCTCTGTGTCCATGCAGTTCCTTTGCCAGTCAGGAATATGGCTCAGCACTTTGTTTTCAGTGCAGGCTGAGATGAGGGTTGAGCAGTGAGGGCAGGTTGGAGGTTCAAGTCCCCTTTTGTGCTTCTGTATTCAATGCCAACATGTTTGGAGCTGTAGCAGGAATCCCAGCAGCCCAGGGGGCCAAGGTGGTGGAGTCCCCAGCCCTGGAGGTGTTCAGGAAGAGCCTGGATGAGGCCCTTGGTGCCGTGGTTGAGTTGATCAGATGGTGCTGGGGGATAGGTTGGACTGGGTGAGCTCTGAGGTCTCTTCCAACCTGGCTCATTCTGTTCTATCCAGAGAGCTTCTCTGCAGCTGTCCCTGAGCTGTCTGGGCAGAGCTGCTGCCACTGTGTCTGGTCCCTGCAGGGTGATGTTGACTGCTGTGGGGTAGGGATGAGGTTCCTGGGCCTGGCAAGCTCCTGGCAAGCTCCTGCCAAGCTTCCAGCATCGTTGGCTTGGGCTTTTGTGATGTCATGGGAGCTGAGACTTTTACCATGCAGCAGCTGAAATGCCTGGAGAGGCTCAGAGCAGCTGCTGGAAGTCAGGGCAGGTCTCTGGGCTCTGTTGGCAGGCTGCTGTGGCTCTGGGGGGTGGGTTGCAAAGCCTGCCCCAGGGGAGAGGGGCAGTGCCACTCAGATGTGTGTTGTGCACCTGTCAGGAGGTGTGTGCTGGGGCTGTGTGGGGCTGGTGCCCCTCTGAAGCACTGCTGCTGCCCTGGGCATGCCCTCAGCCCTCTGCAGGCCACTGGTGCTCATGCAAGCACAGCCCACTGCTGGCTGCCCAGCTCACCTCTCAACGACCTGGCTGCCACTGCTCCTGCCAAGGCAGGCTACAGGGCAGCAGCAGCCAGAAGCAGGGCAAGCTTGGCCTGCTGGAGCGGCCTCAGGCACTCCCTGGGCTCTCTGCAGCTACTCTCTGAGCAGCTGGGCTGCTGCTGCACTGCCCTGGCCTGGTGCAGCGCACAGCCTGTCCCCAGGGTGTGTGCTGGCAGCAGCTCACTTAGCCCTGTGCCCTCGCTCTGACAGCAGCCAGCATGCAGGGCAGAGGGGAGAGGAGAGCAGAGCATGCTGTGGGCCCCAGCAGGCAGGGCAGAGGGGAGAGGAGAGCTGCAGAGCAGCACAGGGCTGCTGTGGGCCCCAGCATGCAGGGCAGAGGGGAGAGGAGAGCTGCAGAGCAGCACAGGGCTGCTGTGGGCCCCAGCAGGCAGGGCAGAGGTGAGAGGAGAGCTGCAGAGCAGCACAGGGCTGCTGTGGGCCCCAGCATGCAGGGCAGAGGGGAGAGGAGAGCTGCAGAGCAGCACAGGGCTGCTGTGGGCCCCAGCAGGCAGGGCAGAGGGCAGAGGAGAGCTGCAGAGCAGCACAGGGCTGCTGTGGGCCCCAGCAGGCAGGGCAGAGGGGAGAGGAGAGCTGCAGAGCAGCACAGGGCTGCTGTGGGCCCCAGCAGGCAGGGCAGAGGGGAGAGGAGAGCTGCAGAGCAGCACAGGGCTGCTGTGGGCCCCAGCAGGCAGGGCAGAGGGGAGAGGAGAGCTGCAGAGCAGCACAGGGCTGCTGTGGGCCCCAGCATGCAGGGCAGAGGGGAGAGGAGAGCTGCAGAGCAGCACAGGGCTGCTGTGGGCCCCAGCAGGCAGGGCAGAGGGCAGAGGAGAGCTGCAGAGCAGCACAGGGCTGCTGTGGGCCCCAGCAGGCAGGGCAGAGGGCAGAGGAGAGCTGCAGAGCAGCACAGGGCTGCTGTGGGCCCCAGCAGGCAGGGCAGAGGGGAGAGGAGAGCTGCAGAGCAGCACAGGGCTGCTGTGGGCCCCAGCAGGCAGGGCAGAGGGGAGAGGAGAGCTGCAGAGCAGCACAGGGCTGCTGTGGGCCCCAGCAGGCAGGGCAGAGGGCAGAGGAGAGCTGCAGAGCAGCACAGGGCTGCTGTGGGCCCCAGCAGGCAGGGCAGAGGGCAGAGGAGAGCTGCAGAGCAGCACAGGGCTGCTGTGGGCCCCAGCAGGCAGGGCAGAGGGGAGAGGAGAGCTGCAGAGCAGCACAGGGCTGCTGTGGGCCCCAGCAGGCAGGGCAGAGGGGAGAGGAGAGCTGCAGAGCAGCACAGGGCTGCTGTGGGCCCCAGCAGGCAGGGCAGAGGGGGCAGAGGGGAGAGCTGCAGAGCAGCACAGGGCTGCTGTGGGCCCCAGCAGGCAGGGCAGAGGGGAGAGGAGAGCTGCAGAGCAGCACAGGGCTGCTGTGGGCCCCAGCAGGCAGGGCAGAGGGGAGAGGAGAGCTGCAGAGCAGCACAGGGCTGCTGTGGGCCCCAGCAGGCAGGGCAGAGGGCAGAGGAGAGCTGCAGAGCAGCACAGGGCTGCTGTGGGCCCCAGCAGGCAGGGCAGAGGGCAGAGGAGAGCTGCAGAGCAGCACAGGGCTGCTGTGGGCCCCAGCAGGCAGGGCAGAGGGCAGAGGAGAGCTGCAGAGCTGCAGCAGGCAGCAGAGGGGAGAGGAGAGCAGGGGGCTGCTGTGGGCCCCAGCAGCACAGGGCAGAGGGGAGAGGAGAGCTGCAGAGCAGCACAGGGCTGCTGTGGGCCCCAGCAGGCAGGGCAGAGGAGAGCTGCAGAGCAGCACAGGGCTGCTGTGGGCCCCAGCAGGCAGGGCAGAGGGAGAGCTGCAGAGCAGCACAGGGCTGCTGTGGGCCCCAGCAGGCAGGGCAGAGGGAGAGAGCTGCAGAGCAGCACAGGGCTGCTGTGGGCCCCAGCAGGCAGGGCAGAGGAGAGAGGCAGAGCAGCACAGCACAGGGCTGCTGTGGGCCCCAGCAGGCAGGGCAGAGGGGAGAGGAGAGCTGCAGAGCAGCACAGGGCTGCTGTGGGCCCCAGCAGGCAGGGCAGAGGGCAGAGGAGAGCTGCAGAGCAGCACAGGGCTGCTGTGGGCCCCAGCAGGCAGGGCAGAGGAGAGCTGCAGAGCAGCACAGGGCTGCCCCAGCAGGCAGGGCAGAGGAGAGCTGCAGAGCAGCACAGGGCTGCTGTGGGCCCCAGCAGGCAGGGCAGAGGAGAGCTGCAGAGCAGCAGGGCTGCTGTGGGCCCCAGCTGCAGAGCAGCACAGGGCTGCTGTGGGCCCCAGCATGCAGGGCAGAGGGGAGAGGAGAGCTGCAGAGCAGCACAGGGCTGCTGTGGGCCCCAGCAGGCAGGGCAGAGGGCAGAGGAGAGCTGCAGAGCAGCACAGGGCTGCTGTGGGCCCCAGCAGGCAGGGCAGAGGGCAGAGGAGAGCTGCAGAGCAGCACAGGGCTGCTGTGGGCCCCAGCAGGCAGGGCAGAGGAGAGCAGAGAGCAGCACAGCTGCAGAGCCCCAGCACAGGGCAGAGGAGAGCTGGGCCCCAGGGCTGCAGGGCCCCAGCAGGGGCAGAGGGCAGAGAGGAGCTGCAGAGCAGCACAGGGCTGCTGTGGGCCCCAGCAGGCAGGGCAGAGGGCAGAGGAGAGCTGCAGAGCAGCACAGGGCTGCTGTGGGCCCCAGCAGGCAGGGCAGAGGGCAGAGGAGAGCTGCAGAGCAGCACAGGGCTGCTGTGGGCCCCAGCAGGCAGGGCAGAGGGCAGAGGAGAGCTGCAGAGCAGCACAGGGCTGCTGTGGGCCCCAGCAGGCAGGGCAGAGGGCAGAGGAGAGCTGCAGAGCAGCACAGGGCTGCTGTGGGCCCCAGCAGGCAGGGCAGAGGGCAGAGGAGAGCTGCAGAGCAGCACAGGGCTGCTGTGGGCCCCAGCAGGCAGGGCAGAGGGCAGAGGAGAGCTGCAGAGCAGCACAGGGCTGCTGTGGGCCCCAGCAGGCAGGGCCCAGGGGAGCTGCAGCTGGGCCTGGGGGTGCTGGGGGTGCTGTGGCCCTGGGGCTGTGCAGGCAGGGCAGCAGGCAGGCCTGGGGCCGAGTGGCTGGGGCAGGGCTGCTGTGTGGCTGCTGATCCGTGTGTAAGCTCTGTGCTTTCTCTCGCAGCCACGCCATGAGTACTTTAATGTGCCAGTGTACTAAAGGGCTTCCTCCAGCATGCATGCAGAGCTGCAGAGGAGATAGACCTGTGTCTCCCTCATCACCACATTGCCATCAGCTTGCTGAAGCCACTCATCTCCAGCCTAACAGAGTGCCACCACCATCCCCTGCTGTTGGCCTTCCCTCTCCCCGCCTCTGTTGGAGTCTCTGTGTCTTGCCCTGTGTCTCCTCCCAGCAGAGCCTCTGCTCCTCGGCCTGCAGCTTCCCTCTCTTGTCGTCTGCGGGCTTCAGGGCCCTGAGCTGAAGCTCTCTGGGCTGCTCCAGCTGCCCCTGCAGCAGTGCTTGAGCTGTGTGTGGCTGGCCGAGTGGCTGTGGGGTTGCGGCGGGCGGTGCCAGGCTGCGGCTGCGTGCAGAGCCCCCGGTGCAGGAGCGGCAGCCTGTGCCTGGGTGTGCCAGGCGCTGCTGTGGGCACCCCTTCCACTGAGGCTGAGCCCCCGTGGAGAGGAGGAGCTGCTGAGGGCAGAGAGAGCAGAAGCCGCAGCAGTGCTGTGGCAGCCATGAGCCAGCTGCTCCTCAGGGAGGGACCCAGCTGAGTGCTTTGGGCCAGGGCTGGGAGGGACTTCAGATCCCTTTGAGGTCTGTCTCCTCCGAGTGGCACCCCCAGCTGGGAGTGCAGACCAGCCTGGCTGGCAGAGAGCTGTCCCCAGGAGGAGGAGCCCCAGTGCCTCGCAGTGCAGTGGTGTGGGCAGAGCCGGGGGCACCTGGTGCGTCTCAGAGCAGTCTGTAACCTGAAGCGGTGCTGCTCTGGCAGCCGGTGTGGCTGGCAAGGGAGCTGCCCCCAGCCAGCTGCAGCAGGAGGGGTGCCGAGGCGCCGCCCGTCCGGCTGGCAGAGCAGGGGGCAGCTGGGCGGCTCAGCCCCAGACCCGGGCCTGCTCCTGCTGCAGCGCTGTGGCTTCCCAGGGAAGCAGCTGGCGGGGAGCGGGGCTCCTTGCCCAGGCCCGCGTGTGGCTGTGCGGCACCCCCGGGGCGGCTCCGAGCGTCCGCTTCAGCCCGCGCTGCCCTGCGCCGGGCTGGGGCCGGGCCCGGGCTCTGCTGCTTGCTGCCGCCTGACAGGGTCATGAGGGAGCTCTCTCCTGGCATGTCTCCAATAAAGTACTGCATGCACTTGTGGCTCATGTGGATTCCTTTCCCTCCCCTCCTCTCACCCGCGTCCCGTTCCAGCTGTGCCTTGCTTGCCGTGGGTGAGCGTGAGCTGCAGGCAGGGAGGGCTGCTGCGGGGGCCGGGTTGGACGCTTCCTGAGGCACAGGACCTGAGCGAAACAGGACAGAATCGGCTCCTAGGGCTGCCAGAAGGGGTGGCTTGGCTCCTCTGGCCGCTCCTCTGGCGGTGCTGACTGTGCACAGCAGGAGGCAGGGTCTGCCCCCAGGCCCCTGCTCTGGGCTCGCAGAAGTCAAACCTCCCTGGGTGGTGCCGCTGGGCAGGTAGCTCAGGGCCTGGGGATGCTTTGCTCTGTGCTCCCCCTTAGCCGGAGGCCCTGAGGGACTTGGTGGGAGCTGATCCGTGCCTGAGCCTCTGAGCTGCTCTAGAAACAGCAGCAGGGCCCTGCTGCTCTTCCTCAGAGCTCCTGGGCACCTTTTCCCCTCAGGGGAGGCAGACAGTACCTTGTTTCACCACCCCCCAGCCACTGCCCACTGCTGCCTCTGGCAAGCTTGGTCATGGCAAATGCTTTTGAGCCCCTGAAGTGCTGGAGAAGTGAGATCCTGTCGAAGCCCTTGGAGTTTTCCTGCTGTAGGGAAGGGTGTAGGAGGTTTTTTTGGGGGGGGATGGGTTTGGTGTCCTCTCAAGCTGTGGATACAGTGTGTGGGTTCTACCCCAAAGGTGCTGCAGAGCCTTCCCTTCTCTCCTCTGGGTGTTCAGCCACCCAAGCCTCCTCCTGCCTTCACCCAGGGGCTGTGCAGTCCTGGGCAGTTAGGGTTTTACCTCAGAGGGAGCAGGTTTGCTGTGTCTTTAAATCACCCCAGTGCCGGGGTTCCAGTCCTCACTTGCCTCTCTCTCCTGCCATTTCTCATTTGCTGCTGGGGCTCTGGGAGCTCTGAGCCCTCCGAGCTGCCTTGCTCCAAGCACTGCCTGGCTCCCAGGTCCCTCCAGCACTCCATCACCTCAGCCCTGAGCTGAAGGCAGCTTGTGAGCTTGCCCCAGGGGTGCCAGAGCCAATGTTCTGCTGTGAAGTGCAGGGCTTCAGGTGTCTCATGCTGGCTGTTGTGAGAAGCACATTTAGAAAGCAACTGAAGAACAATTTGTGTCTGCTGCCTTAACTCTTCTCTGCCTTTTTTTCCCCCCTGCTCCATGCCCTGGCTTGGTGTAGGATGCTAAAGTAAGTCTGGTTCATCATCTGGGTACCTACAGGTGGCTAGCATCTCCCTCAGGACACAGCATCCCTGTGGCCCTGCAGTGTGGTGTTGGTCACCATGGCACAGGGCAGCCTGGTGGTGCTGGTGAGGCTGCTGTGGGGCATGGCCAATACCAAAAGGGGGCTGGGAAAGCCTTGGGAATTCTGTGGGGAGCCCATCCTGAAGGAAGCTGCTCGAGGTTAGGGGGAGCCTGGAGCTCCCTGCCTGCTGGGGGCCAATGCACTTGCACCCCTCACCCTTCCTTGCCTGCTGCAGGGGTCAGCTTGTTGCAGCTTCAGGGAGGCGTTTGGGGTGGAAGAGACCTCTGAGGTCACCGAGTCCAACCAGGGCCACGGAGCCCTGTCCCCAAGTGCCAGGGCCAGAGGCTCCTGGAACACCTGCAGGGATGGGGGCTGCAGCACCTCCCTGGGCAGCCTGTGCCAGTGCCCGGCCCATGGCAGTGAAATCCAGAGGGAAGAGGCTTGGCTTGCAGAGGAGCTGCCAAAGCAGCCTGCTCTGGGGAGCCAGGGCTTGGCCGTGGCCCTGCCCTGCCTCTGCAGCCGGGCTGCTGGCTGCGGGCGCAGCGCTGAGCCCGCCCGAGGCTGTACCCACGGCCTGGCTGCGTGAGCTGAGCGGGGGGGGGGGCAGCGGTGACCCCCGGGGGATGCTGTGTCCTGCTCCCGTCACCCATCTCCTGCAGCCATCGCTTTGTTCTCCCCTAGCAGGCTGCTCTCAGACCCTCCGACCCTTCACCAGGCCAGTCCCTGACTGCGCTGCAAGCTGCTCCCTCCCCGCTCCCTCTGCCTGCCCCGGGGCTGCGCCCTGGGCCCCGCGGGTCCATCGCTTTGGCATGCTTAAGGACACTAAACTCCAGCAGCCCTGCCTGGGGAGCCCGGCAAGGAACGAGCGGCCCTTGGGGCTAACACCACCCCCACCCCCCGCTGCCAGCTGCCCCGCTGGGATACTTGGCTGCCTTTGAGCCTTCCCTAGCACCTGCACCTCCCCCTTGAGCCCCGCTCGGCAGCAGGTGCGGCAGCACCGAGGCCATTCACCAGTCTCCACTTTTCCCTCCCCAGGAAGCAGAGACCCCTCGTAGTGTACTTGAAGAGATTGGATTGACCTAAACCTCCCGTGCAGCTGCTGCCGCCCCCGTGTCCCACCCTCTCGGTGTCCACTGCCTCCATTCTCCTGTCTAGCTAATGGTGTCAGATGCTGTCTGTCTGTCTGTCTGTCAGTCGTTCCTGTCCTGCTAAGCTGCTTCCTTCAGGCCTACAAGAGAGGAACCTCCTCGGAGGAAACAACCGACCCACCGAAAGGGAGCCGGGAGCCAGCGCTGGAAGCCGAGGAGGCAGCGGGGCTCGGCCGGGGCTGGAGGGCCTGCCCTGGCTGCCTGGCAGCGCAGCTGCGCTTGGCCTCCCCACTGTACCGCGGGCTTTGGTGAAGCCTGCCTCACTTGAGGAAGCACCCAAGCCCCAGGCTGGCACGGCACAGCTGCCCCAGGCTGGCACGGCACAGCACAGCTGCCCCAGGCTGGCGTGGTGCAGCTCCTCCAGGCCGGCACAGCACAGCTGCCTCAGGCTGGCACGGCACGGCACAGCTGCCCCAGGCTGGCACGGCACAGCACAGCTGCCCCAGGCTGGCATGGTGCAGCTCCTCCAGGCCGGCACAGCACAGCTCCTCCAGGCTGGCATGGTGCAGCTCCTCCAGGCTGACACGGCACAGCTCCTCCAGGCTGGCACGGCGCAGCTCCTTCAGGCTGGCACGGCACAGCTGCCCCAGGCTGGCACGGCACAGCTTCTCCAGGCTGGCATGGTGCAGCTTCTCCAGGCTGGCATGGCGCAGCTGCCCCAGGCAGGAGGAGCTCCAGGACGGGGCCAGCCCCCGGCTGTGATGCTGTGCACGTTGTTTATGCAACCAAAGACTTGCCCCCGGTGTCGGCCCCCACTCCTCCGAGAGCGCTGCCGGTTGCAGCTCCTGCAGCCAGGTGGAAATGGCCTTTCCTCGGGGGCTTTCTGGCCCCTGTCTGTTTCGCTCCTGAATTGATCATGATACCAAAGAATCCTGCTGGCACCCGCTGAGCCCTGGACAGGACTGGCAAGGAGGGGAGGCTGCAAGCAAGCTGCCCCCAGGCAGGAAGCTGGGAGGAGGTGCGGCTGCCCGGAGCAAAGCTCTGCAGCCCTGCTGGGGGAGTGCAGGCACATGGAAACCAAATCCAGGCAGGACAAAAGGGAAGTCCTTCTGCAGCTGGGATTGCTGGGAGCAGAAAGGAGGTGCACAATGGGTCCCACAGTGGGCTCCTGCCATTCCATACTCCATGATGCATCTCTGGGGCTGTGCTCTGTGATGCGTCTCTGGGGCTGTGCTCCGTGATGCATCTCTGGTTCTGTGCTCCATGATGCATCTCTGGCTCTGTTCATGATTCATCTCTGGCACTGCTCATGATGCATCTCTGGCTCTGTGCTCCATGATGCATCTCTGGTTCTGTTTATGATCCATCTCTGGTTCTGTTCATGATGCATCTCTGGCTCTGTGCTCCATGATGCATCTCTGGTTCTGTTTATGATCCATCTCTGGTTCTGTTCATGATGCATCTCTGGCTCTGTGCTCCATGATGCATCTCTGGTTCTGTTCATGATGCATCTCTGGTTCTGTGCTCCATGATGCATCTCTGGTTCTGTGCTCCATGATGCATCTCTGGTTCTGTTTATGATGCATCTCTGGCTCTGTGCTCCATGATGCATCTCTGGCTCTGTTTATGATGCATCTCTGGTTCTGTTCATGATGCATCTCTGGCTCTGTGCTCCATGATGCATCTCTGGTTCTGTGCTCCATGATGCATCTCTGGTTCTGTGCTCCATGATGCATCTCTGGCTCTGTGCTCCATGATCCATCTCTGGTTCTGTTCATGATGCATCTCTGGCTCTGTGCTCCATGATGCATCTCTGGTTCTGTTTATGATGCATCTCTGGCTCTGTGCTCCATGATGCATCTCTGGTTCTGTTTATGATCCATCTCTGGTTCTGTTCATGATGCATCTCTGGCTCTGTGCTCCATGATGCATCTCTGGTTCTGTTTATGATCCATCTCTGGCTCTGTGCTCCATGATGCATCTCTGGTTCTGTTTATGATCCATCTCTGGTTCTGTTCATGATGCATCTCTGGCTCTGTGCTCCATGATGCATCTCTGGTTCTGTTTATGATCCATCTCTGGTTCTGTGCTCCATGATGCATCTCTGGTTCTGTCTGTGCTCCATGATGCATCTCTGGTTCTGTGCTCCATGATGCATCTCTGGCTCTGTGCTCCATGATCCATCTCTGGTTCTGTTCATGATGCCTTTCTGGTTCTGTGTTCCATGATGCATCTCTGGGTCTCTTAATGATACATCTCTGGCTCTGTGCTTCAAGATGCATCTCTGGGTCTGTTCTCCATGATGCATCTCTGGGTCTGTTCTCCATGATGCATCTCTGGGTCTGTGTTCTATGATACATCTCTGGTTCTGTTCATGATGCTTCTCTGGTTCTATGCCCCATGATGCAGCTCTGGGTCTCTTAATGATACATCTCTGCTTCTGTTCATGATGCTTCTCTGGTTCTGTTCTCCATGATGCCTCTCTGGTTCTATGCTCCATGGTGCACCTCTGACTGATTCTGAGCTTCTCTTGACCTAGCTGTGCCACTTCCCTTCCACACCCCCGTGTGAGGTGCAGCCTTGCCCGGTGGCTTGCAGCGAGAGCTGTTCCCTGCCAGCTTTGTTCAGTGGAGCCACTGCAAGCCCTGTGGCATGGAGCAGCCTGTGGAAGTCTGAGCAGAGAGGGTTTTTAGCCATTCTAAGCCCAGCCAGTTTCACTCCAGGAGGTTCATCTCTGCCCTTTGAAGTGCCACACTTTGGAGCAGCCAAATTGTGCTGTGTGCCTGCATGGTCCCCGAGGAAGTGAGACTGTTCCCCTCCCTCTCCCCCCCCACTGGCTTCACTCTAGGAGTCAAAGGTTTGGCTTGCTAGGGATCAGCAGTGCCTCCTCCCAACACCTCCCTTGGGGGTGGTGCTAGAAGCCTTTAGCCATCTGGGGAGCTGGGCTGGGGTAGGGCCTGCTGTTAGCTTGGCTCAATGGAACACCCCCCACCCCCCCCCCCCCCCCAGGAAAAGCTCAGTGCTGCCACTTGCAGGCCTCCCCCTGCCCCCCCTGCATTCAGACCCTGGTGTCCTTGTGTGTGGCAACAGCAGGGGTGGGGTGCACCCTCCTGTGGCAGTGCCTGAGAGCTCACAGGGTTGGGATGGGCCTGCTCGTGGCCCTGCTGGGATTTAAACAGGGTGCTAGGGGCTGCTTCTAGCCCAGGGCACAAGAAGCAGGGCTGGAGGAGGAAGGGGCAGCAGAATGCCCCCGTGGGTGGTGGCAGCGGTGCAGTGACCTTAAGCCAAGCCCAAAGCAGCCTCCTCTGCAGTCCCCAAGCTGCCACTGTCCCTCCTGTGTGCTTGGCTGGCTGGAGCCGTGTCGTGGTCGTGACAACCCCCCTGCCCCCTGTCTGTGTCCCCCCCTCGGTTCACTTGTAATAATAAATGTCCATTTTTACACCCCTGCTGTGTCTGGAGGCCCTCAGTGCTGCTGAGCAAAGAAGAGGCCACACAGGGCTGGCTTTAGAAAAGAACAGGGCAGGTTTATTACAGTGCTGGGGCCTGCTCTGGAGCACCTCCTTACAAAAGGGCTGGGGAGGCCGTGGCCAGCAGGAGCGATTTACAGCCACTGGAAGGGGACAGAAAGCAATAAATTAGCAGGGCTGGGGAGGGCCTGGCACAGCCACCCGGGGTGGGGAGGGTGGTCTGGCAGGGGAGGGGGGGGAGGGGGGGGGTGCCACTGCACCTGGAGATCCACACAAAGCCTCAATGCTCAGCTCCTCCCCTGCAGCTGGCAGCCAGGCCCCGCAGCCTCCCCCCCCGCAGGGGCTCCCCCCGCAGGGGCTCCCCCGGCTCTGGTCTCCAGCTCTCTACCCAAGCTGAACCGGTTGCTGCTCTCTGGCAAGGCCTGGGGCTGGGCTGGGCCCTGCCAGCAAATCCCCTTCCTGCTGGGGAGAGGCTGAGCAGGCAGAGCTGGGGGTTGTTGAGGCAAGGGAGCGGGGGCTGCTTGAGTGTCTGCACCTCCATCGCCGCTGCTGCTCTGCCAGAGGCCCTTCCTCAGCCTCCGCTGCTCCCTGGGGGCTGACAGCAGGCTGCTGGCCCCGTGAAGTGCCCCTGGCCCTGGGCTGTGCTGTGTGGCTGTGCCGTGTGCCCTGGCTGCTGGGGGAGCTGGCAGTGGTGCTGGCCTCGGTTTGCTTCACCCAGAGCCTGAGTGAGTGCAGCTGGCAGCACAGTGCTGGAGAGCTGTGGCATAACAGGAGGGGACTGCAACCACGGCAGGCTTGAGGGAAAGCACAAAGCAGCTTCCCTCCTGGGGTGAGGTGAGGAAGACAGTGCAGCTCTTCAGTTGTCTGGCTCAGCCTTGAGGGCACTGTGGGAAGAGCTGAGCCAGGGCAGGCAGCAGCTGGCAGCAGCAGCTGGCAGCAGCAGCTGGCAGCAGGCAGCAGCACCTGGCAGCAGGCAGCAGTGGCAGCTGGCAGCAGGCTCTGGCTCACTTCAGAGCACAGCAGGCCCTGGTAAGCTTCAGGGCAGCTGCTGGGAGCCTGAGCACAGCCTTGCAGCACTGCAGCTGAGAAGGATTCCGAAGGAGAGCTGCAGAGGCAGCTGGGCTGCACCTCAGACCCTCTGCCCCTGAGCACAGAGCAGGGCCAGAGGGCAGCCAAGGCCCGGGCACCGATGCTTGCTGCCCCTCTCTAACAGATGCCAACCTGGCACTCAGCACCAGGGCTGCTGCCACACCTCAGCCCACTGCTGGGAGGGGCCAGGCCTGGTTCCCTGGCACCCAACTGCTGCTGGGCAGTGATGCTGCCTGCACCTACAGCTGTGCCCAGCATCCTTCCCCCTCTGCCACTGCACAGACACAGCCTGGCTGCCCAGCTCAGCTGTGTTCCTCCTGCCAGGGCAGCAGGGTGGGCACAGTGCCCCAGCCAACACCTTGCAGCTGTGGGTGAAGGACTCCTGCAGAATCCAGGTGGGAAGGGAGAATTTTAAGAGCCCCTGCTCGTGGGCAGGCAGCAGAACCAGGCCCTGGGCAGCAGCTCCTTGGCTGTGGCAGATGCAGAGCACCAGCAGCCAGAGCAGCCTGGTCCTGGCCACGGCAAATCCCTTCTGGGGCTCCTCCCCTTTGGAGAAAGAAGAACTAAGCTTAGCAACTTGCAGCCTCTGCAGCTCCAGGCTGCAGGCTCTGAAGCAGCACTGAGAGCTCTCACCTCTGGAGGCAGGAGCCTGGCTGGGCTGCAGGCCTCATGCTGAGCCCTGCAAAGTGTCAGCCCCACAGCAACTCAGTGGCCAAGCGCCTGCTCGGGACAGCCAGCAGCCCTGCACTGCTCCAGCTCTGGGCTCCGGAGCTGAAGCCACAGCCAGCAAAAGCCTTTCAGTCTTTCCATGCACCTCTCAGCAAAGCTCTCTCTCCCTCATTAGAAGAGCTCTGTGGAGCAGCTCAGCTCCCCAGCTCCCCTCACAAAGCCCTGGGGACAAGCAGCCTAATTCCCTGGGGACTGCTCACGTGGCTCTTAAGCGGCTCTTGGGCAGCTCTTGGTCCCTAATCCTGCTTTGCTCATTTCACTCAGCTGCTCACAGGTTCCCACACTGCTGATCTCCCTCACCTCCTGCTCACTGACAGCCTGGCACAGGAGCCACAGTGGCCTCAGCCAGCTCCCTCTCAGCAGGCAGCTTCCACAGCACCAGGCAGTGCCAGGAGGCTGTGGCTGGGCTGCTGGTGGTGTCAGCAGGCTGGAAGTGCCAGCTCAGTTCTGCCCCAGGGAACTCAACCAGAGTGCTGCACAAGCAACCCAACAGGCCAAGGGAGCAGCTGAGAAAGCTCAGGGCAAAGCTGGCTGTGAGGTCAGGAAAACAAAGGTGCTGAGGAAGGTGGTCACAAAGGGCTCAGCCAGAGCAGGGAGTGCTGCCTGGCCCTGGAAGCAGCCTGCAAAGAGAGCTCTCAGTGCCCAGTGATGCAGTGACCTCCAGCTCCTGCCTCTGCCAACAGCCAAACAGCCACAGGAACTAAGCTGCAGTCTGCCCCAGGCTGCAGCTCCCTCAGCCCCTCCTGCCCGTGGGGGGCTGGCTCCAGACTGCCCAAGAGCTGCTCAGGAGAGAAGGGAAGGGAAGCAGCAGCATGCTGGCTGCAGGCTGCACTCAGGAAAGCAGAACCCATCTCTGTTCCAGCCAGAAGCAAAGGACACTGGCCCTCAGCTGGCCAGGGGGACAAACCTCCTGGCTGTGAGGAATGCTGTGCATGCCCAGACCTGCTGCTGGGCTCTGGGTGGCATTGCTGGGCTCAAGGAGCTGCCTGGGGCCACTTCAGGCCTGCTTTAGGCTTCCAGCTGGGGTGGTCTGAGTTGTGTTCTAAAGGCAAGAGCCCCAAGCTCTCTGGGGAGCCTGGAGAGGGAGAGAGGTCTGCAGACCCTTGAGGGCACCTGCAGTGCCCCAGCCTGCTCCCCCCAAGCCCCTAAGGGCACCCAGGTGCCTGAGGGAATGGCTGAGGTTCAGCAGCTGAGGAGAGTCCCTCTGACAGCACCAGCAGCTGCCAGGCTCTGCCCACCTGCAGGTGTTTGGCTCATGCAGCTGCCACTCCAAAAGGCTTCTGCCCTGGTAACCTCATTTCTGTGGCCCCTGCTCTCCACCCTGACCACAGGGCAACCAGGCAGCAGGCAAAAGCAGCCTGGGAGGCCTTGCAGTCCACTCCTCCTCTCCCCAAAGCCCACAGCACTCTCTGAGGGTAGAGACCCTCTGGTTTCTTCAGCCCCCCTGCAAGCATCTCCAGACACCACCTCTCCAGTGCCAGGTGCAGACCCTTCCAGAGCTGCCTCACAAGCTGGTGTGCAGCCAGGAGGTGTGCAAAGCACTGCCCTGCCTCCCTGGAGGCTTACAAGTGCATGGCCTGGGGGAGGAAGGGACTGAGTAAGGCGATTGCTCTCCTGTGGGCTTTTAGCCTACCGCAGTCCCTGCAGGCCCCAAGCTCAGGGGAGGGAGGGCAGCCTGTGAGCACAGAGCTCCTCCTGGGCAAGCACCGTGCAGTCCAACGGCTCCAGATGCCTTCTCTCCAGCTCAGAGCAGCAGCAGAGTCGCTTGGTGGAGGAAGAGGCTGGCCCTGGCCGCAGGCCACCCGGGGCAGCCTCCTCCCCCGGCGGCGGCGTGCCGGGCCGCGGCTCAGGGCCGCTCCGCACCCGCTCCCGGCTGGGGCAGGGGGCGCTGGGCACACGCGGCACAGCAAGAGGCCTCCCCCGGGCAGGCTGCACTCCTCCTGCTCAGCCTCGGGAGGGATCCAGACGCCGCAGAGAGTCGAGAGGGAGGGAGGGAGGAGCTGAGCACTGGACAGTCACACCTGGGACAGGACTTCCACTGGCATTCTCTGAAGCTTAGCACACGACGGGCCAGGTTCCTCGGGCAGGGAGCAACGTCTGCTGGGCAAGAGCTCTTTACGTGGGCCGGGGGTAGCTGCTGCCCTGCCGGCAAGGTGTCAGCTCCGGCCGGGACCTCCCAAGCCCTCACTTGGCTTTGGGGGTGTCGCCGCTCCTCCCTCTGCTGCTCGACCTCTTCTTGCCCCTGCTCCGGGAGCGGGAGGAGCTCCTGCTCCTGCTGCGGGTGGTGCTGCGGCTGCGGCCCCTCCTCCTGCGGCCCCTGCTGCGGGACCTGCGGCGCTCCCTGCTGCGGGAGCGGCCGGAGCGGTGCCGCCTCCTGCTGCGCCGCCGGCTCCTCCGGCGCTCCGCCTCGCCGTTCCTGCGCTGCGAGTGCTCGGGGCTGGGGCTGCCCCTCCGGCGGGCCCTGCCGGAGTGCTCGTCGCGGTGGCTCGCCCTGCTCCTCCGCTCAGAGTTCTTAGCCAGCTGGCCAGTCCGCTCGGGGAGGCTCGGATGTCCCTGTTGGCCTCCCAGAACTCGTTGTTGGGGTTCTTGAAGACGTGAAGGAAGTTGCAGTGCTTCCCCCTCGGACACTTCTGCCTCTCGAACAAGCCTGCGGCAGACCAGGAGGGGCTGGGTTAGGAAGCACACCTGGCCGAGCCCTGCCTGCACCAGCTGCTGACTGCCAAGCAACTGAGCTGCCCCAGTGCAAGGACACAGAGCTGCTGGAGCGAGCCCAGAGGAGGCCACAGAGACGAGCCAAGGGCTGGAGCACAGGCTGAGGGAGCTGGGTCGTGCAGCCTGCAGAAGAGAAGGCTCTGGGGGATCCCTCTCAGCTCCACTCAGCTGCTCAAGGCCTCAGCCAGCCTGGCCTTCAGCACCCCCAGCAAGGAGGCAGCCACAGCCTCCCTGGGCAGCCTGTGCCAGGCTCTCACCACCCTCACACTCAACAACTTCTTCCTCAGCTCCACTCTCACCCCTGCTCTGCCTCAGCTCCAAACCATTGCCCCTTGGCCTGGCTCCAGACCCCCTCAGCCAAAGTCTCTCTGCAGCCTTCCTGCAGGATCCCTTCAGCTGCTGGCAGCAGCTCTGAGCTGCCCCTGGAGCCTTCTCTTCTGCAGGCTGCACACCCCCAGCTCCCTCAGCCTGTGCTCCCAGCAGAGCTGCTCCAGCCCTGGGAGCATCTCTGGGGCCTCCTCTGGCCTCACTGCAGCAGCTCTGTGTCCTTCTCCTGCTGGGGACCCCAGAGCTGGAGGCAGGATTGGAGGTGAGGTCTGAGCAGAGACCTCACCTCTGTGGTTCTCTCTGAGGATCCTTGGTTTGCGGGGGAAGCTGCCAGTGAAGAGCATTGGCAGGCAGGTAGGCAGCTCAGGGAGGGGCAGCTGCAGCTTTGTGCTGAAGAAGGAGGCTGGAGCCTCATCCCTGCCCCAGGGCTGGAGGTGAGGTCTGAGCAGAGCCCAGGGGCAGAATCCCCTCTGCTGCCCACACTCTGGCTGCAGCCCAGCACACAGTATCACAGTATCACAGAATCACCAAGGTTGGAAGAGACCTCAAAGCTCATCGAGTCCAACCTGTCACCACAGACCCCATGACTAACCCATGGCACCAAGTGCCACATCCAGTCCCCTCTTGAACACCTCCAGGGATGGTGACTCCACCACCTCCCCAGGCAGCACATCCCAATGGCGAATGACTCTCTCAGTGGAGAACTTTCTCCTCACCTCGAGCCCAGCTGCCTGCTGGGCTGCATGAGGGCACAGCCCCAGGCCCTCTCCCAGTGCCCCCCTGCAGCCCAGGCAGCTCTCACTCACCACAGATGGCAGTTTTCCACCTGGTCACGGGACAGAACTCGCAGTGGAGCTGCCGGCCGGCGTACCACCGCCCGCTGAACAGAGCCAGGGCCGCCTGGCAGTCCTTCTCCCTGCACAAAGGGCACAGCATTACTGCCACACGGCCCCTGGAGGGGTCACTCACCCACTCCAGGCTCCCGTAGGGGCGGCTGGGTGGGAGCCCAGAGCCCCCTCCCCGGGAGTACTTACGACTGGTACTGCACGTAGACGTTGCCGCGCAGGTGGGGCTCGTAGTTGCAGCTGACCTGAGGGGATGCAGACATGGAGTTAGCTGCAGGGAGGCTCTGTGCTGAGCAGCAGCTCCTGCTTGCTGAGCTGGCAGCCACTGGCTGCTCTGACAGCTCCCCTGGCTGAGCCTGCACAGCGCTGCCTTGGGTCAAGGCCCCACGGCGGCTCGCAGCCCGGCCCAGGGCTTCCGCTCAGCCCCGAGCCCTGCGCTCTGCCGCCTCTGCTTCACCTGGGCCACCCTGCTGTGCACCACCCGGCTCTGGAAGCACTCAGCAGTGCCCCGAGGGGGCTGCACTGTGCTG
Source organism: Picus viridis (assembly GCA_033816785.1). Classification (NCBI taxonomy): domain Eukaryota; kingdom Metazoa; phylum Chordata; class Aves; order Piciformes; family Picidae; genus Picus; species Picus viridis. The sequence goes on along the minus strand of CM066570.1, from coordinate 31,710,832 downwards.
AGAGCAGCCTGAGGGCAACTCACTGTGCAGCAGCTTCCCTGGGAGGTGAGGCAGGAAAGCTGAAGGCTTTCACCGTAGCCCGCTGGAACATCTTCTCACCACGACTTGGCAGCCAGAGCACATCCAAAGCTCTCCAAGAGACAGGATTTAACTTGGAAGGGTCAGAGTGGGGCAGGCCCAAGCAGGCAGCTCTGCAGGGCAGCAGCGTGAGCCCAGCCCCCTCTGCCCCCAGGCCTCTCCTGACAGCTGCAGCAGAGGAGGCTGCGTTGAGGAGTGAGCCCTGGCTGACCCTGAGAGCGCCTCTCTGTGTGCTGCTTTAGGCAAGGCCTCCGGGGGCAGCAGCAACGCAGCTGGGCAATGGAAGGTGACAGGAGGAGCAGGCAAACCACTTGAGGTAAGGACAAGCCAGAGAGACTCTGCCAAGGAGGTGTTTTAGGGGGAGGGAACGAGGATCCTGTGTTTCAGGACCTGCCAGATGCCGGAGCAGCCTCCCAGAGACAACAGCAATGAACTCCTGGGCTGCTGGAAGGGGGAACACAGCAGGGGCTCAGCTCACTCACAGCTGAGATCCCTGCAGCCAACAGCCAGTCTCTGACCACCCCTGGGGATCCTGTGGCAGTGGCACCACTGCTTCAGAAGCTGGGGAGTGCCAGGCTCACAGCTCTCACCAGGCTGCTGTCAAGGGGTGCACAGCTGGGCACAGCTGCATGCAGCACCACTGCAGACCCTGGGGGGATGGCAGGAGAGCACTGCAAGCCATGCTGCACTGGGAACCTGCATCCTCTCCTCCAGCAGGGAGCACAGATTGCTAACATCCCACCAGGCACAGAATCACAGCATCACAGAGTGCCAGGGGCTGGAAGGGAGCTCCAGGGAGCAGCCAGGCCAAGCCCCTGCCAGAGCAGCAGCCCCCAGGGCAGCTCCCACAGCAACACCTCCAGCTGCCTTTGCAATGCCTCCACACAAGGGGACTCCACAACCTCTCTGGCCAGCCTGCTCCAGCCCTCTCACACCCTCACAGCCAAAAAGCTTTCCCTCCTCTTCCCCTGCCACCTCCTCTGCTCCAGCTGCCACCCAGTGCCCCTTGGGCTGTCCTTGCACAGCCCTCAGCACAGCCTGGCTCCCTCCTCCCCACACTGCCCTGCACCTCTTGAGCCCCAGCACTGAGGGCAGCCCTCAGGCTCCTCTGCTCCAAGCTCCAAGCCCCAGCTGCCTCAGCCTGGCCTCCCAGGGAGATCTTCCACTGCCTGCAGCAGCTTGGGGGCTCTGCCATCCACTCTCTCCAGCACTGCCCTCAGCTCCTTCTTGACCTGAGGGGCCCAAACCTGGACACAGGATTCCAGCTGTGGCCTCCCAGGGCAGAGCAGAGGGGCAGGAGAACCTCTCTTGGCCTTCTACCATCAGCCCAAGACAGAGCATTTCCATGCCCCAGTGTGCAACCTCCTTGCTCCTATAGCTGCTGCTGTGTGGTGAAGCCTGGAGCCAGCAGCTCGCTGTCCCACTGCCTCCTGCAGGCTCTCTCCCCTCTGTAGCTCAGCATCCAACCACTGCAGGTTCCCTTTCCCTCTGGCAGGAGATGGCAGCACAGCCTCAGCAATGTTAGCAGCTGGAGGCCCAAGCAGGGCAGGCTCTGAGTGCCTCCTGCTGACAGCAGTGGAGAGCACAAAAGGATGCTGAGGGAGACTGCTCCAAGGAGATTTCACCATCCAAGCTGCCTGGTTTGGGGCACCATGGGGCTGCTGGCACACATCATTCACCTCCCAGCTCTCCACTCACAGCTCCCTCAGTTTCCCACCCAAGAAATCATGAAAGGGAAATATCCAGTGGAGGGCATTCAGCACAGCAAACACAAACTGAAGCCAAACTTCACCACCTCCATAAGCTCAGCTTTCTGTAAGGACTGAGCCAGGCTGTGCTGAGGGCTGTGCAAGGACAGCCCAAGGGGCACTGGGCGGCAGCTGGAGCAGAGGAGGTGGCAGGGGAAGAGGAGGGAAAGCTTTTTGGCTGTGAGGATGGGAGAGGGCTGGAGCAGGCTGGCCAGAGAGGTTGTGGAGTCTCCTTGTGTGGAGGCATTGCAAAGGCAGCTGGAGGTGTTGCTGTGGGAGCTGCCCTGGGGGCTGCTGCTCTGGCAGGGGGCTTGGCCTGGCTGCTCTCTGCAGTTCCCTTCCAGCCCCCCACACTCTGTGGCTTTCATGACACATGCACACAACTCCCCCAGTCCTCCTCTCCAGTAAAAGCTCCTCCTGACCTCTCAGACCTCACTGCAGCCCTAAGCAGCCAGCAGAACTCAGCTGGCAGCCACAGCTCAAGCTCCCTTCTGGACAGAGGATAAGGAAAGGCCTTGAAGCAGCAGAGGAAATGTTTCACTGACAGAGCATTGCCTGACACACAATCACACACTCACCAAGGCTGCAACAGACCTGGCAGATCACTGAGTCCAAGCCCAGCCCAGCTGCCATGGCCACTAACCCATGTCCTGGAGCAGCACAGCTGCAGCCTCCTGAGCAGCTCCAGGCATGGGGACTCCACCACCTCCCTGGGCAGCCTGTTCCAGCCCCTCACCACTCTCTCCCTCAAGGAGTTTCTCCTCATGCCCAACCTCACCCTCCCCTGGCACAGCTTCACCTCACTGCCTCTCCTCCTGTCCCTGGCTGCCTGGGAGAAGAGACCAGCCCCAGCCTCACTCCAGCCTCCTTGCAGGGAGCTGCAGGGAGCAATGAGCTCTGCCCTCAGCCTTCTCCACACTGAACCCCCCAGCTCCCTCAGCTGCTCCTCCTGTGATGCCTCCAGCCCTCTCCCCAGCCTGGTTGCTCTTCTCTGGACACTCTCCAGCCCCTCAATGCCTTTCCTGTGCTGTGGTGCCCAGAACTGAACCCAGTGCTCAAGCTGTGGCCTCCCCGGGGCTGAGTGCAGAGGCACCAGCAGTGCCCTGCTCCTGCTGCCCACTCTGGTTTGATGCAGGCCAGGGGATGCCCTTGGCCTTCCTGCCCGCCTGGGCACACTGCTGGCTCGTGTTCAGCAGCGCTGTCCACCATCCTCACTCCAGCTTCCTTTCAGGGAGCTGTAGGGAGCAATGAGGTCTCTCCTCAGCTTCCTGAGCACCTCCAAGGCATGGGGACTCCACCACCTCCCTGGGCAGCCTGTTCCAAGCCCTCACCACTCTCTCTCTGGGGAATCTTTCCTCCTGTCCCTCGCGGGCCGCGCACACAGGCCCCGGCTGGGGGCACCGCCGGCAGCGCAGCTCCCCCTGGGGCAGCCTACCTTGAACTGCACCACCTTGCCCACGTTCTGGAACTCGGGCAGCACGTCCTCATAGAACTCCAGGAACTGCTGGTAGGTCTCCTCGTCGCTGTACTCCAGGCTGGCGTCCGTGTCGTAGTCGTCCCTGCGGCACTGCTCCATGCCGAAGGTCAGGAACATGCCGCGCACCAGCAGCGTCTTGCTGGACGTGGGGTAGTTGTGCTTGCGAGAGCACCTGGGCAGGGCAGGGACACACACCCAGGCTGTCAGCGCGGCTCAGGCGGCGCCTCAAGCACTGCCAGAGGCAGCTGCGGCGCAAGCAAACCCGGCTCGGGAGGAGCGACACACCGCGGGCGCTACAGCCAAGGTGGCGGCAGCGGCAGCGGCACACGGCCGGGACCGCTCCCTGCTGGGACTGCTCCCTGCTGGGACTGCTCCCTGCCTGCCGGGACTGCTCCTTGCTGGGACTGCTCCCGGCTGGGACTGCTCCCTGCTCCCTCCCGGCCGGGACCGCTCCTTGCTGGGACCGCTCCCTCTGCTGGGACTGCTCCCTGCTCCCTCCCAGCCGGGACCGCTCCTTGCTGGGACTGCTCCCTGCTCCCTCCCGGCCGGGACCGCTCCCTGCTGGGACTGCTCCCTGCCTGCCGGGACCGCTCCTTGCTGGGACTGCTCAATGTTCCCTCCCGACCGGGACCGCTCCTTGCTGGGACCGCTCCTTGCTCCCTGCCTGCCGGGACTGCTCCTTGCTGGGACTGCTCCCTGCTGGGACTGCTCCCTGCCTGCCGGGACCGCTCCTTGCTGGGACCGGGACTCCCTGCTGGGACCGCTCCTTGCTCCCTGCTCCCTCCCGGCCGGACCTGCTCCTTGCTGGGACCGCTCCTTGCTCCCTGCCTGCCGGGACTGCTCCTTGCTGGGACCGCTCCCTGCTGGGACCGCTCCCTGCTGGGACTGCTCCCTGCCTGCCGGGACCGCTCCCTGCTGGGACTGCTCCCTCCCGGCCGGGACCGCTCCTTGCTGGGACCGCTCCTGTTCCCTGCCTGCCGGGACTGCTCCCTGCTGGGACCGCTCCCTGCTGGGACTGCTCCCTGCTGGGACTGCTCCCCTGCCTGCCGGGACCGCTCCTTGCTGGGACTGCTCCCTGCTCCCTCTCGGCCAGCACTGCTCCTTGCTGGGACCGCTCCTTGCTCCCTGCCTGCCGGGACTGCTCCTTGCTGGGACTGCTCCTTGCTGGGACCGCTCCTTGTTCCCTGCCGGCCGGGACCGCTCCCTGCCGGGACTGCTCCCTCCCTGTTGGGACTGTTCCCTCTCGGCCGGGACTGCTCCCTGCCGGGACCGCTCCTGCTCCCTCTCGGCCGGGACTGCTCCCTGCCGGGACCGCTCCTGCTCCCTCTCGGCCGGGACTGCTCCCTGCTGGGACCGCTCCTGCTCCCTCTCGCCGGGACTGCTCCCTGCCGGGACCGCTCCTGCTCCCTCTCGGCCGGACTGTTCCCTGCCAGGCATGAGCCCAGCCTGGCTCTCAAAGCATGCCTGCAGAAGCTGGAGGCACCAGCAACATCCTAACAGCTTCAGGGACATCTTCTAGTAACCAGGGATAAATGTGTGCCCCACACATTTGGAAGAGATGGAAAGGACCTCAAACCTCACCCAGTTCCAAGCCCCTACCATGGGCAGGGACACCTCCCACCAGCCCAGCTTGCTCAAGGCCTCACCCAGCCTGGCCTTGAACACCTCCAGGCAGGAGGCAGCCACAGCCTCCCTGGGCAGCCTGTGCCAGGCTCTCACCACTGGAGCTGTTAACCCAGGGGTGGAGATGCTGTCCCTAGTGCCACTGACCAGCAAAGAACTGCCCCAGCTGTGCTGGATGTGAGCACCCTGAGTGTCTACCACATTTTCACCCAGAGGACAAGGATTTTTTTCCCTCCCCCTTGTCTCTCATGAGAATTTGTGGGGAGCCTGCAGCAGTGAGCAGTCAGCAAGCTGGAGCTGCCCTGCTGCACAGCCCTGATGTCACTGCCTGGTAAGCAGTGCACCAACAGGAGAGTCCTGCAGGCTCCACAACAGCTCTCCCTACTCTGCAGGTGGACCCCAACTTGCTTCAGACCATCTGAGGTTTGGTTTTTGGATTCAGATGCTGCAGCAAATGCACATCAGAGAAGGGGAAAAACAACCCCAAGCCCACAGCATCTGAGAGCTCAGGCCTACACTCACCAGAGAAATCAAACCTGCTCTGCCTGCAGCCTTCTGTGCAGGTGAGCACCAGAGCCAGGATGCAGCATCAATAATGTGCCAGGGGAAGATCAATAGCTCCCTTCCAGCCAGGGGCACTTCTCTGCTCTCAGTCTCTGGGTTCCACCATGAGGAACTGCATCACATTCACACAGCTGACAGCAACTCAGAGAGCAATTTGTCTTCACTTTGCTCGTGGCCCAGGGAAGCTGCTTCCCTCTCCCCCCCTCCCATCCCCTTCTGGGCATTCTTTCCACTCTTCCCTGAAAAAGCAATGGATTCCACCAGAGGGAAACAAGCCACAAGCTATTGATTGGATGGATTACCTGTCTCCAAACCTGCAGGAGCCTGTTTTAATATAGAATGGACAATTGGCTCTGTCCTTCTCGGTGCCTATGTTCTCTGGGGGCTCTGGGTTGTGCCAGGTCACACCATTCTCCAGCTGGGGGGTGAGGGGGGGGGGGAGAGAGAAAACAAAACCCCCAACCCAACAGCATTAACATCCCCAGAATGAGACAAGGATGCATCAAATAACAAAGCCAAGATAAAGGCACCAAGGAGAGCCAGGGGCAATCTGAGCACTGTGTGACTGCAAGGCAGCTCAGCCCAGCTGCGGCGCTGCTTGCCCAAAGCTGCCCAGGGCCTGGCGGCTCTGCTGACCCCACAGACCTTTGCTCTTGACAATCCCAGAGCAGCTCAGAGCTCAGCCCCCCAAGCTCCCCACCATGCCCAGGGACACCTCTCAGCTCCACTAGACCTCATCCAGTCTGGCCTTCAACACCCCCAGCAAGGAGGCAGCCACAGCCTCCCTGGGCAGCCTGTGCCAGGCTCTCACCAGCCTCACACTCAACAACTTCTGCCTCAGCTCCACTCTGCCCCTGCTCTGCCTCAGCTCCAAACCACTGGACACACCTTGAGTCCTGTGTCCCGTTCTGGGCCCCTCAGGTCAGGAAAGATGGTGAGCTGCTGAAAGGTGTCCAGAGAAGGGCAAGAAAGCTGGGGAGGGGTCTGGAGCACAGCCCTGTGAGGAGAGGCTGAGGGAGCTGGGGTTGCTTAGCCTGCAGAAGAGGAGGCTCAGGGGAGACCTTCTTGCTCTCTGCAACTCCCTGCAGGGAGGTTGTAGCCAGGTGGGGGTTGGTCTCTTCTGCCAGGCCCCCAGCACCAGAACAAGAGGACATAGTCTCAAGCTGTGCCAGGGGAGGTTTAGGCTGGAGGTGAGGAGAAAGTTCTTCCCAGCAAGAGAGATTGGCCATCGAGATGTGCTGCCCAGGGAGGTGGTGGAGTCCCCATCTCTGGAGGTGTTTAGGCAGAGCCTGGATGAGGCCCTTGGTGCCATGGTTGAGTTGATCAGATGGTGCTGGGTGATAGGTTGGACTTGATAATCTCCAAGGTCTTCTCCCACTTGGTCTATTCTATTCTATTCTATTCTATTCTATTCTATTCTATTCTATTCTATTCTATTCTATTCTATTCTATTCTATTCTATTCTATTCTATTCTATTCATTCCCCCTTGGCCTGGCTCCAGACCCCCTCAGCCAAAGTCTCTCTGCAGCCTTCCTGCAGGATCCCTTCAGCTGCTGGCAGCAGCTCTGAGGTGCCCCTGGAGCCTTCTCCTCTGCAGGCTGCACACCCCCAGCTCCCTCAGCCTGTGCTCCCAGCAGAGCTGCTCCAGCCCTGGGAGCATCTTTGTGTCCCAGCTCTGGCCTCCCTCCAGCAGCTCTGTGTCCTTCATTATGTTCCACCCAGCAAACACTAGCTCCCAGCTCATGCAGGCCAGCACACACTCCACTTACTGAGGTCACTGTGCTGCTGAGAGCAAATGTGCAGTGTGCCAGGAGGCAAACACAGGATGGCAACTCAATTAGTTTCAGTTCTTGGTCAAAAGGCTCTGGGCATTACCTGGCTCTCAGCTTGATCCAGCATCCTCTGCACAGCTGCCTGCAAATGGAGCAAAGACAGGAGCAGTGAAAACCCTAAGGGCCCCCAAAACATCTGCTGCTTTTAGTGAGGAGCCTCCCTGGCAGCACTCAGGGCTGCTGCATCACAAGGCTTTGATGGGCTCTGCTCTTTGGCTCTGGAGCTGAACCACCAGCCAGAAAACAAGAGCCCAGACAAGCAGCTTCCATCTAATTCAGGGAACCAAATCAGTCCCCTGAGGGCTCGAGTAGACACCAGGAGAGGGAAGGAAGGAGCAAAACGCTCCTGTTGCCACAGTTAAGCTCCCCTGGACTGGACCTCAAGCTCAGACAAAGGCCATGAGCATCACTTCTGCCCCTGCACTCTGCAAGGGGAGAAATGGACAGTGGACAGCAGAGGAAGCAAGGCAGCAAGCACAGCACCTGCTGCCCTGCTTCATTCCCATGCAAGGGTCACACCAGCAGGGACACCCAGCTGTGGCACTGCCTCCTCATGGCCCTCCTCCTGCTGTGGCTCCCAGGCAGAGCAGCAAGCTGCCTCCCGCCGCACTGCCTGCAGCCTGTGGTGGAGGGGCTGCTAGGAGCAGATCCTGAAGAGCTGCAATCAGCCTGCAGGGGCAGGAGCCTGGGTGCCTGCACAGGACAGCTCACCCCCAGGGCAGGCAGCTGCCAAGGCTCCAGCAGAGGGCATGGCCAACAGCAATGCTGTCAGGCACCAGGATCTGCAGGGAGGGGTTTAGTCCCCCAGCCAAGGAGCCCTGACTTAAAAGATTGCTCCTGGTGGCTGAGGCAGCCCAGAAGAGCTGCAACACATCTCTTGGTTGAGCACTGTGCTTAAGGAACAGCAGCAATCCAACTCCCTGTGCCACACTGGGCAGCTCCTGAACACTGTGCTCAGCTGGGGCACAGCACAAGGGTTACCTCTAGCTCATGGTGCAGAGTGCCCTGAGCAGCAGTGGCACTGCCAGCATGCCTCTGTACTTGCAGCATGGCAAGGAGGGCACACTGTTAAGGCCCCTTCTGGGTAGATGGACTCCATGGGTCCTCTTCCACAGTGAGTAGCAGCTCCAGGGAGAGCCAGGAGGCAGTGAAGCAGTAACCAAGGCATTTATGTGGAGAGGAAAACCTCTCTGCAACAGGCAGAGACTGCTGCAGCTGAGGGTGCAGAGGATATGGAGCATGGGCATCCCCCCACTGCCAGGAATCACCTCTCTCTCTCTTCTCCTGCTGCTTCTGCTGGGCTGCTTCTCTCTCCTTTCTTTGCTGCTCTTCCCATTCTTCTTTGATCTTCCTCTGTGTCAGACAAAACAAACCCAAACCACAGTCACTGCAGGGAACAAGTGCTTCATCAGCAGGCAAAGCCAAAGCCACCCTGCTGGACTGCAGCACTGTCTTCAGGAGGATCCAGGGGAGGGTACAAGGCTGCCTGGGGGAATGGGAAGTCTGCCAGGGGAGGAGAGGCTGAGAGGACAGGGCCAGTGCAGCCTTGAGATAAGAAGGATTAGGGAAGGCTTTATCACCACCTCCCAGGATTGAGAGGGTGGCCAGAAAGAAGATGGAGAGTCCCTGTTCACAAGGATGCCATGGGAAGAGACGGGGAGCTGGGGCCAAGGCACTGCTGGGGGGATCCCAGCTGGGCACAAGAGGAAAACTTTCCACATGACCAATTAGCTCCTGGAAGAACCTCCCCGGGGAGGTGCTGGAGTCCCCTGCACTGCACACCCTGAAGCTTCAGCTGGACAGTGTGGACACTGCTGCTGACAACAAAGCTTGGACTAAGGGATCCTTGAAGCCCCTCCCAAGCTGGCATTCTCTGCTTCCATGACCTCTGACCATGAAGGCCTCATCCAGTCACAGGCAACTAAAGCTTGGCACCAAAACTCCCTTTTATTTCCCATTAGAGTTCTGCTCTTCTGGAATGGAGGAGGAGTTCTTGCTTCAAACATAGCAGCAGCAGGAGAGCAGGGCCCAGCACAGAGCAGTGAAAGATCACAGAACCACAGAGTGCCAGGGGCTGGAAGGGAGCTGCAGAGAGCAGCCAGGCCAAGCCCCCTGCCAGAGCAGCAGCCCCCAGGGCAGCTCCCACAGCAACACCTCCAGCTGCCTTTGCAAAGCCTCCACACCAGGAGACTCCACAACCTCTCTGGCCAGCCTGCTCCAGCCCTCTCCCACCCTCACAGCCAAAAAGCTTTTCCTCCTCTTCCCCTGCCACCTCCTCTGCTCCAGCTGCCACCCAGTGCCCCTTGGGCTGTCCTTGCACAGCCCTCAGCACAGCCTGGCTCCCTCCTCCCCACACTGCCCTGCACCTCTTGAGCCCCAGCACTGAGGGCAGCCCTCAGGCTCCTCTGCTCCAAGCTCCAAGCCCCAGCTGCCTCAGCCTGGCCTCCCAGGGAGCTCTTCCACTGCCTGCAGCAGCTTGGGGGCTCTGCCATCCACTCTCTCCAGCACTGCCCTCAGCTCCTTCTTGACCTGAGGGGCCCAGACCTGGACACAAGGCTCCAGCTGTGGCCTCCCCAGGGCAGAGCAGAGGGGCAGGAGAAGCTCTCTGCCCTCCTGCCCACAGCCCTTCTAATGCAGCCCAGGCTGCCCTTGGCCTTCTTGGCCCCCAGGGCACCTTGCTGGCTCAGGGGCATCCTCCTGCCCACCAGCACCCCCAGGTCCTTTTCCCCTGTGCTGCTCTCCAGCAGCTCAGCCCCCAACCCATCCTGCTCCATGGGGTTGCTCTTTCCCAGGTGCAAGGACTCTGCCCTTGGCCTTGCTGGATTGGATTCCATTTCTCCCCAGCCAGCTCTGCAGCCTGTCCAGGTCTGGCTGGAGGGCAGCACAGCCTGGGGGCAGGCACCACTGCTCCAGTGCCCTCTAAGCTGTCAGACCAGGGCTGCCTTACTGCCACCCTCGGTTTATTCATCACCTCCTCTTCTTCTTGACGTTTTCTGGCAGCCTCTTCCTTTTCCTTCTTCAGCTTGAACTCCTCTTGGGCCTTCTCCTCTCTCAGCAGCCACTGCTCATGCAGCTTTTGCCTACCCAGGAGAACAGAAGCCTTTAGAAACACTCAGTGACTGCCCACAGGTGGGGCAGCTGCCAAGCAGATAGCTCCAGTGGATCAGCCCAGCTGCTCTGAGCTGCTTTAGAAGAGCAGATTCCTTACTCAGGCTGCTCAGCCAGGCCCAGGCCTCTCTTTTACAGCATACATTGCACCCTGGCCCCAGCACCCCACTGCAGCTGACTGCAACCACACTCACTGCAGAGCTGCCACTCGCTGCACCCTGTACCTTTCTGCCTCAAGCTTTTTCTCTTCTTCTTCTTCATCCTCTTCCTCCAGCTCCTCCTCTTCTTCCTCAGACACTGATTCATCTTTTCCTGTAGCTTCTGAGGAGAAACACAAAACAGGACACAGAGCTGGGGGAGGAAGCTCACAGCAGGCCACAGAGATGAGCCAAGGGCTCTGCTGTGAGCACAGGCTGAGGGAGCTGGGGGTGTTCAGCCTGGAGGAGAGAAGGCTCCAGGGAGACCTCAGAGCAGCCTCCCAGTACCTGAAGGAGCTACAAGAAAGCCAGGAAGGGACTTTTGCCAAGGGCTGGGAGTGACAGGATGAGAGGGAATGGATTGAAGCTTGAGGAGGGCAGATTGAGAAGCTAGCTCCCAGCCCCTGGCAAAACACTGGGCTCCCTCCCAGCTGCTGCTTTGACTTGCTGGACCAGAGGTGGGAACCCTCTGGGAGGTGCTGCTGCCCCTCAGCAGCCAGCAGTGAGGAACTCCAAGCCTGACCTTGGTGGCTGTCCCCAGCTCAGCACCACCCCTGCATGAAGCAAAGCCCCTGGGGGGTGAGGGGAAGCTGGACCCCAGCCCCTGGCAAACACTGGGCTGCCTCTCAGGTGAGCCCACAGGCTGGGGCTGGCACTTTGCACCCAGGGATTCCCCCTGCAGCCATGGCCTTGTGCTGATGGAACCAGGAGGAGGAGGGGAAGCAACAGCAATCACCCTGCTGAGAGAGGGTTAGAAACCAAACCAAGCATCAAGCTGCAGCACTGAGGTTCCCTCCCTGGAGAGGATGTCCAAAGTCTGGCAAGAGACTCTGCTTTGACACAGGGATGGTTGGCTGCTGTGCAACAGGCTGCCCAGGGAGGCTGTGATCACACCAGCTTTCATGAGAAGGCTCCAGGGGCAGCTCAGAGCTGCTGCCAGCAGCTGAAGGGATCCTGCAGGAAGGCTGCAGAGAGACTTTGGCTGAGGGGGTCTGGAGCCAGGCCAAGGGGCAATGGTTTGGAGCTGAGGCAGAGCAGGGGCAGAGTGGAGCTGAGGAAGAGTTGTTGAGTGTGAGGCTGGTGAGAGCCTGGCACAGGTTGCCCAGGGAGGCTGTGGCTGCCTCCTTGCTGGGGGTGCTGAAGGCCAGGCTGGCTGAGGCCTTGAGCAGCTGAGTGGAGCTGAGAGGTGTCCCTGGGCACGGAGGGGAGCTTGGAGGGGATGAGCTCTGAGCTCCCTTGCAGCCTGGTCATGGCAGGCAGCAAAGGCACACCAAGTGGCAGCCTTTCCAAGGCCCAGCCCAGGTGCTGCAGGCTCCCCCTGCCCCAGCTCAGCACTTACCTGAGTCTCGCAGCCTGGCCAGGGCCTGACGCTTCTTTTTCCTCTTCTCCTTCTTGAGGATGGCTCTGTACTGCTGGTGGCTGCAGGGACACAGGCACTGGGGTTGGCACAGCCAGGGGAACAGCTGCCCTCTCAGCACTGCACTGCAACCCACAGCAGCAGCACAGCCCCCTGCCCCACCCCCCTACTCCCAGCTGCAAACCTTCAGCTGACCACAACACTCGGCACAGAGAGCTGCCAGGGACCTGCAGCTCCCCTGGCACAGAGTGCCAGGCCTGGAAGGCACCTCCAGAGAGCATCCAGTGCAGCCACAGAGTGCCAGGGCTGGAAGGGACCTCCAGAGAGCATCCAGTGCAGCCACAGAGTGCCAGGGGGGAAGGGACCTCCAGAGAGCATCCAGTGCAGCCACACAGTGCCAGGGGGGAAGGGACCTCCAGAGAGCATCCAGTGCAGCCACACAGTGCCAGGGGGAAGGGACCTCCAGAGAGCATCCAGTGCAGCCACAGAGTGCCAGGGGGGGAAGGGACCTCCAGAGAGCATCCAGTGCAGCCACAGAGTGCCAGGGCTGGAAGGGACCTCCAGAGAGCATCCAGTGCAGCCACAGAGTGCCAGGGCTGGAAGGGACCTCCAGAGAGCATCCAGTGCAGCCACAGAGTGCCACAGAGTGCCAGGGGGAAGGGACCTCCAGAGAGCATCCAGTGCAGCCACAGAGTGCCAGGGGGAAGGGACCTCCAGAGAGCATCCAGTGCAGCCACAGAGTGCCAGGGGGGGAAGGGACCTCCAGAGAGCATCCAGTGCAGCCACAGAGTGCCAGGGGGAAGGGACCTCCAGAGAGCATCCAGTGCAGCCACAGAGTGCCAGGGGGAAGGGACCTCCAGAGAGCATCCAGTGCAGCCACAGAGTGCCAGGGGGAAGGGACCTCCAGAGAGCATCCAGTGCAGCCACAGAGTGCCAGGGGGAAGGGACCTCCAGAGAGCATCCAGTGCAGCCACAGAGTGCCAGGGGGAAGGGACCTCCAGAGAGCATCCAGTGCAGCCACAGAGTGCCAGGGGGAAGGGACCTCCAGAGAGCATCCAGTGCAGCCACAGAGTGCCAGGGGGGGAAAGCACCTCCAGAGAGCATCCAGTGCAGCCACAGAGTGCCAGGGCTGGAAGGGACCTCCAGAGAGCATCCAGTGCAGCCACAGAGTGCCAGGGGGAAGGGACCTCCAGAAAGCATCCAGTGCAGCCACAGAGTGCCAGGGGGAAGGGACCTCCAGAGAGCATCCAGTGCAGCCACAGAGTGCCAGGGGGAAGGGACCTCCAGAGAGCATCCAGTGCAGCCACAGAGTGCCAGGGGGGAAGGGACCTCCAGAGAGCATCCAGTGCAGCCACAGAGTGCCAGGGGGAAGGGACCTCCAGAGAGCATCCAGTGCAGCCACAGAGTGCCAGGGGGAAGGGACCTCCAGAGAGCATCCAGTGCAGCCACAGAGTGCCAGGGGGGAAAGCACCTCCAGAGAGCATCCAGTGCAGCCACAGAGTGCCAGGGCTGGAAGGGACCTCCAGAGAGCATCCAGTGCAGCCACAGAGTGCCAGGGGGAAGGGACCTCCAGAAAGCATCCAGTGCAGCCACAGAGTGCCAGGGGGGAAGGGGACCTCCAGAGAGCATCCAGTGCAGCCACAGAGTGCCAGGGCTGGAAGGGACCTCCAGAGAGCATCCAGTGCAGCCACAGAGTGCCAGGGGGGGAAGGGACCTCCAGAGAGCATCCAGTGCAGCCACAGAGTGCCAGGGGGGAAAGCACCTCCAGAGAGCATCCAGTCCAGCCACAGAGTCCCAAGGGAGGAAGGGACCTCCAGAGAGCATCCAGTCCAACCACAGAGTGCCAGGGCCAGCCCTTGCCAACCCAAACCATTCCATGCTGCTTCTTTGGCACTGCAGTGCCTCCCATCTATCACCAGTTCCATGCAATCTCCCTTAGCTCCTGAAGCTGTGTCACTGATGGGAGAGAAAAAAGGGAGAGGGCCTCTCCTGCCCTCTAAGTGGCAGCTTCTGGTCCTCCTCTCTTCTACAGGGTAGGGGGTTTGAAGCCCCTTCCCTTCTGCCTGGGTATTCCCTGCAGGCAGCAGCCTTCAGCTACAGATAGCAGAAGCACATCTAACAGGCACCAGAGCGAATGCTGAGCTCTGCTACCAAGGCTTGGCCAGGCTCATCTCACCTGGCAGCTCTGCCAGGCTGCCCAGGAACAGCACCAGGCACTCCCTGTGGAGCACCTGAAAGCCTTTCCCTCTCAGCCCCTTCCCTGCCATTTTTCACCCCACCTCTCATCTTCCTAACCAGTTTGCAGTGGAACCACTGGAGGGACTGATGACCTTCAGCTCCTGTCCTTCTGCCATGGCAAACACTGACGGGCCTGGCAGAGAGGGACCTGGGGGGACTGGTTGAGAGGAGGCAGAACAGGAGCCTGCAGTGTGCCCAGGGGGCCAAGAAGGCCAAGGGCATCCTGGCCTGCAGCAGGAACAGTGTGGCCAGCAGGAGCAGGGAGGTCATTGTGCCCTGTGCTCAGCCCTGCTGAGGCCACACCTTGAGTCCTGTGTCCAGTTCTGGGCCCCTCAGGTCAGGAAAGATGTTGAGCTGCTGGAAGGTGTCCAGAGAAGGGCAACAAAGCTGGGGAGGGGTCTGGAGCACAGCCCTGTGAGGAGAGGCTGAGGGAGCTGGGGTTGCTTAGCCTGGAGAAGAGGAGGCTCAGGGGAGACCTTCTTGCTCTCTGCAACTCCCTGAAGGGAGGTTGTAGCCAGGTGGGGGTTGGTCTCTTTTCCCAGGCCCCCAGCCCCAGAACAAGAGGACACAGTCTCAAGCTGCACCAGGGGAGGTTTAGGCTGGAGGTGAGGAGAAAGTTCTTCCCAGAGAGAGTTGTTGGCCATTGGGATGTGCTGCCCAGGGAGGTGGTGGAGTCACCATCCCTGGAGGTGTTCGAGAGGAGACTGGATGTGGCACTTGGTGCCATGGTTGAGTTGATGAGATGGTGCTGGGTGACAGGTTGGACTGGATGATCTTGAAAGTCTTTTCCAATGTGGTTAATTCCATTCTATTCTATTCTATTCTATTCTATTCTATTCTATTCTATTCTCTCTCCCTGTTTCCAAGTATGGAATTTAAAACAAGCCCACAAGTATAACTCAGGCAGGCAAAACATCACCTGCACCTCCAAGCCTTCCCTTCAGGGTTACTCACCCCTCCCCATCTGCACCCCAACAGCACCCTGCTGCTTATCCTGCCAGCAGAGTGCTTGCTCTAAAAGGCCAACGTCTGACTGCAGGCATTGCCCACATCTGAGCCTTCTGCCTGAGCCCAGTGGCTCCTCCTGTAATGCCACCTGCCTGGAACGAGTCTGCTCAGCAGGGGTCCAGGGCTAACAGCTGAGGATACCTCCCTCCCTCCCTGCCAGCTCCCAGGGCTTCCTTGGATGCTCTAGAAGCCCAGGAGCACAACTCCCTTGGCACCGAGGCCGCAGCAGCACTAAGGAGGTGGGCAAACAACTGAGGCGCAGGGAGCAGCAGCGCCTCGGCCGACTCAGGGCTGGGGCTCCCCTCCAAACACAGGGCGCCGGCGAGCACGGCTACGCCGGCAGGCGCGGAGCGCCGGTGCCCGCCAGGGCTGGCAGGCCTGGCTCGGGAATCCTGTCATCGGCGGAGCGGGCCAGCGGCCGCTCACGGCAACGGGCACAGCCGCACACGGCAGCTGCTTCACCGAGCCTCCCGCAGCCACCGCTCTGCCCGGGCGCGGGGCGCCGACCCCCGGCCCGCCGACCCCCGGCCCGCAGACCCCCGGCCCGCCGAGCCGCGGCTGCAGCCCCGCAGCGCCCTGCCCGGCGCGCCCGGCCGGGACGCGGCAGCGCCGTGCCCCCGGCAGCCAGCCCGGCCGGCTCGGGCCGAACCCCGCGGCGCCGCGACCCCCACCCCACCGCCGCGCGGCTCCGCCCGCTTCCGGCGCCGCCCCTCGGGCGCCCCCGCGACCCCGCCCGCCGCTCCCCAGGGCCGGGCCGACGCTGCCAACCCCCCCGCGACGGGCGCCGCTTCGCCCCGCTCCAGCCCCGCGCGCGGCGGCCGGTGGGCCACGGGCACCGCCGCGGACTCGCTGCGCCACTCCCAGGCCCGGCCGCCAGGCGGCCTCAGCCGCGGCCACCGTGCGGCGGGGCGGCCTCCGCCCAGGCCAGGCCGCGACCCTCCTCGGGGCGTGCCGGGGCCCTTCCCCTTCCCCGCGGAGGCGGCGGGGAGGCTCAAACCCGACCGCGGCCTCGGCCTCACCTCAGCTTCCCCAGCGGGGACTCGGGCAGCAACATGGGCGCCGCCATCTTGCGTTGCCAAGGGGATGTCACGTGACGCCGCGGCGGAAGGCCGCACAGAGCCCTTCCGGCGGCCGCGCCGAGCAGCGCCGCGAGCCCGCACGCACGCCTGCGCGTGCACCTGCGCCCGGGGGCGGGCCGCGGCGGGGCCGGGCTCACGAGACGCTCCGCGTGGGGCGGTGCTGCCCTGCCCTGCCCTGCCCTGTCCTGTGCTGTGCTGCCCTGCCCTGCCCTGTGCTGCCCCGCCCCGCCCTGCCCTGCCCTGTCCTGTGCTGCGCTGCCCTGCCCTGCCCCGCCCCGCCCTGCCCTGTCCTGTCCTGCGCTGCCTGCTGCCCTGCCCTGCCCCGCCCTGCCCCCTGTCCTGTCCTGTCCTGCTGCGCTGCCCTGCCCTGCCCCGCCCTGCCCTGCCCTGCCCTGTCCTGTGCTGCGCTGCCCTGCTGCCCTGCCCCGCCCCGCCCTGCCCTGCCCTGTCCTGTGCTGCGCTGCGCTGCCCTGCCCTGCCCCTGCCCTGCCCTGCCCTGTCCTGTCCTGTGCTGCGCTGCGCTGCCCTGCCCCGCCCCGCCCTGCCCTGCCCTGTCCTGTCCTGTCCTGTACTGTGCTGCCCTGCCCTGCCCTGCCCCGCCCTGCCCTGCCCTGCCCTGTCCTGTGCTGCGCTGCCCTGCCCTGCCCCGCCCCCTGCCCTGCCCTGTCCTGTCCTGTGCTGCGCTGCCCTGCCCTGCCCCGCCCCGCCCTGCCCTGTCCTGTCCTGTCCTGTGCTGCGCTGCCCTGCCCTGCCCCGCCCCGCCCTGCCCTGCCCTGTCCTGTGCTGTCGCGCTGCCCTGCCCTGCCCTGCCCGCCCTGCCCTGTCCTGTCCTGTGCTGCGCTGCGCCCTGCCCCCGTGCCCTGTCCTGTGCTGCGCTGCGCCCTGCCCTGCCCTGCCCTGCCCTGTCCTGCGCTGCCCTGCCTGCCCTGCTGCCCTGCCCTGCCCTGCCCTGCCCTGCCCTGTCCTGTGCTGCGCTGCGCTGCCCTGCCCTGCCCCCTGCCCTGCCCTGCCCTGTGCCTGTGCTGCCCCCTGCCCTGCCCTGCCCTGCCCTGCCCTGTGCTGCGCTGCCCCCTGCCCTGCCCTGCCTGCCCTGCCCTGCCCTGCCCTGTCCTGTGCTGCGCTGCCCCTGCCCTGCCCTGCCCCGCCCTGCCCTGCCCTGCCCTGTCCTGTGTCCTGTCCTGTGCTGCGCTGCCCTGCCCTGCCCCCCGCCCTGCGCCCTGCCCTGCCCTGTCCTGTCCTGTGCTGCGCTGCCCTGCCCCCCCGCCCCCTGCCCTGCCCTGTCCTGTCCTGTGCTGCGCTGCCCTGCCCTGCCCCGCCCTGCCCTGCCCTGTCCTGTCCTGTGCTGTGCTGCCCTGCCCTGCCCTGCCCTGCCCCTGTCCTGTGCCCTGCCTGCTGCGCTGCCCTGCCCTGCCCTGCCCTGCCCTGCCCTGTCCTGTGCTGTGCTGCCCCGCCCCTGCCCTGCCCTGCCCTGTGCTGCCCTGTCCTGCCCTGCCTGCCCTGCCCCCTGCCCTGCCCTGCCCTGTCCTGTGCTGTGCTGCCCCGCCCTGCCCTGCCCTGCCCTGTCCTGTGCTGCGCTGCCCCGCCCCCCTGCCCTGCCCTGTCCTGTCCTGTCCTGTGCTGCGCTGCCCTGCCCTGCCCTGCCCTGTCCTGTCCTGTGCTGCGCTGTGCTGCGCTGCGCTGCCCTGCCCTGCCCTGTCCTGTGCTGCGCTGCCCCCTGCCCCGCCCCGCCCTGCCCTGTCCTGTCCTGTCCTGTGCTGCGCTGCGCTGCCCTGCCCCGCCCCGCCCTGCCCTGTCCTGTCCTGTGCCTGCTGCGCTGCCCTGCCCTGCCCCGCCCCCCCTGCCCTGCCCTGTCCTGTCCTGTGCTGCGCTGCCCTGCCCTGCCCCCTGCCCCGCCCTGCCCTGTCCTGTCCTGTGCTGCGCTGCGCTGCCCTGCCCCGCCCCCGCCCTGCCCTGTCCTGTGCTGCGCTGCGCTGCCCTGCCCTGCCCTGTCCTGTGCTGTGCTGCCCCGCCCTGCCCTGCCCTGCCCTGTCCTGTGCTGCGCTGCGCTGCCCTGCCCTGCCCTGCCCTGCCCTGTCCTGTGCTGTGCTGCCCCCCTGCCCTGCCCTGCCCTGCCCTGCCCTGCCCTGCCTGTGCTGCCTGCCCTGCCCCTGTCCTGTCCTGTGCTGCTGCCCTGTCCTGTGCTGCCCTGCCCCCGCCCTGCCCTGTCCTGTCCTGTGCTGCGCTGCGCTGCCCTGCCCCGCCCCCTGCCCTGTCCTGTCCTGTGCTGCGCTGCCCTGCCCTGCCCTGCCCTGCCCTGTCCTGTCCTGTGCTGCCCTGCCCTGCCCTGCCCTGTGCCTGCCCTGCCTGCTGTGCTGCCCTGCCCTGCCCTGCCCTGCCCTGCCCTGCCCTGCCCTGCTGCCCTGCCCTGCCCTGCCTGCCCTGCCCTGCCCTGCCTGCCCTGCCCTGCCCTGCCCTTGCTGTGCTGTGCTGCCCCGCCCTGCCCTGCCCTGTCCTGTGCTGCGCTGCCCTGCCCCGCCCCCTGCCCTGCCCTGTCCTGTCCTGTCCTGTGCTGCCTGCGCTGCCCTGCCCTGCCCTGCCCTGTACTGTGCTGCCCCGCCCTGCCCTGCCCTATCCTGTGCTGCGCTGCGCTGCCCTGCCCTGTACTGTGCTGCCCTGCCCTGCCCTGCCCTGTCCTGTACTGTGCTGCCCTGCCCTGCCCCGCCCCGCCCTGCCCTGCCCTGCCCTGTACTGTGCTGCCCTGCCCCGCCCTGCCCTGTCCTGTGCTGCGCTGCGCTGCCCTGCCCCGCCCCGCCCTGCCCTGTCCTGTGCCCTGCCCTGCCCTGCCCCGCCCCGCCCTGCCCTGTCCTGTCCTGTGCTGCGCTGCGCTGCCCTGCCCCCCCCGCCCCGCCCTGCCCTGTCCTGTCCTGTGCTGCGCTGCGCTGCCCTGCCCTGCCCTGCCCTGCCCTGTCCTGTGCTGTGCTGCCCTGCCCTGCCCTGCCCTGTCCTGTGCTGCGCTGCCCTGCCTGCCCTGCCCTGCCTGCCCTGCCTGCCCTGCCCTGCCCTGCCCTGTCCTGTGCTGTGCTGCCCTGTCCTGCCCTGCCCTGCCCCCTGCCCTGTCCTATGCTGCGCTGCCCCGCCCCGCCCCCTGCCCTGCCCTGTCCTGTCCTGTGCCTGCGCTGCGCTGCCCTGCCCTGCCCCCTGCCCTGCCTGCCCTGCCCTGCCCTGTCCTGTACTGTGCTGCCCTGCCCTGCCCCGCCCCCTGCCCTGCCCTGCCCTGCCCTGTACTGTGCTGCCCTGCCCCGCCCTGCCCTGTCCTGTCCTGTGCTGCCCTGCCCTGCCCCGCCCTGCCCTGCCCTGCCCTGTACTGTGCTGCGCTGCCCTGCCCTGCCCTGCCTGCCCTGCCTGCCCTGCCCTGCCCTGCCCTGCCCTGTCCTGTGCTGTGCTGCCCCGCCCTGCCCTGCCCTGCCCTGTCCTGTGCTGCGCTGCCCCGCCCCCGCCCCGCCCTGCCCTGCCTGTCTGCCCTGTCCTGTCCCTGCCCTGTCCTGCCCTCCTGTGCCCTGCCCTGCTGTGCTGCCCCGCCCTGCCCTGCCCTGCCCTGCCCTGCCCTGCCCTGCCCTGCCCTGCCCTGCCCTGCCCTGCCCTGCCCTGCCCTGCTGTGCTGCCCCCCCCTGCCCTGCCCTGCCCTGTATCCTGCCCTGCCCTGCCCTGCCCTGCGCTGCCCTGCCCTGCCCTGTACTGTGCTGCCCTGCCCTGCCCCTGCCTGCCCTGCTGTGCTGCCCTGCCCTGCCCTGCCCTGCCCTGCCCTGCCCTGCCCTGCCCTGTACTGTGCTGCTGCCTGCCCTGCCCTGCCCCCGCCCTGCCCTGTCCTGTCTGCCCCCCTGCCCCCCTGCCCTGCCCTGTCCTGTACTGTGCTGCCCTGCCCTGCCCCGCCCTGCCCTGCCCTGCCCTGTACTGTGCTGCCTTGCCCCGCCCTGCTCCGCCGTGCCCTGTCCTGTCCTGCCGTGCCCTGCCCTGTCCTATCCTGTACTGTGCTGCCCTGCCCTGCCCTGCCCTGCCCTGTCCTGTACTGTGCTGCCTGCCCTGCCCTGCCTGCCCTGCCCTGCCCCCTGCACCCCCCCTGCTCCGCCCTGCCCTGTCCTGTCCTGTCCCCCGCCCTGCCCTGCCCTATCCTGTGCTGCGCTGCGCTGCCCTGCCCTGCCCTGCCCTGTACTGTGCTGCCCTGCCCTGCCCTGCCCTGTCCTGTACTGTGCTGCCCTGCCCTGCCCTGCCCTGCCCTGCCCTATCCTGTACTGTGCTGCCCTGCCCTGCCCCGCCCCGCCCTGCCCTGTCCTGTACTGTGCTGCCCTGCCCTGCCCCGCCCTGCCCTGCCCTGTACTCTGCTGCCCTGCCCCACCCTGCCCTGTCCTGTACTGTGCTGCCCTGCCCTGCCCTGCCCTGCCCTGCCCTGTACTGTGCTGCCCTGCCCCGCCCTGCTCCGCCCTGCCCTGTCCCCCTGCCCTGCCCTGTCCTATCCTGTACTGTGCTGCCCTGCCCTGTCCTGTACTGTGCTGCCCTGCCCTGCCCTGCCCTGCCCTGCCCTGCCCTGTCCTGCCCTGTGCTGCCCTGCCCCGCCCTGCCCTGTCCTGTACTGTGCCCTGCCCTGCCCTGCCCTGCCCTGCCTGCCCTGCCCCTGCCCTGCCCTGCCCTGTCCTGTACTGTGCTGCCCCGCCCTGCCCTCTGCCCTGCCCTGTCCTGTCCTGCCCTGCCCTGCCCTGCCCTGTCCTATCCTGTACTGTGCTGCCCTGCCCCCCTGCCCTGCCCTGTCCTGTGCTGCCCTGCCCCGCCCTGCCCTGCCCTGCCCCGCCCCACCCTGCCCTGCCCTGCCCTGTGCTGCCCTGCCCCGCCCTGCCCTGTCCTGTGCTGCCCTGCCCTGTCCTGTGCTGCCCTGCCCTGCCCTGCCCTGCCCTGTGCTGCCCTGCCCTGCCCTGCCCCGCCCTGCCCTGCCCTGTGCTGTGCCCCTGCCCTGCCCTGCCTGCCCTGTACTGTGCTGCCCTGCCTGCCCTGCCCCCTGCCCTGCCCTGCCCTGTGCTGTGCTGCCCTGCCCTGCCCTGCCCTGTCCTATCCTGTACTGTGCTGCCCTGCCCCGCCCTGCCCTGCCCTGCCCTGCCCTGTACTGTGCTGCCCTGCCCTGCCCTGCCCCGCCCTGCCCTGCCCTGTACTGTGCTGCCCTGCCCTATGCTGCCCCTGCCCTGCCCTGCCCTGTCCTGTACTGCTGCCTGCCCTGCCCTGCCCTGCCCTGCTGCCCTGCCCTGCCCCCCCTGCCCTGCCCTGCCCTGCCCTGTCCTGTACTGTGCTGCCCTGCCCCGCCCTGCCCTGCCCTATCCTGTGCTGTGCAGCCCTGCCCCGCCCTGCCCTGCCCTGTCCTGTGCTGTGCTGCCCTGCCCCGCCCTGCCCTGCCCTGTACTGTGCTGCCCTGCCCTGCCCTGCCCTGCCCTGCCCTATCCTGTGCTGTGCTGCCCTGCCCTGCCCTGCCCTGCCCTGTCCTGTACTGTGCTGCCCTGCCCCGCCCTGCCCTGCCCTATCCTGTGCTGTGCTGCCCTGCCCTGCCCTGCCCTGTCCTGTACTGTGCTGCCCTGCCCCGCCCTGCCCTGCCCTGTCCTATCCTGTACTGTGCTGCCCTGCCCCGCCCTGCCCTGCCCTGCCCTATCCTGTGCTGAGCTGCCCTGCCTCGCCCTGCCATATCCTGTGCTGCCCTGCCCCGCCCTGCCCTATCCTGCCCTGCCCTGCCCTGTGCTGCCCTATCCTATCCTGCCCTGCCCCACCCTGCCCTATCCTGCCCTATCCTATCCTGCCCTGCCCTATCCTGTGCTGCCCCGCCCTGCCCTATCCTGTGCTGCCCTGCCCGATCCCGTCCGGCCCGGCCCTATCCTATCCTGTCCAGCCCTGCCCTGCCCTGCCTTACCCTGCCCTGCCCTATCCTGTCCTGTCCTGTCCTACCCTGCCTTGCCTTGCTCTGCCCCGCCCCGCCTTGCCGTGCCCTGCCCTGCCCTGCCCTATCCTATCATGCCCTGCCCTATCCTATCCTGCCCTGCCCTATCCTCTCCTATCATACCCTGCCCCGCCTTGCCCTGCCCTGTTCTATCCTGTCCTGCCCTGTCCCGCCCTGGCTTGCCCTGCCCTGCCCTATCCTATCCTGTCTTGCCCTGTCCTATCTTATCCTGCCCTATCTTACCCTGCCCTGCGCTATCCTATCCTGCCCTGCCCTCTCCTGCCCCGCCCCACCCCACCCTGCCTTGCCCTGCCCTATCCTATCCTGCCCTGTCCTGCCGTGTCCTCAGCCGGGCTCCGGTCGCCGCAGGCTGCCGCTGGGTCGTGGCGGAGCTGGGCGGGGCCAGGCTGGGCCGGGCGGGGCCGGGCGGGGCCGGGCTGGGCCGGGCTGGGCTGTGGCCGCCTGTCCTGCGCCCTACTTGCAGAGCCTGGCCGCTGAAGGGAGTTGTGAGAGCCGCTGGGGAGCTGCTCAGCAGCTGACACCTGCAGGGCTCTGCAGAGCTGCGCTGCGATCGACCTGCTCCGCACCCAGCCTGCTCTGGTGCCCGGGGCTGGCCCAACCCCGCTGCACGATGACGGCATGCCACAAGTCCAAGTGCCAGGTGCTGCACTTTGGCCACAGCAACCCCAGGCAGAGCTCCAGGCTGGGGTCAGAGTGGCTGAGAGCAGCCAGGCAGAGAGGGACCTGGGGGGACTGGTTGAGAGGAGGCTGAACAGGAGCCTGCAGTGTGCCCAGGGGGCCAAGAAGGCCAAGGGCATCCTGGCCTGCATCAGGAAGAGTGTGGCCAGCAGGAGCAGGGAGGTCATTGTGCCCTGTGCTCAGCACTGCTGAGGCCACCCCTGGAGTCCTGTGTCCAGTTCTGGGCCCCTCAGGTCAGGAAAGATGTTGAGCTGCTGGAAGGTGTCCAGAGAAGGGCAAGAAAGCTGGGGAGGGGTCTGGAGCACAGCCCTGTGAGGAGAGGCTGAGGGAGCTGGGGTTGCTTAGCCTGGAGAGGAGGAGGCTCAGGGAGACCTTCTTGCTCTCTGCAACTCCCTGAAGGGAGGTTGTAGCCAGGTGGGGGTTGGTCTCTTCTCCCAGGCAAGCAGCACCAGAACAAGAGGACACAGTCTCAAGCTGTGCCAGGGGAGGTTCAGGCTGGAGGTGAGGAGAAAGTTCTTCCCAGCCAGAGAGACTGGCCCTTGGGATGTGCTGCCCAGGGAGGTGGTGGAGTCCCCATCCCTGGAGGCGTTCAAGAGGGGATTGGATGTGGCACTTGGAGCCATGGGTTAGTTAGCCATGAGGTGCTGGGTGACAGCTGGGACTGGATGATCTCTGAGGTCTGTTCCTACCTTGCTGATTCTGTGATTCTATGATTCTAGGACCCTGCCCTGCAGCTTTTGTTGCAGCTCTGGTGGCTGGCACCAGCTCACCTCTCAAGCCTGGTGAGGTCCTTCTGGATGGATCCCTGCCCTCCGTGGCCCCACAGCTCGATGTGGGCAGCAGAGCTGCCCAGGTGCCTCAGTGCTGCTGCCAGAGATGCTGAACACCACTGAGCCCAGCACAGCGCCCTGAGCAGCTCCACACAAGGCCCCACCTGGACACTGAGGCAGATGAGCAGATGAGATGGAGTTTGTGTTACTCCTCCTGTCAGAAGCACTTGGGATTCAGTGAGTGCAGGGAACAGCAGCATTTTAACTTCAGTTCACTGAAGCCTCCTCAAAGGCTGGAACAGACCCAGCCCTGTGCCAGCTGAACCCTGTGCCATGCTTCTCCCAGCCCTGCTGGGGAAGGCAGTGCCCAGCGCAGCAGGCAGCCTTGCTGTGTGGCAGACTAACCCTGCTCTGCCTCAGCTCCAAACCATTGCCCCTTGGCCTGGCTCCAGACCCCCTCAGCCAAAGTCTCTCTGCAGCCTTCCTGCAGGATCCCTTCAGCTGCTGGCAGGCAGCTCTGAGCTGCCCCTGGAGCCTTCTCCTCTGCAGGCTGCACACCCCCAGCTCCCTCAGCCTGTGCTCCCAGCAGAGCTGCTCCAGCCCTGGGAGCATCTCTGTGGCCTCCTCTGGCCTCCCTCCAGCAGCTCTGTGTCCTTCTGCTGCTGGGGACAGCAGAATATATCCCAGAATGTATCCTCGGGGTAGTATTTTGCACCAGCAGCATGGGCTGCTGCCAGTGAAGCACACCAGAGTGGGCTTCATCAGGGTCAAGAGTCATTAACTGTGCTGTTCATTAGCAGCAGTGTGAGTGTCCTCTCCTTTATTCTGAAGCTCAGTGGTTGCTGGAGAGCAAGCACGGTGGATGCTGCAGTCAGCAGCTGCCGTGTGGAGCTGGCCATGGAGGCCATCACCCCTCTGCTGTCTCTTAGCCTCCTCTCTCCCAGCCCCTGGGTTGGCTGTTGCAATGAAGGCCCTGACATGGCTCTCTGGCTTTTGGAGCCCCTGCGGGGGGGAAATCAGGCAGCAGTGCTGCTGCTGGGCTGCAGGAGGTGGCAGTGTTGTGTGTTCTACGAGAGCTGACTGCCAGGAGAGCCCTGGCTGAGCACAGCACAGCTCCGGGAGCGCAGCTCGCTGCCCTGAGGAGCCTCAGCCTCCCTCCAGCAGAGGCAGTGCTCTAAGTGACCTTCCTTTGAACTGCCTGCGAGGAAAAGCTGACAGCCCCAGGCAGTTCTCCCAGCCAGACTCAGCTGCTCCTCCAGCCCGGCCTTCAGCAGCTCCAGGCTGGAGCAGCCACAGCCTCCCTGGGCAGCCTGTGCCAGGCTCTCACCACCCTCACACTCAACAACTTCCTCCTCAGCTCCAGTCTCAATCCGTCCTCTCCCAGCTCAAAGCCATTCCCTCTCATCCTGTCACTCCCAGCCCTTGCCAGAAGTCCCTCCCCAGCTCTCCTGGAGCCCCTTCAGGTACAGCCTCCTCAAGCTTCAATTCATTCCCACTCATCCTGTCACTCCCAGCCCTTGCCAGAAGTCCCTCCCCAGCTCTCCTGGAGCCCCTTCAGGTACAGCCTCCTCAAGCTTCAATCCATTCCCTCTCATCCTGTCACTCCCAGCCCTTGCCAGAAGTCCCTCCCCAGCTCTCCTGGAGCCCCTTCAGGTACAGCCTCCTCAAGCTTCAATCCATTCCCTCTCATCCTGTCACTCCCAGCCCTTGCCAGAAGTCCCTCCCCAGCTCTCCTGGAGCCCCTTCAGGTACAGCCTCCTCAAGCTTCAATATATTCCCTCTCATCCTGTCACTCCCAGCCCTTGGCAGAAGTCCCTTCCTGGCTTCCTTGTAGCTCCCTTCAGGTACTGGGAGGCTGCTCTGAGGTCTCCCTGGAGCCTTCTCCTCTCCAGGCTGAGCAGCCCCAACTCTCTCAGCCTGTCCCACAGGGGAGGTTCTGCAGCCCTCTGATCACCTCTGTGGCCTCCTCTGGAGCCTCTCCAGCAGCTCCAGGTCCCTCTTGTGCTGGGGGCCCCAGAGCTGGAGGCAGTGCTGCAGGTGGGGTCTGAGCAGAGCAGAGGGGCAGAATCCCCTCCCTGTGCTGCTGCTCTCCCTGCTCTGGCTGCAGCTCGGCACACAGCTGCCTGCTGGGCTGCCAGGGACCACTGCTGGCTCCTGGGGAGTTTGTCACCACCTGACACCCCCAAGGCCTTCCACCTGCAGGTCTCCAGGTACATTTCCACGAGGAGCACATTGGCTTCTTCTTCCCAAGGGCTGGACACAACTCTCTGGGACTAAAGATTAACCCTGGCTGTGTTTGGGGACAGTTAATTTGTCCAGTGTGAAAACTGCAGTGAAGTTTGGCCACAGCTCCTAACTGGCTCCCCTGACAGCTATCAATATTTTACCTCCCTGGGATTTTCCATTTCAGAGGCATTGAAGGAAGCAACAAAGCAGCTTGCTGCTCACCCTGGGAAGATGCAAGGGGTTGGCTGGCTGGTTGGTCCTACCAAGTCATG
This sequence comes from Picus viridis, assembly GCA_033816785.1. Taxonomy (NCBI): domain Eukaryota; kingdom Metazoa; phylum Chordata; class Aves; order Piciformes; family Picidae; genus Picus; species Picus viridis. Next base: position 31,684,608 of record CM066570.1, on the reverse strand, counting down.
TGCTGGCTTCAAACTGCAGCCCTCTCTGGAGTTGTTTGGCAGGCCAAGTTCCTGTGCACCCTTAAGAACAGGCAAACCAGGAGCTTCTGGAGGTCACAGGCACTGGGGGAATGCTGAGAGGCTCTTGCTGTCAACCTGCAGGCAAATCCATGTGGTGCAAGGAGAGGAAAGGGTCTGCATGAGTGCTGTATGTATTCATTACAGTCACCAACAGCCTGGCTGAGGGCACAGAGGGCACCAAACTGGGAGCAGTGGTGCCTGCCCCCAGGCTGTGCTGCCCTCCAGCCAGACCTGGACAGGCTGCAGAGCTGGCTGGGGAGAAATGGAATCCAATCCAGGGTAGAGTCCTTGCAGCTGGGAAAGAGCAACCCCATGGAGCAGGATGGGTTGGGGACTGAGCTGCTGGAGAGCAGCAGAGGGGAAAGGGCCCTGGGGGGTGCTGGTGGGCAGGAGGATGCCCCTGAGCCAGCAAGGTGCCCTGGGGGCCAAGAAGGCCAAGGGCAGCCTGGGCTGCATTAGAAGGGCTGTGGGCAGGAGGGCAGAGAGCTTCTCCTGCCCCTCTGCTCTGCCCTGGGGAGGCCACAGCTGGAATCTTGGGTCCAGGTCTGGGACCCTCAGCTCAAGAAGGAGCTGAGGGAAGGGCTGGAGAGAGTGGATGGCAGAGCCCCCAAGCTGCTGCAGGCAGTGGAAGAGCTCCCTGGGAGGCCAGGCTGAGGCAGCTGGGGCTTGGAGCTTGGAGCAGAGGAGCCTGAGGGCTGCCCTCAGTGCTGGGGCTCAAGAGGTGCAGGCTAACAAACTCACAGTTGTGGTTTCTCTGGTGTGCTCAGGTTATCAGAGACACAGCATGGCTCAGGCTGGAAGGGACCTCAGTGCTCATCACTTCCAAGCTCCCCACCCTGCCCAGGGACACCTCTCAGCTCCACTCAGCTGCTCAAGGCCTCATTGGCCTCTTCTATTTCATAGTTATTTATAAAACCTTTACTCATGTCATTATCCTATTCTAATGCATCACTCACTGCAGAGAATTTCTTCCTCCTCTCCAGCCTCAATCTGCCCTCCTCAAGCTTCAATCCATTCCCTCTCATCCTATCACTCCCAGCCCTTGGCAAAAGTCCCTTCCTGGCTTTCCTGTAGCCCCCTTCAGGTACTGGGAGGCTGCTCTGAGGTCTCCCTGGAGCCTCCTCTCTCCAGGCTCAACAGCCCCAGCTCTCTCAGCCTGTCCCCACAGGGGAGGTTCTGCAGCCCTCTGATCACCTTTGTGGCCTCCTCTGGAGCCTCTCCAGCAGCTCCAGGTCCCTCTTGTGCTGGGGGCCCCAGAGCTGGAGGCAGTGCTGCAGGTGGGGTCTCCAGTGTTTCCCCCAAAGGTGCCCAGATGCTCCCCATGGAAGCAGTGCAGGTGAGTCGTGCAGGAAGCAGCCACCCTTGCTCTTGTGAGATTGGTTTCTTTAAAGTAGAGATTTTATCCAAAATTGGCACTCTTCCATGCATCTGCCCATCTGCTGGTGCTCTGCTTGTGATGCAGGTACACACAGGGGCACAGGATGACAGTGACAGAATCACAGAACATTAGGGGCTGGAAGGGAGCTCCAGAGAGCAGCCAGCCCAAGCCCCCTGCCAGAGCAGCAGCACCCAGGGCAGCTCCCACAGCAACACCTCCAGCTGCCTTTGCAAGGCCTCCACACAAGGAGACTCCACAACCTCTCTGGCCAGCCTGCTCCAGCCCTCTCACACCCTCACAGCCAAAAAGCTTTCCCTCCTCTTCCCCTGCCACCTCCTCTGCTCCAGCTGCCGCCCAGTGCCCCTTGGGCTGTCCTTGCACAGCCCTGAGCTTAAATAAATCTCACAGGATCACAGAATCAGTTCAGGAAAGATGTTGAGCTGCTGGAAGTTGTCCTGAGAAGGGCAAGAAAGCTGGGGAGGGGTCTGGAGCACAGCCCTGTGAGGAGAGGCTAAGGGAGCTGGGGTTGCTTAGCCTGGAGAAGAGGAGGCTCAGGGGAGACCTTCTTGCTCTCTGCAACTCCCTGAAGGGAGGTTGTAGCCAGGTGGGGGTTGGACTCTTCTGCCAGGCAGCCAGCACCAGAACAAGAGGACACAGTCTCAAGCTGTGC